>CM019179.2:41400401-42000401 GCA_009739505.2 Apolygus lucorum
CTCTGGACATGTTTATGACTCAACATTGTCAAAATAATTCGAAACGCTCATAAATTCTCATAGGATTTTTCACGCAGAATCGAATGAGACCAACCCCACGTCGCTACGACCAACCAAATAGAAAGTACGAGGAAATTTCCGCTGAAAATCAACTAGACCGAAAATGGAGCCCATGTAGCAAATTTCATCAGAATCGGTCAACGGCAACTAAGAAAAGTGCAACATACGGCGAACGGACAGATTTTTTTTTTTTAATTCGATTTTTGAATTTTACATATTTTGAAACGTAAACAATCAAATTTTGAGGCGGGGGGGTTGAAATTTTTTCTTGCTCGTTGCTATTATTGAAAATAATAAACCAAAAGATAACAAATTCTGTATAGTTATTATTTCATGTATGCATTTCATGCATCTTCAAAAACAAAATCTTTTAGAAAACGAGTTCAAAGTTTTTTCTTCCTCCAAAAACACCACTCCTCATTTTCGCTAGCTTCTCATCTTTCCCACTTTCTTTCTTCAGTTAGATAATATAGAGTTTTGAAGGTGAAGAAGAAAAAACGTAAGCCTGAATTAATAATTTGATACTTGGGTGGTGTTGAAGTATTATAAAAATTTAACATAATTTATTTAAAAAAGTGTATTTGTAAAATGGAAGAAATTTTTTTTTTTTTTTAGTAGATACCGAATTCCCTAAGAAATGTTGTAATTAATAAGGGTGCCGAAAAGTGGGGGTTTCACATTATCCTGTAGCACCCCCAATCTAAAACATCCAATAACGCGGTGGTTAATGGAGAGGGTTACGTATGGAAAGCCCGGGTAGGTGACCCCGTGGGGCTTGATGGAAGACAGTCGGCCATCTCCGCCCGCTGCGCCATTGATCCCACGACCTCCTAGTTCCTCGCCCTTTCACCCCCTTTCTCTTCCACGGCCTTCTCTCTCCTTCCTCCACTCTTTCACTCGCAATCAGTGATGCCAACCCTTTGAACAAGCATGGTTGTACTACTACTACAGACACTGAATGGCTCATATGCAGGAGTTTCGAGTAATTTGAGGACAACAACGACAACGCTGAAAGTTGTTACAAAATCGATTATTTTTATTTTTCTTCTGAACACAGCATACAAATGGGCTCTTCTACCATTCAATACTGTAATTTCGCTGTTGCGAACATCAATGCTAGAACCCATCTTTTCTAAGTAACTGCCGTAGAAATAGAAATGATTGATGGCAAGCGGTGTCGGAGCTGAAAGGAGTGGCCGCCAGGGAGATGGCAGCAACCTCGTAGTGGCCCCGGGCCAACACCCCGGGTGTTGTGCTGGAAGAGTTCCACGGAGTTACACGAGTTGGGCATCTCGGCAGATCTACTCAGTGGTATCATCTGCGTCCTGCGCGATCCATACTTGAACTGGTGGTCTTTTTATAAAGGCACTTTTCTTCGTCCCTCTCTCCCACCGCCACCTTCCACATGTTCCTTCATCCCTAGGATCGACGTTGGCTGATTCCTGAGCGTCTTCCTCAGAAAGGCTGTGTCCCCGATTTTAGTTAGGTTTTTTTGGATAGATGTCAGCACCTTCGAGGACAAATTTAAGTAGCTTCCCATTTGTAAACAAAATGAAATATTTAAAAACTGCTTACACAGACTTATTTGTAAAGTAATTAAAATTTTGGTTAATTAAGTACTCAAAATTAATGAAAAACATTTTCAAACATAATTAACCAAAAATTATCTATCAAAACCTGCAGAACGGCTTTCGCAGATTTCAAATCCAATTTTCCAGTAATGAGAAAAAGGTAATTCAAAATGTGATCATTTCAAGACGCTACTTGGCGGTGGATTAGGGAACTAAAACCGGGACTCTTAGCCTTAACCCTCCTCCGATACCCGTCGAGTTCTTGGCACATAAGACACCCCTGGGTCGGGTGCGACCCATAGTACTAAAAACGACATTATCGTTTAACAACTGTTTATTTTGGGTTGAAATGAATGTGAATGAGTCTTCAATGTATAAATATATTTTTTAAATGAGCTAAATCATTATGTCATGAATAACGGTCTTCTCATTATGATAAACTTTGAGTGAACAAACACCAATAAAAAATGTACTTATGTATGAATATTTAGTGACCAGAAAAAATAACTTCAATACTTACATTATGAACAAACAACGCCAGTTTTATGAGCTACATAAATATTTCAAGAAGAGGAACATACCTAATATTGCCATCAAAATACGAACTATCCATTTTGGGTTCTCTGCCTATTCTTCTGCAAAAAAAAAAAAGTTGTGCAAAAATGCCTATCAGGCTTCTTGTCCAATCCAATCCAAATGCCAATACAAAACGTTCAGCCATGTTACTACAACACAAAACACAAAAACGTTGAGAAACTGCCGAGTATACTCGAGAAAATGGTGAAAAATGTTGTCACTAATGAAACACTCCTGGGTCATGCATGACCCACTCCACAACTTTTCTCAGAAAAACGTGCGTAGAGGTTAGCATACGTGCTGGACGACTTACTGCTTGCAGATAGAAAGAATGCGGACAGCCAATTTCCCGAAGGGTATACCTGCTAACATAGACGACTACCTGTTCCAAAATCTTAGGTAGCCTGGTGAGTCAGGCTGGGGAATAGGTTGAGCCTCCATAGCTCAGACCTTTGTTATTAGGGCATTGGGCAACTCGAGTCATGATGAGGTAGAGAGACTCTGCCAATTGTTAGGAAGGGTTTTTATCTCTGTAAGTTCACTTCCCCTTCTCGTTTACCCTTCATATGCCATTAAAATTTGGAAAAAAACATCACCCTTTACTGGAAGCGTGATTTTTTTTTTTTTAATTCTCTTCATTGACAAGAAGTTTAATTTTTCCTGGCTTGAGTGGCAGGTAGGAGAAGAACGATGTTTTTGGGACTGTAATACACATGGACACCTCACCAAGCCATCCGCATTCTTTCTACCTGAATACAGTACCTACTGTCCACCGATGAAAAGAATGAACGCGAGGCCCGACAGGGAGTTGGGTATCCTCAACGTAGAACTACACCCTTTTCCACAAATATACGTTCACAGGTAGTAAATGACCTTATCCAACACCCCTGAACCTGCCGTGAGTCATACTTTCTTCCTTCCCCGTCGTTACCCCCTTCTCACATTGTCGTTTAGGTCATTTCTCGAATATCTACAGTCACTTCTGTCCAATGATACCTGGGCAAGAAAAATACATTACGAATTCGTGATCGGGAAAGAATAGTGACCTGTCGTAATTACATAATAAAATATCTCATCTTGACAGCGAATTTGTCAGGAGGGACTACACCGTTTATTGGTCTATGTTATTTTCATCCAAATGATCATAGAAACTTCATTCTTTTGGGTGTTAAGTAATCGAATCTGAATTATTAATCATACGGAAGATTAATGTCGAATTGGCACAATTACATAAAATGTCGATATATTTCATGAACGATGTTTTTAATCATTTCCTATCGACGTTTTATAGGTACGTTTTATTTCTTTTTTTGAATTTATTTTGATTTATTTATTGATTATTGTTATTATTATTGCTTAGTTATCGAAATATCTTACTTATATCCTAATTTTCAGGTAGTAACTTCAAGGTTACAAAATGCAAAAACTTTTCTTACATTTCTGAGATGAGTGGTTTCACTAAATTACGACTTCTATAAAAATGATTCTATGACAATGATTACAATGACCTTGTGTAGAACGTTGCAAATCATTACACAAAGATTTAGTATTTTTCTGTCGAGATCAATCACTTTCAAAGAACACTTTTCATTGTCACTACCTACCAACCATTGGTACTACCTACCACTTCCCAAAAATCATTATTCGCTTCACAATCAAGTTGCAAATTTCAACGGAGATTCACACTCACGATACTGATTTATCGCTATCATTTATCGATCGCTCGTAGGGAGCGAACGGTTTGTCCTTCAGAGCTCCTGGTATGGGTAGTCTCAAAAAATGCAATACCTACTGTTTTAAATGTTTGAAAATAACAACGTGTTTTTGGGCGCTTTGAAAATGTCAGCGATTATTTTTCAAACCTTTGTTGACTGACATCAACAAAAAGCTTCGGAACACAACTAGACCCCCAATGGTGCCAATATACCAAATTTTAGATGTAGGAGAATTTTAAAGACTTCTTGCGACTTATTGCCGATTTTGTTGATTTAAAAAAAAAAACATCTACAGGTACCTACGTTTAGTTTTTCATATTCACATAATTATGAAAAACCACTCATCATTTGTTAGATACTGGGGTCTGAAAAAATCATTTATCTAGGCACAACTAGACCCCAAATGGTGCCTACATACCAAATTTCATCAAAATTGGTCAATACTAAGTGGGGAAAGTGCCGCGTTCGGCGGACGGCGTACGGACGGCCAAATTTTTATTCGATTTTTGGATTCTACGTACCTTGAAACGCAAAAACCAACAAATTTTGAGGGGGTGTTAAAAAATGTTTTCCTTGGTCGATTCCAAAGGTTCATTGAAAATTATAAACCAAAAGTTGGGTATTGCATTGGCCTCAAATTTGTAGAAAAATATTTTCGAAACGTTTCTGTATAAAAATCCGTTTAGAGGCATTTCAAACTATTCATAGATTTTACCATTTTTAGAACCAAAAATTGATTGAATTTCAAAAATTTGCTTTACGAAATCGCTAAAAATTGCCATATAGATTAAATATTTTAAATGAAAGCAAATTTCAGTGTAGAGAAAGTTTCTAGGCCATAATAAATTGAATAATTGTAAATTAAAGTACGCAAAAAAGTTCTCAAAACATTTAAAAATGTGATTAGAAATTGCTTAAAAATGTCTTACATAATACCAAAAATCTCAAAATTCATAATAGTGGATAAGTTTGTGGGCTGTAAACAGGATTGTTTCACATTTTCATGCGCAAATGTGTTCTCACATAGCATAAAAGGGCTCTAAACCCACTAAAAACATCGGAAAATGGCTAAAAATTCAAAAGTTGTTTTTTTATAACGTTTTAAAAAAATTCGCTCATGCGGTCGTGCTGCATGAATTTGAATTTTCATTACAATATTTTTTCTCATCGATTCATTTTCGTTAACAAAAACGAGTAAAGTTCACATGTAGGTTTGGCAGACAAAATTCTTCAAACTAATATTTCGATTTTTGGTGATTTTTTAAGTCTTCTTCCCACTTTTAATGATTTTGCCGTCCAAGTGCCGTGCGTGGCACTCCACCAATAATCATTCTCAATCTTCTTGATGCGGCTCACTAGGATTTCCTGTCATATTTCACAGCTTCCATTGTAAATTCGTGAAGGCGTTCAAGTGATGAATCACCCTTATTCCTTCCCTTTATGAATTCTCACCCAAGGCCTACCTAGCGAAAAGTCAGGTAGAGGATTTGAGCGGAAGTGGCCGAAAATAGGATTTCACTGGACGAGTGACAAGCTCGGAGGAGGCTGAACGGATGTTTTCAGTTAAGGATTCGGTAGGGTCTTCGCATTCATTCTTTTCATCGGTGGACAGTACTCTCCTTGTCAGCTCAAGGACAACTCACTGTTAGGGTAATTTGGGCCCTCCCAGCACAAGAGCTGGCAGCGGAGCGCGCATGCGCGAAAATGTCGGCTCTGTCGGTGAGTGTCGGAGGAGGGTTAAAATGTGATTTTTTCCATTTATGGCGTACCTCCTCCGTCTCTGAAGGAAAATATTTAAAAAGTAAAAAAAAAAGTTCTTGTTATCATCCAACGTTTAAGGGACAGGATTAAGGTATGTTTGACCTTTACGGTCTTTGATGCAGTAATAATGCAAGGAGAGCAATAGTAATAACTGATGGAGATCGACCAAAAGTACAAATAAGAGAACCAGATAGCGTGCGTGTTCGTACGGGGTGACTGACCGGAACACCTAAAGGCCCGTTTACACCAAACGAGCACTGTTTGCGAACGTTCGCAAACACGCAAACGAGCTCCCGTTCACACTGCCTGAGCACGCCCGCACGAGCAGTTGTTCTCGAGCATTCGCGAAAGTTCCCGATAATATCTTTTGAATATGGCACCCGCCATATAGAATAGATTGATTTTATCAAGTCATACCGATTTTTTTAAAAGTTAAATTTGTTGTACACTTGAATCGTAGCCGTTGTCCTGACGCCTTTCAATTCGGTTGAAAAGTTTCCTTTGACTCAGTGAAAATTGGAAAAATGAGTGTTTGGTCAAATTTGTGGGGGGATTTTTTTAAAAAAGGATGAGAGATTAATAGGTACAACAATAATTTTGAATCATTCAATTTTAAACTTTAAAAATCCCGTTAAATGTAAATGGAGGCTTCAAGAACTTCAAAAAATACAACATACTTACTTTAAACTTTACTAAACATACCTACCTACTTACAAAACTGAAAATCAAAATTAGTTCTTTATAAACATTTTCGACAGCTAATGGTGTCGTTGTCCAACTTTTATACTCCTAAAATGTTCAATAAATTAATGATTTTCTCTCTCTTGACAAAGTTCTTTAAAAACATTGTTGTTCTTTAAAAACAATTGTTGAACAAGAGTTGAAAATGCAGAATAGAGAATACAATATTTATTCTCTATATTGGATAAACGAGAGAATGCTGAACTGCGAATACGGATTATTAATAAAATTTATTAAGTTTTGAAAAAATGCAGTCCTACCACCGGCCGCTCGTTCTCTCGCCGATATGCCGTTTACACCGGACGCGCAACGAACACGAATCCCTTTGATGATTCGTCGGTTTACCGACAAGAGGCGGAACGCGCTCGAACGTTCGAGAACGTTCGCGAACAGGGTTTGCGAACTCTGTTCGGTGAGGGTGAGTGTTCACACCGCCCGTGCATCTTGCTCGCGATTGTTTGCGAACAGTGTTCGCCAATAATGCTCGTTTGGTGTAAACGGGCCTTAAGGGGAGACGGCGCTGAGAGTATACAGTACCCTCAAGACCTAGCAGTCGTGCCGGTAGGATATAAGTTCGGCCCCGTGCCCGAGTTCTGAATACGATGTACCTTCTGTGTCTCGATCGATCTTCGTAATTTCACCAAATTTGAGCCACTACAAAGAGTCCAATAAGTTGAATTGGCAAATTTTTAGATATTTTTCTTCATAAAAATCTCTCTAAGGACCGAGGGTACAAAACCTATTCAAGAATTTCATTTAGTTATTTGGAAGCTATTCATACACAAATTGAATCTTCAATTTTCGCTGCTCTCCTTGCACAATGTACTCAACATAAATAAATAGTGAATCTCCCTTCATGACTAGCTCTTATCAGTTGATAATCGAGATCCTTTATGAGATAGCTCATTCTTTCCACTTACGTACGGGGAAGCTGCGAGAATTGAAAGTTCAATTTGACCTTAAATAATACCGAACAACTAAATTTTTTGATTTTTAAAAATTACATCAAGTAATAAATTATTAACAATATCATTTCGAAATTAAGATACGATACTTAAAAACTAGGTACTTCAATCAGTTTTGTTCACTTAGACACTTCTCTAAGCTCTTCTACATTGTCTCATCTCCAAACAATCGTCCAGAGGTTTTGTACGTTTAAGTCTTCTGGCGATTTCACTTGAGTCAAGGAGACGGACACCTTCCTCGTTGACATGAAACGTTAGCCGATGAAGATGGCGCCTCGTTGATAATTTCAATTTGGAGCTAATGGTGGAGACGCTCATTTCGAAAATACCGTGGTGCGTTGAATATATTTCTCAACACAGTATTTAAAATCTTTGGATGATTTATCGATTTGCTTGAGCCGAACAGCCCCAAAGTTGCGTTCCGTAAGTCCAGACTGGCTTTAGGACTTGTGCAGTGTACAGTGGGATGTACAGTGTAAGCTTATTCTGGATAGAAAGTTTTGAGCGTCTACCCATAAGCAAGTACATTTTAGCGAATTTTCAAGAACAACGAAGCTATTGCTATGGCCTCAAAATCTTCAGAATAGAATGTACACGCCATGTACACGCCAACTCGCACAATTCCTGAAAATTTCATCGAAATCGGATTAAAAATGTGTAAGTTATGGCTGTAGCAAGGAATTCATGACAGTCAGACAGACACCTGGACACTGAACCAAATTTGTTCAGGAAGGTCTGAAACGTAAAAATCGATTGGAAATTTTGATTTTGGAGAACTTTTTCTTTCAACATTGAAAAGTGAAATCAATGCTTCCGCTACTTCAGTAGACTTGGAAGCAAAATATATACCATTAAACACATTATTTTTCTATGAAAATTCGCTCATTAACTCATGTTGTATGAATAGACTTTTTTAAGTATTCCCTTTTCCAATGCTTCATTTTTTTGGAGTTTTAGAACAAGTTCTTCCTTCTTCTTATTGACGTGGGCTAAATAAGTAAATGAAGAAAAAATTCGATGTAGTCAAATCAGTCGATGTAGTGATTGCCCGATTTGAGGCAATCACGTATTATTAGTGATGGGACCATTCGAATCAGCGAAGAAAATGAAGTAAAATTCCACTTCTAATTCTTGGACCTGCCTGAGCCCAAAGGAGCGGACAAATTGTTCTATTCAATTTTTGGATTTTACATACCTTGAAAGGTATGAAAGGTAAACCGTCAAATTTTACAATTTTTTTCTTGCTCGATTTTGAAGGTTCATTATGAAAAATAATAAGCCAAAACGAGGATGGAAAATTGAAGTAAAAACCTTCCATCGATTCACATCGATTTGAACGTGCTGAAACTGAAATTTTAAACCTCATTTCGTTCCACAATATTGTGAATTTACCGGCGTTTTAGGTAATGACTGAAGCGTGTTGCATGCTGAAACTAATTTCGACCGGAAAATGCTATATCTGTAGGGGGTTACCACAACCTCCTCATCGCGTGTAATTAAGGTCGTAGAATCTCTTCTTTGGGCTGTTTAGGTGTTTAGCCATGGCCGAATTCGCCATAAAAATCCAAGTACGGGAGTTAAGCACAGTAGTAAAGTGTCGTTACAGCACAATCACCAGCTATATAAACGTGGAACCTATCACGAAAAGGCCTTCCTCTTCGTCGGATTAACAAAAAAACGGAGATTCGACTCCTCGAGCGAGGTTCTTTGGTGGAGACAGCATGTCTAGGGCCGACCTTGAAGGACCCCAGTCGGGTCGATAAAGTCGCCCTGGCCGCCTATGGGGTCGTGCAGGGAACTGAGTCGAGCACTTTGCCCGAACTTGTGTTCGGGGATTTACCAAACTACCTCCCAACTGCCATACGCAAGTTTAACGCTACGCGCTGCAAACTTTGGAGGGAAATGTGTGTCGGTTTGGGATTTCTTTTCTGATTTTTTTAATGCACTTTCCATGTGCCAAGCTTTAAACCACAAAATAGTTTGTAGTACACACTCTACTAAGAAACTCTGCCATGTTGGGTGGGCTTTAGGTTAACCTTACGTAACTGACACAGACTAGGGTTAGATTCTACGACTCAAGCAGAGCAAAACATGTCTCCTAGCAATTTTATAAACGCTTCGTTTCCGACTTATCTCACGTACAAAATTTGTTTTCGTATTTTTGACCCTTAATCAGTAAAATTACCATAACTTGAGACTGGAAAATACAATTTTACGATACCAATGGAAAGTGCCTTAAAATCCCATCTCTTCAATAGCAGTGCAAATTGTTTTGAGTGGATTTAAACAGGGCAGGAACAACTTGAGAACTGAACTTGATCAAAATCTAGGAAATCATGTTATCCAACGGTCTTGTCAATTTAATTTTTAAAGCGGGATTTGTCACAGAAATGTATATTTGAATACATTTCAAAATACGGAAAACATGATTACGCTTATGGAAATCCATGTTTTTGCTTCCGAGTTACCAAGGTAGCGAAATCACTTCACTTTCAAGGTTGAAAAAAAATATGTTTCCAAAATAAAAATTTCCACTCGTGTTTTACGTTTCAGACCTTCCTGAACAATTTTGGTTCCGTGTCTGTCTGTCTGTGCGCAAATGTGAAATCCTTGCCACGGACATAACTTCTACAATTTTCATCTGATTTTGATGAAGGGTGGAATTCTACGTCATTTTCAACGCTGATTCAAATGACCCCATCGCCGCTAATTCGAGAGCTTGTCATCGAATTTTATCGCATCTCTTTTCCACTTAGTTGTATAATTTTTGTGCGCCAATTATTCACAAATTAAGTTAGCTTTCACGTTTTATGGTTGAAAACAAACTTTCTACCAAATCAGAATTTCCGACTATTGAATTTTTAGTCAAGAGGTTGATTGTTTAATTTAAGAAATCGTGCTAAGTGCCACATCCACAAGGCTGACTTTCTCTCCTATAGGTGATTATATTTCGATTTTCTTGACCATAGCTTTGAATATTTATTTGAAAATTCGCTCATTAAGTCATGCTGCTTCAATGGATTTTTTAAAAAGTTGATTCCGAGTTATTTCATTTGCGGTCAGATTAATTTAAAACCGTTAGGCATGTGTGCACGTAAATACCCCTAAACCTCACTTTCTCTACCACCCATCATTCGTATTTTGATCGAACTAGAAGTCAAGAAGTTAGGGATTGACGATTCAATAGATACATAAATACCTCTACTTTATTATTCTCTCCAAGCTTTGATTCAACTTTCCATTAGTTCAGTTGTTCTTATGGGTAATGCCTGTGCCTAATGCCTCCTTCTTCTGTACCCCCTTAATGTTGGGGCTGAGGAATAAGCCTAACACAGAAGTAGAGCCTTTAGGAAGCAGGTACAAATTCTCTGCTATCGGGCCTGTTACCTGGTCGGGCATCTCGAGATAGTAGTATCACCTGTAAAATGCTTATTACTCATCTCAATTACCAGTACTTACTACGGGAGAGGGGAGCCCCAGGCTACCGATGCACCGACCTTGGTCAAAGCATCACTTGCCTGCCCTTCAATTGAGTTGGAATCGTGAATTTTAAATCGTGAAAATCTTGAATTTTAGCAGTAAGGCGAGGTCCGAAGAGACGAGTTTTTTATATCTTCGGCCCGGTTCAAAAAAAATTAACCCCTAAGTACGGAACGGTAACCCTGGTATCGAAAATTGCGTTCAAAAAACTTGTAGAATCTATTATTTTTCGAGACAATCGAAAATTTTACCTGGGTTACATGACCCTAAAAAAAATTGGGGTTGGATGAAGTTTTTGTGGTTAGGAAAAAAAATAGCAGATCGTGAACAGCTGATTCTTTCAATTTCCTCCCCGATTTTATAAGTTATCAGAAACAATTACCTAATTAGCCCTGATGTAGTATTCACAGTAAATTAATAATAAGATATAGCTTGGGCACGGAAATAATCTAGAATTTAATCTACCTAGTGTTCACAAAATTCAGCTGGAAACGAAAACTGCGGCAAAAGCTGTCCTAACTACATGGTACTGTACTGCCATTGTCTTTCAGATGATCAAAGCTATCTACGTTTCTACAGTAGATGAAATATTTCAACTATTTTTCGAACAGAGAACATAAGAATATAAATCATAAGATAGGTAGGAGGACCATTTGGATACAGCGGTCTTCAGTTCCTGTAGATTCTGTTTTACGATTTGGGAAACTGGGTATGAAGGTAAAACTAGGAAAAAAATCACTGATTTTCAAACTAGTTTTATTCATTTGAACAAAGAACTAACACAGACGGTGCGATCAAATACTGAAAAGCAAATAACAATAATGTGAAATCGTATTTATAATCAAGGTTAAGTCAAACACGGAATTCAATTCAATTCAATTCAAAGTTTTTATTTTGCATATCCAAAAATTGGCAATACAAATGTCAATACAATTACAAAATTTTAAGTCTAATTAGGGCAGCGCCGATCACAAGTGGGTGAAGGGAGCGCGGGCAAGAGCACCCCCACCCGCCGGCCGGCGCCACCCGACCGGCCCCAGGCCCCACCCACCATGACGGCTCCCCGCATAAGACACCCACGAGGGAAACAGCTGCCACGCAAGTACCAGCCGCCCCCAACGCAGGACATCCCCACGGATCCCATTCCCAACAGGGAAAAGAGAACAATGGAGCCGCCCCCAGGACCGCTAGGGCGACACCGACCACCAGGAGAGGAAAACCCACCCATACACTCATTCATTCAATAAATACATTCACACCACTAATAAATTCTTGAATATAACAAAAAAAAAAGCACGAAGACAAAAAATATCACAGATCAGGCACTACCACTATACTAGACAGAGTACTTACAAAAAAAAATTCCTCTGCTAGACAATTAAAGTCAACTAAATCTAAATATACCCTATTATTATTCATTCAATTCATTTGAGTCGTCAATATACACATTAAGAAAGTTAAACAGACCATTGAATATTTAAAAAAAATCACTAACTGAATACAGTTCAGCCTGTAAAAGTTTCATTTTCAGTTTCCGTGAAAATGGTTTCTCCGAGAGGTTGCGGATATCGGTGGGTAAAGCGTTAAATAATCTTGAATCGATCTGGTAGGGATCACATCGCTGGACCACGCTGAGGCGGGTAAACGGGATAACAATATCTTTGCCAGTTCTTGTGGGATACCGATGTGAGCTTGACACCGTCTTGAGGTGAGGCAGATTTGACTTGGTAATAGTCAAAACCGCAAGGACATAAGCACTTGGTAGAGTGAGCACATTTAGTAGAACGAACGACCCTCTGCAGCTAGCACCCCATCGGAGGCCAGCGAGGATGCGAATGACACGCTTCTGTAATTTGAAAACCTCCACTGAATGACAAGAATTCCCCCACAATGCCAAACAATAGGACATTCTGCTCGCAAAACAGGCGTGATAAATTGAGAGAAGAACATCCCTCGACACAACTGCTGACAATCTGCGAATCATGAAGGTACATGAAGTAAGCTTGGCAGTAAGTGCCTCAATATGTGGTAACCAAGACATTCTGTTATCCAACTGTAGTCCAAGAAAGTTCGCTGATTGTTCCTGACGACCATATTAATTTAGTCGAATACCGACTACTCAAAATCTTCCCGAGAAAAAACCATTGACTACACTCCCGGACTTCACAAGCGACTTTTCATTCCCATTAATAAAGAATAATAAAACAATCACGTTGTTTTTCGACAATCGAGTTACATTTCAACGAACCAGATCGCGAAAGTGAGAATCGCTGTCCATTTTTTGCGAGATTAAGATAAATTGAGCAACAGTGTTGCTGAAGCTGAGAAAACTTTTTCGGAAGAAATTGGTGAAAGTGTAGGCAAAAAGTTCTCATTTTTAGGTGTAAAATGAAGTGGACCACCATGGAACTGTCAGATTTACAAGTGTCCATGAGCAAAACGAACTTCAGAGCGTTCATCAAGGTTAAATGAATCGATTCTATGAAGGTAACCCAACCCTGAAATTTTTTTGAACGCTCATCTTTTTAACCCCATGGTTGAACCAAACTCGATTTTCACAATAGGGTTACGTAACTATCAAGGTTACAGATTTTTTTCGAACCGGCCCTTAGTCAGTTTTTCTGAAGACTAGAAGTGATTCACAATCATATTCTTATTTTAAACCTGGAAATAAACAGAAACACGATAGTGAATTGATTACATGGAATACCGAACATCTCAATCGTCGTGAAAGAAAACTGAAGGAGAACTCAATTGTATGCATCGTTTCGCTTCCCTTCGGAAATCCAACCACAACGACTTCGGAGACGAGGGTCGGAGGAAACCTATTTGTGGGAGGTCCATTCAAGGCGGAAATCAATGATGCCGGCGTCCATCAACACCAATTTCGGGGCCTTCCCGCTCGGACGGTCTCCATCAATCTCTCTCTGACAGAAGGTTAGGAGGGCGGAATCCGCCAGGCTGACCCCATTAGGCTCACTGACGGGAGGCCCCTGAATTATTTCGCATCTCTAATTGCGTTCGATAACACTTCCCAAGACATTGCACCTAGTTGCGCTTCCTAAATTCATGATTTTCCGTCAGACAGACACAAAACCAAAGTTGTTCAGATAGCTCAAAACTGCAAAAATATGAGTTCTTGTTTCCTCACAATCGAAGTTACGAAAGCTGTGCGTTCAAAATTGTCTTTGTATACTGGAATAGATATTTTTAAACAATTTAAGGTACATAAAGAAAGACGGGAAGATACCTGGACGTTTCGCTTAGAGCGTTTTCAACAGATTGAAGATCGCCAACAGCCTTTCATGCCATCGATGGTGGAGATGGTTTTGCATTTCACAATAGATTCGAAATTGACCGCGTTTTTACAAATTGAGGGATTTAAATGGCAGGGATTTTTTTAATAATTTTAAAAACTACCTAACTAAACAATACAAAACAAATCAATTTGAAAAAACAAATAAATAAATAAAATTAAAACGCTGCAAATTATTACACAATGGTTTATTATTTTTCTATATAGACCACTCGTCTTCAAAGCCACCAACCGTCCAACATGAAGAAAAACATCGATCGTATTTCGGTGAGCTATAATTTGAACGGAGATTAGGCCTCTTTTGCGATTCACACTCGTGTTTCTGATTTATCGTACGTCCAACCCTTAAATTCTCGTAGGAAGCGAACGATTTGTCCTACAGAGCTCCGCGTGGTCTCAAAAACCCTAAAAATTCTCTACTATCTTAAATTGAAGGAAAAACAATACCTTTATATCAAAATCTTTTGAGATAGGGCGTTTTCAAAATTTCAAAATTCAATTTTGAACCCTTAGAAGTGACCTACATCAACCAAAATCTTCGGGGCACAACTAGACCCGAAATGAAGCCTACATACCAAATTTCATCAAAATCGGTCAATGCTGAGTGGGGAAAGTGCCGCGTACGGCGGACGGACGGTCAAATTTTGGTTTATTATTTTCAATAATGAACCTTTGAAATCGACCAAGAAAAAAAAAATTTTTAACACCTCCTCAAAATTTGATGGTTTACGTTTCAAGGTACGTAGAATCCAAAAATCGAATAAAAATTTTGCCGTCCGTCCGCCGTACGCCGTACGCGGCACTTTTGCCACTTAGCATTGACCGATTTTGATGAAATTTGGTATGTAGGCTCTATTTGGGGTCTAGTTGTGCCCCGAAGCTTTTGGTTGATGTAGGTCAGTACTAAGGGTTCCAAAATGAATTTTGAAATTTTGAAAACGCCCTAACTCAAAAAATTTCGATATAAAGGTATTGTTTTTCCTTCAATTCAAGATTCTATAGAATTTTTAGAATTTTTTGAGACCACGCGGAGCTTCGTAAGACAAACCGTTCGCTCACTACGAAAATTTAAGGGTTTATATTCAAATATATATACATATAAATCAAAACACGATTGTGAATCGCAAAAGAGGCCTAATCTCCGTTCAAATTAGTGCTGCCCGAAATTCGATCGATGTTTGGTGATTTTTATTTTATTTTTTTGAATTTTTTATTTTTTTAATTTTATTATTTTTTTATTTTATTTTATTTTTTTTTCCTTCATATTTTATGGTTGGTGATTTTGTAGACGAGTGATCTATATAGAAAAATAATAAACCATTGTGTAATAATTTGCAGCGTTTTTCATTCAAAAGCTATTTTCTCCCTTAAGTCCAACTTTAAAATTTTTTGACTAACTCCGTGGGAAACGGAGCTGACGTTCCCAGAAAGTGTTTTCCCCACCTGACAGTGATTAAAAGGTGACGATAGAGATCCACAGCCGATCAAAGAAACTGTCAGCAATCAAAAAATCTGGCAATTTCAATGTTTGGGCTTAATTTTGACCCTTTAGTACTATTTTTCTGCTCTTTTCGACAGTATCCTCATATTTTATTTTATCTCGTACATCTACGAGAATTTAAGGTTTGGACGTACGATAAATCAGAAACACGAGTGTGAATCGCAAAAGAGTCCTAATCTCCGTTCAAATTATAGCTGACCGAAATACGATCGATGTTTTTCTTCATGTTGGATGGTTGGTGGCTTTGCAGACGAGTGATCAATAGAAAAATAATAAACTATTGTGTAATAATTTGCAGCGTTTTTATTCGATTTTTGGTTTATTATTTTCAATAATAAGCCTTTGGAATCGAGCAAGAAAAAAAAATTTTAACCCCCCCTCAAAATTTGATGTTTTACGTTTCAAGGTACGTAGAATCCAAAAATCGAATAAAAAAATCTCCGTCCGTCCGCCGTACGCCGTCCGCCGTCCGCCGTACGCCGTACGCGGCACTTTTCTTAGCAACACTGGACCGATTTGGTTCAAATTTGGTATATGGGCTCCATTTGGGGTCTAGTTGTGCCGCGAAGCTTTTGGTTGATGTAGGTCACTTCTAAGGGGTGAAAATTAAGGGTTGAAATTTTCAAGAGTGCCCTAGCTCGAAAACTCTCGAAATAAAGGTATCGTTTTTTCACCAATTTTAAATAGTACAGAATTTTTAAAAATTTTTGAGACCACCCGGAGCTCTGTAGGACAAACCGTTCGGTCTCTACGAGTATTTGAAGGTTTTCCTTCGATAAAACAGAATCATGAGTGTGAATCGCAAAAGAGGTCTAATCGCCGTTCAAATTTTATCTGACTAAAATGCGATCGCTGTTCATTTCTTCGATTTGTATACAGTTTTGCCTTCTGCGTAACCAGTAATCAAATTTCCATATGAAGCTTTCTATTTTTCCAATCGAGTGTGAAGCGTTTAGTTCTTTCTAATAAACTTGATTGTGAAGGTGTGAAGCCAGTATGGTGTGGTAGGTAGTACCTAGCTGGTAGGTAAAAAAATTTGGTAGGTAAAAAAATGTTGGTGGGTAAAAAACGCTGCAAATTATTGCTCACTGATCAGATCACTGATCAGCTGAGTGCGCTCCGAAGCCATTTTCAATGCTATTGAATGGAAGTGCTCTTCCAGGCGTCTCCAGCATTCGAGGAGATCTTCTTCACTCCTCAGATCACTGATCAGCTGAGTGAGCTCCAAAGCCATTTTCAATCCTATTGAATGGAGGTGCTCTTCCAGGCGTCTCCAGCATTCGAGGAGATCTTCTTCACTCCTCACATCACTGATCAGCTGAGTGAGCTCCAAAGCCATTTTCAATCCTATTGAATGGAAGTGCTCTTCCAGGCGTCTCCAGCATTCGAGGAGATCTTCTTCACTCTTCAGATCACTGATCAGCTGAGTGAGCTCCGAAGCCATTTTCAATCCTATTGAACGCAGGAGCTGAAATTTGAGAGGGAAGGTCAAGGGAGAATACAGATGGTGGTAGGTGCTATTGATGGAGAACCAGTGATCTATACAGAAGGGTGATCTATACAGAAAATAATAAACCTTTGAGTAATGATTTGCAGCGTTTTTGATTCTACGTACCTTGAAACGTAAACCTTCAAATTTTCAAGGGGAGTTTAAAAAATTTTGTTCTTGGTCGATTCCAACGGAGATTAGGCCTCCTTTGCGATTCACACGAGAGTGAAACAGGTACATGAAAATGTGTTAAATTAGTACCGACTCATGAACCCCCTTAACATAATATACACAAAATAATCTCTTTTGTAAAACATTTCACTTCTCCTTGTTTTACTGATCTTCTCTCGAAAGACAACAAGAAAATTTGACCGTACGTCCAGAACCGATTTCCTAATAATTAAAAATATTACAATTTTGAAGTGCTTAATCTATGAGAAAATACCTATTAATGTCAACCTATAGAAACAATATGACGTCATAATTTGGAAAAAGTCGTAATTACCTACCAAAAAATAATTATATTTAGTAGGATTTGGAATGAAAAATTGTCCACCAATGAAAGCAGTAGGACATCATCAGGAAAAACTTCGAAATTCTACTTTTATTTCCGTGACCTGAGTTATCTTATTTCTACTATCCTAGAAATACTCATAAGTTACAGGTTCTAAATCAAATAATTAATGTACTCATTAGTGCTCTGATAAACTCAATCATTTTCGAACCAACTAATTCTATGAGTCCATGATTTTCTTTGTGTGGAAGCTTTACTGCCCACCCAACTTGTCAGGCTTCTTTTTTTAATGTGGATATTTATGTCTTCGACCTGTTGCCTTTATCATGCGTTGTACTTTCAATGCGTTGTTTTTCCTCTGTTACAGGGCGGGCAAGATGGTTGGGCAGCCCCGGGGGCGCCTGGTTAGCAGACCGAGGGATGCCTGTTAGCCCCCTCTGGCCCCCTCAACAATGTCAGTTATCTCAGATTACTCCTCTGAGGAAGAACGTAGTATTTTCCAGCCCTTCACCAGGGAATCCCTTGCGGCAATCGAGCTTCGCATAGCTGAAGAGTATGCTAAACAGAAAGAACTGGAGAAGAAAAGAGCTGAGGGAGAGGTCAGCCAATCACAGAAATACTCCCTTTTCTACTAACCTCTCGTTTTCATGTCATTCGTTCTCTTTTCAGATTTCGATCTGCAGTTTATCATACACAAACCATCTACCACATATACACCAAATACCAATCTATAGTAATTATAGTGGAAGTGCTATACCATAGTACTTTAAATCTTCTCTTTTTCAGCTTTCATTCCCTTTTTCCAGTCATTTCATCCGATCACCAAAATTGAATTCTAATCTTCTTTCTTTCTTGAAATTATTACACCTAATTCAATGTACAGTGCTATTTTTGCGGGATTAATAATGTAATCACTATATGGCATTCCAAGTAATAACTAGATTAAAAAAAACAAAAATTCAGCTAAGCTATACCTCAAAGTAAAATCAGTTTTCCAATCAGCTTCCATCATACTTCAACTCCTTATCGAAAAACTTTAGTGCTTGCAACAGGCCTCTAAGACCGAATTATTTCTGATGTGAATCTCATTTTCCATTGGCTATGATTAGCCGAACATTGCTTCTATATTTCTTGATTGACAAGCTTAGTAACTGTGGACTGATGGTGGACAAAATTGCTTCCCTCGAATGAAAACTTTGGTGATGGGTAATCACTTTTAGCTGGACCTGAATAAACTTGTTATGCTACTGTTGTCTAAGGTTGGAATGAATCCAGAAATACTTATAATATAATACAAGTCAATCCATCGTAAACCTCAAACTACACAACATTTATTAAATTTTGTCAATCTTATCTCTCTAACATTAATTTGTAACTCCGTAGATAAGGTAACCACATTACATTAGAGTAGTAATGGAGTAGTTTCCTAACATAGGTAGTGAGAATGGAGGGATTCCCGAAAACCTTCATAACATGAAGGTATATTATACGACATGAAATATGTCAAGAGATTGAGTGCTGCAATAAAAAAACTTTCTTAGGTACCATTGCAGGAGCAATGTTGGAACTTAATTGGGAAAGTATGTAAGGAAACTACTCCATTACTACTTTAGTGTAATGTGGTTAAATTATCTATGGAGTTACAAATTAATGTTAAAGAGGTAAGATTGACAAAATTGAATAAAGTGTTGTGTATTTTGAGGTTTACGATGGGATGACTTTTATTTTATTATAAGTATTTCTGGATTCATTCCGACCTTAGACAACAGTAGCATAACAAAACTGCATATCTTCCAAACCAGAACCTCATTCTAACCAACATCCCTACTATTTTCATCTTCATATCTCATATCCCCGCTTTATTTTTGCCTCATTTTCTTCATCTTCATTTTTCCATTTTTATTTTCCTTTCCAGGCGCCACCTATCTACGAAGATTCGGAATTTTTTTATCTTATATTTTTTTCACTCTTGGAACCTTATGTTTTTGTATAAACTTTATTTATCGAATTTTGATTTGTTTAAAAGCGAACAAATGCCCCTAAAGTTATTATTTATACCTCTAAATTTCTAATAGGTAGGTCTTTTGAAAAGTTGATCTTACTGAGCTCCAGAAGATTTTACGTTCAGTACCGAAGATAAACATTGAAGGGAAATCATTACTTACCTCTGATTATGAACATAAAGGGATAAGTTATAGGTAAGGTTGCCAGAAGTACTATAAAATTCATATTCATTTCCGGGTAACAATGCGTGCTAAAATGATACTATATTTATATGGCTAACAGAAACATTAGGTATGAACTTTATTTTCGTCTTGCAATCTATTACATCGCAATTTTTCATACAATGATATGCAGGTTAGTTTAAAATGTGTCCACAATGCTAAATAAATAAGTATACGCGATTTCTGACAATTTTTTAAATTCGAAATGGACCAGTCTAAATCCCATTATGCCTATCATTTAAAGCAGCTTTCATCAAAATGATACCACTGAACTTTACCTCATTTTTGATACTGAGGAGTTGAAAAAATACCATTTCATGTCGTCGTTTCTATATCGCAAATCTGGCAACCGTGAATTTACCAGTCATATTTTCAATGATTCGATCCAAATCCATCAAATTTCTTCAATTAAATTGTAGGAATCCAGGTAGTTACATACCCTCAAGTTCAATCATTGATTCAATATAAATTTTGATCATTCGAATATGGAAAACATGAGTAGTAGAATCCACCAAAATCATAAAGATTTACTTTTTCTTTGTGAATCTTTAGGAATTTTTTTTTTAGATACATCATCATTAGCCCGCTCCTATTACGTTGTTTCAGCTTTCTTTAGTTTCTTTCAAATCTTTAACGTAGACTTTTCAGTTTCCGTTGGTCCGTTCAGTTTTCAGTTTTTTATTTACCTTCTTCAGCCTTTTAGCTATTTCTTTCTTTAATCTGTCAATCTTTGCTCTATTCTTACTCGTTGGACTTTTCAGGGTTTTGGACGGAAGAAAAAGAAAAAAGAAGTAAGCATAACCATTTGGAATGTTAGATTCCTCAAAATAGCTATACTTTTACACCAGATCAAATTCTCATAGTTCTGCATCCGATTTCGCTTGTTATTATATTAAAGACAACCAACTTCCTAAATTGATCATCATAATTATGTGTTGATTAATCAAGTATTATGATTAAATAAAATGCAGTTGTCAATAAATGTGTCGTGCAGATCCTTCACCAACACGTGCCACACAAACAAAGCGCTCTGATGATACATTTTGTGACCCTACTCATTTTTCAGCATGTCTAGTTGAGAATCACATGATATGAGAAGTTCCGCTTCTAATATATTATAATTATCGAATTTTTGCGGTTTAAATTTAGTTGTTTTAATTTTCAAAACACATTCACTTTTACTATATATTTCATTGCAAATAATTTTTCAAGACACTATTCTCTACACCGAGTAACACCTCAGCTTTATTGGTAATACACACGCATCAGACGTAACAGAGGAGTAGATGGCTTGTTATAGGATTCAATAGTAATACTTGAGCCAATACAATACCGAGTAAACAATAATTATATTCATTCGTTGTAAAAAGTAGGTACCTACTCGGAGTGATTTTCATACATCCTTTTACGTTTCAAATTCTATGAAAAGGTACTAATATTTTTTAACAAAAAAATAGCACTGGTTTGAAAGTTTAGGGGTGAAGTTCTGAAAAGTTCTCTAAGGAAATCACTTATATTTTCTAACGTACATTTTCTATACAGAAGTCTCTTAATAAATCTACAGAAATGTAAGTATTTGAGTAATATCAGAAGGAAAGAAGAATTGTCTACTATTGGGACTTAGGCCATCCAAAAATATAAGCCGTTATTGCCTAGCTCTCGGATATACTTCCATCATCAGGGCTCAATGGCAGTCAAACAAGAGGAGAGGGCAACAAGCCCATCCGGTTCTCACTCAAATAGCGATGAAGCAAAATAGATCAACAAATTTCTAAGTAAATTTAGCAGCAGGCCATCGAAAAAAGTCCATTCATGCAGCGTGAATTAATGAGCGAATTTTCAAAGAAATCTTCCAGTTGAAGGTATGGTTAAGACAAGGAACAATGGTGTTGCAATTTCTTTTAGAAACGGAAAAACCCCGTTTTTTGGACTTTTTTTGAAATTTGGACCACTTTGGATTGTCCAAAATTGCTGGTTAACGAACTCGACCTATTGTTTGTTGTTACGAACATTTTGGCGAAAACTAAAAAAAAAATTCTAAATAATTAGTCCAGTTATCGTGCGTTCTAAAAAGGATTTCAGTGAAAAAGTTTTTCGAAAAAGTCCGTTTTAAACATTTTGAGGCCATTGCAATAGCTTCATTTTCCTTAAAAATTCGCTAAAACAATGGATTCAACTTTTTAGGCGCATAAAAATATATAAAATACTAAATAGTGGTAAGCACTCAAAAACTCTAAAATACCACTTATGGTGAAAACAAAACTAAAATACTGATAACACACCTAATTATAATATAATTAGGTGTGTTATCAGTATTTTAGTTCAAATTTCAATCAAAATCAGTATTTTCAATCAAATTTGGCAACAAAACTAAAACTATATCATATTATGATATAGTTTTAGTTTTGTTGCCAAATTTGATTTCGCCATTATTGGTTTTTATCGTTTTTGAGTGCTATTTAGTTTGCTATATATTTGTATACGCCTTATATTTATATATATTTAACCCTCAATGTGGTACTTAGACCCCTCCACCCCTTCTAACCTCTAATACGACCCTCCCATCCAGACCTATGATCTCATACAACCCTTGAGATTATTTATTGTTAAATGGCTCATACTACTCACCCTCCTTGCTCAACCTTGTGAATATAAGGGTTCCATCTTACTCGACTAGGTCAAGAGTCTTTTTCTCACCATCTTTTGAGGGAACCAACTACGCTATGAATAGCCTTCTCACACGATTTCAACGGACAGCGAACGAGTCACCAGTCGACATTGATCCGTTTTTCGACAGTGTGAATAACATTAAGTCAATGCTATCCAAATTTTACCTGCAGTATTAAATTAGTTTACTTGTGACAAATTTAATTTCTTATTTATCACTTTCGTTTTGTTTTTCACTCACTAGCTGAGAATTGTTGAAAAATTCTTAATATGTAATTGAGAATAAAATCCCGTAATGTTTAATAAATAAATAACTTATTGTTCGGCACGTGACGGGTTAAGTGCTAAAAATGATCTAGGTGGCACTCTAGGCGTCAATCTGTCTGCCTTGTCCCGCCATTTGATTTGGGAAAATTATCGTAATAAATGGCCGTTCAAATGGGTTAAAGTTTAAGAAAATCATTCCTATTCATCACAATTGTTTTTAGAAATTTTCAAATTCAAATATTTCCCGCTACCCATATTGAAAACTAGTACCTACTTATACAGGGTGTCAACAAAACAAGTCTCATTCCTTCAAGGGATCGATTCTATAATTAATTTGCAACACAAAATGTATCGTAGCAATTTTCGTTTAAACCTTTCTTTTCCAAGTTATTTTAATTTTAAAGTTTTTTGTTGTGATTTTGCCCTTATGACATTAAATTGGTGATAACTCCATTAATTTGCTGTAAAAATTACAATTTGAGGATACCGTTGGAAAGAGCATTAAATTTCCTATCTCTCTAATACCAAATAAATTTTTTTCAGTTGAATTTTACGGGGAATAAAGCATCTTAAAAAGTGAACTTAGTAACTCAGTAACTTAGTGGTGGTGAAGACCCCGGAGTCTCCCCGTTAAACCGTCGATTTCGTTGAAAAAAATGAACGTTTTTCCGCGTTCAAATAGAAATTTCTTCCTTAAATTCGATTGTAAAATATTTTCTGATTACACTGTTGGAAAGCTGAGATACTGACGCAGTTTTTAGGCTTGCCGGCAACAGTTGATTATTTCGAACTATTTGGAAATTATGCGCGTTGAAAAACGAAAATTTTTCGAAAAGTTACCAAGTTCACTTTTTAAGATGCTTTATTCCCCGTAAAATTCAACTGAAAAAAATGTATTTGGTATCAGGGAGATAGGAAATTTAATTCTCTTTCCAACGGTATCCTAAAATTGTAATATTTACAGCAAATTAATGGAGTTATTACCAATTTAATGACATAAGGGCAAAATAACAACAAAAAAAACTTTAAAATTAAAATAACTCGGAAAAGAAGGATTTAAACGGAAATTGCTGGGAGACGTTTTTTGTTGCAAATTAGTTGTAAAATTGATCCCTTGAAGGTATGAGACCTGTTTTGTAGACGCCGTTTTTGGGATTTATTTCGAAGGAATGGAGTTCTTGTAGTAAAGTATCTGGAATCCTTGAAAAGAATAAACAAGAACTGAGAATGCATTAAAGTTCGAAAAGAATTGTGGGAATCGCGAAAAAGGCGTACTCAGTGCGTCAATCTGTCCTTGGTGTGACACTGAAGGTATCTGTCCGTTGAGGGTTAAATCCATTGTTTTTGTCGAGACCCTGGTGCTAAATTTACGTAGAAAGTTATTGTATTTTGGTTCATCGCTATTTGAGTGAGAACCGGATAGAGTAAATGGGTTGGTTGGTGTCCTCTCCTCATGTTTGACTGCCATTGAGCCCTGATGATGGAAGTATATCGATACCTTAAAGCACAAAGGAGCTTTGTCCAAAAAGAGGTTTGAAAAAAACGCAAAAGAAGTTTTCACCAGTGTACGATTCCTAAAACAATGGCTTATTACACTAAACTCTTTAATTTATTTAAAAAAAATTTCAAGCTATAGTCATCAAGAAAGTTAATAATAGTTTTGTTGAATATGAGTTTTTCTGAAATTAAAAAAATTAAAAATGTAGAAGATGGATGGACATAACTCTTTTGCTCTTTAAGGTATCGATATTTTCCGATAGCTAGGCAATAACGGCTTATATTTCTGGATGACCCCAGTCCCGATAGTTGACAATTCTTCACCAAAAGGAAGGGCGCATTTGATAATCCGTATTTTTGGAGAATATTTAGGAGTCAAATTTACAAAAATTTAATACGCGAAATTAATGCGATTTTCCATATTTCAGCAGTATTAACACCTAAAAATTTGTTTAAAAGAAAAACTCGGAAAAAATTATATAAATTAGTTTTTTTGCAGTCATAAACATAATCAACATGGTTTATAAAATAATGTGAAAATGGCTCTGAATACACTGCTGCTCGTTTGGTAACATCACTATTCAATTCCGATTCATTTAAAACACGACTAGAAGGCCACAACTTAATTAGGTCGTATTCACAATAACCACAACACAACAATCATAAAAGGAAATATAAAAATGAATCTTAAGAGATAATTATGGAAGGTTTAATATTCTATCTATCTTAACAAAAGAAAGGTCGTACATTAATAGTTTAGCAAGATTTGTATGTTTGTTTCTATAATTCCAGCAATGTCTATTGTCATTTTAGATCGACTAGGACAATTAGAACATTTGTCATCCATTTTTGAATATGCTGCTTGAGTTTAGTTTTAATATTGAACATTTTTAGTTATTCTTCGTTTTACAAGCTTTACAACGTTTTTTAATTGCAGATTTTTTGTTAAACTTTTGCAGAAAAGTAATTCTTGTTATGATTTAGTCGTTCGACTGACTTTAAAATAAATTAGTGCAACACAACAATACATAAAGCTATAGAAAAGTTAGTTTCGACGTTAAGCTATCTTGGAAAGAAATAGTTGATATCGCAGGAAAATTTAAAAAAGTTATTTCGTGTTTCATGCTTTATTTTGTCAAATCCCAGAGTGTTCTGAGGTGCTGATTCGGAATCTTTGAAAGCTTTTGTTGTTGCTTTTTTATCCCAATCACCACCAAAATTGGAATGTTTTATGGAGAATTCAAAGCCATATGCGAATATACCATTACATTTTACTTTTGCCCATTGATAATCCTCAAATTATTCAAGAAGCTAAAAAAATAGTAAAACCCTACTTTTTTACCATTTTATATTTTTGCTGCGTCCCATCTCTAGTCAATCTGATTAGGCCTTATAGAAAAAAACGAAACAAAGCAAAATATTGAATACTCTAGGATGGGACCAACTGCGGGCCTCACTACCCACACTTGTGGAGGCTGTTATCTTTTTGAACTTTTTTGGTATACAGGGTGTTTCGAAACAAAATTAAATTTGCAACAAAAAATACCTCTTAAAGTTTTATTAACCCCCTTAAAATTCGACTCTTTTTCACTTTTAAGATTTTTTACTGTTTTCGACCTTACACCATTAAAACGGTCATAACTCCCTTAAATTACACCCAAAAATTAAAGATAAGGATACTGTTGGAAAGAAGTTAAAATTTTTCAATAGATAAGCGTTGACCAGTTGATAAAAATTGAATGCTAGAGTAGTAGTTTTACCTCAAACTTCAAAATTTGTCAATTTCAGATTTTTAAAAAAAATTTTTGATGATTTTTCCTTATTAAAACTAGGTATTTTTCAGAGGGACTTATAAGCTGAAAAATTGCTTTATTTCATCAGCTTTCCAACGGTATAATCAAAAAATATTTTACAATCGAATTTAAGGGAGAAATTTACGTTTGAACGCGGAAAAACGTGCATTTTTTTCAACGAAATCGACGGTTTGATGGGAGGACTCCGGGGTCTGCTCCGCCACGGCTCCACCAAACCACAAAGTTTCCCCGTCAATAAACCGTTGATTTCGTTGATAAAATGCACGTTTTTCCGCTTTCAAACGTAAATTTCTACCTTAAATTCGATTGAAAAATATTTCTTGATTGTACCGTTGGAAAACTAATGAAATAGAGCAATTTTTCAGCTTTTGAGTCCCTCTGGCAAATACCTTGTTTTAATGAAAAAACAATCATGGAAAATAGGAAAAAAAAATCTTAAAAGTCAAAAAGTCGGATTTTAAGGGGGTTAAAAAAACTTTCAGAGGAATTTTTTCTTGCAAATTAGTTGTAGAAACTACTTCCGAAGTTTGGTGGATAAATTATTTTTAATCCAGATCTAATTCTCACATTTAACTAAAATTATATTCTTTTGTCAAATATTCTTTTCAGAGTAAACTGTAGCCTATTTAACGATCCTAAAGACTAGAGTTATTCAAGATTGTTTAAAAGCCTGCTGAAATTTTGAGTTTTTTCATCTTTCTTCCACAAAACTAAACGATACCTACATTTTTGAAAGTTCCAATTCATTAAAGTTTCCATAATTTATTGTCTGGAACCTCGGTTGGTATCATTTGACGCTGAATTAAGGGATGCGTCGCGTCTTCATAACTAATTTTAACATGTTTAATGTTTTAGGGCTGGGGGTCATTCTGTGAATTCCGACACGCAAATCTGCAACGCTTATTTTTCTTAGTTACCACGGACCGATTTCTTAGTTACCACGTTATATCGGCTCCATTTGGGGTCTAGTTGTACCAAGATGGTCACTGATCAGCTGAGTGAGCTCCAAGGCCATTTTCTCTCCTGTTGAACGCAGGAAGCTGAAATTTGAGAAGCAGGGTCAATGGAGAATGCTGAAGGCGCCTGAGTGGTCACTGATCAGCTGAGTGATCGGCAATCTAATTTCTCCCTTGCGAGGGAAAAACATTAAACATGATTTAATGTTTTTCCCTCGCAAGGGAGAAATTGTTTTATTTGTTTTTTATATTTTACCTTGAAGTTCTTGTCGAGAAAAACTCAGAATATATTTTAACTCCTAAGAAGGCGTTGAGTTATAATCATTAAATTAAATAGGTAGCTAGTTGCTTGGAAGTTACGGTTATTACGTCACTAAACAGCTAATGCCATTTGTATAGTAAAAGAGAAGTGTTGTAACTACCTTGCAATTATCTTCTTATTTAATATTGTGATCTGAGCTCTTCTCGATGAGTACTTTCGAGGTACGATTATTACGAAGACGTGGCACATTCCCCATTCCTCTTTGTGGATCAAATTTTTTTGCAACACATAATTGGATTCCATCAGCATGTCTAATCTGAGGAGCTAGGGATAGAACATAATCAAAACATAAGAGTGTGTCGGTCCAGGTATTTCCTTGGAACGGTTCCAACGGTTACAGTGACAAAGATGTAACCGTTCCAAATTACCAGTACAGTTCCATAACCGGTTCTGCCTACCGAGGGCGGTCAAATTCCACTCTCATGACATGAATGAAGCAGGCAGTCAAATCCCTATCTTTCTTCTTCCATGCTTATGATCTCAACTTGCTATACAATAGCATCATTTTCCTTGAAAATTCGCTAAAAGGAAGGAATTTGAACAAGTGATACAAAAGAGACAATTTATTATAAATGATGATAAATGATAGTGACCAAACAATTCAAGGAAAGAATAATATCGTTGCAGTTTAAGAACTTAACATGACTATAATAAAATAATAATACTGGAGACAACTTCCATGCTATTCAGTCCAGAAGATCCCTTCCCGCTCAAGAGCCATTCCATGTTACTATTACATTCTCAGTCCATGGAAATAGTAAGGGCACTTCCAGCTACAACATGGAACAGAACTGAGAACAAGATACATGCTTACCGGTCCAAAACCTTTCCCGGTCCAGAGCCATTCTCCATGATATCTTATCGGTCCGTGGAATTGGCAAGGACGCTCCCTGGTATATGGAACTGAACTTTAGACAAGTTCCATCCTTACCAGTCCAACAGATCCCTTCCCAGTCCAGAGCCATTCCATGATATCTTATCAGACCGTGGAATTCGCAAGGGCGCTTCCCAGTACATGGAACTGAACTGTAGACAAGTTCCATCCTTACCAGTCTGAAAGATCCCTTCCCAGTCCAGAGCCATTCTCCATGATATCTTATCGGACCGTGGAATACGCAAGGGCGCTTCCCGATACATGGAACTGAACTGTAGACAAGTTCCATCCTTACCAGTCCAACAGATCCCTTCCCAGTCCAGAGCCATTCCATGATATCTTATCAGACCGTGGAATTCGCAAGGGCGCTTCCCGGTACATGGAACTGAACTGTAGACAAGTTCCATCCTTACCAGTCCAACAGATCCCTTCCCAGTCCAGAGCCATTCCATGATATCTTATAAGACCGTGGAATTCGCAAGGGCGCTTCCCAGTACATGGAACTGAACTGTAGACAAGTTCCATCCTTACCAGTCCAAAAGATCCCTTCCCAGTCCAGAGCCATTCCATGATATCTTATCGGACTGTGGAATTCGCAAGGGCGCTTCCCGGTACATGGAACTGAACTGTAGACAAGTTCCATCCTTACCAGTCTGAAAGATCCCTTCCCAGTCCAGAGCCATTCCATGATATCTTATCAGACCGTGGAATTCGCAAGGGCGCTTCCCGGTACATGGAACTGAACTGTAGACAAGTTCCATCCTTACCAGTCCAACAGATCCCTTCCCGGTCCAGAGCCATTCCATGATATCTTATCGGACTGTGGAATTCGCAAGGGCGCTTCCCAGTACATGGAACTGAACTGTAGACAAGTTCCATCCTTACCAGTCTGAAAGATCCCTTCCCAGTCCAGAGCCATTCCATGATATCTTATCAGACCGTGGAATTCGCAAGGGCGCTTCCCGGTACATGGAACTGAACTGTAGACAAGTTCCATCCTTACCAGTCCAACAGATCCCTTCCCGGTCCAGAGCCATTCCATGATATCTTATCGGACCATGGAATTCACAAGGGCGCTTCCCAGTACATGGAACTGAACTGTAGACAAGTTCCATCCTTACCAGTCTGAAAGATCCCTTCCCAGTCCAGAGCCATTCTCCATGATATCTTATCGGACCGTGGAATACGCAAGGGCGCTTCCCAGTACATGGAACTGAACTGTAGACAAGTTCCATCCTTACCAGTCCGGAAGATCCCTTCCCAGTCCAGAGCCATTCCAAGATATGTTTTCGTTCCGTGGAACTGGACTGATAAGGGCTGAGTTTTTGTCACTCCATGGAACCGTTACAAGTTGATACTCGGTTCCACAGTTCTGGTACAGCTGTACCGACACACCTCTATCAAGTCATGGTGCCAAAAAACTAAAAATGTTACTACTTTTGTGGATGTTTTGGACAAATCAAGGGTTTTTATACGTGTAAAGTTGAATATAATGGTATATTCGGACTGAAGATCTGATTCTGTACAAAACCAGCCCATTTTGGAACGTTAGAGACAAACTTGGTAAATTAAACGTCGCTAACTCTTTTTTAGGTACTGATTCATCACTCTCGAAAACCCCAAGATTCGACAAAATCGAAAATGTTACACGAAATGTGTTCTTTTATGTAATGAGAAAGCGCTTTCTATTGTTTTAGAGCCACAATGTGTAAACCAACGTAATTGCCGTTATAGATTTCCTCTATTTCCACCCTCTATGTCGATCCGACCTAGCGCAACGCCCTCACACCTCGCACAGCTTAATTTCAAAATCGTCCATTTCATGTCACCTTCTAGTTCTTTACGTCCCTTGTCAAAATGTGGAAGTCCTAATCCGTTACTGCCGATACCAGTCAAATATGTGCCGTCCATGCAATTTGAAAATTCTCCCAGCGAAAACGCTGACCTAGTGTTTATAACATTTTTAGACTCCCCTACCTGACCTCCCCAAAAGTTCTAAAGATGGTTTATGCATGTTTTAGACGGCTTATGAATGCTTCACGCTTTATTATGGGATGTCATGGTGACTATTATTCACCATTTTCGTTCAATACAATATTTTCTATTTACTGCCGTTTTTATTCTAGATACATAGTTCAATATTTAGATCAATAGGGCATTTAGAGTCAGTTATCGGCAAGCAATCTCACTATAAAAAACCACTACATGATTATAAATATGATTATTTTTATTTTCGTTTGAGCGCATTATGTTTCGTTTCTCCATACTCAAGCCGGTTTTACAGCGCGTAGCGGAATTCTTCATTAACCTAAGTTCTACAAACTGGTAAAAATTTAAATTATAAGTAAAGGGAAGTAATATTTTCCCTACCAAGGAAAGGATCCACGAATTTCGTATTATATTGTACACTACCTACCGTTGATTCGGTTCCATCGTGTATACTGCAGCCCCACCATAAATCAGCATCGTATTTTGATATAGAAAATAAACTAAATAATGGGACTAGTGGTTTCCGTGGTACCCTGAAACGTGATAGACTTTCCTGAAACTAAGATCCAAATGAAGATTTAAGTCCAGTCCCCGCAAATTGAGGAGAGTCTAGCCCCCAACAACCCTTGTCGGGTTTCAGCGCTACCTCCCGCCACTTCAACGAACTACCTGATTACCATTCTAAAGATTCTTGTCTCGTAATCGTTTTCCTTTCTCATATTTCTATAACATGAACCAGTGACTATTTTGGAGACCAGCTTTGAAATTGAATGTCTTTGGGCACGTTACGCAACATAAAACGACACGTGGCAATATTTTCACGTCCACGTTTCACTGTTCAGAGGGAAAATAATAAGAGAATTACGAGACAAGAATCGTTAGAATGGTAGTTATGGTAATCAGGAATGGTAGTTCGTTGAAGTTGGAGGTAGCGCTGAAACCCGACAAGGATTTTGGGGCTAGACTCTCAAGCAAATTGAAACAATTTTATCTACCTCATGGGAATAAACTTTTAGCGAACAAAATTTTGTTTTTCTGTTTCTAAAAGTCAAATTCTGAAACAATAATATCGAAGGCAAATCTGCAAAACCAAGTATGTCCCATTCTCGCAACATTTACAAAAATCTCAGTTCTAGTTACCTAATAACTTTAATTTCTATAAGGATTTTTCAGAGATTAACAATCTGTTTATTTGAGGGGATCATAATTGATTCAACTTCCTAAAAACTGTTTAACGCCATTTTAGAGGAGTTTGGTCGTTTTGGACGTACCCGGTTTTGCAGGTTTACTATTGATATATTGGTTGTTTTAAAGTTTGTTTTAAAAATTCAAAATATTTGGAAATTCTTCATTTTGTTTGGAAAAAATTCAAAATTGTTGATCGTTTTACAACCAAAAGCTCACTGGAATTTTGATCCAGATGAAACAGAACCAAAATTAAGCAGTCAATAGGAACATTTCTCTCTTCATTTTTCTCACGTATTCTTCGTTCTTTCAGCCTAAAAATCAAATTAGGAGTTATCCGATGATTTTAAAGGAGTTCCATGGAGGTATTCGCCCCAATCTTGTTCTTAATTAATTTTAATTGAAAAGAGTCTCATTTCGTACCTTGAAACCCTTTTTAATTGAAATTATGATCTGTAACTCCATTTTGAAGGGAGTTGAATCTGATTTTGATGTTTAACAGTTAGTACATACCTAATCTTATGGTTTTCGAAAATTACCTGTTGAATCAAGTTATAATTCTTGAGTGAGACGAGCTTTGCAATAAGCTTTCAAGGTATGGCTTTTTAGGAAATCCTCCGCCAGCCAAAAAACATTTTTTGAAGAGCGAGATTCCTTTGTTAGCCATAAATTTATTTTAGCCATAGTTCTTATGAGTTAAAATTGGTTCTTGACATCTCAAGGGTTCACAATTTTTTACAGTTCAATGTTTCCCCCCCGAGTACCCATGACTTTATTTTCAGCAGATCAGGTACATAACATTATTGAATATAATAGATGATCCAGAATTTACTCGTATTATTTGTTTGAGGTGTTTCCAGAAAAAATGCGATTTACTCGGTTGCCTCATAATAGTGACAATGAATTTGATTCGAATTTGGAATTTTACGAAACATTGCATTGGAATGTTATCTACTGTTCGAGCTTATACCTTTATTATGCTAAATAGGAAAAGTATGAGTCTTCAGTATCAGTCGCATAATCCGGATGCATCGTCGTTATTGAAAGCTTTTAGTGCTTGATTTCTTTCATGTTTACTGAACATTGTCTCAGCAGGGGTGGTTAGTTTTCATTGCGTCTCTTATTCTCTCTAGAAGTATAAGGAGGAATTTAAGCTGCACAACTTAGCAACTAGCAGGAGTCATATTTCAAAAACCAGCATTATTTAGGTTTATCCAATTTTAAGGTAATTCTGCAATGGAATACTGATGGAACTGCTGTTGGATCGTGGCTGACTCAAGTCCTACACATTGCGACTATTGATGCTACTAAATTTCTTTTAGTCTCCCAAGGATGACGATTTTTTATAAAACTGTTCCTCTCTTTTAACTCAAATTCGCTGGGTCTCTGCCTAACTCTTTGTATTATACCATCTAATCTAAGGGATTTGACGTCACTTTTAAACGTTAATAAAAATATAGTTGTGATAACAAGAATAGAGTACGAAAAAAGGTCAACTTCCATCAGTTTAATAACTATGCCTCTTGCCTTTTAAAATTTCTTCAACTCCAAAACATCCATTCTTTGTTGAATGCTACCTGGTGTGCTTGGATTGGATAGCTTTTGTTGTTGATAGAACCCAATTCTCATCTGAATCCAAGAGCTCTTTCCTAATTTTCTCGTTTTTTGAGTTCATGTTCCGTCAGCTTTTGACAAGTGCAGTTTCTCCCGAGGATAGATAAACCTAGGTGGAATTAAAAACTTAGAGTACTTGCCTGTGAATGCAGATCCGATTTCTGGCTTAATCCCGATAAATCACATCAAACAGTGATTGTGAGCGGAAACAAATAACTGAGACACCTATGAAAGGAATTACCAAAGTTAGTTATTGTAGCTATCGCACCAAATTGGAGGAACACTGTGCCGATTTGGAGGTTTTCTACTGGCTTCGTGTTTTTTGGTTCGGTTTTCATGTGGACTTGATCTGTGCCAGAAGATGGACAGATCTGCTTTCTTGACACTTCTGACACCATACTCCTCCGCTGAGCACCCATAGGTTAGCATAAGTGCAGGAATCCTATCAGGTTCAGGCAGGTTGCCTTGAAGGCCATTGCTTCATACACCATAAATTCGAAGATGGTCTGGGAATGCCTAAATACCCTCAAAACTGTGGCTCAGAACAACCAGGTCACCCTTCTATGGATTCCCGGTCATGAAGGTCATGAGGGTGATCAAATTGCTGATGACCTTGCTAAAAGAGGCTCAGAGTCCCTGCCAATAGGAACAGAACCGATCTTGGGAACCACCAAAAGTTTTTTACAAAACCTGGTTGGCAGAACCTCCCAGGTCTGAGACAGACAAAACTATTCTTGACGTTCTCGAAGAAGCGGGCTAACGAACTCATAGCTATGCCTAAATAGGACGTCAGAATACTTGTGGGTCTGTTAACAGGCCACTGTCCACTTCGATATCACCTAAAGAAGATAGGCAAACTAACAACGGACATCTGCCGCTTCTGTAATATGGAAACGGATGATGCCGAACATATTATGTGCTACTGTGAAGCACTGAGTCGAGCTAGATACACAACCCTTGGAAGTGATGTCTTAGCGCCTGAGACCGTTTCTAAGGTGACTTACACTGATCCTCTTTGCTTTGCTAAAAAGTGGGAAGAAGGGGTTTTCAGTTAACCCTTCTTAGTAGGCTAATATAGCCTGGAGGCACTCCACAATAGGCCTCGTTAGGTCGCAGTGGAAGGAGTCTGAAGATCAGCTCGAAAAGACCTCCAACGGAAAAAAAATCCTAGCAGGTTCCAGTACAGGCCCTGTCCATTTCAATTGTATTTTTCTAAAACGAGTCCTACCCATCTCCACTTTCCTTCACAGAGAGTTCAGAGATAGTCTTATGGTTAGACCTTCGGTGCAGTTCAGGGATTGAAATGCAGTTCCCGTTTACCAGATTCGGATTCATTTGTTATTTACCTTTTAAAGAAGCCTTGGATTTTGCTTTGTTCCTGTCGATGCAAACCATAGATCGACATCTTTAGATGTCATCAGGATGTATATTTTACAAAATTTCAAATACTCGTGGCTTTGTTGTCAAGCTTAGTTGTACGTATCTTCAGACTAGTGAAAGAATGAAAATTGTGCTTCTGGCCTTATTTATTCTGTAAGGGACGTCTATACGTGCTCCGACCGCATCCACCTCCTCAATCTGTTGATTCACAACAGAAAAAACGGCAGGAGACATTAATTCTCGAGTCCTTCATTATTGTTGCATCAATCTTGAACTCCTGGCTCATTGAACTTTCGTGGGTCTATATCACCAAAGTGGATAAACTGAAAACTGTACTTTCTTGTAATTGGGTATGTTTTCTTGGGCCGAATGTGAGTGTCATAACTGAGTAAATTTCGTAGATGGTGATACTCATAGAGAACTGTGATGTATGATGACAGGTTCGGTATGAGGACGAGGACGAAGATGAAGGGCCCCAACCTGACACGACTCTGGAGCAAGGTGCCCCGGTTCCCGTCAGGCTTCAGGGCAGCTTCCCTCCCGAGTTGGCCTCCATACCCCTCGAGGACATCGACCCTTTCTACCACAATATGAGGGTAATTAAACGAGTCATTAATATCCATTAGTGACAAAGATAAGTTTAACGAGAAATGAGAAGCTTGGTTTACATGTCACTAGAGATTGATATCGTTCGGATAAAGTAAATAATTACCATCTAGCCCATGATGAGTTATGGATTTATGAAGGGTATTTACTTTTCATACCCAAGAATCTCAATTAATCTGTACTTCTCAATTTTTCGCTGCTTTTAATACCAGTCGAATAAAGAATAACTAATAATTATCGTTATAATTTTTTTTCCAGACGTTTGTCGTCGTCAGCAAAGGGAGAGATATCTACCGGTTTTCGGCGACGGACGCTATGTATATTCTTGATCCATTTAACCCAATTAGAAGGGTAGCGATATATATTCTCGTCCATCCTATTTTCTCCTTGTTCATTATTTTCACAATTCTCTTCAACTGCGTTCTCATGATCATGCCCTCCTCCCCCACGATTGAGTCCACTGAGTGAGTACTTCTCCGTGAAATTCTTATATAATGTTAAGTACTTTTTTCGTCTGTCATGAAACTACTTTGAATTAATTTTTCTCAGGAAAGTGGTGTCTAGGTACTAGTATGTTTAGGTACTCCTAATTTCGAATTGTTGAAACTATACAGCAACTCACCCAAAACAATCATTTACGGATGGAACGTTTGCTTTGTGAAAATATAATAGATCTAGTATAATCTTAAATATTTAGAGATAAGTCATTAGACAAGCTTATTTTAATTTCAATTTCAAGTTGAAAGTATGTAAGAGCCTTTCGGGTCGGCAGGTTTATACATGGGGGACGACAAGTGTGCGAATGAGAGGCAAGATGCCAATAGTTTTCTAGATTTATATCAGATATCGATTCATCGATTTTGAAATTTCAAAGTGATCTGAGTTCATCTTGACCAAATAGACGTAGCTGTAATTGTAGATTTTGCGAAAAAAGGTAATTGATTAAATTTTTATTTTTTTCTAGGAATTTATCTAGTATTTTACAAAAACATCTCCAGCCCATATGTATATTAATTAGCCCTTATTAATTTAAGCATTTGCAATCATGAGTTATTGAACTGAAATATTACTGAATTGGGCAAGTAGCAAGAGGGAACCCAGTCAGAATAGGATATGAGAGGAAGGTTGGGTCACAAGTGAGTAAACAGGTAGAATCAATTCCAAGACTAGTTCACCAAAGAACTGAAGGGAACCTACTTTCAAAGGGTTTTAGATTATGGTCGGTCTTCGACGAATGTCAATATTGTTGTTCAAGTAGGTTTTCTAATTTTTCTAAGAGATCATTAGGGCTGAAAACACCGAAACTTGTTGGTTCACTCGAGAGAAACGACCACTTCAAAGGCTTGTTTTCACCTCCAATTCTTCAGAAATGACGAGGAAGAAGGTTGAAAACACCAAAACTTGTTGGTTTACTCGAGAGAAACGACCACTTCGAAGGCTTGTTTTCACCTTGGATTGTTTGGAAAAAGTCGACCAATTCATCAGAATTCGTTGGTTTACTCGAGAGAAACTACCTCATCAAAAGGCTTATTTTCTCCTTCAATTCTTCAGAAATATCGAGAAAGAAGGTTGAAAACACCGAAACTCGTTGTTTCACTCGTGAGAAACGACCACTTCAAAGCCTTATTTTCACCTCCAATTCTTGGAAAATGTTCTTGGGTAGCTTGGAGGGTTTAGGTAGGTAACTGCCCCTTCAATGAGGAGCCACTCAACCTTAAGCTCTCAATCAATTGATTCCCCATTCACACAATCAAGATAATTTTAGTTTGATTTTATTGGGGATGGTTTGAATGATCATGGTAATGATATATAAACATGGGCTTAACCTGATTTACCTCATAACACTTAACAATGAAGAGATACACTAAACTCCAAAACGACGATTATCTTGGAGTGCGCCTTTGTGGGTGTTCTTGATAAAGTGGTTTATAAGTCAGAATCGTAGTAGGAAGTGAAGTCAGATTTATCCCCAAAAATTCCATTCAGGGGGAGACCCCACCTCATGATATTCGATTTATGCTAGAATATTGGATCTATGGAGCCCCAAACCTGCCGACAGACAGGTCAAAACTGCACAGACTGACTAAAATCTACATACAAACTAAAATTCACGGATACTTCTGTAGAAGCTTCATAAAAAGTAAGGGAATATGAACCTGCCTGCTCGAGATCCCTCAATGGGTGATAAAAAAAATAAGTGTCTGTTTTTCTCTAAAGCCGCTAGGCAATCCTATTTTTCGTTGGGTGTGTTCAAAACAATTTTTTTAAACAGAATTGGCTTACTAGAATATTTTAACATATAGATTGTACTCCCTCCAAATAAGCATTTTTTCTACGGCGTATTTTTATCCGAACTCTATCCGCAATCGTTTTTCAGAGTGATCTTCACTGGAATCTACACTTTTGAGTCTGCAGTCAAGGTGATGGCTCGTGGGTTCATTCTTCAGCCATTCACATACCTTAGAGACGCATGGAATTGGCTGGACTTCGTAGTAATAGCATTGGCGTGAGTAGAGTAGTCTTCCCTTAGATTAGATTTTAGCCTCTCATCCTTTTCTCATCATAACCATAATATTTATTATTTTTTGTTTTTCAACTTCCCGTTTTGAACTCCGTTAGAGTTCATAATATAATATTTTCATAGTCATCTAACGCGTTCACTAAGAAGAAAGATTGAAAAAATCCCACGGTCTAGTCAACTTGAATTGACGATTGGCTAACAGTTATGCCTGGATTCAGGCATTTATTATTCATTATAATACAATCATAATAAATTTTATGACGGTTGTTTACAACTTTTCAATATTAAGTAAGTAGTAATAAGGGATGGTTTCTTGTTTAACGACTGAGTCTATTTACGAAGGGGTTGTCATTAAATGAATTTAAACTATGGTTTCAGTAAGAAAAGTTTAGATAAAAAACGCTGCAAATAATTACATAATTGTTTATCATTTTTATGTAAATTCACCCGTATGCGAAGAGCACGACTTGACCTTACTTGTTTCCTGTAACTCCTAGGAAGAGCATCGGGCCCTAACGAAATTTCGTCATTCTTCTCGGTTTGGTGCCAAAGCTTGGACTTCCTACCACGGCTTGTCTAGCTTCAAATTCCACAGACCGCCTCCAAGTCACTCGTGGTCGTCCTCTCCTTCTGTAACTTGAGGGTTCCAGTCAAACACCTCCTTTTCAATGGACGATTCATAGTTGCGGAGCGTGTGGCCTATCCATCTCCATTTACGCCGCATAATCTCTGATGAGATAGACTTCTCTCGAGAAGCTGATCGTTCGAGATGACATCTGGCCAGGAAAGGCCAAGGATACGTCTAAGGCAGCGGTTGACGAAAACTTGTAACTTGCTTGTAAGCAAACCTTCCACCTTCCAGGTCTCACAACCGTAGAGGAGGAAAGACTTAACGTTGAAGACTCGCAGCTTCGTCCGTAGGGGAATATTTCTATTCCTCCAAACCGGGTACAGCTGGTTGAAGGCACTGTAATGACTCATACTCTTTACTATGTTAGTTCTCCAATAAAGGACAAGGGAAACCCTGAGCGACTCATCATGCCAGGTAGGTAGAGTGAGGTATGGGGAACAGTGACATCACTTGACGTCACTTTTTCCACTCTCCCCTTACCTTGTTTAACCAATATAAAAGGAGGACTCAGGGCTTCCCCTTCATGCATTCGTCTTCGAAAACTCGACTTGATTATTTCTCGCTCTACCTCGCCTTCTCTCTGAAGCCCACAGTTCCTCAGAGGTCTCGGTATGCGATAAAGCTCATCGCGCCGGCTTCGGCTCCCATTTCACCTAGAGTTGTCTGCCCCCAACTAGGCCTAGGTAAATGTGCTACCTCCCTTCGGTGAGCGAGCAATCGCGCCGAGGTACGTAGCCGAGCTGAAGTCCTTGAGCACTCTTGCACACGGTCGGCGGTAAAATACGCCAGGCATCGAGTGCTGTCCCGTCCTTTGTCTTCGTTGAGTAAGGACCAATTAAATCGACAAGCCGACGTGAAGCCGATCGCCTTCACACGCCGGCACGCCGTCATAACAGGCACCATTGGCCTTCCTAATTCTGCTCTTTCCATCTTCTTCGGCTCCTCCCCTTGCGTCCATGAAACTGCCGAGGTACTGGAAAGTTTCCACCTGCTCTACAACTTCTCCATTCACCTCAAGTTTGTCACGAAGAGGACGGCTTTTTCAATAATAGTACCGACCTACCAACCATAATATCGAGTAGGGTTAACATTCAAGTTTATTTTGACAGAAAGTTCCTAGCAGCTAAACATTGTTATCCCTAAGTTGTGGGTGCCACTAATTGATATAACTCTTGGTTGTTGAGGAAGCACAAGTGAGTGAAACGAAATTCTATTCGAACGAAAAAGAATCGAATTTTATCAGGTCCAATTCACACTCGTGTTTCTGATTCTTCATTCGTCGAACACAGAGACAAATTTAAACTACCTTCTGAGGACCAGGAGCTGGTGGGGCGGTGGGAGGGGATTTGGGCACCCTACAGGCTATGGGACTGATAAATTCACGTATTCTGATGAATTTCACAATTTCGCATTCAACTATCTTACAATTCAGCGCGGATCTTGGCCTGCCTCAAGAAACTTCTCGGTTCCTCTCTTTTCACGCGACAGTGCGTCAGTCCTGCAGTCCTTCTCCACCCCATCAACCCATCGCAGCTGTGGTCTTCCCCGTTGGCGTCTCCCTCCCGGTTCACCGATGAGGACTTCCCTGGGCAACTCTGCCTCTGGAGTCCGTATTAGGTGACCTGCCTGCCTTAATCGGCAGCACCTTATAAAGTCGATTACACTCTGGTTCCCAAACAGGCTATAAAGCTCTCGGTTGAACCGTGCACGCCAGGTACCACGGTCACATACAGGACCAAATATTTTGCGTAGCATTTTCCTCTCGAATGCCGCCAATGCATTTTTATTACCTAGCTATAACAGGGTCCAGGTTTCTGCGGCATACGTCAAGACTGGTCTCACAAGTGTCTTGTACAGAACAATCTTTGTGGATCGTGACACATTACAGTTCCTGAAATGCTTGATTAGGCCGAAATAGCATTTGTTGTCATTCATTATTCGGGTTCTGATTTCTCGGCCTATATCATTATTCCACGTTACTGCAGACCCGAGATAGGTGAAGGCCTCCACAGACTCGAATGTGTAGTCACCCATACATACATTACCAGCTCTTTTATCTCTTCCGACTACCTTGTACTTGGTTTTGGCCTCATTGATTTGTAGTCCCATCTTTCATTATTGTTCGTCTGGGTGGTATTATTTTGCTAGAAATTGAACACTTTCTTAAATTAATGAGAAAACGTCATGAACATTCACTCACCCGGTAATTAATTATCCTCATTAGGCAAACGGTTGGTCCCACAGAGCTCTGGGTGGAATCAAAAAATTATTTAAAATCGTCGTTATTTGAAATTAATGAAAAAACAATAACTGTATATTGCAAGTTTCAGAGCTAGGGTGTTTTGAAAATGTTTTCCCCCACTTTTTACCCCTTAGAAGTGACTGACAATATCCAAAAGCTTCGGGGCACAACTATACCCCAAATGCCAAATACCAAAAACCAAATTTCATAAAATCAGTGCATGGGAAATTTTCGGATTCTACGTACCTTGAAACGTAAACCATCAAACGTTGAGGGGGTTACAATTTTTTGTTGCTCGATTCCGAAGATTCATTATTGAAAATAATAAACTAATAATTGTTTTTGAAAAGTATTTTTCGGTCTGACTTCATTGCAATTTTCATGATGGTGCGAAGTAGCCCTGAGATGGTCTTTTGTGAATTTTATCAAAACCAGAGGTAAGCGTGCGCTTACGTGAAAATGTGGTTTCATCACTACCTTACAATCCAATAGACAAATTTTAATCACATCTAGAGGATAGGTGTGGCCCTGGGCTAACTTTTCGGAAACCAGTGCAAACGGCAAAAACAGCTCACTTCTCATCAGCTGGGCAAACTAAGTTCGCTTCGGGTGGCCCCACGAAGCTGAAATTATGTTTCCGCAAGCCCTGAGCTCAAAACATAATCTACCTCAATTTGCCACGCACATTGCCTCATGGACTCAATTTTAGCAATGTAGGTACTTCAACAGTAACCATCGAGTTCACCGAAATTACAGTATCATCGACTTATGAAGTACCTTCGTAAGTCCCCTCTCTTGAGGTTTACTTGGAATTTACTCGTATTACCAATAAAGGCGGTAATGGAAACTAAGGAGATAACCCATAAGACTTTACTGATCAAAATTGATCGGGACAAGGGTCAAACGGAGACCCACTCCTCTTTTGCCGAGCTTTCGGTCAATATATTACCTTCATCAGGGCTCAAGAATGAAGCACACACAGTAGTTTCATCCTTGAATCCCAATGAAGGCAATATGCAGGGTGTCTAGACTTAAGATGGGCATAACTTCAGGGAAGTATTTTACAACTAATTTGCAACAAAAAATGCTTCCAGCCAATTTTTAGGACGTCCCACAGTAAGACTTGGGCGTCCTTATGCGATCGATCTGGGGTGAAGTTGGACAACACTCAACAGAAAAAAAAAATAACCACACAGTAATCCGTTTTAGACCATTCTGAATCCAAATCCGCGAAAAAAACCATAGGTGTATGTCTGTGTGTGTGTGTGTATGTGTGTATGTGTGTGTGTAACAAAATCTTGTGTACTCTGCACAGGCCTTAGTTCTCAACCGATTTTCCTGGTTCTTTTTTTGTTCGTCGCGAAAAACTATCTAGTTGTGCACTACGTCGCCGGAATTTCGAATTTTGCCTTTTAAGGGGAGGAAAGGGGGGGTTAATGCTCGAAAAACGTGCGTTTTTGGGCATAATCTTGTGTACTCTGCCCAGGCCTTAGTTCTCAAACGATTTTCGTGGTTCTTTTTTCGTTTGACGCGGAATACTATCTAGTTGTGCACTACGGCGCCGGAATTTTGGATTTTGCTTTTTAGAGGGGGAAAGGGGGGGTTAATGCTTAAAAAACGTGCGTTTGCGTGCATGATCTTGTAAACTCTGCCCAGGCCTCAATTTCCAACCGATTTGCGTGTTTCTTTTTTTGTTTGACTCAAATAACTTCCGAGTTGTACATGATTTTACCAGAGTACCAAAATTTGCAAGGGGAGGGGGCGAGTGGGGGATAATATTCACAAAATATCCGATTTTTCAATATTTCGGTTCCTTTACGGCTTACTAATTGTACCCAAGCTTTGAAATTGAGGAAAAATACTCATTGTACCTCCGGATTTTCATTTTTTTCTCTGTACCACCATGGAACTAATAGTGGTGCCACCATGGTGCCAGGACATGGTGCCATGATGCCATAAACCGCTTATTTCGTGTTTTTTTTTTTTTTTTTTTTTTTTTTTTTTTTGTGTTTCACCTTGAATACGGATGTGAACTTCGACGGACTGCCTACCAAAACTAACAGATGAAAGTTCAATGTTACGACGTATTTCCGCTTTGGTGCCAGACTGGCACCATTGTTGGCGTTGGATAGGTGGGGGGGAATTCGAATTCGCATGTTGGGTATCCTAGATCATGGATTTTAAAATGCTCTTCAGATTCGAGGCTCCCATGCCGCTAGAAATGTTAAGGTGGATAATGGAGGGGGAGGGGGTCAGTATTTCTTGCCTAAAGTAATAAATAAATTACATCGAGTGAAACAGTTTTATCACTTAACAACTGGTTAAACTGATCCAATACTTATCCAAAGGGACGTCCCCTGGAATGCATGCATTACTAAACAATATGTTTTCTTTACCCACTCAAAATGCCTTTTTTCCTCCCGTTTTCGACCTTACGTCATTGAAACTGTCATAACTCCTGTTATTTACCAAATAATTTCAAATTTAAGGATATCGTTGGAAAGAGCGTTAAATTTTCAAGTTTTCTAGTGTAAAACCAAAATCTTTTAGCGATAAACCATTTCGAAAAAAGCAAGTCAAAAAGAAAATTTTAAATTTTTTCGAAATTTGATTTTTTTTTCAACGTTTTTATTATGAATTTTGCCTATTTCGATGGGCGCTATTTGGAAGAAAAAAACATGCTCAAATTGTCAGCTTTCCAACGGTCTATCAACTTTTCTTTTTAGAATTTTAATTGGAATAGAAAAACGTGAGTTTTACTTGAAAATCGAGTGTTTTACGCGGTGAAGGGTCACCCTCGATCTCAAGGTGACTTGACAAGTTTGTTACCATTCCTCATGTAATTTTTCACGCTGAATCCAATGGTGATACTTCCGAATAATTCTGACTGCTAGAAAGTGGATTCTTTGAGGAAAATCTTCATATTTTGACAATAGCACACGGATTATTCATAAATATGGTAGTGAGCATAAAGTAACACATTTTTACTCAATAAAAACATCAGCTTTCAAGCTGATTGATGTTTTTATTGAGCAGAAAAGGTCACATCAGGCTCTTCCCAACGATGTCCTCAAATTTGAAATTACTTGGTAAATAACAGAAGTTATGACAGTTTTCATGTCGTAAGGTCGAAAACGGGGGAAAAAATTCGAAGTGAAAAAAAAGGCATTTTGAGTGGGTTAAGAAAAAATTGCTATGAGACATTTTTTGTTGCAGATTAGTTGTAAAGTCCATCTCTGAAGTTATGCCTATCTGAACCTGTATTGGCCGAAAGCTCGGCAAAAGATGTGTCTGTTTGATCCTTGTCCCGATCAATTTGACCTTTAAGGTGGTAATATTCATATCTGCCGCACTACCCTCTTAATTAAGACATAAGTCAGCACAAATCAAGATGAATTTAAGACTCGTGGATCATCCGAGATATGGAAGCTGCGAAAGCTGCAAATGCTTGTTCCAACTTTCGCCTGCAGCTGGTCGTTAATGCTACACTTGGGCTGCTTGCAAATCACTCCTATATGGGCGGTTTTAATTCCATTCGTGGGGAGTTCGTTGATGGTTTATTTGAATATTGAAGACAACCCTACTTTTCATTGTACGTTTATTGTCATTCTCAATAACCTTCTTGGAACTTCGCCATTATGAGAATTATAAAATTGATGATCACAAGAATACCAATTCAATCTTGAAAGGTATTGATTAATAATGAAATATCTTATGAATGAAGCTATTTGCCATGGTAGTTATACTTAGGCAGGCTCGTCAAAACCATTCTGATAGTTATTACCTATTTTTAATCTCCTGGATCGTTGAGAGATTCGGGCGTTTGCAAAATAGTTTTGAATTTCCCCTCGTTTTGTTATGATGACGTATTATTATAAAGCATCAGTGTCTTTACAAAATTAAGGGAAATAAAGTGAGATTTTGTGCACTGCATCATTTACTCAACTCCGATTTAATATAAAAGAATGAGGGTTAAGGTAGTCCAGGTAATTTAAGGTTATTTTCCAGTAAGCCTTAGATCACTCTATATTTAAATTTAGGTTTGGGAAACCGATACTTGGTGAAATTCTTCGATATGTTTAGTTTCCGTATTACAGGAATCCTACCTAGAATAAAGATATATTTCATTGACGTCAACTAATTTGATTATATATTATGTGGTTTTCTCAAAAATATAGACAATACCTGCCTAGTCTTCCGAATACATACTCTTTTCGTGTCTTTCCATAACAATTAAGTACCTACATTGATCAATGTCTTTATAATTACGAATTTAGGATAATCACGATAGGCACATTTTCAGACATGTATGCTTCAATTCCAACTTCACTTGTTTGTCATGATCACCCGAAACTTCACCACGCTTATTATGAAGCAATGGAAAACAATTCAACAAAATATTTTATTCCACAGTTCAAAGTCCCATTTTTAAATTTCGCTTTGGTTTTTTTGAAAATGTAGAATTGACAATATTAGAAGTATGGGTTGATTTTTTGTAACAAAATGATAAATACCATAAATTGCATGGTATTATGCAATTGTGCCTGGTACCTTCTTGGACATTATCTCGGATTTTTCCCATTTGCACAGGAGTATAACAAAAAATTACCGTAGAGTATTCATTTTTAATCCATTCTAAGCGATTCATTAATATTAGAGATTGTAAAAATTAAAGCTTTTTCGTTGTAGTTTCTAACCATTTCATCACTCCAATATCAATACTGTTGGACGTTAGCAAGTGAACTTGGAATTTGATCATATTTGTGTTAAGCACTTTCGTTCTACCAAATATTATTGTTAAATTTATTCATTATAATTTATTTGACTTGACCATGAATTTTAAAACCAATCGTTGATTATCAAGGATTAGCGCAAAATTTAGTAATGAGGAGTTTTGTAAGCCGGAATAAACTTTGGCATTTGTACTTGTGCCAAAAATGAAACTTCTTACTAATACCGACTTTACATCACGTCTTTCTCAACCACCGTCACCCAATTACACCAAAAATATCCAGAAATTCCCCCAAAAATCAAAATTTCTTGCATATTTACGCATTTTGGACCGAAAATTGTCAACCGTTTCGAACTTTGTTGATAGCATTTCAAGAAATGCAGTTATAAATTGTAAGTTTCGTGTAAAAAACAGACAAATTGATATTGTTCTATTGTGTCATTTAGTTTTTCTTTCATTGTTGTGAAACATTGTAGTTTAGATTAGTAATGACTAATTAGAAGTAGACGTTTTATTGTACGTTTCTTATTCTTAAATAGTAAAATTGGTAAAAGTTCTATCTTTATGAACATACGTTTTTTGACAGTTACCATATTTTTCCTCCATTTCAGAAAAAAATGAACCGTAGATTAGTAATAGTCATAGTTCTGGTGATCCACAGTCATATAGTATTAGGAACATGAATACATATCATCAACTACTTTGCGAAAATCCTTGTAGTGTGAAGTCCTAGTTAACAGTTTTTGTTTGAAGTTGAATTTTAATCGATTTATATCAATTAGATAGTCCCACTTTAATGTTTTGTGTATGTTTGTCAATGCTCTCTTCTATGTAAATAGAATTTTTAAAAAACTGTTTTTACATGTTTTGTTTATGGCTCCACTATAGTTTATGGCTCAGTTTCAATTCCGTGATAGTTTTCAACACACACTATTCTTGAAAAATCTATCTATTCTACATTTTGCGATACTTTATATCACATTTATATAATCATCGAATATCAAGATTATCAATCGACAACGCTCTACGTAGGGTTACTTCGATTAATAACTAGAATTTATACTTGTTTCGGTTGAAAGTTTATTCCTGTCGTTTGATTTATCTCTTTCTTACAGCTATGTGACGATGGGAATAGATCTCGGAAACCTAGCAGCCTTACGAACATTCAGGGTTTTGCGAGCGCTAAAGACCGTCGCCATTGTGCCTGGTAAGCCTTTATACTATCCTGGTTAACCTGTACGAGGGCCAAGATGATCGTGAATAGAGCTTCCAATCGATTGATAACCAACATAACGACCTTCATTTTCAATCGTAATAAGTACGGTTCATATCAATTCACAACAGTTAAACAATCTGTCCCTTAGCTCAGCTATGCCCTAAAAAAATAAAACTTCTAAAACTGCTGTGGAAAGTGCAAATAGTTTTTAATTTTTGAAACGGCAGCCTCTACAACGCTAAAAAAAATCCACTCAAATTTGCTAAACTACTGTCGTATTATAGGGAGTGGAACATGAGGTGCTTGCTACTCGTTCAATATCCCTTTTAACCAAGTTTTACCTTAAGTTTTGCGAAAGATTGTCTTGCTTACTCAACTCTTCTTCATTTCAGGACTGAAAACCATCGTTGGTGCTGTAATAGAGTCAGTGAAGAATCTGAGGGACGTGATCATTTTGACCATGTTCTCCTTGTCAGTTTTTGCTCTGATGGGACTGCAGATCTACATGGGTGTGCTCACCCAAAAGTGTGTAAAGAATTTCCCCGAAGACGGTTCAGCTGGAAATATGTCGGATGAGAATTGGTTCAAACATTGTAGCAATGATTGTAAGTGCCACATCTTTGAATATATTTCTGTATTAGTTTTATTGACAATTTTATTGAAAATTTTAGAGATGTTAGTGAAAATCATGTAAGAAGACGATAAGAATGTTTTGACATGGATATGTCTTTTGGGAATTTTTCGCTACACTTTGTTTTATATGAAGTTAATGGATGGACACAGAAAATGAATAATAAAGGCATTGAGAGTTCTTCAAAAAAAATTTAATTCGGTTTCTGATTCTACATACCTTGAAATGTAAACCATCAAATTTTGAGGAGGGTTAGAATATGTTTTCCAAAGGTTCCAAATTCCAAAGGTTCATTATTGGAATTGGGTAAGTCAATTAAGTTTTCTTCAAAAAACAAAAAAAAATTTTTTTAAAGTGGCTCGCATCCATTGTTTTTTATCAAATGGCCTTATATCCAAATAAAAAATGGCTGTCTCCCTCAAAACGCATGCCAAAATTTCGAAATTCGGTCTTACTCGTACAATCGAAACTTTTATGAACAAACTATTTGGAAAATTTGGGAACCAATTTTTCTCAAATTCGCACAAAAAACTCCAAGTGGATATAAGCCCGTTTGAAAGAAAACGCCTCAGTTTTTCACTTTTTTAAGCCCACAAGGAATTCCTGGGGACAAAATTTGAAGAAAACTGAAAGATACCCCTAAACATAGTCGTTCTTTATGGCGGCAAAATTGAATTATTACAAACTAAAACTCAACTCGACGAAACAATCAATTGACGCAAAACAACGCTCTCATTTACCAGTAGTACCTACGTCAGTTGTAAACTGTATTGTAAAACCCAAAAAAGATAATATCTGATGAATTATAGGAATGCACCATTGAATTCTATCTCAAAACTGAACTTTTATTCATAAACGAATTATTGTTAAGGACAACGCATCATATGGAAAAATAATAATTAATCTTGGATCCTACACTTTTCCCCTCCTTCTTCATCAGCTCCAACCCGCTCTCTCAATTGGTCCGCATGTTTCCTCTTCAGCATGTCTTCTATCAAAACTTCATAGAAACAACAACTAAGAAGGTGGATGTTGATATTATTAAGTTGTTTGAAACCAAGACCATTGGTCTTAACAACTTAATAATATCAACATCCACCTTCTTTCTTCTTCTCTTCTATTCCCATCTTCTTCAGGATTTCTTCATTGCGAAATTTGGATAAGGGCTTGGTGAGAATGTCCGATTTGTTTTCTCTTGTTGGTACATAATCCACATTCAGTTTTCGACCCTTCACCAGGTCTCTCAGAAAATGATATTTTATGTCAATGTGTCGCGAATGTGATGTGACACTGTTTCCTTTAGCGAAGTTGAGGGCCGATTGGTTGTCACAGAATATCAGCGGCTCGCTTGGCAGGTTACACCCAATTTCATTTAGGACATGGTTGAGCCACAACATTTCAACGCTACATGATACGACTGCAACAAATTCTGATTCCATCGTTGAGAGAGCAACCGAATTTTGTTTGTTTGACTTCCAGATTATGGCCGTGTCATTCACCTCGATTAGAAGACCGGTAGTTGATCTTCTGTCGTCTTTGTCACCTGCCCAATCCGCATCTGAAAACCCCTTCACATTTATTACATTCCCTTCCAAAACTTTGGCTATCTTGAATTCGTAGTTTATCGTTCCTTTCAAGTATCGCAAAACCCTTTTAGCAGCTTGCCAATGAACTTTGCCTGGATTCGATGAAAACTGTCCTAGTTTAGAAACAGCGAAAGCGAGATCTGGACGTGTTGCTTGAGACAGGTACATCAGTTTTCCTACCAACCGTCTAAAAGGAACAGTTTTCATTTCATCTTCCTCCTCTCTAGTTCTAGGACAATCGACCTTACTGAGACATTGGTTCGGTTCCAGTGGTGTTTTCACAGGCTTGCAATCCGTCATTCCGAACTCACTCAAAATTTCCTTTATGTACTTCGTTTGGTTTAAAGTTAGAGACCCATCATCCGCTTTCTTCACTTCAATACCTAGAATATAATGAAGTGGTCCCATGTCTTTGGTGTCAAAGTGGTTGCTTATCATTCTCTTAGTTTCTTCCATACCAGTTTGACTGGATGTTATAAGGATCAAATCATCGACATATACTGATATAATCCTGAAATCGCCATTTTTCTTTTGATAATATATGCAAGGTTCCGCTTTGCATTTTTTCATTCCTCCATACTGTAACTTTTTATCCAACATCTCATACCAAGAGCGACCTGATTGTTTTAATCCATAGAGACTCTTGATCAATTTGTAAACCTTCCCTTTTGTATTAGGCTCATTTACTCCTTCGGGTATCTTCATATAAATTTCTTCTCTCAAGTCCCCATTTAAATAAGCCGTTTTAACGTCCATTTGATGAACTAACCAGTCATTCTCTACTGCCAGTTTTAGTAAAAGTCTTACTGATGGAAGGCTGATCACTGGACTGTATGTTTCATCATAATCGACGCCTGGTTTTTGTGTGAAACCTTGCGCCACAAGTCTGGCCTTGTACCTCTCAATATTCCCGTCTGCTAAATATTTCTTTTTGAAAACCCATTTACACCCAACTGCTGTTTTTCCTGGTGGTAAATCACTCAGCTCCCAAACTTTCATTGATGTCAAGGAAGACAATTCTTCTTGAATCGCTTCGACCCAAAGGTCTCTGTCTATTCCTTGCATGGCTTGCTTATATGTTTTAGGATCTGGGTTTTGAGAGGTGCTAAAGCAAGCATGATGGAATTGAGGTCTTTTGATTGTACTTCTGTCTCTTAGCTCCATGTGGTGTTTTGGAAGTTCTTTGTTTTCATTGTTCAACTCCTCTTCATCCCCATTCAACTCCATATCTTGACCATCTTGTTCATTGTCGCTGTTATTTTCTATGTTACTACTTTCTTCCAAAAATGTGGTTTCATCCCAACGTTCCCCTACTTCATCTTCTTCAATACACTGTTCTTCTACATTATTTGTCAATGACGGCAATTCCTCTTCCACCAAGGGTTGTTCTTCCTCTATAATAATTTCCTCTTCAGTTAGTCTCTTTCCTTTTGAAATTTTAGTGTGTGGTCTTGAATCACCTTTTCCCTTTTTATCAATTTTATCATCTCTAGAACTTTGTGTTGCCTTTTCTCCAAGATCCATTTCTGAATAATCGCATTTTTCAGATTCATTGTACGGATATTTGTTCTCCTCAAATATTACATCTCTACTCACTAGAATTTTCTTATCTACAAGATCCCACAACCTATAACCTTTGGAAACTCCACTATAACCAAGCATTATACAGTCTCTGGTCTTACCATCCAATTTTCTTCTTTGGACATTTGGGATGTGTGCATGAGCCTTGCATCCAAAAGGTCTAAGATGCTGAACATTTAGCTTTCTTCCTGTCCATCTCTCCTCTGGAATTCGACTATCATCAGACGTAGGGCATCGGTTGCGAATGTATGTAGCTGTGCTCACGGCTTCAGCCCAGAAACTTTTCGGTAGATTTGCAGCAATTAACATGGACCTTGAAAGATCAAGTAAAGTTCTATTGTAACGCTCAGCAATTCCATTCTGTTGGGGACTGTACGGTATTGTCAATTGTCGTTCTATACCATGTTCTTCGAGAAAGTTATCAAAAGCTCTTTTGACGTACTCTTTACCATTGTCGCTCCTCAAGGATTTAATTAACTTCCCGGTTTGTTTTTCTACCATAATTTTGAATTTCTTGAAACAGCTAAGCACCTCATCTTTACTTTTCAAGAAAAATACACAGGCTTTCCTTGAAAAATCATCAATAAATGTTATGAAATACCTGTACCTTGAATTAGATTCTACGGGCATTGGCCCACAAACATCAGTATGGATAAGCTCAAGTAGCACTTTTGTATCATGACAACTTGATTTCGGGAATGGCTTTCGCGATAACTTTCCTTTGATGCATGCTCCACAGACATCTTGGGATCTCATAACTGTGCCATCTAGTCCCTTCACCATTTCGTTCCTGTACATAGTTTTAATAGAATCCATATTCACGTGACAGAATCTTTCATGCCAGTTTTTCTTGTTTATTTGCCCTACATTAACCTTTTCTTTCAAAATTATATTTTTCAATGCATACATATTTGATTCTCCCCGCTTAGCATCTATGATTAACTCATTTCCATCATAAACTTTACATGTTCCTTTCTTGATTAAAATGTTGTACCCATTCATTTCAATTTTAGCTATGGAAAGCAGTCTAAAACAAAAATTTGGTACATGTAGAACTTCCTTCAAATTGAGTGTGAATTTACCATGATTAGTTGTAGATATGATTGAGACTGTCCCTATTCCAATAATTTTACATTCGATATTTGATGCAAGCGTGACCACTTTTTCACAATCCAAAGCTTGATAATGGCTAAAATCTTCTTTGTATGGGGTGAAATGACTGCTGGCCCCACTATCAATCAGCCATTCTTCATTTCGAGAAATATTTGCCACATTGAGACATACAGCATTCAAAGATTTTTGCGGATCTTCGAATTTCGGTTTACTTCTATTTATCACGTCTTTTTGTCGACAAAACCTAGCTATATGACCTTCTTTACCAAAAATGAAACATGTGAGCCCCTCTCTTCTCGTAAATTTCTTCGCCAGCATGGCGTTATCTATTGATTCACAACTCTCCTCTTTCTTCATCTGTTTCCTCTTGTACTCACCACTCAATAAACTTTCAAGTTTTTCAGGTGTATAGTCCTTATCTTCAAATGTGCAAACCATACTTACCGTTGTCTCGTATTCTTCAGATAACCCATTGATTATAACATTGCATATTTGTTCTTGATCTATTCTCGAACTCCCAGCCTTGACAACCTCGGAAGCGTACCCCAAGACTCGGTTTATATATGTTTCCATGTCCTCATCATTCAGCATCTTGGATGTGAAAAGACATTTAGAAGCTTGAAGTCGCCGTAGTCGGGTCATAGGCTGGAATCTAGACGATAGTTTATTCCATAGAATTCTAGGACATGTTAAATCGATAATGTCCTGCTGAATATCTTCAGTTATTGCCCTAGCGACTAACCTGAATGCCTTTCTCTTTTTTTCTTGTGAGAATGCTTCGAAAACTTGGTCATCTTCAGTTGTGACCAATTCCCATAAATTTTGGTCTTCAAGCTCTAGCCGAATGTTGAATGCCCATGTTTTGTAGTTTTTCTTGTTAAGCTTAACAATACCATTGTTCGATTTCGACTTACTATGCTCTTCTTCCTCCATTTAAGTTGCGCAGTGGAAACTTTAAGCCGATAACCTTTGTTTTTTATTTTTTAGGAGAAAAACTACTTTCTCCTTCATGTTCTGCCGCGTCTCGGGTTCCTCTTCTTGTCATTTTGTCGCCAGTGATGAATTATAGGAATGCACCATTGAATTCTATCTCAAAACTGAACTTTTATTCATAAACGAATTATTGTTAAGGACAACGCATCATATGGAAAAATAATAATTAATCTTGGATCCTACAATATCTTTTTTGGGTTTTACGATATATTTTTTTATTTTATTTTTACAATAGTTTTTACAATAAATTTTATATTATAAAATATAAATATAAGGTCTACTTTAGTAGTAAAAAGTTTCCAAAATTCCGTTACTTTATTCCTGGCCTAGTTGTATCTAATTTGACTCGTCTGTGAGCTGTAGTAGGTATTCAATTTTGTTGTTTTTTTTCAGCCAATTGGGAAGGGGAAGAAGGAAATTATCCACTATGTGGGAACTCATCCGGCGCTGGGTAAGAATGATGTTGATAAACCTGTGCAACTATAGTTTTGAAATTACTAGTCATCTAAAAGTTAGATCCAACCGAGAAATTGTTACGTTTTACGTATTAAGTACGTTACATTTTAGCATGGAACATGCTTTAGCCATCACCTAACTGGGCAAAAACGTGACGAAACCGTGGATCGAAAGTTGCGCGGGATTTTGTAATGATTTTCACTCACAACCAACCCGTTTCTGGGGAAATGTATCGCCGTTAGTTTTCATCCCACGAAAATCGTTCGCCACTCGTTGAAAAGCCCACAATTTATGCGTAAATTACATTCTGCCAAAACAGCTGTAAACATGGACGAATATGAGATATACCTCTGATTTAAAAGAACTGTAAACAACATTCGCGGCAAAACCAAAATTGGTTTATTGGATTATTGATGTTGTTGGTTGGCTTGGTTTTTATTACGAATGTAATCAAATGTTCTTGAAACCTAGGCGAGATTTTGTTATGAACGCGGGGTTTTAGTTGTGATCTGTTCTTCGACGCTTTAGATTTTTTCGATTTCTTAATAATAAGAATACCTTTGGGACATCGAGAGGTGAATGAAATGACGAGCAATTTGAAAAGCAGGCCCATAAAGAGATGAAATTAAAACAACAGACAACAAATTCTTAGTAAAAGGAAACAGTAAACAAACAAAACACTACTAAAGCATGTTCCATGTATCTTGAATTTTAGCCAAAGGCTCTGAGCAGTAACCATCCATTGGTCCAGGGGGCTTTTATTACTTATGTAATTAATTATATTCAAATATGTAATATGGTCTGTTCGGAGAGGCAGTTCTGAACGGTTCGGAGGGCTTTGGAGGAGCCCTGAGGAGTCCATTCGCCTCTATCCCCTCCCCTTTCAATTCCGGTTTGGTTCCGGACTGCCTCTCCGAACAGATCCATAAATATCACTCAAATTCACTTCCGATTACGGTTTGAAATATTACGTAATATAGTCATAATATTACTTGAATTAGTCTGGTTCGAACAGAGTATCTGTCTTATCTTTTAGAGTTTCTTGACCAGTACGACAAGAAAATACTACCTAATACATGCAATAATATGGCAAATATTACTTGATATTTGTTCGGTTGTAACTAAACTGCTAATAATTTTTGTTCGAGATTAATAAACCGATGTTCTGTTGCAGACAATGCTCCCCTGGCTACACGTGCCTTCAAGGTTTCGGCCAAAACCCCAACTACGGGTACACTTCGTTCGATAGTTTCGGTTGGGCGTTCCTTTCCGCATTTAGGCTAATGACCCAGGATTACTGGGAAAATTTATACCAACTAGTAAGTTTAATTTTGATACTCATATTTATTGATTAGTGTTAGCAGATAGTTCAATAATCTGTATCCATAATAAGTAGCCTGCATACAGGGAGTACTAATTGCGATTATGCCTCTATTATTGTTTTTCCTTGAGGTAATGCAGGATTTTCTTCGTTTCGCAGGTGTTGCGCTCGGCTGGTCCGTGGCACATGCTGTTTTTCATAGTAATTATTTTCCTTGGTTCTTTCTACCTCGTCAACTTGATTTTGGCCATTGTCGCCATGTCATACGACGAACTCCAAAAGAAAGCGGAAGAAGAAGAGGCTGCGGAGGAAGAAGCACTGAGGGTAAATATTTATGATATAAATAAAAATCCATACGTGTTTAAATAAAAAAATTGAATTTTATTTATAATTTTTAAAAAATACTAATATTTTAAAAATTTGAAGAAATAAATTAAAAGATAAATGTTGAGTTTATTTGTTTTGGTTGTAGGTATGTTACTGTTTACATGAGTTCTTGGACAATAATGAAAATAGGTGGACGAAATGAGGGGAATCTTTCCACAAAACTTGTATATATTTCTCAACTCACGGTTCAGCTCCTGTCTTCTGTGGTCAGGCTTAAAAATCGTGGCTTCACAAATTGGTTCAGTTTCTCAACCGGAAAATCAATCACTGAGAAAGTTATTCGAAGAATTTGAAAGTTATTCGAAATTTGTGCACCAAATCCTGGTACAGGTTGTTGCCGAGACTCCTGCCAAGCTATTTGAATGGTTGTGTCCGAAATGGGCCTCAAGACTTTGGTTTGGTAGTTAACTACTATCCATTCGCGGTCATGGCTAAGGTTGCATATTTTCTGAATACTTACTCATTTATGTGATTCTTCACGCAATTACCTTTCACTCGTCAGTGGTTTGTGACTCAATGTTTTCAAACTGCTTGTATATCTAAATATCCCATACTTTGAGTTATGAAATGTTATGTGGTCAACTCACTTGTTGTTCCTGCACAGACATTGTGGAGATTCTTTCAGTTGGAAATTGTCCAGTTTTTGAGTGAAGTCGAAATATTCAAGTCTATGAAATTCGATGTGACAACGTTTGACCATATCATAAATGTGTCGCCTTTTATCTGCTTATCCAAGAACTGTCGATACTTTCTGGCTAGCGCTTGGTTCACCATGGTTAATCATCCATGTTGCTGTAACTGCTTAATGTCGATAGCCATTTTGTCTCGCTCTGCAACTTGGAGTACTTGAAGTGTGCGATAAGATTGAGCAGTGCTTGTCGTTGCGTTTTCTCAATCTCTTTCCAATGAGAGAGCTTCATTTCCCAACTGGGCAGGCTTTCGGAAGGATGGATTCAAACGATTTACAAATGGACCTTTCACTTTTGAAGCTGGTGCCCTGTGTTTCTCCTCTAAATTCATATTTTTATTGGGCTCCTCATACTGAGCTTGCCTTTCAGTATTCACGTGTATTTTAGGCATACCATGTTCAGATGGAGCTACCCACAGCTGCGCTCATTCTCGTTTACCCGTGCATCACAATACCACATGAAATCAATGTACTGCGTTTTCTGGTCAAGAAAAGGAAGCCCCTCACTGAAATGGTTATCTACTTCATTTTACTCTACTTTGGTTAGGAATTGTTCTGCTTAGGGATCCCTTAGTCTTGAAAAATATCGAATCATTTCATCACTACAGATATGTCTCTGTTGGGCATAGGAAGCGGAAGAAGCGGCTCAAGCTAGAGAAAATAGAAGAGCTGCGCATGCAGCCGCCCACGCTGACAGAGCGGCAGAGCGTGCGGCGGCCGCAGAAGCTGCCGCTGAAGCCGCAGAGGCGGGATCGATGGCCAAATCCCCGTCGGATTTCTCGGCTCACAGCTACGAGCTCTTCATCGGCCAAGAGAAGGGCAACGTGGACGACAATAACCGGGAGAAGATGAGCATCCGCTCCGACTCCCTGAGCCAAGGAAGGCCCGCCACTGCTGGGAGCAGGAACCGAAAAGTCAGTGCGGTAAGTCACTACTCTGTTTCCTTACAATTCACATTACCGTCCTCTTAACCCTTATACAATGATATTCACCCTGTACCAAATCATCGTTGTTTATACCTTGTATCGTGTTACCTTACAGACCGTTCTTATTTTGCGAAGCAGTGAAAATATAGAATTTGATTAGTTGTGCAGTATATCGTCCGCGGGTAACATCGTGATTCAATTAATTTGGGATGCAGAGCTCAACACTAAAACATCTACAAATTCATTTAAATGTTTCGTTTACCTGAGGATGGTCTGCTGGTCATCGCTCAGACCCAAGCAACAAGAAACCCGAAAATGAATCTGTAGTCGCTTTTTTCTTGAGTTCCTTGGCCTGCAGGATTTCGGCATACGAAACCAAGTTTAATTTCAACTTACTAGGACCAAAAGAAGATAAGCTAGGTTCTTCTCAGCTGATCTGACTTCCTCCACAGATCCCCAAATCGCCATTGAATTGTACCTAATTAGGCGTTCTAAGATGAAAATTATATTTATAACTAATCTTCCCATTACTGCAAAAGGGCAAAAAATGTTGAATATTTCAAAAATATTAGTTCTATTTGTTTTTATGACTTGGGATTTATGGTTATTCATAATAAAATTCAGTATCTGAGGAAGCTCATCAAATTAACAATACAGGTCGATTCATCAAGGAAATTGGTGGATTCGATTTCACTACAAATTACAAAATGATACAAGCTATAATAGTTATCAAATGACGTACAGCCTCCCTAGTTTTCATTCCCTCAACTTTCCATTCTATTTCAGGTTTTCAAATCAATAAAATATTCATAAAATAATATAGTTCTGTTTTATTGGGCCGTAGAGCGCTCATAAAGTCCCCAGGCTTATTTGTTCTTTGTATTCCAGTCTTGCTGCCAAAAACTATTTATTATCCATGTTTTGCTCTCAATTTCCCCACCCACGATTTCTTAGTCACTCTAGGCTCTGTTATTTTGTCTTTTTCGGGTTAGCTGCCCCAGAGAAAAGCGGGAATTATAAGCCAGTTTCATTTTGCTTGCCAGGACAATCAGACTGAGGTATGTTGGGACCTCGTGGATCGTGTTTTTGTGAAATGTTTATTTCTTAATGACTATGTGCCCCAATTCGTCAACGCTCTCCATTTTCCTGAAAAAAAAAATTCCTCTTCATTCTTCCTCACATTTCTCTCGTTCATCTCATTTTGTGACGTAAACCCTCATGTATGTCCCACCATTTACATGTATGTGGCATGTAAATCCGTATATCATTTGCGTAACTGTCATCTCGTGAGCAGAAACCAATAATCAGTAATCATAACTGATATTCTGAACCAAAATTACCAAAAATGTGTCTCACACATAATTTGTTTAATTTGTATTGGATTATCTTGCCTTATTCTAAATGAATACCTACTGGTTTTTGCTTATTAGCCATTTAAAATGTTTTTTCGGTGTTTTTGTTTTCTTCTGTTTAGACATGAGTTATTTTATGGTCAAACATCATTTTGTGGCATGGTTATTTTTGTTCTACATTACATCATTGTTTCACTCTCACCGTGTTGTCATGTACACTCTTTTTGAACGAGTTGAAGCTAATGTTATGACAATCAAATATAACTATGCAGTTTTCTGGGGGGTTATGTATCAGGAAAGGGGTATGTCTGAGGCTTTCCAATTTAAATTCCATGTTATCTTCTGTATGAACACCGATACAGCTTGACCCAAACAAGTCATAGGTAGGTACACGTTGAGAAGGGTATCTTGTTGAGTAGGTAGGTATCTGTTAGAATTATTAGACAATTCTTTTAAACATTTCATGACTTGGAAGTACCTTGTTATGTCAGCGTGTCTTCGAGTGAAGGAGATGACCTTCTCGATGGGGCTGATGAGATTTCTTTAGCCCCTACTCAAAACTGCTAGAGACTCCTAGGCTGCTCCTAGCTCTAGACTGAATGCACTATCGCCCCGGCGTCTTGCGACCGACCGCTAGGCTGAGTGCATAGAGATTTGCTCGCCTGTAGTCTCCGGCGTCTGTTAAGGCCTACCGTTAATCAACCGGACATTTACCTAGTGAGCCTAATTATTCGAGGGGAGCTCTAAGGTAAAGTGATTGCAGAGGTCGGCGTTGGTGAAGACAAACCGGGGTCTCTGCAGGAGCTTTAGCTTGATGGACTGAGGCGAAGGTGATGAGAAAAGATCTAGTCGATAGAGTGGAGTAGAGTGCATACGGGAGCATCCCTGAGTGAGCTTGTATACTCTTTGTATTTTACCTGAGAGGAGAGTGGTGGTAGGGTGACGTCACTTGATGTTAACCCCCTTACCTCACTCTCCCCTAGTGGTGATGAGTCACTCAGGGGTCCTCCCGTATCTTCTTTATTTAAGAACTACATGCTTAATATATATGGGTCATAACATACCTATTTAGTAAAAATTCCTCAAAAATTATAGGAGATATTGTAATTTAAAATTTATTATAGGTAGATAGGTTCTTGAAGCAAAATTGTTTGAAATTAGTGAAGAACTAAAACTTGAATTTTTATTTCTTCGGCCGCTTGAGTATTTCGTAGAGCTCTACTAAGCTTATTGACCAATTGTAATGAGCATTCCTTGTTTTGTGATATTTCATCAAACTATGGTTCAAAAAATTGAATTCTTCAGTGAGTAGTTGGCTTATATCACTGATAGATGACTCCAGCTCAAAACGTAAACTATGCGCTTTTTTGCACTTCATAGGCCAAAGTATTTTTATGGCTCAACGATATCAATCAGGATTTCCATAGCTCTACGATGAAATCGACAACCAACGCGTAAACCTAGCATGGCACGAGTTACGTAAGTTGGTAAAACTGCTTTATTGTTTTGTTTCGCGCTCATGAATTGACGTACGGCCACTATAGCATTTGTAATGCATTTTGACACTATTTCGTAGAAATAGTGTTGAACTCCATATTCTAGAAAATACAGTGGAATCTGGATAAGAGAAAGTCGAAGGATCTGGATGGTTCGACTCTCATTCCTTATGTCGTTATTAGTTTGGTCCCGATTATCCAATTCAAAGTAAAAATTTGCTCGCATCATAAAAATTTTACTCGAATTTTCCGTTTCAGACTTTTCTGAACAATTCTAATGGTCAGCGTGTCTGTTGTCGCAAAACTATGCGGAAACGTAGTACAATTTTCATGGAATTTTTAGAAAATGTGCTCGATAGTATTTAGACTGTAATTGCTGTAACGCTATTTGCAGCGTATAAACGAGAATCTCGGTTCCTAATGGCCCAAAATCGAATGGTTCTGTGAGCTCTAAAACGGTTGTCTATCAATTTCATTAAAATCAGATTAGTCTGAAACTACCTGGTGAAAACCCCAGTGCCGAGTTCTGACAGGATCTTGATATTGCAATTTATGAAGTTTTTCTTTAGAAAATCGAATCCCAATCAAGCTTTAGAGCCGGGAGGAAAAGGATATTTTGAATAAGACATAGAAGAAGAGATTTTCCATTCACCCAGGTTTCACTAATAGAGATTAGTGAGGGAATTTCTTTACTTGCATTGTTGCGGTTAGTAAGTACTGTGGGAATAAGATTTGCTGAGTTAGTTTTGGTATTTGAGAGAAACATGTGATAACTATTCCAGGTAGAACAGATTAAAACGGCACTGAAGTAGAGAAGAAAGGGGGATTCTGGCACACCACTCCCGGAGCCAATTTGACCTTGAAGCCAGCAATGCGGGTTTTGCATTTTTGAGGTGGTAGGACGTCATGTAATCTGCATTAAAGTTAGATTTAGTTTAGTTTAGGTTAGATGATTAGTAGAAAAACAGGCAGAGAAAGACTAAATAGCAATAGGAGAAGAAGTACTATATGTGTTAAATTAAATATTCTATTCATTTTTTTAATTTGCAATATCTCTCTTGGTTCAACAGCCTTTCAAAAGTAATTAATAGAGTGTAGGTATTGGGGTAACAACTGTTTGGAAGTTATTGTATTCACAGAGATTAGATTATTGATGTTGCTTTACATCCGGTAAATAGGTAGGTATGTGTATAAAGACCTCTCCTCACCTAGGTTGATGACAAATATTGGAGGGGTGAGGGGGGGGGGGGTGGCCGTGTTTCCGGTTGATTAAGAGAAAACCAACCATTTTGGGCGATAATTGTAGCTTTTTGGTATACTTACCTTTAAATCAGGCTGTTACGTATATTTTTTAGAGGTCTATTAGTGTGAGGTAATAAAGCCGTGTTTCCGGTGAGTATCTCTCCAAGATTACCCACACCATTTTGGGTTTCATATTGACGTCTAGAATTATTATTGCCGTGTTTCCGGTAAGTTAATTTAAAACCATACCATTTTGGGCGTAGTGCCAGAATCCCCTTTTCTTCTCTACTTCTGTACTAGCTGAGTCTCAGATTTCAATACTAGTACTTATAAACGAATTCACTTCTAATCCTCACATGAAGGTACTCTTCAGTTCTCAACCAGTTCGAAAATTTTCATACCCAGTAACCAAGGCTAGCCCAAATTTGGTCTGACCAGGGTCTGAACTCTCAAGAACAGGCAATACTTTGCTCCCTCATCATAATAGGGCTGGACAGAGCATAAATTCTGGCGGAGGTTTTTTGGTTATTTCCCCGCAAACGAGTTTATATTCATTAAGACAACTCATTATTGATATATTATGTGGGCATTACATTGACTACACTAGATTACAAAATTTAGGGGTGGTCTGGCTGCCTCGATCTTTCACCATTTTTCTTATTTTATTTGGTGCGCTGAATCCGAATCTGACGTCAGTTTTTTGGGTTTATGTCGGATTTTCAAGATATAGCTAGTTTTATGATTTTTCTAGTTCTCACTTTTCTTCATTTTTTAGTGAAAACTCATCTTGCTCAAATCTCCTCAAAAAGTACTCAGACTTATAGGAAATTTCATGTAGAATCCGAATATGTACTTAGTTTTTAATTAAAACTGTGTTAAACCCCCTATTTTCCACAAAACGTATCAAAAAACACCGGTTCTCAACGTTTTTTCTTCGGGTTTTCCCTTACATTTTGCCACTTGAAAAAAAATTAAGGCTAAAAAAAATATTCTCGGGCCTTTAATTTGTAGGGGGGACACCCCAGAGGAGAATGAGACCAATCGCAGCCTCCTAAACCCATTAATATCGAAGGAATGAGCTTTTTCATGGCACTGAGATGAAAATTCACAAAAACTGTTAGTTAATTTTTCGAGATAAGTATGTGCGTTCCTAAATCTGTTTTCCTCAAATGGATTTTCCTTTCTTCTACATTTTTTATGCTTGTCACCTATTAAGAGTAAGATCGAAAATAGGTACTCAAAGGGGGAGTTAATCATAATTGGGAAACTCTTGTTTTGTTAAGTGATTTTAATTCAGTTTTACAAACGAAACACAATAAACTGTAGAAAAGTTAACGGTGTAAATCTGTTTCATGAAGGCTCAGTTGAAGCAATAGTTGGTACAATGTTTGGTTATTCCTCCACCTCAGAGGTTTCATCGCCGGAATCTATGTAGAGAAAACTTCGCCGCCTGTGGTAAATCTCTTTTTAAGGTCCAACAATAGTCCGCCATCATGTGAACTTCCCAATACCCTTTGTACCGTTCTTCCATGGTTTTATATCTTGGTGGTACCTCTGAGGTGGAGGAATAACCAAACATTATACCAACTTTTGATTCATCTGAGCCTTCATGAAACAGGTTTACACCGTTAAATTTTCTGCAGTTTATTGTGTTTCGTTTGTAGAACTGAATTAAAATCACTTAACAAAACAAGAGTTTCCCAATTGTGATTTACTCCCCCTATGAGTACTTATTTTCGATATTACTCTTAATAGGTGACAAGCATAAAAAATGTAGAAGAAAGGAAAATCCATTTGAGGAAAACAGATTTAGGAACGCACATACTTATCTCGAAAAATTAACTAACAGTTTTTGTGAATTTTCATCTCAGTGCCATGAAAAAGCTCATTCCTTCGATATTAATGGGCTTAGGAGGCTGCGATTGGTCTCATTCTCCTCTGGGGTGTCCCCCCTACAAAGTAAAGGCCCGAGAATATTTTTTTTAGCCTTAATTTTTTTTTCAAGTGGCAAAATGTAAGGGAAAACCCGAAGAAAAAACGTTGAGAACTGGTGTTTTTTGATACGTTTTGTGGAAAATAGGGAGTTTAACACAGTTTTAATTAAAAACTAAGTACATATTCGGATTCTACATGAAATTTCCTATAAGTATGAGTACTTTTGGAGGAGATTTGAGCAAGATGAGTTTTCACTAAAAAATGAAGAAAAGTGAGAACTAGAAAAATCTTGAAACTAGCTATATCTTGGAAATCCCTCATAAACAAAAAAAACTGACGTCAGATTCGGATTCAGCGCACCAAATACCATAAGAAAAGTGGTGAAAGAACTAGGCAGCCAGACCACCTCTAAATTTTGTAATCTAGTGCTATTCATGAACAACCTTGTGATCCAGAAGGGAATACATAAAACACTTAAGTTCTTCTTCGGTTCATCATTATTATTTATTTTAATGTTGATGTAACTTCTCGCGACGCTCTATTTTTAATAAATGCTTTGAGCAGTTCCATATCGCCTGTATACTAATTGACAGCATTATGCTTGACTCGTTTGAAAAGAGACACAGAAATATGTGTAATCATGTTGCCTTTGAATATTCTCAAACGTATACGTGGAATGAGTTGTTGGTTTTAGTTTTAATCATCATATCAATATTGCATGTGTTCTATGTGCTATCCATTGAAAATCTCACTGCTTTGTTGTTGTGTTTCAGTGTTTCTTTTAGGTTTTTTGTGCACTTTATTGGAAAAAATAATAAACCATTCATTTCCTCACTTATTGATGTCCGAAGCCGACATAATCTTCTCTTTCTTTCTCGCTATCCCGGCCTTTTTTAAGTATTTGTGTGTAAAATAGGCGAGGTAGCTTTTTTGTCGAATAAAAATGCCGTTTAAATGGAATTTAAATTAAAATAACTTTCGAAATTTTTTTATTTTTAAAATTTTTACAACGGACTTTAGTTAGATATTAAATTGGAATTCGTGTATCGAATTTGATGACTAAGCACAACCGTCATTATTAGAAAGTCAATTGACTTATTGTAGTAAAATTTGAAATTTCATTGCGGGTAACATTTTTTTTTGAAGAAATATTTTCAAAAGTTGCATCCAACAATTTCTGGACCTTTTGTATATAATTATCGACATTCTATTTACCTCTATCTTTCTTTTAATCGCTCGTAACGGGTTCAAATTTGTAAAAATTAGTATACCCACAATTATTTCTGTTTAAATTTTCTCAAAATTTGGTTAAATTATAGAACCACAGTCCACGTCTATCAAATTAAATATTAAATTATTAAATATTCATAATTCTTCCTAATATTGCTGATTGAATTTTAAATTTAATATTTTACCACTACTCAAATTTAAATATGCCTATTCCAATGTTATTGTTAGAAATTTTTTTTTTACTATTGTGAATCATTGGAAGCTGAGAGATTGTAGTAATTATTCCCAGAGAAAACCAAATTTTGGTCATTCAAGCAGGAAATGGGGAATTAATCGTCTTTCCCCGCCATTTATTTTTCAAAAAACGCTCAGTTTACAAGTCATACTAGTTAGAAATTGATAATTGAAATCAAAGCAGCGTCGATATTGCATACTCCCATAATCTTCTTAATAAATTGTGAAATCAATTGTGAATCAATTGTGAATCAGCATTCGATGTAGGCTTACCTAACTCGAAAACTGAGAGTTTTTCTAAGGTACCACCTCTAAAAGGGGAAATTTTATGCAAGTTAGTCGTTACAATCAATATTTCATAGGGATCGCGGAGCTTAGAATGCCTCACTTTTAATGCCCATGGCTTTGCCAGCAGGAAGAGGCCATACACGGATGTATCCATTGATGTTGGTCTCTTTTTTTTCACAAACACGATGCGTGAGAAGGCCATTTATCCATTGACCCTGCAACTTATCGAATCCATTGACCACCTCACTTGGCAGCTTCTCCCTATGGTGTTTGTAGATAGACAATCACTTCCGCTCTTCCCACAACAACCACTAGGCACCAGAACTCTCACGTGGGTTCCTAGATCCATAAGATGCTGCTTAATGGCGCATTTTTTTCCAGCCCCCAAGTTACGGATCTCTGTGCAATATTAAAAAACCTATTTTGACAATCTCATCGTCCCAAACAAGATAAACCGAGAATCACCCAATCAAAGTCAATAAGCACAAATTCTACCAAAAAGGGCTAATCTTTCACTCTTTGTTTTTTATGGGGGATCAAAAGAATATTTTTTTTTGGCTAATGTGTACCTTTTTTGTGGGGAATACGATGTTACAGGCCAGTCTAAGCTTGCCTGGATCCCCTTTCAACCTCCGGCGCGGGTCGAGGGGATCGCATCAGTTTACAATACGAAACGGGAGATCGAGGTTCCCTGGAGGCGATCGCAAGCCGCTAGTTCTCTCAACATACCTCGATGCTCAGGTATAGTTCGTGCCAACAATTGCCCCTTTTATATCTTATTTTCTTTATAACAGAAAACAATCCGTTATTCCCCTCCCCCTGTTTTGAAACCTTGTAGGTCGATTTGGTTCCATAATAATGACCTTTATTTTACGATATGTAAATGTTCCTTCTCAAGCTGTACATGGAATGTTCTATAGGTACCTGTTTTCTACAAAGCCAGGCTCAACGTTTTCAAGGGTAAACTAACATCAATAGGCGTTTATCCCTAGGAACTATCTCAACCATCAGGTTTCCCACGGACTTAGGAATACAAGAATTTTAATGTCAAAGATCATTCTAATCCCAATTTTTAAATAGCAGTGAGCAGATTAGTTCACTATATACATTATAAAACTTTTTGGATACAATAGGCAAAATAGAAACCCTCACATCTTCTGTAGATAATAAAAGAGTAACTCCATCTGCTCCATCATTCTCGCACTAGAATTTTCGCAACCTCGTTTTGCATGTGTTCGTTTTATAAATTATACTATTAATTTTGTATGAACCTTCGACGTAAAAATGACTAATTTCTTGATTTCATCACAGTGTATTGCATGAAAATTTGATTCCTGAGCATGTTGAAAGTGTGCAAGAATGCGAAAGATGATTGCTTGGCGAAAACGTGATTGTACGCTCTACATTTCACTGCTTGAATTCGCTAAATAGGCTGTAAATAACATTAAAAGCTATGGATTTTGCTCGAGAATCGAAGAAAATATTTTGGTTGGCCGCGATTGCCTAAGACAAGACGTTGGTTTGAAGATGACGTAAGATGAGAGTGATTGATTTCGTTTTGTTCGTTATCTGTGAACCCACAAGTCTTCTGCACAAGAGATCGCCAGAGAACGACTCGAAGGTGCAAGAATTTACATAATTTCTGGCAGCCTATTCAATAACATCAAGGCTAACCTGGGATTGTCTGGACTCCCTGAAGGCTGCGGCTCAGAGCAATAAACTGACTTTGCTCTGGGTCCCTGGCCATGAGGGAGTAGACGGCAATGAAGAAGCCGATCGCCTCGCCAAGCAGGGCTCGGTGTCCCAATGTTTTGGTCCTGAACCCCTGCTTAGGGTTACCAAGAGCTTTATTACTCAACAGGTCCAGAAATGGGAGGTCAGTAAAAGAGCTGCATATTGGCGCAACACTCCAAAGCAGAGGCAAACCAGGTAGCTGATCACCATGTCCGAAAATAGAGCAAAAGCTCTGATGATACTAAGGAGAAAAACCTTCGCGCCTTAGTAGGCCTCCTAACTGGCCACTGCCACTTGAGATACCATCTCAACAGATGGGCCAGGACAGTTGAATGCCGGCTCTGCTGCGAAGGAGTCGAGACAGCAGCACATTTTCTCTGTGAGTGCCCTGCTGTACCATCTACCATATTCCGGCATTTTTATAAGGGTACTCTTGTCCCGTCCGACTTGTGAGAGAAGAGGTTTTCAAACGGGTACTTAAATGAAGAGGGAATTTTGTCACAGTAGATCAATAGTCTAAGTGACTAAGGGCTCCCCCGTCCCATAAAAAAACATGTCTTCAGCAGGTTTTCTAAAATAAAAAATGACGCGTGATTTATACCTACGGCATACCTTAACATGTTCTGGGTTGGGACGAGGGGGGCGATGAGAGCCCTTGACGTCGGCCAAAAGTCCACCGCCAAAACAACGACGCCCCAACGACAATAGCCACACCGGACCCCCACTCTCTATGGATATCTCCTGAAGTAGAGAGAGGAAAGTCCCTTCAGGATGAACGTATTTGAGAATGCATGTTTAAAAGTTCTTGGGGATTATACTTGATGGCAAGTTTTTCGACGTGAAGCTGCTAGCTAGTTACCGAACCTACCACGTATTTCGTGATATGAGGGTTGGACATGAATCATGATTCTTAGTGATCAACTATAAGTTGAAAAAAAAAGTAAAGTAAAATAACCATCTCGGGTTGAATTTTCGTCCAACTGCCATTCCTGGCATCGCGGACGTCATCATCTGCTTTTGAAGGGAAGATCAGAGTTGGTTCTGATGATTTTCCTCATGGTTACTTATTGCTCACCCGCTTAAGTGGAGAGGGGTTCAACAACCCGAAAAATTATCATGTCCTGCGATACCGCCATCAAGCGGTCACCAATCCAGATGATCTCCCGTGCCGACTAGGCTCTGGGGGGGTCTTAAGGGGGTCTCAGTCATTCGACGTTCGTTCCTCGTTTTGGGTTAGTATTTCCCTAAATTTCTGGCTCTAAAACTTTAAAAGTTGTACCTAAATTTGACATGTTCATTGATATTCAAAATTCATTAGTGCATGGGTGTAGGGAATTGAAAAACTAAAAGATTGCCGCTGGAATCATCAAAATCGAACAATAATTGCCAGAATAATATGGGAAAAACCGTTTATTCAGTTATGTTTTTAGCGCCTGAAATTTAGGGAAATACTAATCTGGAACGAGGAACGAACGGCGACCGACTGAGACCCCCTCAACTTAGGTGATCTCACTGTAACCGGTTCATGAAACCAGGTAACGGACGTTGGTTACTACGTCCATGAGAATAATACTCTATAGTAATTACCGCTCGTTAATCAAAATCAGATTCTTTTTAAATTCCAATGAATTTGATGGTATTTTTATAAGAATACATCTTAAGAACTTGTTATACTATCGTGAGTTTAAATCCATCATTAAATATTCTTACCATGAACCAGAATTACTGAAGTTGGTAGATAATAGGTACTTCTAGGGTGGCTAGGTTCTGTTATTAAATTGTCGGAACCAACCTGGATCTTAGCTAGGACTTAGGGTCTTCCAGCTGGATAATTGAGAAGGAATGGCCCGGTCTCGTATAATCATAGTGAAATAATAGTATTGGTCTCCAATATCGCACAATGTAAATAATCTAACCTATGAACGAGTCTCAAAACGCAAGCTTGGCAGCTCAACTTAGTGTTCACGCTTCCGCTCTCAAATCGCCTCGCAAAGCCCATTGTCATTCCTTCTCAGAGAAATACAAAACCGAAGTCAAAATTTATATTGATACTTTCAATACCTTTTTATATTTTTGAGGTTTTCATAGCTTTTATACGTCCAACTCAAATGAAATCCTAAATTACTTTTCACAACGCGAATGCTCTGTCGTTAATTCAAAATGAATAAGTATCACGTACGTACAGGTAGATGTAGGTATCGATCTGTAGGTAAAGATTCAGTATTTCATATTCTCTGCATATCAGTATTACTCATATTCGTACAGATTACATTTTAAGTCGGACATGCAATTTGTTCGATACGTATAATATACTTTTTTGACATAGGTAGATTTTGTACCTTTTTGTTAGATTTCAAAATAATGAAAACCAATAATCAGGTAGGTAGTTGATGTACGAATGAGGACGTCAAATTGAATTCATCCAATGTTGGCAGTACGTTAATACAAACAACTCTCAACTACACGTACCTACAGAGTCAACACCGAAATTGATAGGAAATCTCCAACGTTTGGCCCAAAAGCTTTGAATTTTCCAATAATCAGAAATTTTCCATTTGGCTTGGGGTTTTTAGCTTAGTTTGATGAAAATAATTTTTACTGATATATGAATCTATTCGTCTGTGTGTTTATATGTTTGTTTGTCCTAAACGGCTCTACAATATCGACCAAATTAATTATGTTTACGAAGTATGCCGTAAGGAAGGAAACGATTAAATGGCAGGATCTTTTCATTGAAATGGAAATATGAAATGTTCATAATGTTCGACTTACCAAACGAAATAGGCTATTTGGAAACATCGCAAACAACTTTAGGTACCCTATAAAATTTTAAGATACGTGGCCAAGGGGGTTGGAAAGTACAAAACTATCTTTGGTAATTATAACGACTGCCGAAAGAAGATGACAGTATACAATTCCGCGCTACTACAATCCCACTAGACCAAAATTCCGCAAAAATACAATTCAGCGAGTCTACAAACCTTTTAAACTAAAAATCACAACTTAGAAGACTAATGAACAAATATCACAACTTAAAAGACTAATGAACAAATAATGAACCACTTTAATGAACAAATCCGGTGATCCATTTGAATGAGCAATCAAAACCAGCGGACATAACAGTGGATTTCCTTGAATACAGCGTACAACAAAGCCGGACTCCTCAATCTTGAAAATTCTTTCAAAATCATAATCATGAATAATGCGTGCGTAAAGTCATAAAAACTTAACAACATGATATTTCCCTGGAAATCACTTTTGCTGATGATGAAATTAATTTTTTTCAATAAAAATGCTTCAGGCCAAAGCCCTTATTTTTTGACTCGTATGTTAGGGTTTTTGATAGTACCTATAGGATTTCCAAGTCTAATTCGGAATTTTCCAGACCAATTTCGGAAACTTCCAAACCATATTCAGAATTTTCCAATCCAGTTTTAGAACTTTCCAATTCAATCTCAGAACTTTCCAATTCAATCTCAGAACTTTCCTAGTCAAATACAAAATTTTTTAAGTCAAATTCAGGTTTTTCCAAAACAATGTCGGAATTTTCCGCTTCAATTTCAGAATGTGATCAATCTTTCTGTGTGGTGATATATAGCATTTCCAAGTCAAATTAGTCCTTTTCCAAACCAAATTAATCTTTTTGCATATAAAATAAAATTAAACTTTTTCCAAATCAAATTACCTAACTCTTTCCTACAACATAACAATCTATTTCCGTAAAGTACCTAATCTCACAAAGTAGATGGTCCCCTATGGTTTGGGAGGATGGTTCCCTACGAATGGGAAGGTGGGTCCCCTATGAATTGGGGGATGGTTCCTATAAAAAAGATTAATTTGGTTTGGAAAAAGATTAATTTGGTTTGGACAGAATGACTGATGACTTTCAGAAATTGAAATGAAAAATTTCAAATTGTTTTGGAAAAATCTGAATTTGACTTTAAAGTTCTGAAATTGAATTGGAAAGTTTTGAAACTGGATTGGAAAATTCTGAGTATGGTTGGAAATGTCCGAAATTGGTCTGGAAAATTCCGAATTAGACTTGGAAACATTTTTCAACTCATATGTTAGGGTTGTTGATATTACCTATATCTACTTCTATCATATGGTAGTGCTATCATCGTCTAAGTTTTCGAAATAACCAAGGATCCAAAATTGTTTTCAAAGTCACCTCAACAAGCGAGTATATACTGTATAGACGATCGAATCTCAAATTAATAGCAACAGGACACTGTAAATATGTATATTCGACATATCCATTAAAATTAATTTTGAACCTTTCATTTTTTTGACAGAATAATTATTATTTTCACACTATTTTGTTAATTTCAATTAAACTTTATTTTTTAGGGGTTTCAACAACAACAAAAACCCATATTGATTATATCAAACAATTTCTTCGTATTTTTAGTTGCCTCACACTTCTATCTCAACTGAAAGAATGAATGGAAATTAGGTATACAATGTCTACTGTGTTGTCGTAGTGAGCAGAAATTTAATTTTGTGGATTGTTTATTGTATTAATTTATACAATTTGGAATATTTTCGAAGAGATTGGAGTTCATAGTTATTTTAAAGCATGAGTGGAATAATTCATGAATATTCCTTCCGACTTTTGCATGCCCTTTTTAGGAGAATAGAGGCTCTGCGAATGATGGGGCACAACAAATTCAATGTCAGAATCAATAGAAGATCCAGTTGCAAAGCATATAATTTTAAATGAACGATTAGGATTTATGTGAGAAGAAGGGTTTCACACTATTAATTTTGGTCGTATTGGATTCCTTTGTATGATTAGTAAGGTATTCTCATACTCTCGAAATAAATTTTTAAACTAAATAAATTATTAGGTTGGTGAAAGAGATAGTTTTAAATTTATCTAATAGTGGTTCGGCTTCAGAGTCGCAGAGAGGTTACTTTCCCATTGCCCTTCAGACCTAGAAAATTGAAAGGTACGAGTTCTCCCAACAGGCCCATTCTTTTCAACGTACTTGCACCTCAAGGTATAGGCAACCACACTGGCCATGAACATTCCTACTGATTTATACTCACAAGCTTTTAAAGTTTCATATTCAGACTTTCAAAACAGTTTATACCTATACCAATTCATCAATTTTATTTTTTGTCAACAAATCTGAAAATGAAGCAATTAAAGGTTTCTCACTTGCATGTTACGAACTCTCCGCTGTTTTTTTCAGCTACAACATCTTGATACTTGAAAGTTTACAATGATCTTATTACAAAATTTCTTCTTTATTTTTCTGCTTATTTTTTCTATTACAATTAGGCACATATACAGTGACACACTGAATTAGTCATGGCGAGAACACATTTTGTTCAGATGTGAGGTGTTTCGACGCGCATATCTATTTTGTTGATCCTTTTGCATTTATTTCCTGTAAAATGAAAGGACAATTTTATGGAACCAACTTCTATACTATAATACATAGTAATGGAGTATGTGTGTGGCACATGTGAGTGTACTGTTCTTATTTATTTTTATTTGGTGTTTGAAAATCAGTGTTGTGATGTTGAGTGCTGTATGTTGAATGAAATGATTTACTCGATTTATCAAACCTACAGTTTCATTGGCTAGCTCGCCAACCCATGAGGCTACAAAAATATTTAAAGATAGATGTTCGCGTAGGGTACTTAATAGTCTCATCATTAGGTACATTAAAGTGTAAGAAGCCTGTTATAGAATATGAATTACTGCTAAGAATAGCACCCAATATAATATTTCATCAGTCAGCAATATCTCAACTAGGTTATAAGGCACATGCAGGCAGTCCGATTTCTAATTTACCGAAAGTACTCAGCTCGCGAACTTGCATCAACACTGTTCATCTCTTCAACTCTTATACAATGTTTTATGTGCCCTGAGGATTAATATTAACTACATTAATCCTGGTCACTAAAGTTTATTATTTATTCAAAATTATACCGTTTCGCTCTATACTTACTTATTTCCAAGAAGAATCCGTGGAGTCGTAATCGGCACAATACGAGTACAGTCGTCAATTTATACCTTTACAGATTTATTTCAACCTTTTACCAATTCAATTCAACCTTTTACAAATTATATTCAACTTTTTACAAATCATATTCAACTTTTAACTAATGCAATTCAGCTTTCCACCAATTTAACTCATCCCAACCCTTCAACTAATCTTATTAAAAAAAAAAAATCTGAGAAAGTTATCGCTTTTAAGGGCATGCAAACAGAAGCGATTCTGACCATACAGTAGACATTGAATTGGCAAGACGCTGAGGTCACGTTGGTAGGTACTCTGTACGTACCTTTTTTTTTAACTCCTCTCAAAGACGGAGGGAGCACGCCATTAATGAAAAATAAAAATTTTAAAAACTCAAATATAATGGGGAGGACGCCCAGGACCTACTTACCCACCTACTTGTAGCCTACAACTTGTAAACCTGATCAATCAGCTACTTTCCATATCCATCCCCTCTGGTGGAGAGTTGAATAGAATTTGTAAAAGGTTGAATAGAATTTGTAAAAGTTGAATTGAATTTGTAAAAGGTTTAAGTGAATTTGTAAAACGTTGAAATAAATCTAGAAAAAGTTGAATCAAATCTGTAAATGCTATATTATCAACAATTCAAAATTCATTGATGTTGGTAGATACGTTCAGTTGCATGATTGATTGTTTTGTTTGAGTAGTCGGGATTATTGAAGTCAATATATAAAACCCTTCTGCAAGATGAGAATCAATAAAAAGGAGAAAAAGTCAGGAAATGAATCTTGATGCAAGTAGAGATGAGTACTAAAACAAAAACAATAGTTTTTCAGGTGGCATCATAATGAGTTTCGGAGGCTAACATTTCACACTAAATATCAAATAAATTTTTGAATGGATTGCCAAGTGATACGAATCTCCTGAATGTGGGTCCAGGTAGGACCAGAGAAGTAAAGACCTTCTTGAATAAACCGATGAAAATCCAGTGTTCTTATATCTAGTTGATCCCGACTAACCACATTAAACAACTCTCTAAATAGGTTGTGGGGCTCCTAATACTTCAAACCCTTGCAGTCTCCCACTCAACGACAGAAAACCCCGACGGGTGGAACTATGTGTCTATCCCTACATTGTGTAGCAGAGTGTTCCCTTCTTTGATTTGGTGCTGGCAATTGTAGTTCCATTCCTTCAAAATGCTTCCTTTCATTCCTTAAACATGTTTGTGAGAAGAGGAGCGAGGCAGTGTGTTTAAGTGATCCCGGTTGTGTCCAGGAGCATTTACCTTATGCCGATGACTCGAACGCCGTGACGCCGATGAGCGAGGAGAATGGCGCGATGGTCGTCCCGCTGTACACGACCGGACTCGGGTCCCGCCACTCCTCGTACACCTCTCACGCCTCGAGGATCAGCTACACGTCTCACGCTGACCTCCTGTCGGGCATCGGGGGCCCCAGAGCGCCGACCAAAGAGTCCAAGCTCAGGTCGAGGTCGTCGAGGAACAGCTCCGTCACTGTCACCCACCAGCCCCTCCAGGACAAAGCCTTCCTCAGAGACTTCGTGAGTATCCACACACCCATTTCCTAATCCATCATTTCCCCATTTTTTCCCAAATACGAAAAAAATCAAAGACACAAGACTGAAATGGGCTTAACGATTTTTTCCTCCAATGTCTTGCAAGAACTTATTGGCAGATTTTCCAAAATGGTGTGCTGTGAAATTTGATGGTCTGGAGTAAAGTTGTGGTACCACTGTGCGAGGGGGTGGCCAGATTCAGATGCCGAATCAAATCTCAAGTGTGATCATCGACCCAACAAACAATTATCAGTCAACTGATTGGGAATGGGGTCCTCAGAATCAAACTCCTCTTTTGCAGCTTTCGGTGGATTTCTCGCCTTCTTCAGGGCTCAAAGGATGTATTACTGTGTGAGCATCACATCAGCGTCAATCAAAAAAAAAAAATTTCTTGGTCGATTCCAAAGGTTCATTATTGAAAATAATTCAAAACCAGCTAGAGATTCCATCATACGAGTTGGTGGGAAATAAACTTCGGAACTATTGCGGGTAAAAGGGGGGGGGTTAAAACATGTCAGCTACAACTACAAGATTAACACTGTTTTCCCAAGGCTGTTTATCCTAGTATTGTTGTAGCTAACATGTTTTAAACCCCCCCCCCCTTTTTTACCCGCAATAGTTCCCAAGTTCATTTCCCACCAACTATGGTGGAATCTCTAGCTGGTTTTTTGATTGACGCTGATGTGATGCTCACACAGCAATACATTCTTCGAGCCCTGAGGAAGGCGAGAAATTCACCGAAAGCTCGGCAAAAGAGGAGTTTGATTTAGTTTTAGTTGATCACATGGATTTAGTTTTAGTTTTTAGTTTTTAGTTTTTTTTTTTTAGTTTTTAGTTGATCACGTGGAATCCCGAGGTAATGGTGCTCTTGTGTGCTCTGAATCGTGAATCGTTTTTCCAAGGGCTTATGGGAATAAAACCTATAATGCTTAAATAAATGTAATATTTTATTTTGATTTCATCTATTGCTTTTTTAAGAAAAAAATCCTTTTAAAATCATAATTTCTACAGGCATTTTACGTTTTAAACCTTCTAAAACAATAATTGTGGTTCCACATCTGTCATAGAGTTACCAAATCCATGAAAAGGGAAAAACTGTACGAAGTTACATTCCGATGAAATGTTCAGGGTTGGTTCGAGGTAGATGGCCCCTTATCAATTCCAAGGCATTCTTAGACATTAAATCCTTTTAAAAAGCATACATTTTAAAGTTTCCATCCGATTTCTATGAAATTTTTAGGGATTCCGTGGTTGGAACTTGGAATTCTGTCCAATTATATAGGAACTTGGAGACGTTCTGGCCATCCCCCATTAATAATTTAAACAATCATGATATGGATACGACGGAGCCACGAGCCATACACACTTGGCAGACTTTTTCACTAAGGTCCCGAAGAATTCAGCATCTGAATCACCTAGCCTCCCCAGTCTTGTTGGTTACTCTGCATCTAAAAGTTCGTACGCTCTGCTCTTCTCCAGCTTGATGGAAAATTAATCTAAAGGGAATCTGGTTGTTAACTTACGATATTCAGTGATTTTAGGAACAAATTGAGATCATTAAATCGATTAAACAAATAAATTCAGGTAAAATGGATTATTTCCAAAGGAGAATTGGTTACTTCAAGATTTGTTACCTTATTCCCAGATATTTCCCTTGGTCGAATGACGCACTGTACACGTCCCGTACGTTTAAGTCCCGGGCCCTATTAAAGAGCAATAACGAGGTTCCCCGTCGAAAATTGACCTGGATAGCAGAGGTTGTCCACTTACCTTGTGAAAAGTCAATTAAGTATGTGCATCACTCCAAAACTGTGGGCAAGTAAGGTGACCAATTGCATATTCAAATCAAATTTCATAGGGGTTCACCTAAATCAATATTTTTTTCTTGGGCGCTTTACTTATGCTTCAGGTAGATATTTACATCAAAATCCACATCACCACCGGTAATTTTAGGAGTAAGATGTCGGACAAACGCAACAAGTGGCTAACTGACTTAATAGTCTAGTACGAAAGTGGTGACTTGCCGTTACGTCCGTATTGTCTCTCTCTAGTATCAGCCGGACCTGGCAAAGTAATAATTAATCATTTAATAATTGTGATAATCTTTTAAATAATTTTCTGGAATTTGAAAAGTTCCTATTGTTTGTAGCCCTTATATTACTCATAGTTAGGAGATGGTCTTTTTATATTTACTGAAACTCATTTTGCATGTTATTAGGGATTGGTGGCCCTTGCTTATTGTTCCCTAAAACACATGGGGACGCTCGTACTTTGTGGTTTGATGGGTCGAGGATACTTGGGGACGATAGTACATGCGTCGATTTCCCGTAACCCATATTCCTCAAGCCTAAGCATTATCCCAAATTAAATACTTATACTCGTATCTTTCGCTATATTGAAGTGAAACTCATCAGGTGGATGATAAAAAACATCCACCACTTGTTTTTCTCTAAGTGCCTTTTTCTATACAGTTCCTGTTATTATTCCACAAAAAATAATTAGAACCAGCATTATTTGACTTACTTAATAGGTATTCATTAGTTTTCGTGGTCATTAGTTCATTTTAGGTATTAATTTCGGTAGGTTAATACCAAATGGATTTTTAAACTACTGATTAATTACAATAAGACGTCAAGTATCACTAACGTCAACAACATTTTCATCGATACATCATGTTATGAGAAATTTATAATGAATCAGTCAACAATATCGTTCCGCTGTTCAGCTTTACGTGTTTTCACTTCCATTCAAGCTTGAATTCGTGCACAATACGTGTGTTTATGACGAAAATGTTCTTTCACCTACGCTTTTTTGCACAATGATTGTGGAAAGTGGTCCATCTCATAAGATCATTCATATCCTGCTCATTCATTCCTTAAAAGTGGATTTCGACTACTCCAACTCTGCGTCTACCAATCATTGGTTTTATTTATTTGTGGCGGAATCGAAAGAAAGGAGGATTCTACAAACCCTAATTAGAAATCGAAGAGTTTAAATGAATAACTTTTATTAAAAATTACATTTATGCTAACAAAATTCGCTGAACCAATGATCCGAGCAATTTGATTTTTCAGGATACGTCCGACCTTGAGGATGGGCTACCAAAAGTGAAACACCAAGACAATCCTTTTATAGAACCAGCTCAACAACAAGCAGTAGTCGATATGAAAGGTAAGTCAGTTATGAGGGTGCATGATTCACGTTTATAACGAATATTTAATGTTGAACTCTTAGATAACGGTTATTTTTTATTGGACAACTATAAGCCAAACTATTTTTCATTGTTTTCTCAAACTAGAAAACAAGGGAGAGTTCCGAAATAATTTCCTTCGAATTACATGAAGGCAGCACACTATCAAACCAACATTTATGCGCAACTACCTATACGAGAAGAAAAATTGTTAAAATTCGGGTCTGGTATTGCATTCAGAAGGTTCTTCTGTTAGTTAGTAGTAAATTGTGTCCCTTGAAAATTTTGATGTATTTAAATTTCGTATGAGTATATTTACATACCTAAACAAAATAAGTTCTTTTTGGACAATCCTAAATCAAATTCCACCAAATCATGGAAATTTTATCAGATTATTCCATCAAATTCTACCAAATTATTCTACCAAATCGTGCAAATACTAAATTTGCATGGTTCAGTCTACCAGATTGTGGTGAACCACTATTTATTAAAGTATTTTCGTAATTAAAATAATGAAAGAGGTCCTGACAAAATAGGAGGAGCCATCCCCTTCAGGGAGAACCTTTCAGGTTAGGAAGGGGGTTGCCTCGAGTGGAGACTCACCCTCTCTCGCAACTACCCCTTCGTTATAAGGGCGTACTCCGGCCCTTGAGGTCCCATTCAATTCAAAAAGTTCCTAGTCTCCGGCCAGTTACAAACCGCCTTTTCTGTTAGTATCTTGATCGAAGTGTTTTCTGAAAAAGTTGAAGTTTTTCTTTCAAGATTTCCCAAGTCAAATCTTTGCTTACTCCAAACCTTATAAGAGTGCTTACTACCTGTAATGACCCATATACTCGAATATGTTAGTTCTCCAATAAAGGACACAAGGGAAACCCTGAGTGACTCATCGTGCCAGGTAGGTAGAGTGAGGTACAAGGTGAGGTAAAAGGAGGACTCATGGCTTCACCTGGAGGCATTCATGCATTCGTCTTCTAACAATCGACTTGATTATTTCTCGTTCTACCTCACCTTCTCTTAGAAGCACAAAGTTCCTCGGAGGTCTCAGTAAGCACATCGCGCAGGCTTCCGCTCCCATTTCACCTAGTAGTTGTCTGCCCCCAACTAGGACCTAGGTAAATGTACTGCCTTCCTCCGGTCAGCGAGCAATCGCGCCGAGGTAAGCAGCTGAGCTGAATTCCTTAAGCACTCCTGCATGCGGTAGGTGGTAACCTGCGCCGGGAAGAAAGTGCTGTCCCATACTTCACCTTCGTTGAGTAGGGACCAATAGAAATCGACAAGGCGACGTGAAGACCATTGCGTTCACTCGACGAAACGCCGACATAACACTACCCTTTTGATCAAAATTCCTATATTACTATTTACTGGAAGGAAATGCTGACATCCGTTTGGTTCTGATCACTATCCGACCAGTAAATAGTAATTTGCTCGAGTAAATTCAATTTTAAACAAGTTGTGAGGTTGAAATGAGTCGTCTTTAAGTCAGTTCGTATCAACCTTACAACTTGTACTTTCCAACTACGAAATTGACTACTGGCAATTGAATTGAGACGTCTTCGAGTCAGTTCCAGTCAACGGCCGGTAGTTAACTAGTGGTAGCTCCAAATTGGAATGCTGACGTCACTTGACTGCTCGCTACCAATGTTGATGCATTAACATCTAGTCAGTAAAATCGTGCAGGGCAGTAAGTAGTCCAGTAGGGGGAGGAGTAACAAATTAGTCCTCAGTCAAATTGTGTTCCCTTGGAGTCTGAACTGAAGTTCATAATATAACACCATCATTGTTTCAGATCTAGTGAAAACGCCTCAAAGTATTTATAAATTAGAAAAACGTCTACTTCTCGTAATTAGTACATTAAGCATTTTGTGACATTTGTAAAGGAAATTCACCATTCACGGGGGTTTATTTAATCAAATTTTAATATTTGTTACGTGTTTAATTATTGTATCATCAATCATCAAATTATCTTGACAAACGCTTCAGTTCTGCATTATAACATATTGATACCTTAAAGCCCAAAGGTGCTATGTCCAAAAATGGAGTTTTGAGAAAAACGCAAAAGAAGTTATCACCAGAGCAAAATTCCTAATATAATGAATTATTCCACTTAACTCTTTAATTTCTTTAAGACATTTTCAAGCTATAATCGACAAGAAGGTCAATAATAGTTTTGTTGAATTTGAGTTTTTCTGAAATTAAAAAACAATAAAAAATTTGGATGATGGATGGACATAGCGCCTTTTGTACTTTAAGGCAAGCAATTCAATTTCCACATATAAAAAGAAAAGATGCAGACAACTCAGACTAATGGTATAATTTTGTTTCTTGTATCCGCAATATTTATCATTCCTCATTGATTTATAATTTATTATACGTCTCCACAGATGTGATGGTTTTGAATGACATCATAGAACAGGCTGCCGGCAGACAAAGTAGAACGAGCGGTGAACATGGAGGTATGAATTTGAATTCCTCACCATCTGTTTTTAAAAGTGTGAATTCAGCCTTCCAAAGAAAACTTTCAAAAACAAACTACCCAATAGAAAATCCAACAAGTACCAGTCTAAGAGTGTGTGCATAAGAATTTGCTTGCAAATCGTGCATCGATTTTCTATCTAAAAGATATCATTGTTGTCCTAACCAAGTATTTACTATTATTTAATGTATTTTCTGTATTTTTGTTTCCTGCATGTTGGTGTGCTGACTTTTATGATTTTCTATTGAAATTACGTAGAAGGTGTTGCGTGTTGTTTTTACCCTTGGTATTTGTCCCAATTTTAGAACCTTCTAGCTAAAGTTGTAGATTTAAGTAGGTGTGTACGAGTTGGTAGTTTGAGGTTTTTAGGAGAAAACTTCAGTTTTACTTAGAAATTTGTTGATTGCAGTACATTGTCTAATTGGCCAAACTAATTCAGTAACTAAATTATTCGACATTCCAATACCATTGGAAACAATCTATCACAAAAACTATAATTTTGGCCACATATTTAGGAATTTATGAACATTCTTGCTGGTTAAGTGGCTGGCGGGGGGGTGGGGACCAGGTAAGTACAAAAAATTGAATTTTGCAGAAGAGCATTTTAAAATTTAAAACTGTATTCTTTATTCAGGAATCCACAATACTTGACACTTAACTCTGCCATTTTTCACAAAGGTATCCTAAAACCGAAATAATAGCTCGAACTGCCCCTCATTACATCTTATTGGTAAATACAATGGTTTTTAAAAATTGTCGAGTCACCTGGTTACGTGCAGTTTAATTTCCATACTTACTTGGTTACGAGCAACCAAATTTTCAGACTTACCTGCTCACCCACCTTAACAAAACCTACTTGCCTGGTTAAGTACAATTTAGTACATTGGGTAAACGTAGGTAAACTCATAGAGGTAGAAGGTGGAGAGGAAACGCCTTTGTCCAACTCTGGTCGGCTGGTGAAAGGGAAAGTTTCAAATAGGAGGTCCGATTCTCCCTCAATGTGTTTCTTACGAGACAGCGCGACCCTTCCGCACCAAATCCTGAATAACAATGCTATGAGTCATCCCAGGTTTACAAAACCAAGGGGATGGCATACCTGAGGATTATCGCAACATTCTGACATGTTGTTGAAGGTAATGTGATGGATAGAAGCAGAGTAAAAAATACCAAAAAATAACGACTGGAACTCAGCTCAGAATTGATAGGCATACAACCATCCCAATATTTACGTTCCCAGGTAAGATTAAAGTACTAATATAATTATTAATTTTACTTGATTATATGAATCAAGTATACCAGGTATGTGTCCGTCTTTTTTCAGATAAGTGGGTTTTTTAATTTTTGTCTTTTTTCAAGTAAGTGAGTGGGATTTCAATCTATCTTTTTTCCAAGTTATGGGATTTATATTTTTTGAACAAGATTTTTTTTTCGTAGTGCAAAACTTAATTATTTATAATTAACCTACTCATTCAAAATGAAAAAAAAAAACCAATCGAACATAATTCAAACCCTCAATTTTTAGACGATAGGTCTGGGAAAAAGCACTTTAACACTGCAAATTTTTTCAAAATTTAAATTGAATCAATCAATTAAAAGTTTAAATTTAGTACCTAATTTGAACAGCAACTTGTAAGAATAATTTTTGTGATTGAAGATAGTGGAAGACGTGTTTCCCAATGTACCCCACGTTTTATCAAAAAATCAGTTAAAAATGCTGAAATTGTTTCAATCTCAATTTTGTGCTCTAGTGCATAATAACAGAATATTTTGAATAATACGTATACAGGGTGTAACGGTTAAGGTCGTACCCCCGGCCAGGGTACGATTCTACAACTAATTGGTGACTTTTTTTGTCTCTTGACTTTTTTTCTTAACCCCCTTAAAATTGGACTTTTTTCACTTTTAAGATTTTTTCGTATTTTCGACCTTACGTCATTAAAACAGCCATAACTCCCTTGTTTTTCAGTCAAAATTCAAATGTAATTATACAGTTGGAATGATCGCTGAATTCGCTATCTCCTTTGTGTTAAATAAAACTTTTTAAAGAAGACTAAGATGTTGAAAAATAGAATAGTAAAATCTCGAAAATCTCGGAAATTTTTCGTTTTTTCAAACGTTTGTGACACTAAATGAAACTGCCGTTTAAGTTCTCACTGTAACCCCAAAATTTGACCCAACACCGTTTTTCGCGAAAATCGACATTTTTACCCTAAAATTAGTTAGGCAGCCATCTTTTCGTACTTTGTCTCACTGAGTCAAATGATGACACAAGACTTATCGAAAAAGCAGTCACTGATATCTTGTCCAATTCACTTTTCGAAAATTGTCTTAATTTCTGTTAATTTGACTCAGTGAGATAAAGTACGAAAAGATGGATGCCAAACTCATTTTAGGGTAGAAATGTCGATTTTTGCGAGAAAAAAAAACCGATTTTTACTTGAAGATCCACGGTTTTTGGCACGGGAACGAGGATTTTACACCATGAGTCCACTGTAAACAATTTTTTGACCATACCGTCAGAAAGCTGAGATTTTGGGTCAACTTTTGGGGTTACAGTAAGAACTTAACCGGCAGTTTCAGTTAGTGTCACAAACGTTTGAAAAAACGAAAAATTCCGAGATTTTACTATTCGGGCTCATTTTTCAACATCTTAGTCTTCTTTAAAAAGTTGTATTAAACACTAGGGAGATAGTGAATTTGACGCTCTTTCCAACGGTATAATTACATTTGAATTTTGACTTAATAACAAGGGAGTTATGGCTGTTTTAATGGCGTAAGGTCGTAAATATGAAAAAAATCTTAAAAGTGAAAAAAGTCCGATTTTAAGGGGGTTAAGAAAAAACTCGGAAGCAAAAGTCGAGACAAAAAAGTCACAAATTAGTTGTAAAATCGAACCCTGGTACGACCTTAACCGTTAAACCCTGTACAATAATAATTGCTACACAATCTGAATGAATGAATCACCTTGTTTGTTATTTTTGTTGTACATAAATTTATTAATAATGGTCTGGACTTTCTTTCTTAGCCCCTTTCTTGGTTGTCTATTGTAAGTTTCCCAGTCATTCGTCGCCAACACTTGGAGCTAACTAGGTACTATAAGTTTACCAAGACGAAACGATGTGCAGCACAAAATCCATTTTTACTTCCAGCCCCTGTAATGCCACCATATTCCAACGTAGCTCCATGATATGCACGTGACTGTATAGATTATTTAAAGCTCTTTCACGTTTATTTCGATGTGTTTTTCGATTGGAGGCCCCCGTTCCGACTTAATGTATTTCAAAATCAATCCTCCTATCTTATAACTCAGAATTAGAGGGTCAGTGTACCTCCTATTTTTCGGTCAGGGCGAGAGGGGGTGGATTTTCACTTTCATTTCCCGACCAAACCCCAATGTAGGCAGGTATAGGCCGTTTCCTCTCTATCTTCTACCTCTAAGGGAAAAAATCAGTTACCGTCGACAGTTTCGAGTCTGTGTTCGACAGAACAGAAATTTCGGGAATGAGAGTTAACCGAATAACCACTAACGCCCCAGCCAATAGGAAGTATGGTAGACTTACGCTGATACTCGTCAACGAAAGCTGACACAAAATACCTCCCACAGTGAAGATATCTCAATTTTCACCAAAAAACGACACCTGGTTTTTGCCCTCCACCAGCCAAGTGTGATTTTACAATCAATGCAAAGACTCAACTTCCCTTTCTTGACACAACCAATGATGGTGCTCGATCAATTGGAGATTGTGGCATCAACTTCTTCAACGCTTTGAGTTTTCATTGCTACGTCAATATTCAATCCTACTTCCGGGTTTTTTTAATTCAAAAAGTAAATCGCTATCCTCAAGTCTTTATTCACGGATGTTCAATTTATTCAGCATTACGGCAGTCATAAAATTCAGCACATTGGTATAGTGGTGTACATACTTGTATATGTCGAGTCTGTGTTTTTGTTTTTCATTTAACAAATTCTTCGCATGTTCACGGTTAATGATTTTTATTGTTGAAAAGTCGATTTACTTGTATGATTTCAATTGTTACTTATTCGATGTTTGTATTGAGAAGATAACGAATTATTCTGAAGAGATATTACAGCCAGAAAAGAGTGCGTCTTTTATCTTGAAAGACATATTTTTTCCTAATCCAACGAATTGTATTCTGTTGTTTCTATTATTTCGTGAAACCATCGCCGAGGGGTGGATGTGGATACACTTGTAGGTTGGACCACTGTCATTTGTAGACAATTATGGGACTAGTCTGTAAATAACATCAATACAGAACTAAAAAACAATATTCAAAATGTACTATTCCAAAAAGAAGGTACTATTCAGCTTGCTCGTAGCATGGCATGGTAGTTTTCATTCATCCGACTAAATTAAGCTTTACGTAAATTACATGCGAGTACAATTGTATTATCGATGACCTAGTGTATATTTAGTGGGTAGAATTGTCGCTTCGCTACACCGAGTTCACCGCCCTGTCACCTGCTTAGAGCACCTGTTGTCTAGTAGTTTGAGACCCTGTCTGATTCCTTATAAGCTGAACCCTTCATATTATCAAGTAGTAGTAAGTAGTATTACTGGATGATGTATAAAATAGGCTGCGATTGTAGTTTTCACTCGATAGTCTGCTGAAGTGGACAATCAGCTTTTCAATACCCATGGTGATAGGTGATTAATGTAGTCAGTATCTAAGACAATTCAAACCTCCCTTAAACCGTTTTATTTTTACAGACTGCTAAAACCATCTGTTTTCCCCAAGTTACATCGTAAATTATGAAAATTTTCTAAAAATTGGCTAAAGAAATAATTAATTTTAATATCACATTCAATGTTTTAGAGAGAGGTTTAAATCAGAAAAAATGTATTTACCTAAACGAAGTAACCTGGAGGAAACGTTCATCAGACAACGAAGAAACCCCCTTTAAAAAAAACCTGAAAGTAGTTGATAAAATGCAAAATGAATGTTTTTTCGATCGACTAGTTGAAAAGAAAAGTATTGCGATCGGTCGATGCTCTCAAACCCAATTGGACCATGGTATCACTAGTGTCACCGAAATCATTTTACGAACTCCACAGATGTCTCAAAGTATCGCCGGAATAACCAAAATTAAATTGCCTTGTCAAATTTAATGGACGGCAGAATTTTTTGTGGGATACTGGAAGTCTTAAAATACAATTACAACAAAAAATGTCAAAAAATTGCAAACTGCAAATCGCAAAACTTGCAATTGCAAAACTGGTTGCTAAGGATGCAAAACTGAGAACAACTAGAAGAAATGAACAACGATCGCTTTTTGGTCAGCTAAAATTTGAACAGAGATTAGGCTTCTTTTGCGATTCACACTCGTGTTTCTGATAAGTCCAACCCTTAAATTCTCGTAGGGAGTGAAAGGTTTGTCCTACAGGGCTCCGCGTGGTCTCTAAAAATTCTAAAAATTCAATACTATCTTAAATTTATGGAAAAACAATACCTTTATACCAAAATTTTTCGTGTTTGGGCGTTTTCAAAATTGCAACCCTTAGAAGTGACTTACCAAAACGAAGGGATTCTGAGCCAATCCTTTTTACTTTCTCTATTTTATCTTGGTTTCAATTCGTTTTCCTGGGCTCAATGTCCAAGTTCAATAGTTCTACAGTAATTTCAATAGCAAAAGAGTCGTATAATTAGAACAGATCCCACGTTATTTCCATCAGGAATACTGCCAGGTGTTGCTACTAGTCCAATAAATAGTTTCTCATTAATGAATACATTTTTCTTCTTGTATGATCTCCATCCATTATACCTTAAAGAATGAAAATATAACTCATTTGTAAGTAGTGCATTTCTACTATGGGAATCAAAAACTTCAAGCAGAAATAAGCTAAAGTAACACCCAAAATCAAACAGCGAATTGGAAAGAGGGTCTAATGGAGTCCACTCTCAAAAATTTTAATAGGGTATTTGGTGTATCAGAGAATCGGCTTTCCAGCGTTAAATTCTAATTGCGTGATTGAAGAACAAACAGGAAATCGACGGATTCCTTCATTCTAATTTACGCATGAATCAACGTTAGGTTCATTGAGTCATAACTCGAAGCGCCTTGTACCTCATGAAATTTCGATGAGCGCTAGCAAAACACCGCTACAAATTATTAAACAAAGGTTTATTATTTTTCTATATTGATCACTCGTTTGCAAAGAACACCGGATTACTATGGTCACCACCAACCAACATGAAGAAAAACATCGATCGCATTTCAGTCAGATAAAATTTGAACGGAGATTAGGCCTCTTTTGCGATTCCCATCGTGTTTCTGATTTATCGTAAGTCCAACCCTTAAGTCCAACAGGGCTCCGCGTAGTCTCTAAAAATTCTAAAATGTCAATACTATTTAAAATTGGTGAAAAACGATACTTTTATTTCGAGAGTTTTTGAGCTAGGGCACTTTTGACATTTTCAACCCTTAATTTTCACCCCTTAGAAGTAACTGACATCGACTGAAAGCTTCGGGGCACAACTAGACCCCAAATGGAGCCTAATACCAAATTTCATCAAAATCGGTCCATGGTAACTGAGGAAAGTGCCGCGTACGGTGTATGGAGAAATTTTTATTCGTTTTTCGGATTCCACGTACCTTGAAACGTAAACCAACACATTGAGGAGGTGAGTTAAAATTTTTTCTTTTCTTGGTCGATTCCAATGGTTCATTATTGAACATAATAAACCAAAATGGTTCAAAAAATTCAACTCTGGCCATCAATTTTTAAATTGCACTTTAAATCTAGTTACTCTGGTGACACCTTGCGAGATCTGTGGAATTTCAAAGGTGTTTTCGGTGATACTAGTGACACCATGGTCTAATTAGGGTTGAAGAGTAGGTGTTTACGTATTAGCCTCTGAATTAACACTATACGAGTAAAAAAGGTGCAAGAAAAAGAAGGGGTGGTATCCATGTTGTGTCAACCATCTGTTCTAAGTACCGGAGTACTTAGGAGGGTTTCGTGAAGGATTTCCAAAAAAAACGGAAGGAAAAAGCGAGGTATCCACAAAGGATGTTTTTTATGGGGATCTCCCTTTATGTAAAGATTTGCTGGGAGGATACATAGAAAGATACTAGATAGAGCGTGGGTCAGCTGTGACCGAGCGAGCTAGGGCGTGTGTCTCTGGAGACGAGACTCGAACCGGTTGCAGGGGCCGTGAGTTTCGAGGCCCGCCTCTGCGGCATATTTTCCGGGTAAGCCGGTCGCAGTTCCCCCTCGTCCCAACCCAGGGCGGTGAGGCCAATGGGAAGCCATGAGCGAAATCATCAGAACAAATTCTGATCTTCCCTTAGGAAGACAGCTGATGACGTCCGCGACGCCAGGAGTGGCAGTCGGACGAAAATCCAACCTGAAATGGTTGTTTACTTTACTTTTTACTTACTTTACTAGAATGATACATAATTTAGTTTACGAAGTAAATAGTTGGAACAGTTTAACAAGAAAAATTTCATCATCATAGATCATAGATATGTCCATTATTTCTATAAATAAACAGAATTTTTTTCTAAAAAAAAAACTCTCCGATCGCTCGTAATTTATCGCAGTACTCTAGAGAACCTTGCTTCATAGCTACCGATATGCAGCTATGATTTTGTTTACTGGTATCGTGTTGCATAAAAAAAGTGTCGCAAAAAATTCCTTGGCCTCCAGCCAAAAGACATATTTTTGTCAACTTTAACGAATTTGGGTTTTTAGTTTTTGAGAAAATACCGTGGTGGATGTGAGCAGAAGAGGGTTTGGTTGGCAGTAAAAGGATACCACGCCTTCAGAGTTGAATCCAACGAAAATAGCAAACTTTTATTATCTATTATTACGGTTCAGGAAAGTAGTGTGAGGCCTCGCACCAGAAGTTTTCAACCATGAAACAGCAATTGAACTAATCGTTGAATCACGCCATGTCTTCTTTTCAAAATGGTCACCATATCCACATTACTCTACTTTATCCTTTCTAATAACAATTGGCATGAGCTAGAGAATTTACAACTAGGTAGTGGCATGTGACTGTTATTCCTTATAGTTGATAACCTTCCTACCTGGACATTCGATTCCGCAAATTGTTTTATGTCACACTTGCTGGTGCTGTTTACGAAAAAAAATGGATTAGTTTAAAGGGCACTCGATATTCTCGTGTCTTATCATCTACGAATTTCAAAATCAACCAAGTTCTGTACAACAGGACTGAAAGATGGTAAATGAATACCTACTCCGGATGAAGTACTAGCTAATGCACAATATAGGTACCAATTTTCGGGCTTTTAGGTTCACAATGTTCATAGTAAATTCATGTCATGAAAGTAGACGTATGTTTGATCAAAGCATCAAGTTTCAATAATACATATAAAAAGTTAATACAGATGTATTTTGTTTGATGAACCACCTGCATGTAGTAGATATAAATATTAAAAACAGAGGCAGGCACCATTCACCCAAGTCCATAGCTAATCTTGAAATCTTCTCGACACTACCAACATATTTATGTCGAACTTGAATCAACATGTATCTACTTTCACCTACATGGGTTAGTTTTTCGGAGATCATGTGCGATGTTTTCTGTTCAAAGGGAAACTCTGGTTCCTCAGTGTTTATCATGTGCTTCACAAGTCCCTGTAGAATGTATCTCCCCGCCCTATGCAACGTTGTAACTGTTAAGTAAATGAATGTTTGGTATTCAAACCTTTCCTCAAAAAACCTTCCTTTCACCCAATGGAACCAGTTAGTAACCGAATAGCATCGGTACGAGTAAATTTGAAATAGTTACCAAAACAAGCACAAGTAATTTCGACATCTACACCTATGAATGTTACCTAGTTTTAACTATCTACCTAATTGAACTTAAACACAACAATTTATTACCTAGCTATATTATTAATTTTATCTATAATCTTTGCTTCGGTTCTGGAAGTCAGAACTTAGCAGCTGAATGAGCTTAAATTTATTCATTCATCGTTTCACACTAAGCAGCCAATTCACTTTTCTCGATATAACTGTAACTATTATTTTAATGTGTAAAAGAAAGTAAAACTCACATACTTGAAAAATGATGCCAGTGGCAGGGTTCAATGGGAGACAGTATCGTCTTTTTCGTACAGTATACGATTAAATCCCACCTTTCGATCTTAAATCATCATTAAGGGTCCCTTTGACGCCAGAGGCAGGTTCGTTAGCGACAATTTAAATCAAAATATTGAAACTTCGAAGAACTTTAATAATCGATTCTTCAACTAATCTCCAACTAAATGCACCTAATTCGATATTAACTGAATAGGGTTAATTCAAATAGGTAAAAGAACACAATTATTATTAATCTACATTATCGGGGAATCCGTCGTAACCAGCAGGTCGAGTGTAGGAGGCGAGCTCTTTCGATGTAAGGAAATCGTCTTCATCAGGCCGTCGAAGGAATATCAGTACAGAACTCTCTCGCCACCCTGATGGTGACCTTCTACACTCACAATGCTGTTCAATTTTCACATTCAACCCTTTTTTCAGCCTTATACTTGTAAAATTACATTGTAATTAGTCGCAACTCCCTTAATTTTCAATATACAATTAAATTTAAATGAGCCTATCTCTGAAAAGATCATCAAATTTTTTATAATATATAAATTTAATAATAAATTTTTTAAATATTTCTTTTAGAATGAATTCTTAAATTTTAAACGAATAACCGTTTTATCAATCATTTGTTATCGTTTCCATATGAATTTACACTTGATTTACAAACTTGATTTTATTGAATCAAAAAATTGATTTTCCTAAATAATGCATATTTAGGCACTCAAGTAATTTTGATCTCATTTTGCGAAGCTACCTGAAAATTTGGGATATTTGGGACAGTTTAATAAATACAGGAATTGAGTTACAAAACTTCAAATTTAAAGCTTCAAGTAGCACATCCTGAAAAACAAGTTGTCACTTACGAATCAAGTACCTACCTCCCTACCTAGAGAAGAACTGTAGAATATACGAATATACATAGGTATTTTGTTTGATTGAAATAGCGCTATCAAGTTCAGTGCACTTTCTTAAATAGCCTCAGTTGAAGGCTTGACAAGTTTTTGGGACAATTGTACAGCTCGTTTTTGTCAGTTCCGCTCACTTTGCGATGTCTCGCTCCCCGTGTTTTTCACAAACGGAGCACAAAACGGATCATTGACTGATTCAATCCTGTCAATCCCAATAAATGTAAAAATTTTCCAGATGAATTTCAATAGTTTCTTAACGTAGTTAAGAATTGATTTCAACACCATTAAAAAATAAAACTTGTATTATTTCATAGACATATTATAGAACTGCAAATTATTACACAATGGTTTATTTTTTTACTGTATAGATCATGATATAGATATGAAGCTCCACACGAAAAAAGAAATGATGCAGAAATTTGCCCCACTTCCGGCAGTGAACGTTCATTATGTGATTCACATTCGTGTTTCTGATTCATCATTTGACTAACTTATGGAATAAAGAAAACAAGAACCTCCATACAAGGGCCCGAAGAGGCTAGTTCAGGAGGGTTCGAAAGACAAAGGGTTGTTGGTGGGGGGGGGGGAGGTAATCTCCGGCTCAGGGAAACTAAAGGTCGCTTTATACGTAACAACAAATCGTTACAATTTTGTTGCTCCAACTGCTGCATATCGATCTCAGTTTTGCTGTAGCCATGGAGGAAGAAGTTTCGTTGTGCTTCTATATCGGATGTTTAGTAAAAAACGCTGCAAATTATTACACAATGGTTTATTATTTTTCTATATAGATCACTCGTCTACAAAGCCACCAACCATCCAACATGAAGAAAACATCGATCGCATTTCGGTCAGCGAAAATTTGAACGGAGATTAAGCCTCTTTTGCGATTCACACTCGTGTTTCTGATTTATCGTACGTCCAACCCTTAAATTCTCGTAGGGAGCTAACGGTTTGTCCTAGGTACAGAGCTCCGCGTGGTCTCAAAAAATTCCACAAATTCTATAGAATCTTAAATTGATGGAAAAACAATACCTTTATATCAAAATCTTTTGAGAGGGCGTTTTCAAAATTTCAAAATTAATTTTTCGACCCTTAGAAGTGACTTACATCAACTAAAATCTTCGGGGCACAACTAGACCCCAAATGGAGCCTACATACCAAATTTCATCAAAATCGGTCAATGCTAAGTGGGGAAAGTGCCGCGTACGGCGTACGGACGGCCAAACTTTTATTCGATTTTTGGATTCTACGTACCTTGAAACGTAATCCAACAAATTTTGAGGGGATGTTAAAGAAAATTTTTTCTTGGTCGATTCCAAAGGTTCATTATTGAAAATAATAAACCAAAATCGCCACGTTGTCCCATTTAGACGCGTCGATAAATCGCTCCACTTTGATTGTGACGATAAATTGTACGTAACACGTGGGTCTTATAAAATTCACAATATTTGCTGAACATCATCTTAAATTGATGAAGAAAAGTCATAAAACATAGGTAATTAATTATCCCCATAATGCGATCAGTTAGTCCCACAGAGTGGAGTCAAAAAATTCTTAAAAATCGTCGCTATTTTAGATTAATGAAAAAAACAATAGGTAACCTGTTTATCAAAAGTTGTCAAGCTGAGGCGTTTTCAAATTTTTTCTCCACTTTTTAGCCCTTAGAAGTGATTGACGATAACCATAACATTCGAGGCACTACTAGACTACAAATGGAGCCGATATCCAAAAATTCATCAAAATTGGTCCACGGGAAAAGGGTACGGCTTCGATTCTTGGATTCTACATACTTTGAAACTTAAACCATCAAATTTTGAGGGGGGGGGGAGGTTGTTGCTCGATTCGAAAGGTTTATTATTGAAATAAACCAACAGGAGTTACGTTTCCTACTCTGGCTTTAGGAATGAATTGAGGTTTCGGAAATCCTTACTTGTGAACCAGAAGTGCAAGAAGGATCAGCTTTTCAAGTATACTGAAATTCCTGTTGGAAAATGTTGAAATCAATTCGGAAATCCTACATACCAAAATAAAGAGCGCTATCATTTTTACATCCCAAGATCAAAACTGTGTAAATGAACACTTCATAACGTCTGTCTTATCAATTTACTCAACCACTTCTCCCAAACAACCCACCTGCCACCCTTGTTTTGTCCGACTTGTGAGTTTTGCTTATCTGTCAAGAAATGCACTTCTTTTGACTTGAAAATACTGCTTCACGATTTGCGTGAGTCGATTTCATATTCCATTTTATTCAGTCATTGCTTTTTACAATCGGTTTCTTTTTTTGCCATCTTCATCTTATGTTATTTTCATGCACTTGGCGGGAATTTATCAATTTGTATTAATTTTGAGTCAACCGATCGCGTTTACTTGGGTGACTTTCAGATAAGGTTTAAACTGCCGAATCTTTGCTTTGGTATTAGAGAATACACCTCGGAATCCCATCCATTTTTGAAAGAACCTTTTTCTGTTGGTAGTTGACCATTCATTGGCTATTCATTTTAGTACACATTTGGGCGCGGGTGGGCATTATTTTAGTGAGAATCTGTTCAAATTGATGACTAGCAAGCGTGGTTTTTTTTTAATTTTTAAAGAATTAAACTGAACCCCTGCTTGAGGTTACCAAGAGCTTTATTACTCAGCAGGTCCAGAAATGGGAGGAGAGTAAAAGAGCTGCATATTGGCGCAACACTCCAAAGCAGAGGCAAGCCAAGCAGCTGATCACCATGTCCAAAAATAGAGCAAAAGCTCTGCTGTCACTAAGGAGGAAAAACCTTCGCGCCTTAGTAGGCCTCCTAACTGTCCACTGCCCCTTGAGATACCATCTCAACAAGTTTGGCAAGGCCAGGACAGTTGAATGTCGGCTCTGCTGCGAAGGAGTCGAGACCGCAGAACATATTCTCTGTCAGTGCCCTGCTGTACCATCTACCACATTCCGGCATTTCGATAAGGGTACTCTTGTCCCGGCCGAAATTGCGCGGGAAACGCCCGGAAAACTTCTTCACTTTGTGAGAGAAGAAGTTTTCAAACGGGTACTTGAAGGAAAAGGGAATATTGTTACAATAGATCAAACTTATGGTCTAAATGACTAAGGGCTTGCCCCGTCCCATTATTAAAATAAATAAATAAATAAGCAATGAATGGTCAACTACCTACAGAAAAAGGTTCTTACAAAAATGGATGGGATCTGGACCACTGACATAATCGCTGAGGAAGACTCCAATGAAGAGTCGAAACATGTACCGGATTTAAAATTAAAGAAACTACAAGAAAAGACTCCAAATATTCAATAGTTACCACTACTTACTCCGCTATTTGTACATAATAATATGTCATCTCATGATATGTCTATGTGAAATTTGAATGTTCGAATCGGATAGTGGGTTTAACGGAGGGCTTTCCTAAAAGTAGCAACATGCCGAATGATGTCATAATTTTAATTTGATTCGTCGAACTATCATATTTAGGAGCTGAATAGTTTTCAATGGAGTTAAATTCGATTCTGGGGTCGGAAAATGCGAGTTTCCAGCAATTTTCATTTCCTAGGGAACATTTTATTCATGTTTTATGATCACGATTTCGTTTTTTCGCTTTTTATTAATTTATTGGCTGCCACATTTCCCATTCAACTGTCATATTAAATCATTTCATCTCTCGCACTCGTTGGCACCACATCAAGAGGTTCTGACTTGAACAAATTCCAAAAGCTCAAAAGGATGAGAAAGTGCACTCAAAAGAAACAATGTTTTTCGAATAACGATGAAACCTTTATGTAAAGAGTAAGCTGAATACTTTGACACAAATGATGAATTGTACGATGGTGACCGAGTTCAACTAATAGTGTTTCCCCCACGCCCTCCCCGGTACAGTTTCCGTCTACTATTTCCCGACAGAAGAGGATGACGATGAACCGACCTTCAAGGAGAAGGCAGTCGCAGTGTGCCTCCAAGGCATAGACATCTTCTGCGTCTGGGACTGCTGCACTCCGTGGCTCAAATTCCAGGAGTTGATCGCTCTTATCGTGTTCGATCCTTTCGTCGAGCTCTTTATCACCCTTTGTATCGTCGTCAATACGCTATTCATGGCCCTTGACCATCACGATATGGACAAGGAACTTGAGAAAGCTCTCAAGAGCGGTAATTACGTAAGTATCGAGTCTATCAACTCTCCTAGGAATTTGGTATCAAACTCGGTCATTTCCCTTCCTCTAACAAGAAGTCTAAAACTTAAAAGTCATACTTCCAAAAAAGTACCAGTTCTTGTCTGTTCCGTTGCAATTGTGGTTCTAAAATAATATTCATAAAAATAACAGTTCGTTCTATAAAAACCGTATCGACTGAAAGTTCTAAAATAAATATTCATAAAAATAAAAGTTCGTTCTATAAAATCCATAACGAATGAAAGTGTAGCGTAAAGATTATAACTCTGCAAACCGTCCAAAATGACCAAATCCTTATAAGACGTCGTGAGAATCATCAGAGAGTAATGATCCACCATTTTAAACACACTCGTCAAATGAACAATTCAAACCCTGAGATATCAAAGCACTTCCTACGACCTAAATTCCTTAAATCATCTTTCTAGTTTTATTGATTCGAATTTCAAGGTAATGCGATGCCAGAAATCCTAATGATTCGAATGTTCTGTCAGTTTTTCAGCGCGACATTCGGTATAGAAGCAGCCTTCAAGCTGATAGCTATGAGTCCTAAGTACTATTTTCAAGAAGGTTGGAATATTTTTGATTTCATCATTGTGGCCTTATCACTCTTGGAGCTCAGTTTAGAAGGTGTCCAAGGGCTGTCAGTTTTGCGATCGTTCAGATTGGTAAGGACTTTCATGCGATTGATGATAATAATCATAATAATAATTTATACGATCCGATGCAATTCAATATATGATTCTCTGCTTACAGCTGAGAGTATTCAAGTTGGCCAAGTCGTGGCCGACGCTCAATTTGCTCATATCTATCATGGGTAGAACCGTGGGCGCCCTTGGTAACCTGACTTTCGTCTTGTGTATTATCATTTTCATATTTGCCGTCATGGGCATGCAACTCTTCGGAAAGAATTATGTCGGTGAGTACATCATAGCAACTTGTAAAAGTTCCATTGAACTATTTTGTGATGGCAGAAAATTTGTTTTGATTGTTAAACGTTTTTGACATTTTATGTCTTTACTTTGGCACATAAACGAAAAACGCGTCAAAAAAAGCGTTAAGTTTGGTTTTCTGGTGATTTTCGCTTACAACCGAGTTGTTGCTAGGGAAATGGTACTTCGTCATTCGTGTTCGTAGAAAAATCGTTCACCATTCGTTGGAAAGCCCTGAGCACCCTGAGCACCATTATAGAAGAAACTGAGATATGCCCCTGAGTTAAAAGAACTGAAAAAACATTCGTGGCAAGAGTTTGTAATGTGCAAATAATAATAATTATTGAGATTCCAAACACAGAAAATATGATTCAGCCGCTGAGGACCTGAGAGGCTCTTTTACCCTCTCGTAGTAGCCTGCGATGGAACTCTCCGGCTATGATAAATTCCTGAAGAGGCTGGCAGAGGTATTGTCCGAGAAGCGGACCAAGCCTCTCTCTCAAGTTACCTGCTGGGTTCTTGTTAAAACTCAAATGGTCAAACGTCTAAATCACATCCACAGCATTAGTTCATGTATCCTCCGCTAGGGATAGTGAAAACATTTTTCCCTTGAATCAGCTGCGTCGCATTATCTCAAGCAGTTACTTATATTAGTAACAATTTCAAATAAGTAAATTCAAAATTCAACAGATGTCCACAACAAAAATTGACAGTGAACTCACCCGCTGGGAAATTTACGTTATAGTTGCTTGTTTTGATTATGTTGTTACTGTTGTTGTTGAGTTTGTACGTAAATTATTGAGAAAAGCATATTACTATAGGTAGGTAGCGAGAAAAAGTAAAGAAATAAAATGTTCCAATTCAGATTCTTTGGCAAGCGTTTGAATTTCTTCATGAACCTTTAGTTACTAGTTATAAAATAGTCATTTTAGTAGGTAGATAAACTGTACCTAGTTTTTGATATAATCGATTAATCGATGTTTAAGTTATGTTTTGTGAATCTATCTTGAATTTCGAACTTGGAATTTGAAATTTAAAATACTAGTAAATGTTACTTGTCTGAAGTTCCGACTGACTGAGGTTACTTGAATACTTGTACTGTTTGAATAGTAAGCAGTAGTACTTACTACTGTTGAAATAGACTTCTTACGAAGAGGTTTGAGCGATGTACGAAAGGCACTTGTCGGAATGAAAACCCAGTGGAGTGCGTAGAGGCTAGCCACCTTTTAACTCAGGGGTACATCTCAGTTTCTTCCATAATTACAGCGGTTTTGGCTGTTTAATAGTCAATTTCAGTAAATAAACTTTTGCGAACACAATCTGAAAAACAATTTATGATTCGACCTTGCCAAATGTTGGAATTTACTATTATCCAGAGATATTAGTGTTTAGAGATATACAGCTGATAAGTTATGATATCTGAGATAACCAATGTAGGGAGATGGAACAAATTACTAAGGAGACTATAAACCTTTCTAGTATACGTTCCTTTTTCAAGGACGTTTTAAAATTACCGACATGAGGACTTTTCCTGTTTTCTAAAGGCTGAATCTACTTATGAAGTTAATGTAGGGCTCATTAGTGGGTACATCTTTTCTCGGATAGCTTTGATCTGATAATACTAAATTTCCAACCCAAAATTACTTGTTTCATATTTTTGTTCTTATACCCTGCCAGGATCTTGAATCTGAACATCTAAAAATTCGCGACTTAATTTTCCTTTTATGGGAAGATGTGTACCAAATATGACACTAATGCCATCTTAAGATCGCCTTTCTTCTGATATTACATTTCATTAACAGAAAGACCGGGATTAGTTATAAAATTGTTCTTAACGCATGAATATCAAATATTTATAAAAGGCTAAATCAATGGCGAGAATTATATAAGGGGTCAAATTTTTAACAACAACCATCAATATCGGGGTTTTAAGTGGCTAATAATATGTTAAAAATATGTATTCATATTTGAAATAAGCTTATAAAGTCCTATAAAAATAATCTATCAAAAATTGTTATATTCATTTCAAAAATGTTGAATAACAGCAAAAATAGATCAAACTGTTTTTTGAAAATTTGCTCATCTACTCATTCTGCGCAAATGGGACTCTAAAAAAATCGTGTTTTGAAAGTCCAAAGTTGAAAAGTCATCAGAAATAAAAGCGTAACTGTAATGGGGAAAATATCTAGGGCACCCAATACAGCCAGTGACGCAGAGCGTTCAGAGCAAAATGTTATCTAGTTTTCGTACAGTTACCTACATGTCATTTTTTCCATCCTTGGGGATGTTACCAGACCATAACTTGGAGAAGTATAACGAAAAAAGCACGCAAATAGAAGAAAAGGCCCAAATAACAATTTGAGCTATATACCTATGTATAGTATCACAGTATAGTCGGAGCTGCCGAGGGAAATAATTGAGTGAGAATAAAGTGTGCCATATTGGGACATACTCCATATTAGGGCACTTCTCCACATAGTTTAATGAACTATTTATGTATTCTAACAACTAATAATTATTTTTCACTGAAATGCCATGTTAGGTACATCCTTGCTCAAATTTGACATTCTGTTTTCAGATAACGTCGACCGATTCCCGGGAGGCGAATTGCCGCGGTGGAACTTCACCGATTTCATGCATTCTTTCATGATTGTGTTCCGAGTCTTATGCGGAGAATGGATAGAATCTATGTGGGACTGCATGCACGTTGGAGATGTGTCTTGTATTCCATTTTTCTTGGCTACAGTAGTAATCGGCAACTTGGTCGTAAGTATCGCCAACTTGTCTTTGGTCATGATAGAATCAAATTGTTTCAGTAATATTACGCTACATTTTTAATATACTTACCTGCACATCTACAAGGTCTCCAAGTAACTACGCTCCCCAAATTCTCTAATTGTGTACGAAAAAAAAGTGAACAACGCTATTCTTCATAATGTTTACCGTTGCATAAATTCGCAACCATTTTTATTGCAGATTTGGATTCTACGTCAAATTTTATGAACATTTTACTTCGACAATTGCGCTCGAAGATGCGCAACCCAGGGATTGCGCCAAAATTGAGATGAAGGTAGACCTCAAGTGTGGTACATCACTTAGCACTGTTTTTCTACGCTGAATCTCGTGGTGATATCCCTTTCTTGATTCGATTTCATTTTACCGCATTTACAGCAGATTAAGTCACTTTTTGATGTGGAAATCATCACTTTTCTTATGAAGGGTAATGAATCAATCCCAATAAAGTGCAAAAAAAACTGTAAAATTTATTAAATTGTGTCAGAGGAGAAATAATTTGTGAAGAAAACGGTACTCGGAGAAGATTCCATGGAAAACCGATGATTTACTCCTCAAAAAGTGACTTTTTCTGCTGTAAATGCGGTAAAATGAAACCATATCAAGAAAGGGATATCACCACGAGATTCAGCGTAGAAAAACAGTGCTAAGTGATGTGCCACACTTGAGGTCTACCTTCATCTCAATTTTGGCGCAATCCCTGGGTTGCGCATCTTTGAGCGCTCGCTGAGCGGGTTGTGCGCGTTAAAAAAAAATTGTCGAAGTAAAATGTTCATAAAATTTGACGTAGAATCCGAATCTGCAATAAAAAATGGGTTTTCCAATTTGAAAAAACAAAGTTGATCATATTTGCGCAATTTTGCCATTTTTGAACTCTACGCAAAAAATGATAAAGGATAGCGTTGTTCAGTTTTTTTTTTTTTTTTTACTCAATTAGAAAAAAATAAGTGGGGGGAGCGTAGTTACTTGGACACCCTGTTTATCAATATTAACGTCATTAACGTAATATTAACGACATTATTTGGAAATGTGGCAAAGTTTCCCGCCAGGATACGAGTATATTATTTGATTCTCCTCGATTTAGCCATGTCATACCAATTGGTATATAATTATATATTTTCTATATGAGTGAAATGTTCATTGGTACAATATTGGCTTTCAATTTCAGGTTTTGAACTTGTTCTTGGCTCTTTTGCTCAGCAACTTTGGTTCGTCCAGCTTATCGGCCCCAACGGCCGACAGCGAAACCAATAAAATCGCTGAAGCCTTCGATCGGATAGGTCGTTTCTCTGCCTGGATCAAGAGAAACATTATGTTAGGCGCCAAAGCCATACGAGCCAAGCTCACCAATCAGATCTCAGATCAGACAACAGGTGAGGCGCCGGCGTCCAGTTGGAAACAAGGTTCATATCTCGGCTATAAAATTGTAAACAAAGTAGTGTAACCTCGACTGTTCATAAATTCCGTTGCTGAAAAACTATTGTACGCCAAATTCGTCGTCATCGAACATGGGGAAGTTGGATGCTTTGTTCCAACAGCTGTTTTCAAACTTGAAGCTAAGATTGCAATGCAGCTTGCGATGCATCTTCATCAATTAACGATTAATTTAATAATCTTCATGGACGGATCTTGTTGAAACATCAAAATATTTATCGTTCTCGGAATGTTTGTAGTTTTAACGATTAGTGGGAACTCAACAAAAATTTTCATTCCGACCAGTTCCCCAACTATGCCAAAATAAGAAAGAGACAGGTATGATGGACAATTTTTCGTTGATCAGGAGTATTACAAGGTACCGTTTATAGAAGTCCTTAAATTGATTTTGATCGTATTTCTGCTGAAATAAAGGAGAATAATACGTTAAACTGCTTCAATTGAAAAGTATCTCGGAATGAATGAAGTTAGAATTTAAGTTATGCGTACAATGATACAAATCACAATCATTGAGGTGTGTACATAGCTAGTAATCAGTAAAACTGATGGAGGTTGTAGGTTCAAGTCCTCCCTAAATCAAATTTTTTTTTTCCTTCTTAACCCATTTCAAGCCGAGGGTAGAAATAACAGAGTAATGGGAGGAGGAGGAGGAATTATTTTACAGAATTCCGGCCAAAATAAGGCATCACTTGCTCACCAATCGAGAGAAAAAATGCTCCAAATTTTACGAATTTAACATTTTATAGGATTTAAAAGGTCTCAGTTTTCTAAATCCGTATGATTTATCCATTTCATTGTTAAAAATCTAAAAAAAAATCTAAAAATCTATTTACGGACCAGAATCTGTTTCGATTCATGGCCCAGGATGCTCACTCGCCCAGGATCGAATTTGAGCCACCATAATCACGCTTTCGGCCAAAAGGCCTCTTTTTCAACAAAATTTCCCAAATCTTATTGAGCTCCCGAATGTCGAAGAACATTTTTTTTTGAAAAGTTTGGAAACAGCATGAACGAGAAAAAATTCTTCTACAAAGATATTCAAAAAATCATTATTATGACGATGCAAAAATGCATCAGTGGCCGGAAATGGGTTAAACTGTTTCTACTTTTCATTGTGTGTCTTCCAAACACACTTTAGAGATTCTTCTTGATCTTCGAGAAGACATTTTTACTCCTACACCAACGTATAACATTTTTCCCATATAAAAACATACGGTTGAGGTTATACGCCTGTATAGTACCGACCTCTTAAAGGCTATATGCCGGTACAGGGTGAACAGAATGAAAACTATACAAAATGTGATAAATAAGAATATAATATTGCAATAAACAATCTTCAAGAATTGGCACTACTTACCTGTCTACTAATAGTTAGACAACACGTAAAGTGAAGATAATTCATTATCTTCCTATTTGACTTGGGAAATATGAGCAGAAAGTTGAAAAACATTGAATTTTCATGTGAACCGGCATGTAGCCTTTAAGGGTCGGTACCAGAGATGGGCGAATTCTTATTCATAAATACGATTATGAATACAAATCATATCTGCGATTTTATGATTATGAATACGAATGCAGGTATGAATATGAATATGAATACAATCGTATTCATACTTTGAATACGATTTTCCTCCGTATTCGTATTTTGAATACGATTTCATGATTTTTTCTATGATTTCCCTAATAATCGAATTTTTTTAACGATTATCCCTGAAAATCATACTTTTTTTTAATGATTTTCTCCCGAACTCTGGACGTATTCAAGACCTAACATTGTCAAAATAATCTCAAAATTTCCGGTAAAAATCATCATTTTTTCATGATTTTTAGTGCAAATTGTTGAAAAAAATACAATTTTCAGCGGAAATGTCGTCGTACTTTCTATTCGGTTGGTCGTAGCGACCTGGGGTTTGTTTCATTCGATTCTGCGTGAAAAATCCTATAAGAATTTGTGAGCGTTTCGAATTTCGATTGATTATTTTGATAATGTTAGGTCATAAATATGTCCAGAGTTCGGGAGAAATTTATTTTAAAAAAGTATGATTTTCTGGGATAATCGTTTAAAAAATTCGATTTCTAGGAAAATCATAGAAAAAATCATAAAATCGTATTCAAAATACGAATACGGGGGAAAATCGTATTCAAAGTATGAATACGATTGTATTCGTATTCATATTCATATCTGTATTCGTATTCATAATCTTAAAATCGCAGATATGATTTGTACTCATAATCGTATTTATGAATAAGAATTCGCCCATCTCTGGTCGGTACAGTACCGGCTAATAGCCTTTCAGAAGACAGTTCTGTACTTGTAAATAGACACAACAAAAACATACATTATTATTACAATGTCTCTTTACTGTATCTTTCGTGCAAGTGCATTTTCATTATGAATTTCTACCTCGAATCCGCACACCCCGTCCAGACTTCACATCTTGTGTGATCTCTCCATCTATGTTTACAATGTTATGTTGTCCGAACGAATCGTAACGTTTAACGTTTCGTACGAGAGTACCACCACTTGATTCGTTTACCCTTGCAACGATCCGTTTCTATTCACGTCAGCACTCGATGTACCTTCCAAACTGTCATCTTTTCTTCGTCTGGCATCCAACCTCCCCAGGAAACCCTTCAGCAAACGTTTTATGAACAGCCTCAGTAAGATTGCACTGCTAAATGTACCAACGTTTGCTCATTTGGTGTATTGTTGTTGTAAAACTCTGACTGTACTTGGTGAAATCCTGAAACCGTAACTAAAAATTCATTACAACTGAATCTCTCTCTTTCACTCCAAAAAACATAATACATCCTTTACAGTACATTTTCCGACTAATTTTTCAGTTTCTTTGAAAAAAAATCACCTCGTGTTATTTTCACATAAGTTAGTAACAATTGAACTCAAGTTCCTTCAAAATACTTCCCAAACAACCTATTTATTTGTGAAATCCAATTTTTCGAGATCTCTCAACCAAACTTCTTCTGTACTTCAAACTTTACAAAAAGAACTCGTTTCCTCAAAAAATAAATATAAAATAAGCCATCCCCATCTCAACCCGTAACAAATCATAAAACCAAATATAATTATACATTTTCAAAAATCACAAACGCCCAATAAATCTCTGGTACAAATACACATGCATGTCACCTTTTTATTCAATTTTGTGTAAGTCAGAACACAAGCTCTCACATTTATGCACGCAAATATGAGCCAATGCTAAGAACTGAAATACATAGTTGGTTATATAGATGTTATGTAGGTAGTATTCCTACTAGAAAATGTATCCTGTTAGTTACCTTTGAACGTTTTGGTGTGATGACTATGTAATAACCTCGACTTCCGCTGGGTAGATAGTAAATTCCAATGAGGTTTCAAAATTTTGTTCATTTTGTGTTATTTTGTAATGTGTATTTTTATCACATTTTGTTCTTGGATACTGATTTGTTTGTGTACTCACATCTTTCTCTTTCTTGTATCACGTCTTGGACACTACAACGTTTTTTCTAGTTAAATCAATTTTAAACATCAATTCTGATTTTTTTTTTCTTTATGAATGTTTATATTTCTGTTACTTAATCACAGAAAACATCATTTCTGGGTTATTTCTCGACACGAGTACTTGATCATGTAGGTATTTAGGTACATGTACGACATTTCAATCAAATTTAATTTGGTGATAGCGGTTACTATTCAGAAATTACATCTGGGATGGATAGTTTTGGAGGTCTGTCTCAATTTTTACGATGAGTACACAACTTGCAACATTGCACGTCATACTTCTCTCAAGTATTAGGAGGAATTTAATCTTACACGTTAAGTGCGGGACGAGACGTTTTGACTTCGTACAGCTGATTCTGTTGTGGACGGAACGTTTTTTAGCAGTTTTGCTTGGAGTTCCGGTCGCGTGAAGTAGGTGTTGAAGTAGGTAGGTAGGAATTTAAATCGTTTAAAAACTATACAAACATCATTTAGGAAGACATTTATCGAGGGAGTCTTTCCGAATGACCCCAGACAGTAAAAATGTTTACCGGATGACCCCAACGAACAATGACCCTAGAACTGCCGAATGTCCCCATCACTCTTCACCGGTTTTGCTTAATGACCCCCAAGTTACTTGAGCACCTGCATCTTCATAACTACTACTGTGTTACACAGTTGGTAATTGATGTTTTGTGAGCTATCTCCCTACCCCAGGGGACACCACGAGGAGGTTGCTCACGTTGTCCCCCATTTCAGTGGTATAAGCCACCTCGTCAATATTCTGTTTGCTTGCCATTCAAGTCGAATTTCGCAAAGCAACCAAGTCCCTGTCGTTTGCCGTCTCTTCGTGATTGTGATCTTCTTTTGCAAATATCACTTCCTCTCTGAACGTCTTCAAGTGCGCTTTACACTTCAGAGAAGGTTATTTTTTTATTTTTTTATTTTTTTCACAGCAAGTCCACCTCAACTCCCCACTTGTCAACTCCTTTTGGAGAACGAACTTGAATTTGCCTCGAAATATTACGTCCCCGCCTTTTTACCCTCTTCCTTTCCTTAATTGGACCATGGCGTCACTAGTGTCACCGAAAACATCTTGAGGATCCCACAGCTTTCCCGAGGTGTCTCCGGATTAACTATATTTAAATTACAATTTAAAAGGTTAATGGACGGAGCTGAATTTTTTGTAAGTTATTTGATAGTCAAAAAATAATGTTACTTAAACAAAAATTTTGAAAATTTGTTCATCGATTTCATTGGAAATTTTTTTCATTACTCTATTTTGAGACAAAAATTCTGCTGTCGATTAAATTTTAAATTGAAATTTAATTTTGGTTATTCCGATGACACTTTGGTTTATCTGTGGACTTCCTAAGATGTTTTCGATGTTACTATTGATACCATGGTTCAATAAGGGTTAACCCACTCAGTCCAGTTGGCTAATACTGACTCGACAACTGCTATCAACTTGGGCAGTTAACAACTCGGGGATTCCGAGATAACACTCGCTCGGTCCTGGGATCATTCGGATGCCTACTGTGTTTACTGGTAGGGTCATTCGGAAACAGTCTGGAGGTGACTTCCACTTTTTCGCGACCGGCCGGGGTCATTCGGTAATACGCCCATTTATCGCCATATCGGAAGATAATATACTTGGAAAAATTAGGTAGCTGAATTGAAACATTACTAACTGGAAGATATATATCGATATACTCGACATATCGGAAGATGTACTAGGAAAATCCGGTTGAAGTTAGTATTTAACCTTCTTAAAAAGTTACCGGGTATGAATTATCGAGTTTAGAAAGTGAAAAAAGTGCGAAAATGTTATGGTTTTAGAACTCCTAGCGCACAAGGTTCTTGTAGTTGCAAATTTGGGGAAAACTACCCTCAAGGGTCTTAACAGCATATAAAAAAAATTGTTGATACCGTCGCCATAGCAATGATGGAATTATAAATTGAGAAGGGTATACTGTAGGGATGGTCCTCCAAGAATTAAAAATATTTGTTGTGAAAACCTGCTTCGCTTCGTATAGTAGGTCGTTTCAAGCTAGACGCGTCCGCATTACTTTTGGCTCAAAAGTCAAATAATTGAGCCTTGAGCGCCACTGTAGGTGTGAACCATTCATGTACCCAATCATGTCTGAGCTGAAATCGAATAGTCAGAAATCAAGCTATCAATTAGGTACCTTAATGTTTTACACAGGTACAGGCGTCCCTTCTCACTTCAATATTGATTTTTACTTGTTGAAAACAAGTCGCGATATTATCGTTAACTAAATCGATATTGACCGATAATATTGGTTCTCTATATCGATATATCGTTACCATTTCTATAAGTAAGCTCGCCAACAAGAAGGTGAAAAAGGTGAAAACCTATTGTGAGGGGCAACCCACGATGTGCCTGAGGGGTTTCTACGAGAAGCACAGTTCAACCCAACGTATATTTGCCCATTGAGTTGATTTTTGTAAATTTTTGAAATATAAATTAATTTTCAAACAAAATTGATTATAAATGAGTTTTCTGAAGAATTAAATCTTTTTCATGAATAAAAATAATGCACACGTTTTACTTGAGACTTGTGTATTTTTGAAAATATTAGTAGTTGTACGATTCCGGAATTGGTACATAAGTTTTGTGCGAAGCCCACATAAGGTTGTACATAATTCATTATAAGTTCCATTTGCTAACCGATATTTTTACAATCAAATATCAAAACAGCTGCGCTATTTCCACCCATGAGTTTTTATTATTTTTTTATTTTATTTTTATTATTTTTATTAGAGCGTTTATTTGTTAATACATCAACTAGTTACATTTGAGGTATTTTACATCAGGTAACTATGTAGATATTGACTTCGCATACATTACGCATTTCTCATTCAAGTGTTAGTCCATTGACTTTCACTACATTAAAGTTGCACTTCAGCATCCAAGGTCCAGTTGCTTGGTCCTCTTCAGACGTCGGATTTCTTGAAGTCTCTTTTCGTAGTTTGTCGCGTATCTTCTTGCTACCTCGCGGATAGTCTCAATTTTGAGGTCCTTTTGGAGGTCATCATTACGAATGTACCAAGGAGCATTCACAATACCCATGCGCTGGGTGAAAAATTGAACACAACTAGAAAATAACCTTCGAATTCAATTTGTTCGATATAGTCGGTAAATGGTACTGCAATATGGAAAATATTTCGTTGATCTATGCCCTGCGGTTATTGCACATAGTTCCAGGTATAAACTCTTGGAAAATAACTTAGTCTGCTGGAAATGATGAGTTTTGGGGAAAAAACATAAATACCCTGGTCCAGGGAAACGAAGTCAATAAGACTCGTACCGCACTTAGTGCAACTCCGACCACGGGGTCAATTTGTCTCGTCCCGCACTTGAGTGAAGTTTAAGGAATTTCCTCCCGCACTGAACTTGTTAATTATTTTAAAAAAAAAATGTTTCAATATAAGCATTGGTGCATCCTAGTTCATCAAAATATGAAGATAAAAATCGAGTTGTCGATTCACATTTTCCTGAAAATTTTGAGTGTGTTGTTTCTTTGTGTGTTCACGATTCCTTGCCTTGCGTATAATTTCCTCACTTCTCCAATTTCGATCCGACGATTTTTAAGAATTAGGCGATTAAGACTCTGTGAACAAACTGTTTAATAAAAACCGGCCTGTCCACGTAAAATGAAGATTTTTTTAGAACTAGCTACAATTGAAGACCCTGCAACAATAATGAGCCAACTCCAAAGGAGTCGATTTTGAGTTAACACTCGTTTCTAACTCGTATGTACTCGATCTAGCCCGATCTTGCGGTGACGCCAGAAACTTCCAACCTACCTATAAGTTCTAAACAAGTCTCAACACGTAAAGGACGATTTTGTAGTCGGCTCGTTGTTGCTGCAGGGTCTTCCATCATAGTGTTGTTGAACAGAGTTCGTTAGCATCACCCGAAGTTTGACAAACGTTGAACTCGGAATCGTGTTTCTGACTGATTTGAGAAAAATTACCAAAATATGAATGTGAATCCCTTTAAGTTTTCTATAAACGTTTGTTCCTACTCTCTTCATTACTTACCTACTGATTTGAAAATGTATTCTTCATTCTTGAAGAAATCTAATAATCTTCTGAATCTTCTAGAAATCTTCCAATTGGTCAATTTTATGATCTCAGGGACTGTGAAACTAAAATATGGCTCTATTTTTGACTCGTATGAGGAAAAATAGAGGTTCCATTAGGGGTTTTCACAAAATTAAATTTATCCTTAAAAGTTAGAAATTCTTTCGAATATAAATTCACCCAAAACACATTATAAATATCTAAGTGAGCTCGGAAGCTAAGGAACCTTCTAACAACCGACTGATCAATTGGCATTCAATGATGAATTTTATTGACCGGAAAACTTTTTATTAGGGAAATCTACTAAAACGTTGAAGAGGCTTATCGACAAATTAGTTGCTAACTGTCATTGTGTCAATTTTTTTAAAATTATAATGGTACAAGTCGGTGGTGGTGCCAATTGCACTGTAATAATTTAAATTCAGATTATCTTCGATATTAGAGAAATCAGGTTCCTTCCCTGTAGCTACATGTGAACACCTGAGGTCTTCAGGAAACTGTGCATTTAACCTTTTATTAATAATTATTTCTTCAAACCCTCAAGTTAGTAGGGAGATAATTGAAGACCTTGCAGCAACAATGAGCCAACTCCGAAATTTTCGTTTTAAGCTAACTTTTGTTTCGAACTCGTATGTATTCGATTGATCAAGTGGTGACGCTTGTTACTTGGATGGGCATCAGCCTGTCGGGTGGCATTTGGCCTGGCCTCTGGTTGATTCTCCCCATTGGCGGTTGCCAGGCCCGGGAAACCGCCATGGTGGGTGGGGCCCGGGGAGTCAGGTGGACCCCCTCACAACTCCGGGCAATGACCAAATTATTTTATTCACACCTAATTTGTCCTTAAATGTTGACGTCTCCATACTTGTAAAAGTTAAGGAAATTAACGATTTGATTGATTGATTGGAGAACTACCAGCACCACTTGATTGGGCGATTACGAACGAGTTCGAAGCGATTGTTGACTAAAAACGTCAATTTTTGTTTGTCTTCAATATTGTTTAGGCACGACAAATCCAAAACACATTAGGTTTTATTTTGGTTATCCACTTTTTTTAATTTTTCATGTCACTTACTTTAAAAACTTTGCATAATCAACGTAGGATGTTGCGACTAATCACCGTGGTTTTCAGCAGGACGTGATAGAGATCTGGATGATTTGGGACCAGATGAAATAAGAGCCGATGGCATGATATACAGGGATAAAAAAGATCAATTAGAAGTAGCCATTGGAGATGGAATGGAGTTCACTATACATGGTGAGTGACCAGAGCCGTTGGTGTGGTTGGTTGAGTAGTGCCTTCCTTTGTACGTTGGTCGACGAAAATTTGGAATCGGAATCGTTGATTTTCTCGCTATACTAATGAAGAATCAATGACGCGATTAACAGTACCTACCTCTGGTTCGTGACGATTCCCAAAATTAGTAACCCATTTTTCAAATAAATTACCTACTTGATGCCCGTATTGTTGAATGATGCCTCAAATCCACGATCAAGAATGAAATTCAAGGTCAAGATAAACCCTTTCCCACGCCAAGTTTCTCAAATTCGATTTCTACAGGTTATCTCTTATCCTTGCTCCATCCAGAAGTAATAAGATTGATGGGTCATCGCTTATCGGTGGGCGCTGGGGAGCGCTTCCTCTCCTGACCTTTCCAACAAATGCTGCGCTCAGCTTAGGTCCCAAGTATAGAAAACTAATACTAAACGTTCTATTGAAGAGCGGCAATTATTCAAATATCTCCTCACTGGATGTGACATAACTGAACTCTTCGTGAATTTTAGACTGCAAGACAAGTAGGTAAGTGAAACTATGGAAGAAACGCGTGGAAAGGAGTTATAATGTCGATGTACGATTTTTCGTGGTTATCAAATGAAACCAGTTGAGGTAGGTACTTACAGTTCGGAACGCTACCAAACTTCTGAATTTGTATCATCGTAATTCGATTTCCAAATAGTTTCCATAGGTAGCTAACTGTGTTTTTGCAATCTACGTTTTCATGTTGTGTAAACCTGTCACGTACATCGTAGACGCATTACTACTGCATGTTTGTGTCTGTACGAATCCTGCTTGATAGAACCCCCCTCCTCGATGTTGAATACCATCTAGCTTGATGGGGACCTTTCCCCTTCGTTCTTTTTCTTTTTGTTTCCGCCTAAGGAGATCTGAAGAGCAAGATGAACAAAGTTAAAAACCATATAGGCAACTCCATAGGGAACCACCAGGATAACCGACTCGACACCGATTACATAAGGAACAGATACGATGAAGATTCGATAAGGTACGTGTTAAAATTGAAATATGAATTACAATTTAATATCTAGACGTCACTTTGAGTAGATATTCACATTATTTCCAAAAATCGATCATTCTCAAGTAAATAACGGGTAGTTCTATCAAACATCTGATCATTCACGAGTACTTCTCACATAACATCCTTTTTGAGCATATTTACAACTAATCTTTCATATAATTAACATTATAATACCCGCTAAAGCCGAAAAGTTTAATTAAACCTCTCTAAGCTTGTTGATGTTGTGATTTAACATCGATACCTTAAACCACAAAGGCGCTATGTCCAAAAACGTAGTTTTAAGAAAAACGCAAAAGAAGTTTTCACCAGTGCACAATTCCTAAAATAATGGCTTACCACACTAAACTCTTTAATTCTTCAACAAATTTTCAAGCTAATCGTCAAGAAGGTCAATAATAGTTTTGTTGAACTTGAATTTTTCTTAAATTAAAAAAAAAAATAATGTGGAAGATGGATGGACATAGCACCTTTGTGCTTTAACCCTAATTGGACCATGGTGTCATTATTGTCACCGAAAACATCGTAGGAATTCCACAGTTGTCCCAAGGTCTCACCAGATTAACTAGATTCAAATTAAAATTTAAAAATTAATGGACAGAGCTTAATTTTCTGAACTATTTTTTGAAAGTTATTAAAAGTAAAAAAGTGATGTTATGACAAAAATGTTGACAATTTTTTCATCGATTTCTTTGGCAATTTTTGTCATAACTTTATTTTGAGACTTCCCAAAGCCCAAAAAAAAATTCTGCTGTCAAATCAAATTTAAAATTTCAATTTGATTTTGGTTTCTCCGTGACACCTTGGGACAGCTTTGGAGTTCCAGAGATGTTTTTTGGTTACACTAGTGACACCATTCTCACTCCCAATCCACTACAACAAACGTAATATCATGTTTTTATTCGTTCCCAGCAATAAATCGTACGGTAGTCACAAACATCGGCCACTGAAAGATGAAAGCCATAAAGGGAGCATGGAGAGTTTAGATCAAGAAGAGAAAAAAGATCTGAGTAAAGAAGATCTCGAACACGTTCCAGGTAAGTTATTATCAACCTCTAATATTCACGCTTTTGGGAATCGAATAGAAGATAGATCGAGAGTTGAGATTTATGAAAACTAGTATGATTGTTCAAACCCAATTTTGCGAATTGCCAGAATATATTCTACTGATGAATGTCAGTTTCCGAAGCTTGGAGCCCAAAACGGTCTCAAAACGGATTCTGTTCCAATCTCTAGCTCCGTCGTAGTCACCTGCGGTCTTATTATTATTATTATTTCTTTTTTAATAATTTATTTCTGCTTTTTCTCTGACTTCGTTTAACTACATACAAGAACTACATAACTACATATGTAGGTTCTCCTTGATTTAAAAAAATATTCAAAACAATAAAAAGGTTTTTTTTTTCTTTAATGCCATTTTTAATTATTAGTATGTTTCTTCTCAATCAATCAGTAGGAACCCATTTTTTCATGTATAATTTTATTAAATAAATCAGGTCATTGGCACAGGGTGGCACACTAAAACATGGGTTTTAGTTTTAGTTGGTTTTTATTTAAGTTGTTTCCCCTGAGGGGAACTACTCCTTAAATTGACCTCTCTCGACCCCGGCAAGGGAAGGAGAATCAGGTGGAGGGGCCCCTGTTAAATGGCCGACGGCTCAAGCCGTCGTGGACAGTAGGTGGAACCTCTGAGCCAGACTAGTCAGTAGTATACAAATTGGGGCTTCTGGCCCGATCCTCAAAAAAGGTGCCCCTTGCCAGGGGGTGTTCTAGCCCAACTCGCGATCGGAAAAACAATTTTGGTAACAACTGGCTAACATGATTATTTCACGAGAATCAATGTCTGTTCTGAAACTAACAAAAAAAAAAAAAAAAAAAAAAGGTGCCCCTTGCCAGGGGGTGTTCTAGCCCAACTCGCGATCGGAAAAACTATTTTTGGTAACAACAGACTTACATATTATTTTCCTTGATTATGTTATTGAAGAGATCATAATCTAAGGTAGTGTGAGATACGAGAACTACATATAGATTTGTTCCTGCTGAGGGTGCAAAATCCGCGGTAATTATAATATTAGATTTCGAATTCGAAATATTTTCCGTTTGTTTACTTGTGTCAATCACGTAAACGCATTTTCCGGTTACAAAATTATGCGGGTTGTAAAGCACATCATTATTATTTTGATAGACATTTTTAAAATCCTTATACATTTCGTAGACAAGAGCGTAGTTACCTGCCGCGATATCCAAGTTTTCCATTTCTTCAGGGTAAACGTTCTCATTGATCTTCACCTTAATATTTTTAACATTGGCTGAATCAAACAGCGAAGCATCCTGCAACTGTGAGCCAGTTTCAGATTGGAAAGCTACCATCACAAACGTAGGATTTCGGATGTTTCTAAAGATATTGGTTACATCAAATGTAAACGTATTTCCGTTGATTTCAGGTTTTTGTATGCACTGCCAGCTCCTGAAATGGAACTGTATATTTTGCAGGTCGGACAATTCTTTCACCAACTCTATTTTAGCCATAGGTTTGAATTCAATCATAGGGACCCGAATCATAAACTCTGTGATAAGCACCTGTCCTTCTTCTGGTAGGGTGGCATCGTCGTAACTCCCATCAGCTTTTTTTGTTTTCCATCTGTAAATGGTGTTAGCGTCACCATCTCTGATAAAGGTAATTACGAATCCTCCTTTATAAAGCGGTATTTTAACATCCTCGAAAAATCCCAACCCTAAATGTGAAAGATTCCCGCATACGTAGAATGTATTTCTATCTGCGTTGCACTGTGATACAAAGCCATTGTTTGCAAGCGCCCTACTTTCTGAGCCACTGTACGAGACAGTGCTCTTCACGGTACTAGTAACACCAGGGTATTCAACTTCGTCAATTAAATAATTGTGTTTTTTCACCTCGATTCTAGAGAACAAATACGGAACAAAGTTATCAACCAATTTCACATTTGATTTTGCAGCGTAAACAGTTCCATCTCGCTTCTTCAACGTCCCAGAAATGAAATATTGAAACTTTGACATAGAAAATCCATCTCCATAATCGATATTGAACTCTGTTCTTTTGTTGGGAGAGTTAAAGTTTTGAGTGCTATTAGGATAGTAATGTTTGTACTCTGAGCGGACGATGTCCTTCATGTATTTCGAAAATACGTTCGCCATCTTTCTCCTTCTTATATAATAGTCTGAAAAAAAATTAAAGCAAACTTTCCCAGAAGTATTTATCTTGTTTCAGTTTTTCTAATATCGAGTTAAGAGACATATGTTTATTCACTAGCAAGTACAAAACTATTAGACACAAGTACCCGCATATTGGAGGGTCGCTGTAATCTTGAATCCTGTCTCTATTGTAGAACAAACGCTTTCCACCCAAGTAAGAAATTAATTCCCTCGGAGGGTTGGCGTTTCCGTACGAATCAAAATAATATTTGTCCATCTTGTTTTTGTAGTAAGCAGTCCAGTGTGAACCGTCTGTTTTCGAATCACCAAGATTCAGAATTCCACATTCAATTATGTTTGGAGTTTTAGGTAAAGCATCTCTCATAAATACCCCTCTAAAATTTTTTATTCCAAGTTTATCCAAAGCATAATAAGTAATATCAAAATTGCTCAACGCTTCAAAACTTTTTTTTTTTCACCCGACCACCCGTTTTCTGGTTTTCCAACGCTTTATTATGTCTTATCGTTTCCTCCAACCGTTTCTGCCGATCTTTATAATCAATTACTGAATTAGCAACAGCAGCACCACCTCCCACCAATGCACTCAGTGCGCCTATCCCAGCAAATATGAGGGGAAGAAACCCACCTCTATAATTTTCTTTCAACTGGTCATATGACAATTTCAATCGATATCCTTTCTTTTTCACCCGAGATTTAGCTATTTCATTATGCTGTTTGTGTGTTATAAAAATTTTGTCTTTACCATTGTTTTGTAACAATTGATCTTTACTTAATTGTATGGTTGCTCCATTCCCCTGCTTGTATGCAGCTCGGATTTTGGTCCGCTGACCGGTCGTTAATGGCAAAGCCGACGAGATATTCATGGTGTTTGTTAATCCTCTTAGTATTACGAATAAAATCTTGCGCGGTGAAGTTGTGAAAACCTTATTATTAAAACTTTAGTTGAGGTTCAATTCCCATCCCAAACGTTTGTTTCACGTTCATCGCTGCACCTGTTGCTAACGCCCAAAATCTCTCGTTCAGGTCAGCGTCTTTGGATTTCAATCTACTCCAGGCCTTATCTTCCAAAACTTTGTCTGCGGTATGTCTGTCTGAGGTTTTAGGGTGATCTCTATAAAAAATATCATGTTCCTTTGCAGCTTCATCAAGTTTGTTCACTCCCACATCTCCTCTTTCTAAACGTTTCTCCAAATTCGTTCCGGGTCCTAGGAAATTATAACCTCGTGCATGCATTTCAAAAGGAACTTTTTTCAGTATTGAATTGAATAAACCAGACCCTACCTTGTCACCTTTTAAAAGCTTTGATGGCATGTTGGAAACGAACCGAATCAAATATTCTGTACCCTTCGGAGTGTCTATAATCTCTTCAAGCCTATCGTTGAAAAACTGTAGGATAGCTACTTTTTCGTTATGAAAGTTATTGTTTCCTGCCTGCTCCTGACTGTATATGTAATGAATTCTTGCCACTAGCTCATTCAAATTATCAATATACTTATACTCAATATCTTTATTATTATATTCTACGATTCCAGATCCTACTTGTTCAGTCCTTCTGTCATCATTATATTTTTTCCATATATTCTTAACTAGTTTTGACCATTTATCTCCTCTACTAGATTTCGGTTTTTTGGATTCATGGTTATTTCCCTGGAACATAGAATCCGTATCAGTGAGAATTTTTTCATAATTTTCTAAATCCCGAGACGTGTATAAATTTTCGTTTGGTGCTTTATCATAGGTTATCAACCTCCAAAGTCCAGGAGTTCCTTCGTACCGTTCAAACCCTAATATAATATCATTTTTATCAAAATCAACAGCTGTATTACCAATCATGAACGTTTGTTTTGGTGCCTCATAGTAAAGTCCAAATGTTTTATCGTTCGCTCTTGGTAGAAACTTGTAGGCGATTTTTCCTAACTGTATATCTTTGGGTGAATTCTTTGAAGGTGTACCGTATAGGTTACTGTCTTCAGCTTCAGGATCTGGTTCATTTGATTTCGTGGGTGTACTCTGAAGAGCATTTGGGGAAAATTTCAAAGTCTCCATACTTCCATCAGAAGAACTATAAGGATCCGTTCCCTCTTCAGAACTTTGTTCCTCATAGCTTTCTTCACTTTGAGGGAGATAAGTTATCGTTTTTTGAAAAGGTACTAACTGATTTTCAACCTTTTTTTGTAGATTTTCAATTGCTTCTGTAATAGGTTTATAATCATTAGCTTCTCCTTTTTCAATTAGATTTTGAATAGCAGATGTTATAGGTTTATATTCCTCGCGTCTAAACCTATTACGATCTTGTATTTTCGTCTGTGCCCGTCTGAATTTTGCTACTAGCTCTTTTTCAATACGGGACAGCTCACGAGCTTTTTTGGCTTCAGCATTTAATTTTTGCATATCCATCTTAACGTTCTTATTTACTATTGAGGGAATCTATACTCGTTCGTGAATCACTAGCTGAACGCTAATCGGTCAGGTAACGCTCAAACAACGATCGATTAAAAAAAAAAAAAGTTAAACGAACGTTGAACGAACGATAAAAAAACCGTTGAACGAACGTCGTTCAGGGATCGTTCAGACATCGATAAAAAAACGACAAACAAACGATAAACGTCGTTCAAGGATCGTTCAGACATCGATAAAAAACGTTAAAAAACTATAAACAAACGTTAAAAAAACGTTAAAAAACGACAAACAAACGATAAACGTCGTTCAGGGATCGTTCAGACATCGATAAAAAAACGTTAAAAAACGACAAACAAACGTTAAACGTCGTTCAAGGATCGTTAAACGAACGATAAACGTCGTTCAGGGATCGTTCAGACATCGATAAAAAAAACGACAAACAAACGATAAACGTCGTTCAAGGATCGTTCAGACATCGATAAAAAACGTTAAAAAACTATAAACAAACGTTAAAAAAACGTTAAAAAACGACAAACAAACGATAAACGTCGTTCAGGGATCGTTCAGACATCGATAAAAAAACGTTAAAAAACGACAAACAAACGTTAAACGTCGTTCAAGGATCGTTAAACGAACGATAAACGTCGTTCAGGGATCGTTCAGACATCGATAAAAAAAACGACAAACAAACGATAAACGTCGTTCAAGGATCGTTCAGACATCGATAAATGTCGTTCAAGGATCGTTCGTTCAGACATCAGTCAAGAATCGATGAGTTATTATTTTACACAATAGTTCTCTTCTTGAGTGGAGATAGGATTTCGTTCAACTGGCACTGATACTTTCCACAATCTCTTTTCTTGGTTAAATCAATAGTTATAAACCCATGTTTCTTTTCCCAGCAGTGCTTACAAAGATCAGAAAATTCCTGAATTGACATATCACCAGCAACGAAGTCATCATATATGTTTTTCAAATAATGTTTATTCTGTGAAAATACAAAAACAAGATTGACATTATTACGGATTACCTGTCTATCAACCAAGTTGTAGCATTGTGCTAAATAAATGCAGGATATACGCTTGTGACGTCCTCTTGTGAAATAATTCTTTATTTCCTTTTGTTTCTCTAGAAGACAGTCATCAAAAACGACTAACGAATCAGGCTTACAGTCATCAACAGAAATCATATCTTCACAATTATCAGAAGAGAAACAAATTTCCTGTCCGAGTTTAGTTTCAGCAGCATGATAACGATCCAATAGTTTCTGATAGAGAGGTTGGTTGAGGGACTTACTAAATATATACAAATAAGAAAAATCAATCCAATTTTTGTATATGAAATTCATAAGTAATGTTGTTTTACCGCAATTGCTCGAACCAACAATTATCGCTCTCATGACATCTGGAAATTTTTGTCTGTTCTCCTGCAACACAGAGTCGTAGGGAGTAACAATATATTTGTTTTTTCTCTTTGGTGAATTGCTCATTATAGCGAGGTGTTCCATCTTATCTTAAATAGTTATAACGCTGTTTTTAGAAGCTCTTTTCGGTAAAATGATCCTACAATCTCTTCACCGTCCAGTGCTTTTAATTTGAAAGTTATAGGTTCTGTGTAAACGATTTTATCCACAACAAAAATTTCTTTCGTCCAACTACTTCCGTACTTACTGCTAAACGTTTTCTTATCTTTGGTTATTCTTACACGATCACCCACTTCAATGTCTGACCGAATCTTTGTGGAATTTTTAGAGCCCACCAACTCTAATATGGTATTTTCATTATCCTTACAAACATCTGCAGGCTTCATCCGAATAGTTCTGTGATAGCTATGATTATACTCAGCAATTAAATCTTGCAATATACCGATCCATCTGAAATTTTGATTAATGTAAAAACGAATTTTCATCTTACCATTCAGCGTTCTATTGAAACGTTCTATAATGCTAGATTTCTCCAAATTCTCCGTGTGGTATAGTTTAATCGAGTTTTTATCTAAAATTGCTTTGAAATGTCTGTTTTTGAATTCCAGTCCTTTATCGGTGTGAAGGAGATTGGGAGATGAATGCCCAATGCTCTTTGCTCTGACTATGATATTTTGAAATGCAGCAGCAACCGTCGGGCCATCCTTCCTTTTCAGAGGTTCACTCCATACATACTTTGAAAATGTATCTATAACATTAAGCAAATACTTATACCCATCGTTATCATGACTATAACTAGTCATCACGATCAAATCTGCTGCCCATAAATCATCGATCCCTAAGGTCACTATTTTACGCTTTTGAAATTTTTTTATGACTGGTCTATGCACCTCAACTGCTTCAATTTGTCTATCATTCGTGCTCATACAATTCTGCTCAATTTTCCATCCTCGCTTCAAAAATTTACTCTTCTGAGTATTACATACTTTACATTTTGCTATATTCTTCCAGGAGCCATTTGCTGCTTGAACTGTTGAAGTATTTACATTATCAGTTTTTTTCCTACATTTGAAACAAAAAATTTGTGGCGTAACATTACATTCGCTCATTTTCGATTAATTTCAGGTATACATTCAAATCAGTTCCCAAAAAATCGATTTCGGTGTCAGATTCGTTCTTAAGTACCAATTCTATTCTCTGAATTGACTTCACGCTCTTATTGATATGGAGGTAGTTAATTTGAGCAGGTTGTTCTGCAATAAGGGAACCAAATTTAACCTGCTCAGTTTTAGGATAGAACATATGTAGGATATCTGCTTCCTGATGGGAATGTGGATCAGTCTGATGGTTAGTTACAGCAGGTTTGATCAAGTTGCAATGAATTTCAATAACTTTGAAAGGTTCTAACCTCGGGTATGATTTTGCTTCATAGTGAGTATTTGATTTAAAATAAAACGAAACATTCGTTTTTGTTTGTGAGAACCCTAGCAAATAACCTAATTTTTTACGATATTCAGACGATGGAGGGAACAAGTCAACATCAACAGGCATCTTCATTTCAACTCTAGCAGTTGTTTCGTTTACACGAAGATAATACATATCTTTATTACTAACAAGCACTGCAAGATTCGTATAATTCGATTTAATAAAACCTATGAGCATATTTTCAATTTTTTCTATCGAGTAATTCCCACTACCTATATACAATGTTTGCTGATCATCATCACTTCCTGTAAACACCACTTGTATAGGTTCAGAAATATTTGCAGCACAATTTCTACCATAAAATCCCAAAAGACCTAGGGAATAATCTTTATGCTCATCTAAATGAATAGGATGCTCTAACCGTAAGCTCAGCTTTGAGCCTGTACCAGAAATCTTGAAGAGTGTCATTCTTGTTTTATGTTCTGTCTTCTTATAAGCAGGTATTTACAACAAAAAAATCTACCAACACAGACGCAAGTTTGCGTTCTGAGAAGAACGAGTAACACGCTTGGCAGAATCACAAGACATCATGAAGTTTTTCTCCTTCATATTATTCTGAGCTTCTGAATAATTATATAATGCGGACCCCCACACAGTCTAAGGCTTCTTCAAATATTACTTCCCCGTAATTATTTCTTCTGAAACCTAGGTGAACGAGTTGGTTCAGTTCGTGAAGGGTTTCGTTATCAACCTTGGATAGTCTAGATGGTAAATAACATCGGAATCCTTCACTGAATACCATAAGCCGCTCACCAAATTTTGTATTGATCTTTTTCAACTTGGTAACGCTGTAGAATTTGTCAACTTCTAGTTCAGAAAATTTTTTCTGTTCTCTAAAGTCTCCTATATCTACCTTCCCGAGCATGTTGATTCTGTACAGAGGTAAAGACATTTTTCCTTGATGGGATTGTTTCTCAGATATCACAAGCTGTTCTCCTCTTATTAGGTGTATTCCTAGCAGAATGCTAGATGAGGAACTAAGAGGGTAGGTATATACTATACATTTTATAATTTCTATACATATACATACCTATATAAATAATATACCTAATAGATTTATAATATAATTCATTTTAGGACTTTGTAATGACCCCAAGGTAAAGTACTAATTTTATTTTCCTCGGTAAATCGTTTGGTGTCATTCGAATTGAGAGCTAATTTATTCTGAGAGATTGAATATAGCGTATGTTTATAACTTCTGATCAAATTTTGTTTACGATGCTGTTCTTTTCCATCAAAGAGACACGATTTTAGATCATCCATATTTATAGTTTGTTTCACAATATTCTTTTTTATCCCTTTACATTTTACATGATTAGAATGCTCATCATCTTTTTTAACATAAGAATAACTGTACAATTTGGATCGCAAACCACAAAATTCGGAGAGAGGAGCACCGTTCAGCTCATCTTTAAATTTCCCAATCACCTTTTTGTTGCTTGAACTATAACAGGGATGTGTTTTACCATAATCACTCGTGTCAAATTCATCCAAGTTCTCCTTAATTATTTGATAGGGATCTATCGTTGTTTCTACGAAATACGAATCTGTGTCCATATAACAAAGGTTTAAATTAGGATCGTAGCGTTTTAGTTTATTGTAGAAGAAATCATACATCAGATGTTTTGATAAATCGAGAACCGAAAATCCTAAATATAAGGGTTGATTAAATTTTATTTTATTTCGAGTCATGTGACACGCTACGAAATCTTCATCGAATGTTGTAAATCTAGAAAACGTTGGTTTTTTCGCTAATTTGGATGCTCCTTTTTCGTTGCATAGCCTAATATCTTGACGTTTACGTAAATTCATCATCGTACGACCAAAGACAGAATTATTCATAAGTTTATAAAAATCTTTTTCGAAATCGTTCGAGCAGTTAGCCCGTTTAGAAGTGTTAAAATCTATGTAGGATTTCATAAACGGTTTTTGTTCGAATTTTATAACGCGGTGAATGGTTGTAATCTCTAAACCCTGATTCAAATACAATTTCAAATTATCAATATGTACAACGTATCGCTTTTTATCATAGAGAGTCGTACACAACTTCTGGTTGAAGTGTTCTGGAGCCAATGGGAGATCTCTGTGAGCATCATGAAGCCTTTGAGGATAATGTAAATCAACTTCGAATATATAACCTTGTTGTTGGCTTTCTTGGTATCCTGCAATTATATGTTTCCAAGATTCAATATCATGAAGCGTTGACGGGATCCACTCGAATTTTCTGTATGGGAGTGAACGAGATAGAGCCCAACCGTACAAGTTGTTTGCATCTATGTAACTTAGATAATTATCTGGTTTTGTATCATCGTAATCTTTGAGGTATCGGTTATTGGCTTTCACGTACCTTGTGGTGCATTGAGAAATACCTCCTCTAATACCTTTTTCAATCATTAAATACATATCGTAGTCTGTAATCAGATCGAGTTTTATTTTCGTTGATTTCAACATCGCATCCCAAGCCAGTGACGGAGCTGTGGTGTAGTGTGCAGGATCCAGTTGATAATTATTCAAACAAACGTACCGAAAGTTCTCGAATACGTCTGCTAGCAACAAAACGTCTTGAGTATTATATAAATCCGAATAAGTTCCTAAAGTTTTGACTTTAAGTTTATTCCATACGTGGAGGTAGTGATTAAAATCTTCGGAGCTTATATTTGATTCATTTAATGAATCGTAGAAATTTTCAGGAGCAAGGGTCTTATCGTGATTAAGTTTTTCAAGGCTGTTCAAGAACTCGTAAGGGAATATACCTTTTCCCCGTAGTATACTAAACAGTTCATTTTCATCATTTTTCTCCCTATGAAAATATTTCCCACAAATAGAATTATCCCTAATAAATTCATTAAGATGTGTGAATTCTTCCGGTTTCAAATTCTGCGCTAGTTTCTCGAGAGAGCTTGGCATGAATCTGAAAGTATCAATGAAACACAATTTCAAGTATCCCTTCCTCAACTTAACCATGTTTTTTGAGAAGGTTATATATTTCTCTTCTGTATTAGCTAGTACAGTAGTTTTATTCGTTTCGTCACCATATTTGAATAATTCTTTTATGAACAGATGTGAGTCGTAACCAGATAAATTGTGGCAGAAAACCGGTATATGTGTGACTAACTGCCTACGCCGGTTGCATTCTGGGTGTGATGCTCCGATATATCTTCCCTGTAGATGGCAATGATCTCTGTCTTTTTGCGTTCCGAGTTCTATTGGTTTATCACAAATATGACATACATTTGATAACTGAAAACTCCTTTCCTCTTCATCAGTTAACATCAATGGTTTTGAATTTTCATATCTGTTTGCAATAGATTTCAGTATTTTATGAAGTTTTTGAATGAGCTTGAGGGGTAAGTTTTCGAGTTCTGTTTGGTTTTTTGCTCTGTAACAAGAAGGTTTGTGAATTTTACCATCCACCCTGGATACTAAATATGTTGTGAATCCGTAAGGAATATGCTTTTTAGTCTTCAGTGTATATGATTCTTTTTGATCAATTTTAGTATTATTTTTCTGATCATACAACAAACATTCAAAATCAAGATAAATAACGTATGGGTGTTCGAATTTGTTGATAAAGTTTTGAAATTCTAAGGTGCTCCCCTCTGTAGGCATAACTGGTTTCACGGGTTGATGTTCACCACAGTATTCTGAGTGATCAGAGAGTTGACCTTGATGTCGGAAAGATGTCAAACATCTTCGACACAAGAATATTTTTTCCTTATGCTTGCTTATTTGAGAACGAACCAAACGAGACAGATTTTTAATGTAAACATAATGCCCCTTGTTCTCATTAGCCAAGTACAGCAAGTCTACATCTTTTTCAGCACCTCTCTGTTTTGATATCAATATCGGTTTGATTTCATTTCCTGAGACTTCATACACATTAATTGCCATTGTAGGGTAGCCCGGGTAATTATTCTGGCTCTTCTTCTCAAACTTTGAAATATTATCAAAGGTCAAAGGATACTGAAACCCCCTAAATATTTCATCATTTATTTGATGCTTATAATGGCTCACATTCTGAGGGTTTTTATTTCTCTGGTCATTAACAGCACAACAAACTGAATAAACAAAACATAAATTATCTGAAGTATTCTGAACGTTTATACAAGCTTTTTTATCTGAAATCCATTTGGGTAATTTTATGTAAGAACTTGCACTCAGTGGGTTATATTTAATTAAACTCAGGATAAACCTCTTAGGTCTATGCAATGACCAGCCAGAACCAGCCGAGGGTTGGTATTGTGATTCACGATTTTTCAAATCCTCAAACTTGTTTGATAAACATTCATTCATATCATTATTTGTCGAAATAATATCCGTTTTTGTGTGGAAATACATGTCTGTGTATTGTATTTCCCCATCGATTTTTTCTCGAAAATATGTGCATTCTAAGCTTACCTGTAGTTTAATAGAAGGATTTAAAATAAAGTATTCCAATAGCTTATCTATTATTTTACCCTCTAAGGACTCCAAGAACACAGATATATCACCCGAACCTCTTATGTAATTCCATATTATTTTTTTAAAATTTGAGTTTTTTGTTATTTCTTCTTCAGTTGAGAACTCCTCGTTGATATTATTATTTTTATGAATCAATGCTTGCTGTTCCAATAGGGCGGATTTTTGGTGTTTTTTAGACTTAACATGGCGGGTCCAGTTGGTTTTTGTTATAGAAACATCACAAGAAGAACAATATTTTTTATCTAAGCTCTGAGGTACGGAAGTTTTTGAAATTGATGAGTTCTGGGAGCCTACATGTTTTGCAGATTTGATATGCCGAGCCCAATTTGATTTTGTCACCAGAATATTACAAGTAGAACAATGTTTTTTAGAGTTCACACTCATTAGAGAGGGACCATCAATGTGAGAATTAGGGGGTATGTCAGTGGAGTTTTGACTAACCTTATATTGATTAGTAATAGGGTCTTTAACTAATTTGATTACGATTCTATCATTATCTGATAGGATTTCTTTTGGCGGAGAGTGAGGTGTGGAAAGTTCCTCTTGAGAATCTGCATCAAATATCGATTTAGAAATACGTTTCAGAGATTCCTCTCTCGATTCATGGGAATTAATTTTTTCCTCAGGATTTGATTTAATAGTGGTACTGCCAGATAAATTTTTCATACAACCCCTAAATTGCTCAAAGGTTTTAGGTGGATTGTTAGAGATACATGGATTTTCGCCCAACAAACCAACAATTCGATTATTGTCTGGGTGAACTTTTCTTACAGGGGGTGTGAATAATAATAATGAGTTTAATTCCTCAATAACTTCTGCTACAGCTTTCGGGTCAAACTCTCTAGATAAGGCTTCGTCAACAACATCAACAGGAGATGATGGTAATGGACTTAAAACGGAGGGCATTTCGTAATATTCCCGAACCGAGGGAGGAACCACCGACATGGCGGACTGATCACACTGCTGAGGTCGCGTCGGTTTTCGTTTAATATATTCAGAAATATCGGAATCTATCGGGATTACCTTACTGTAGTCGGTCATCCTATCCGGTTCCGTGGGTACAAAAGCAGGAAGTTTTTCTTCACGTCGAGTAGGTATTGTAGCTTCTGCTCGAGGATCATAATTAACATGTTTGTTCAAAGGAAATTTAGTCAACTGAATGGGGATGTTGGTTTTATGAGACTTACTCCTCAAATGACGTGCAAACTGACTCCTAGAACGGAACACATCACAGATTTCACAAAATTTGTAGTCCGAAGATCCTGTAGCGTTCTGAGAAGAACGATTAAGACGTTTGGAAGGTTGATTATGTTGAGGACTCATCGTGAAAAGCTCAGCTCAGTCTTTCTTAATATCCACCAAACTCGACGGTCTACAGCTCGAGATATCAGCTTCCTTAATGGTCCCCAAACTCGACGGTCCACAGCTCGAGATATCAGCTTCCTTAATGGTCCTCAAACTCGACGGTCACTGAATGATGAATCTAGGTCACTACCATGACGTCACTTTACTAGGATTTGATTGGTTGAGCGGAATCAGGTATTAATCAACGATTTCTATTGGCTGCTAGCAGATCAGGTGAGTCAATTGGATGACGTCATGTCACACCCGCACTGTCCCACAGACGAACCGAAACTGAAGCACGAGGCTCGGGAGGAAGCAGCCAAGGTCAATGGAACAGAGTGATAAACTCTTCGAGACGTGCCTCCGCAGCAAGGGGCACCTTTTTTTTTTTTTTTTTTTGTTAGTTTCAGAACAGACATTGATTCTCGTGAAATAATCATGTTAGCCAGTTGTTACCAAAATTGTTTTTCCGATCGCGAGTTGGGCTAGAACACCCCCTGGCAAGGGGCACCTTTTTTGAGGATCGGGCCAGAAGCCCCAATTTGTATACTACTCTAGTCTCTCTCAAACTTCGTGATTTTAAATCTATCAAACCTAAAACCTCTCCAACTTTATATTGGTCAGTTGTCGGTTCCCTGGTAGAACTTTCTATTAATACCTCGCCCCTCAACCAAAGTTCTCTCCTACTCAATTTGCTTGTAATAATTAACTAACTAACTAATTGGCACTACAGCCCAGGGTGAGCCTTGGCCTCCACTAAGACACCTCTCCAGCTTGTCCGATCCTGTGCCGTTGTCATCCTTCCATAGCACCCATGTCGTGCTGTGTCCTCTTCTAAGGAGTCACTCCATCTCTGCCCTCGATCTTCCTCTCCTTCTTGTACCATTTGGTCTGGAGAGTAGCAGCTGTTTGGATGGGTCGACATCATCCATTCGGAGAACATGTCCAGCCCATCTCAACCGTCCCAGCTTCACGAACTTTACTACATCGTAATCTTCGTACAGCTGGTACAGTTCTTCATTTTTTCGGCGTCTCCATTGTCCATGGTCAAACAGTGGGCCCAGGATTCTCCGAAGGATCTTCCTCTGATAAACCCTGAGCACACTCTCAGACTGCTTTGTCATCACCCATGTTTCTGACCCATAGGTTAGTACAGGGCGAAGCAGTACTTTGTACAGCGTTATTTTAGTTTTTCTGGAGAGGGCCCGAGACTTGAGGAGTGGCAACAGTCCAAAGTAGCACCGTCCAAAGTAGCAAATAATTCTAGCATTGATTTCGACTCAATACCTATTGAGTAATACCTCCACCTAAATAGCTTGCTTGTGCAGGGAAATTCTCCCTGGTAACACCTGCTATTCCCTTCCAACTCCAGTACATTATAAATCACTCACTTTATAAACATTTGCGAACCAAAATTGAAACAAATTCTAAAGCTAGTGAAGAACGAAACAATAGTTCCTTTACACAATCTATTCAGTTGCTATCTATTTACAGATATCGAAGAAGAAGATATAGTCATAGAAGGCGGTACGGAAGACGCCATGTTGGCGGACTACCCGGCAGACTGCTGCCCGGACAACTGTTACAAGAGGTTCCCCTTCTTGGCAGGGGACGATGACGCCCCTTTCTGGCAAGGATGGGCCAACCTCCGGCTCAAAACTTTTCAGCTCATCGAAAACAAATATTTTGAAACCGCCGTCATCACCATGATCATGCTCAGTAGTTTAGCTCTCGTGAGTTTTCAATTATTAGTAGATTATATTTTACCTTATTCTACTCACAGGTAGCAAAGGAATCGACTACGCACAAGCCAATAGTAGCTCAACTAAGGGTGGAATGTTGATATTATAGACTACACGCAGCACAAGTTAAAAAACTTTCTCTTAAATAGAGAGAAAGTTTGTTAACCATTAAAACCATTAAAGCCATTAAAACTAACTATCCAGGGATTTCTTAAACCGTATAATCGAAAATAACAACCATTTTGTTGGATACTTTGAATTTCGCAAGGTCCTGCGAATAGAAGATTCCTAGCCCAGGTTGTACCAATTCGATTTCTGTATAATTTTTAAAAACGTTAGGGTTCAATAGAAATGAACAGCTTTAATTTACAAGAATGAGATAGTCCTACCTCGATCCCTTTTATATTGCTTGGTCGGAAAATAGTCTCTCCGCCAAGTATCTGATGTGGTGACCCCTAATATTTATATTAAATGAGTAGAAAAAAAGCATGCTTTATTGATAAAATACATATTAATCTATACAAATGCAGGGTGTTGCAAAAGCTGTTAACCCCCTCGCTAAAATCGTTACGAGACAAGGAAAAACAATCTTTATTTTTGGAATTATGTATTTTTTTGTGAGGATCTCAAATATCGTATTTTTATGCATGTGCGCATGAGCAAAACATGCCCAATGTTCACCAACTTTCTTATTTCAAATAAAAAAACCCCATTTTTTATTGCAGATTCGGGTTTTACGTAAAATTTTATGAATTTTCGACTCCTCAGTTGATTATTTTACAGAATGCGCAACCCGCCTCCCTGGGCGCTCAATGCGGCGCAAACCAACGATTGCGCCCAAAATCAGTTTTTTGAAAACCCCAAGTGAGGCACATGTTTTTTCATTATTTTCGACGGTGAATCACGTGGTCAAATTCATGTTTGAATTTGATAGGAATTTTTGAAATGGTGACCGTAAACTCGGTTGTTTTTAGCGAAAAGTCGCTCTTTTACAACTACTTCGTCAGAATTGTCTGTCTGTTGGGGTGGCGCCTATCCGGGAACTGCTTGGCGTACACTTCAAAAATGCATACAATTTTATATAGAATCAGAATTTGCAATTTAAAGAAACGCGCATGCGCACGTGCACAAAAATACGATATTTGAGATCCTACCAAAAAATACATAGATTCTAAAAAGAAAGATGGTTTCCTTGTCTCGTAACGATTTTGGCAGGGGCGTTAACAACTTTTGAGACACCCTGCATACAGGTTCAACCTACCTATGTTCCTCCCATAACCTAGGGATTGATTCTACAACCAATTTGTGACTTTTCTGTCTCGACTTTATTTAACCCCCTTAAAATCCGACTTTTTTCACTTTTAAGATTTTTTTGTGTTTTCGACCTTGTATCATCTAAACGTTAATAACTCCTTTAATTTACTAGATAAACTCAAATTTGACGATACCTTTAGAAAGAGCGTTAAATTTCCTAGCTTACTGATGGAGAACCAAAGTTTTTTCAAGGCAAAACGGGTGAAAAATGAATTTGAAGTCCAGTCTCCAGTGACTTGTCTCCAGTACTCTGTGCCCGTGACTAACATTTCCATTTATAACAGTACATTTTATTATTGTCAATTGTCATAATTTGCCATCCGTTACCAAGGCAATATAACATAAGTAAACAAAGCGTGCCTTCAGCATTTCGCGTCACTTTGGACGCCAATGACAACGGACCAACATCTTTTCCAGCTGGCTTTACTCACTTTACTTTACTCGGTTAGCAACGTGATTGCGCACTCTAGGTAGAATTTCCCGGGCTCATTAAGCTGACATTGCCCATTCGCTCTTGGTATTCTGCTTAAGTCCGCATATCATTTTCAAAAGTTCTATTATTTATATTGTATGCAATCGATGGTAAAACGAGTGTATATGAGCTTGGACATATAAATAAAAAAATTAACCTCGAAATTCCTGAAATACATTTTTCTTATAATTCGCCCACATTTCCTTGCAGGTATACCAGTCAATACTTCCTTTCACTAATACAATCGTCTCTTCCGTTTTTCAGGCCTTAGAAGACGTTCATCTCGCCCAACGACCCATTCTCCAAGATATTCTGTACTATATGGATAGGATTTTCACTGTGATTTTTTTCTTGGAAATGTTGATAAAATGGTTGGCGTTGGGTTTCAGAAAGTATTTTACAAATGCGTGGTGCTGGTTGGATTTCATAATCGTCATGGTGAGTCACCCAGTTTCCATTGGTCTCACTGGCGTTGAATTTTTATCATTCACAGCTTCATTTGATAATAATTATTAAATTAAATAAATGAAAATACGTCAATTTTGATCAAAATTGAAATCTTTTCAATTATTTGTTTGGGTCATCCTGTCCTTTTTTCAAAAACTTTAAACGTTGGTCGCAAAATTTTCCAACATTATTCTGCTTGCATTGGATCAGTGGACCCTTCTGGGTTCATTTAAAATATAAAATGGCCTGACGGATGCCCAAACTTTTTTCGTTTGTTTAATTTATTAAGCACAGTTGCTACTGATAAGATTAACTTCTCACCAATCATCTGCTTTTCAAAACAAGTACGATTTAAACTGCTAATTCAATTTTTTTTACTTCTACTGCAAATTGGTTGAATAGAATTTGAGATGAATTTGGTCATCACTATTCATTCGACTAGCCCCATGATTTTCTAATACTGATGCTGAGTCTTCCTCGTCAGCTGGGTTTTTGAGGCGGAAGAAACGCGGTTTTGCCTTTGCAGGTTATCACGGAAAATCTTCATTCAAATATCATTTTAGCGAATTTTCAAAACAAAATTAAGCAATTGCAATGGAAAATGACGCTATGTATATTGTACACATGCCACTTGGGACAATAACGTTAGTAGTTGTTTTGCCAAAATGATCAGTATTACAAACAAGAAAACGAGATTGTGGACAACCTAAGGGGTCAAAATTTAAAAAAATGGGTCAAAAAACGGCCAAAAATCGCGTTTTTGGGCTATTACTATTCATTTATACCATCATATATGGTACCTATGTTTGGATTCATCACAAAATTTCTTACGTAAGTAGGTAGGTACCGACAATTTCAGTAATTAAAAATTGTAAATACGTACATGAACAATTTATCAGAAATAATTGAATAAAGCCGAGTTTGTTAGCCAAAACTTGTAAAAACCCTGAGAGGTCAATTTAAAAAATAGGTTAAAAACGGCCAAAAACCTACAAAAGGGTTTTTTTGGCCGTTTTTGACGTATTTTTGAAATTTTGACCTCTTAGGATTGTCCAAAATTTCAAGCTAACGAACTCGGCTTTATTAAATTATTTCTTATAAATTGTTTACGTAGATATTTACAATTTTTAATTTCTGAAATTGTCGGTACCTACCTACTTATATGAGAAATTTTATGTTGAATCCAAACATAGGTACCATATATGATGGTATAAATAGATGGTAATAGCCCAAAAGACGGGTTTTTCGGCCGTTTTTGGACCCATTTTTTGAACAAATATTGGCCTACAAACTCGTCTTCTCGTTTGTTATACTGAAAATTTTGGCAAAACAATAACTTGAGTAGTTGTTTTGCAACAAATTATAAGTTTTGCCAAAATGTTCAGCATTACAAACGAGAAAACGAGATTTTTGACAACCTTAGGAGTCAACATTTCAAAAAATGGGCCCAAAAACATTACCACCCAATTATACCATCATAATATGATGGTACAACATATTCTGTGTTGACTCCAAACATAGGTACAATATATTATATGGTACCTATGTTCGGAGTCAACACAGAATGTCTTACATAAGTAGGTAGGTACCGACAATTTCAGAAATTGAAAATTGTAAATATGTACATAAACAATTTATAAGAAATAATTTAATAAAGACGACTTCATTAGCCAAGAATTTTAGACAACCCTGAGAAGTCAAAATTTTAAAAATAGGTCAAAAACTGTCAAAAACGGCCAAAAACCCCTTTTGTGGGTTTAAAACAAATATTAGGTACCATCCGAATATACCATCATCCATCATAGTAATACTAGTATTATGATATTCGGATTCAGCGTAAAATTACTAATATAAAGTATAATTTAAAGAATAAAAATTGTTTAAAAAAATTGCCAATATACATGCAAATAGTTTACATTAAAAATAAAAACCTGCTTATTATATTCGTTGTACTCAAAAATACTGTTGCCGAGTGGGTACTCTGTGGCGAAAAATACCTTTTGCATACAGTATGTTGGTATGGCATTACTGAAAATCGGATTAAAGTAACAATTTAGTGTGGGTAATCTTTGAGTTTAGGTGACGAGGAGAATATTTTTTGAGGTTTATTTAAATTTTTAACCAAGGGGTTTATTGCATAATTTCAGCGATTCGTGCTAAGTGCCACACTCACAAGGCTGACTACTTTCTCGTGTAGATTTCGATTTCCTTAACGCTGTATATATTTCTTTGAAAATTCGCTCATTGACTCATGCTGGATGAATGGACTTTTTTACGAAAATAACTTGATAAGTAAACATCCAAATTTTTCCTGAGAAGAGTTATAAAGAACAGTCAATGAAGAATGAGGAGGAACTGTGAACAATGAAATGTTCACTAAGTTTCTCTCACTTAAAAAAGCTGCGACGGCATGACTTGTGTGGCTTTTTCTTCAAAAACCCAGCTTCTGGATGCAATAATTTGCTTTCCAGAATATAATATTGATTTAAATGTCATGTTTTGTAATTACATGTTTTCAGATGGGTATTTTCGTGTATTCCAATGTATTTATCTATATTTAGCAGTGAAATAATCCTATTTTAGTTTGTCCCAAGTTTCAATGCAAATCAATAATAAACCTATATCCCATTCGCTACTTCGTTTGGGAGATTTTACAATCGTGAAGTCGACGCTTTGAACATCATAACAAATTTTTGATAGTTATTATCAATTTGGCCTATTCCTTCTGATATACATAAACCAGTGAGGAACTGTCCTTAAAACCTTTAGATTTTTCCTATTTTTGGTTCATTTTGATTTAAATTACAATATTTTATTGAAAAAAGAAGCTTGGTCGTAATATGACCCAATTATGTGATATTATCACATAATATTGAGGAAAAATGGTAATGCAACATACTCGTAGTTCGAATTTGAGATGTTACCTGAAACTTACGATTTTTTATAACTTCAAGAACGAGAAGTTGAGGTTTTGAGTCAACAGTCATACTGTTGTTTGGCGACCTATTTAACGTAAGTTCTAGGGATGGGACATGGATATCGATAATATCGGAACATCGATGTTTTGCTTGTAACATCGATGTTTTACACTAGATGTTTTTCAAACATCGATGTTTCGGTCCGATGATATCGATATGTCGAGGAGATGATCTGATAACATCGTTTGATAAATTTGACCTACTAAGTACTTCAAAGAAACCGGACAAAATCCAATTCCAGACCAGATAACTTCATTGGATTCACTTGGAATTGAAAGAACACCTTCTACCTACCTTTCAATCATCACTTTATACATATACCAACAGAATAATAACAGATCATTACTGGAAAATAACAGAAAAAGAATCCTTAACTGAAATGGGGAAGGTAGGTTTGGGATGTTGAAATGAATTGCATAAAAATCGGATGATTTATCACGAATGAAAAAAATTATAATGGAGTAGGTTATCCAGTAAAATAAAATCACGTGAAAAGAAAACATTATCCACTTCTTATGAATGGAGGAAGAGCAGTCTCATCAGGTTTTCTCCCTTGATTCTAATTAGTAGACAAATTAATTAAATTTTCCGTTTTTCAAAAACATCGATTTTTTGCCTTACGATGTTATTGACATCGATGTTTCATCGATATCGGTGTTTCTGTGAAATATCGACATCGACATCGATGTTTTCCGTTCGATGTTCCATCCCTAGTAAGTATCGTCGAATGACGATCGGAACGCGCTAGGATGTTCCCTTTTGCCTCTTGAGACTTGAGAGTCTTCAGTTGAGGGCCTTCCTGAACGAGGGTTGTCTTGAGTCGATGCCTTCCTTGAACCTCTCGAACGACTAATCGCACCGTGAAAGACTCATCAAATCATCTCCATAAGATCTCTCAAGCATTTCAAAAGTTTCTGTGAACAATTTGTCCAACTTCACTCAAAATTTAACGCAAACTCGGTACCCGGTTGGTGGTCCTTCGCGACCATAACAGCACACTACATAGTTACATAGAGATGGACACTACATTAAAAAAGTACATAGAGGACCATCTACCATCTATTATTTAGGGGACCATCCTCGATTCCCTCAGGGGACCATCTACTCGCCAATCCACACAATCCCTGAGAATTTCATCGAAATCGGGTGAGAAATGTAGAAGTTATGACTGTGGCAAGAATTTCTCGTTTGCGCATGCGCAGTGGCTACTATCAGTCCGGGGTGATGATTTTAATAGGAGACCATCTCCACGCCAACCCGCTCAATCCCTGAAAATTTCTTCGGAATCGGGTGAGAAATTTAGAAGTTATGGCTGTGGCAAGAATTTCACGTTTGCGCATGCGCAGCGGCTACTATCAGTCCGGGGGTGGTGATTTTCATAAGGGACCATCTACACGCCAACCAGCACAATTCTTGAAAATTTCTTCCGAATCGGGTGAGAAATGTAGAAGTTATGGCTGTGGCAAGAATTTCACGTTTGCGCATGCGCAGCGGCTACTATCAGTTCGGGGTGATGATTTTCATAGGAGACCATCTCCACGCCAACCCGCTCAATCCCTGAAAATTTCTTCGGAATCAGGTGACAAATGTAGAAGTTAAGGCTGTGGCAAGAATTTCTCGTTTGCGCATGCGCAGTGGCTACTATCAGTCCGGGGGTGGTGATTTTCATAAGGGACCATCTACACGCCAACCAGCACAATTCTTGAAAATTTCTTCCGAATCGGGTGAGAAATGTAGAAGTTATGGCTGTGGCAAGAATTTCACGTTTGCGCATGCGCAGCGGCTACTATCAGTTCGGGGTGATGATTTTCATAGGAGACCATCTCCACGCCAACCCGCTCAATCCCTGAAAATTTCTTCGGAATCAGGTGACAAATGTAGAAGTTAAGGCTGTGGCAAGAATTTCTCGTTTGCGCATGCGCAGTGGCTACTATCAGTCCGGGGTGATGATTTTCATAGGGGACCATCTCCACGCCAACCCGCACAATCCCTGAAAATTTCTTCGGAATCGGGTGAGAAATGTAGAAGTTATAGCTGAGGCAAGAATTTCACGTTTGCGCATGCGCAGCGGCTACTATCAGTTCGGGGTGATGATTTTCATAGGAGACCATCTCCACGCCAACCCGCACAATCCCTGAAAATTTCTTCGGAATCGGATGAGAAATGTAGGAGTTATGGCTATGGCAAGGATTTCATGACAGACAGACACACAGACAGTTTTCAGGAAGGTCCGAAACCTAAAACGCGATTTCAAATTTTGATTTTGGAGAACTTTTTTTCTTCAACCTTGAAAAGTTGAAGAGCTTCCGCTTCCTTGGTAGACTTGGAAGCAAAAAGTTGAAGCACGAAAAAGAAGCTTCACTGGAATATCTTTAAAACAGATGTGGAGGACAAATAGAGCAATAAATGTTTTTAATTATAAAAAAATAGGTTACTCAAAAAGGTTTACACTTAAATGAAAAAAAAAATCTTTTCGATCAGACCTAGTCCTGTCTCAACTGGTCGTTCAAAAATTGCTGCTTAGCTAGTAAATTCAACAATCTTTTGTTCCAGTTGCAATATCAACATAAGATTTTCTAGGACAATTCCTCAACTGAACACAATTTTTAAATTCAATTTTGTATAATAAGTCCCATTTGCCTAGAAAAATTCCGCTTATATCGACGTTTGCCATTTTTATCGAAAAATACGATTGGGTGAACTTCTTTTCATTTTGGACCATTGAAATTCAAATGCTCAAGGTGTATTCTAGCTGTCGCTGATAAACTTGGTCGCCATGTTGGCCGGCATGGCGTCGATTCCGGTTTTTCGATCTATGAGAACCTTGAGAGCGCTTAGGCCCCTGAGGGCGGTGTCCCGATGGGAAGGCATGCGTGTAAGTCACTGAGAAAATAATGAAAAAAACAAAAATATCCAAACAAATATCAAGAAGATATCAAGTTGGATAGTTTGTTGATACCGGTGTGCTTTCACGCCATGGAGTTTTTGGAGAAAAGCCAATCGCTTTCTGTGTTTTTCTTTTCAGTTGTTTCTTGTTTTTCTCTATACAATTTATACTTGTTTTTTGGTGTCTTGTAATCATGATTGATGAGTGTCTGGCATCGAGTCATGTTTGTTGTGTCGGCAGAAACCTTTGCTCTTGTAACGAACCTAGGTATTCTCTCCGAAGATATTCAGTGTATTTCATGGGTATTGCATTTTTCCCTCTTAATTACACCTTTTTCGCATTGAATTGAACCTTACCATCTTCACTATCTAATAAACCTTTCCACCTTCAATTGAAGAAGAAATGACTCAATAACTTGGGATGCACACTTCGCCCTTCTGGATGCTCAACTCGATCAAAAATGTTTAAAAAAGTTTGTGAAACGCAAAGAGGAACTTGGAAAAACCACCAAATTTTGTCAGTTTCGGAATTTTGCCTCGACAAAGAAACTCAGGCTGCTCAGTACTGATCCTTTTGCGCTCAAATTTTTAGGTAATCATCTTCAAAGGCAGAGACAGAAATAAGCGTCAATTGAGAGCAAATAAATATGTATTCAATCCTAATTGAACCATGGTATCACTAGTGTCACTGACATCATCTCAGGAACTCCACAGCTGTTCCAAAGTGTGACCTGAGTAACCAAAGTTGAACTGTAATTTGAAATTTAATCGGCAGCAAAATTTTTCATGGGTTATTGGAAGTGTCAGAGTTATGACAAAAATTTCCAAGGACAAATTTTTCAAAATTGTTGTCAATTGTCATTTTTTGATTTTTAATAACTCGAAAAAAAATATTTTAAAAATTCAGCTTTGTTCATTATTTTTAAATTTCAATTTAAATCTAGTTAATTTGGTGACACCTTGGGACAGCTGCGGCGTTCACAAGATGTTTTCTGTGACACTAGTGACACTATGGTCCGATTAGGGTTAAGGATCGAGTACTACATAGTTTAAAAACTACTTGATTAAGAACTGAGCCATCTTGGACTATGATATAAAATGGGGAAACAGCCCCAGATTCATGTAGTTCTAGCTATTGTTTGCAAACCTTGATCTCAACTTTATGAGTTCACTGTCAAGTATGCTAAGGAGCAATGTTTCGCATAATGAACGAGCAGGTGTACCTCTGGAAAGTGTGCTATTGTAGCTCATATATTCTGGTGATATCCCTGATCCCTCTAATACGACCGAAGCAAATTGTTTTCAAATTCTGCTCGCTCAAAAGCAAATGAACTGAGTTGAAGTTCAAGAAGTTGAAATTTCATTTAATATTAACACTATGAATGAGTCTTGAGGTGGAAAGTGAAGCTAAACCCTCAGAAGTCCAGTTTTGGTTTCCTCTTACTCCATCTCCTCTATCGATTGCGTCAAAGCGATTAATATTAGCGAAAGAGGAAAAATCTGAAAAACACTAAGGAAAAGGGTGGGAGTAATGTTGGGATTCTTAGTCACATTGGTAACTCCTGGTTATGATTAATGAAATATTTCAATAAAAGTTTCTGATTTTGTGGAGTTATTACACTGGTACAAACTCGGACGATGGTGAATCAGGAACCCTCTGAATACTTGAGAGGGAGTAAGGCGGTTTTAAGGGATAAAATTTTGTTCTTGAAGAGAAGATTTGGAAAAGAAAGAACGGACGCTGGAATGGGCAAACGCAAGATTCTCATCCTGTGGCACCTGAATGCTGGATCAAGGTGGTTCAAGAGCTTGGAACTTATGGTCCTTCTCTTCTGGAGAGGAATTAGATTAGTGAGGGAGAAAAATCTGAAAAACACTAAGGAAAAGGGTGGGGCTAATATTGGGATTCATGGTTACATTGGTTACTCTTGGTTATGATAAATGGAATATTTCAATAAAAGTTTCAGTCTCAGTTTCTACTGCCAAGTGTGCGTTCCTGATTTTGTGGAGTCATTACAATATCAAGCTGCTATTTGGGAGAATGGTAGCTAGAATTGTGGTCAATTTCCTTGTGAAACGATTCAAAATGTACTTCAAGTGTACCCTCGATTAGAAAAGTGTTTGAACATCAAAAAAGAAAAGGTTATTTTTAAAGTAGAAAGGTTCAATTCGATATGGAAAAGGTTTAATACGATGGAAAAATACTGTATTCATGGCCGGAAACTTTTTTCAAAAGCCCTTCCGAACGATGAACATTTTGAAAGCTCTGTTCAAATTCTTAATACCCCAATTATTTTAATATGTAGCCAAATATAATAAAAACGGAATTGAGTAGAAAGTTGTCAATTTCCGCGAAAATAATGAGTTACAAGTTAAATCGATTTCGACGGTTAGGTGGTCATCAGTAACAAACAATAACTGAAGGTACATCACAGAGACTATATTATAGTCACAAGTGAAAGGGAGCTTGAATCCCATTGGTCGAGAAAGTGAAAGTCATACCCAATCAAATTGAAGCAGATAAGTGAAAGGAGAATCCTATTGGTTCAGAGAAGTGAAGGGACCTGGGAGGATCATCAATTGCCAATCAAGGCAGACAAGGTGAAAGGGAGCTCAAACATTTGTGAGGATAACATTGTGAAGGGGATACCAAGCTATTGTAGGACGGAACCTATCAACGGTGAAACATGTTGAGGGACCACCTCATTCAAACAATTACCAGGCCTATCACTCGGGAGACCACCTCGATGTTCCCGGAGGCTCAAAAAAGCACCCCAGTGTTCCCACAGTGTCTACATGTTCCCGGGTCTCCCGAGTGTTCCCCTAGCGGCGCCTTGCGATTTAGGCCTCCATATTCCGAGTAACCTGAGTGTTCCCATTACCTGTGTTACCATTACCAACCTGTGTTAATAATTTAATTATTAATAACTGCTAAAGACAATAATTAGGTACAATGCAGGTACTTCGACATATATCACGAAGTACCTGCTTAAAACTATGGTTAAGAAAAGAAAAAAATTGTGTTGACGATTTGTCTTAGATAGATTTTAAATCATATTATATACCAAAAAAAGTAGGTTTGATTTGTATGAAACGTGAAATTTCTACAATTAACACGACTTTTTCATTAATAGTACCTACCAACCATACCTAGTTTATTTTTTAAACAATTTTTTTGTCAATTTCGGTTCACATTCGTGTTTTTGATTTATCATTAGTCCAAACTTTAGGTCCTCAAAGGGAGCAAACGGTTGATCCTACAGATGTGTTCTCATTCGATTCTAAAAATTCCATACGTACCTATTTTGAAACGTAAACCATCACGTGATTTAATCAATTAAAAAAATGAATAGTAGTTTGAAGGCATGGCTTGTTCATTTACCACGATTGGGCTAGGTGAAATTTACATCCGGTGATTTCCAGACCTTCTGGCCACACATTTCAGACCGCGTTGTGTATTGCGATCTCAAAGTTAGTTGAAAATACCTCAGGCCACAGCTCTTGCCCCACCAGCTCTTCGCACTTAGCAGCTAAGCTTCTAAGGCAAAACTTATGTTAGCAGCTGCTTCTTGGACATCACACAGGAAACTAACGGCAATAGTTTCTCATTCCAAGGTATGGGAACACTTGAGACCATCGTCGATCGGAACATAGCGGCTACTCTTATTGCTGCGAGGAAAAGTGAAAGGGAACATTCAGGCGTCAATGCTTTTGCCTAATGGTCCGCACCGGAACACTGGAGCCGTCGCCCCACTTAAGAATCTCGAACTTTTCAAGCACAACATACCTTCGGCAAAAATGAGGAAATTCTATGTACTGTCCGTTTTTTAGATCAAAACTAAAGTTATGATTGGATTCTCTTAGGTGATTCGCAAAAGCACCTTTGTTATCCCTGTAATCCTTCCCATGCTCTTTTATCTTTCCCTAAATTTCCTACAAGTTTGACCACAATACTCAAGCCCACAAGAACATTTCAGCACATTTCTCTGAACCAATAGGATTCTCCTTTCACTTCTGCTTCAATCCGATTGGGTATGACTTTCACTTTCTCGACCAATGGGATTCAAGCTCCCTTTCACTTGTGACTGTATAAGCTATGCTCTCTGTGATGTACCTTCAGTTATGTTTGTTACTGATGACCACCTAACCGTTGAAATCGTTTTAACTTCTAACTCATTATTTTCATGGGAATAGACAAGGTTCTACCCAACTCCGTTTTCATTTAAATGGTTATCCACGATCTCATCGCGAGTGATTTTATTCGTAGCCAAATTCGTTCAAAAATATTCATTTTCAGTATTAGGTACATCAAACAATTTGATTGATTCATACAATTTTCATAGAAAATACTGGGTGTGCATCATGCACAGTAAGTTAATGCAAAGTAGTAGGTGGTACAACACAGCTACTACATATCTCACCATTAATATCAGCCACCAAAATTATTAAAACGATGGAATTTTTTAATTCCTCGACTTGCAGCATTTCGTTGCTAGAACCATCCAAGGGCTTTTGAAATACCGTACACTAAATAACTATAAATCGACCCAAGAAGTGTAAAATGTATTTTCTGAGAGCTTACAGGTATCTAAAAGTGCGTTTCTATGTGAAAAGCATTTATTCAGAATGGCTTCTGCCATAACTCATAAATGTGCTATCGGGCAAATGCTTTGAAACGCTGAGGTGTGTTGTAAATTTCGCTCGGCATTTTTAACTGTTAACCCTTTTTGAATGTTCTTAATAACCTAATAAAAATGTCCACCATTCTTTAACAAATGTCAATCAAGCTGCAAGAATTTCAGAGTGTTTTGATCGAGCCAAATCGAGTTTTCGTCAAATCCGAACAAACTAATATGTTAGAAGATGAAATTGTGGGATTCACATTGACGTGTCGTTGGAGTTAATCAGGACTGGGACAAGAAACCGAGGAGAAACTCAAATTTTCCACATTACTTTTTTATCTTACTACGTTTTAAGCGTGGCCTATCACCAAGGTAAACCTGGCACTTTAATTGAAATATAATAATAAAGCTGAAGGTGTATTTAGGTTTAACAATTTTTTAGTTCAAACACAAAGCTAACTAAAATATCGCTTTAGATTTTTCAAATTTTTGAAATCAAATCAAAATTTGATTGAATAAACTAATTTGCTGATCGTTTAATTATAATTATGAAATTATTTTCCTTAATAGGGGTTTTTATTAATTTATTCAAATAGGTGGGAATAATTCATTAAATGAAAAATGCAAATTTTGCATCCCATTTATAATTGTCATGCATTTATTGATGCAACAAAATTGCATTTGGCTTTTAGGCTTTGATTCAGAAAGCTTAACTTCAAAATTTATAGGAGGTAATTATAATGGGCAACGTGTTGTTTGACATCATTGTAAATGTTTTCGGGCCCTTCACCTTGAATTGATGATTTTCCACTGACTATTAAAGCCAACAGGATACGTGGCGAACTACACTATGCAATACCTGACTGTCGTTAGGTAATTGAAGGGGGGGGGGGAGTCGATTTCGCATGTCTACAACATCCGGGTAGCTGCTTCAACCGTGACGTGTGGTATAGGCGTAGCGTCACGGAGTTAGGAATCCGTTTCGTACTCGGTGGAGTCACCACCCGCGTCTTGCTCGGAACCTGCCTGAATTGGTGGACTTACCAAGGAGGCAATTCCCTACATCCCCTTACATCCTCTACCTGGACCGGCCTCGGGTAGCAGTGGGAGACCTCCCTACTATTTTCTATCTTAATTTATTTAGTTTTGTTTATAGCGCGCCCCTCCGATTCAAATAGACGATTAAGTGGAGATTAAAAAAAAAAGTATAAATCCTTCAACTTGAATTTCAAAATACTATCCAGTTTTGGGACTAGGGACGGCAGGATACTCCTTTCGTTACGATATTTCTCAGGAAGTATCGATACCCGATATATTTTCGATACCGATATCATTAGATATCGATAATTCTTACCGATATTTCAAATTAACCCACCGATGATTTCGCAAAACAAATAAAAACCCGGTTAATTAAGAATTATAAATATTAAAATTATAAATTTATTAATAAAATTCAATAATTTAAAAGTAATACAAGTCAGTGGTAATTTAAAATGTTAAAAAAGTCAATCATTTAAAATTTAAAGAAAATGAATGATAAATGTTATGAAAGTCAATCATTTAAAATTTAATGAAAATGAATGATAATTGTTATAAAAGTCAATCATTTAAAATTTAATGAAAATGAATGATTATTTCATTTTATATTTCTTCCAATTCTTATTGCAAGAAATCTCTGTTCAATGAAATGTTTTTTTCTATCCACTACAAAAAATGGAAAAGATCCAGTAATAAGGCTGTTACAATACAAATAATATTTATTATCGATTCATACAAACAAAAATTTGACGTAAAGTTAAATGAATGGCTACACTTGAATTAAAAAAAAAAATTGTTCTGAATCGATAAGTAGAACAATGATCACGAGGAACTCGAACTTTTCAAGAAACCAAGCGAACTGAAAAACGCAAATTAATGCGAGGTGAAATGACATTACAGGGAGATTGTGACAACCTACGGAAAGTTTTTGAATATCGATGAAAGATATTAGAAGCGATGTATATCGTCTCAATTGATACTACCTATTCTGAGGCTGTCGAGTATTATTCTGTGGCAGACAAAATCTGGTATCTTTTTACCAGTCTTATTTGGCAAAAATATCGATAATATCGTCAAGAAAGTATCGATACCTCCGATATTTTAGGCAAAAGTATTGATAGCAATATATCGGTATGAGTTTTTATCAGAAGTATCGATACAAATATCGGTATCGACACTCCGATATGTCGGTGATATCGTGCCGTCCCTATTTGGGACTCTAATGGCGGTAGAAATGTTACAAAGCTTCCTTAAAGAAATCATGTTAGAATGCAGTAGAAAGGTAATTAATCTTTCAAGTTTCACTTATTGATTGAAATTATACGTTCTATTCCCAATCCAATGAGACGTCCCCTAAAATTCAAGTTGAAAATCCGCGACACAGCTATTACGGAGAAAGAGCGAATGGATGTAAATACTACCTACCATGATTCAAGAAGTGTTTATAAACCTCTTCTATGATCGTTGTTTCTTTTAAGCTAATACGGCTGAGCTTATAAATAAGATAAAGATAAGATAAATCTTGGAGGTGAGAGTCGACTGAGTCTGGCTTCTCAGCAGAAGTTCAAATTCCGTGTCCATAATGTGCATGCATTACCGACCAATATGTTTTTTCTGGTTGTTTCTACCTACCAGGTTTAGTTGTATATGGCTCAAGTACGCCCTCAAACGTTTAGTTGTATAATTAAAATAATGATCGAAGTAAAGTTCTTCTCGCTTTCTCGGCTCAATCCCTACTAATTCCAACGACACACTTTCTTTCGGTTAGAAATTGTCCATCAAACTTCCATCAAAACTCCAGAATGATCAATTGTGTTAAATACTCGTACTTTCTACTTATTTATGTGCAAATTTGTCATTCACATATTTCAATTTCTGTCACCACAAGTATTTTCTACTTTTCTCAATAAACAATGGAACTTTTACCTTTGGAGTGTTCGAAGCGCTCTGTTGTAACAATGTGGTGTAATGTGTTGATCTGTGATCGTGTGGCTCCATGTTTTTTATTTACTTACATGTTCAATTGTTTAATGTACATTTTGTTTGTCGTGATTATGTTGTGTGTTACTTTCTGTTATCTACCATTCGATTTTTTCTCTATGTTTCCGACGACCAGGTATCACTTATAAACTTCACAGCGTCTATGCTGGGGGCGGGTGGTATTCAGGCATTCAAAACAATGAGAACGCTCAGAGCTTTGCGTCCTCTTAGGGCCATGTCCCGGATGCAGGGCATGAGGGTATGTCACAAACGACAAAAAATAGAAAAAAAACAAACCCAATTTTCCTAGTAGAATTTTCTCGTTTCCTTCCGATTTATTTCTTTCTTTTACGTTTGAAACCTTTTTTTGTGGATAAAATGAAAACCAAAAATCACACATCTTACAAAACCTTAGTTCACTCACACTTTTAGAATGTTATCTATTAAAAGACTTGAGATTCCAGTGGTGTAACTGCCGAATGATTATGATCTATGATTACCCCTAAATTCCACTTGATGATTCGAGAAAAATCCCACTTTATTCGTGAAAGCTATCAATTCCTTTCGTCTCTCGACTTACGAAACTGAAAAACTCTCCTTCTTGTTTTTGTGCGTTTTAAATGCGCTCAAAAAAATAAATACCATAATTTCAACAATTTTTCAGTAGTTCCTCTTGTTTGTATAAAATCTACTATTCTTTTACTTCGAATTCGAATCATCACTCAAAACTGTGTCGGATTCAAAATATAAAATTCCGTAATTTTTGGGCGGTACACGGGTGCAAGAAGAGCAAGCAACATAGAAATCTCGAAATTCTAAACTCATTTACGCCCATCGGATACCCCACATTTCTTATTGAGAAGCTCTCGCTGAATCCTCTCTTATTAATAAATGAACAATTACGATGCGCAGAGCCAAATTCAAACATACCAAATGCGGTATGGAAGAATATCAAATAATTCATTATTATTCAAAAAATATATTTTAACAGAGGAAAATCAAAACAGATTTACTCATTTCGGTTACTCCATTGTAACATCAAGAGAAATTGTCACTACTGTCCTCCCAGGTAATGGAACCCTATGAGATCGTCAAAATACGATTTTGGGTACAAAATCATAGTTATTTTGTTCTTATTTTTGAAATCAATCGAAATCATTTCCTGGAATGACGAAAAAATCATATTGAGTAGCCTAGATCTCCACACAAAACGGAGTCATGGACCTCCAAGCACTCATACGAATTAAGTACATGGCTTTCCAAAGTACTCACACCTAGTACCTACCACTATAAATGGAATCACACCAAAAATGTGCTGTCACCCACATAAGTTGTTTGTTTTGGGTAAGTGTTTGAATCATCACGATGTGAACGAAACCATGCTGGATATAACGAGATATTATATAGTATGTTTAGAAGTGGACGTCCAGAAAACTTATATAAATTCATCTTATATTCTACTCCAAAAACCTTCCGATCTCAAAGTCCATGATAGGGTTTTATCCGTACTAATTTGGGTTCTAAAAAAATAGAAGTAGAGTAAACAACCATTTTAGGTTGAATTTTCGTCCGACAACCAATCCTGGCGTCGCGGACGTCATCAGCTCTCTTCCAAGGGGTAGATCGGAATTGGTTCTGATGATTTCGCTCGGCTACTTATTACCTAATCTCTTTACGTGGAGAGGGTCATTTTAGATTCATATAAAGTTGAAACTCAATCTGGAACAGCCAAAACCCCGGATTCAACTCTATCATAACCAAAGTCCAAATGGACAAGGAGGCGTCGGATATGAATATTTACCCACGCTGAAAAAATCAATCAAAAATGGGACCATGAAATTATCAGGCACTATTTGTGGGAGTCCTTTCAAGCACTCCGAAGTAGGTACTTTTAAAAAACTGAGAGCTTTAGCCAATCAATGCCTGGAAAGTTGCAACTCAGCACAACCGATAACTAGTTCACAGGGAACCCTAAAACCGTCGATGTTCAGTTGATTCAATCAGTCAGTAAGTTTTTATTTGCCAGTATAGGTGACCTCTACAATAATGAGTTCGCAATATTAGATTCAATTGAAGAAAACATTAAGATTTAAACCAAAAACTCGGGTCTTACTGCTCAGAGCCTTTGGCTAAAATTCAAGAAACATGGAACATGCTTTAGCCGCGCTTTTCGGCTGAGTAGGGATGGAGTGGACGGGTGGGGAATAAACCCCCCCTCTACACACTTTCGCGTCACCCTTCCAACGTGATTTTTTCGGTTAGTCCAAGGCTAAAGCATGTTCCATGCTAGAAATTAATTTCTTCTACTTCAGTCCCATATTCTCTAGCAACATATAGCAACTCTTATATAATCTAAATGCAACATATTTATTATGGAAACAGAATAAACATACTTGTTAATGTACTCATTACTCAATCTCAACTTTGAATTGTTGGCATTTTGTTAATACAAGATTTATAGATTCAGCCTCCCCTAAGTCACACAAAAGGCAGATTTTTCCGCCGTCCATTTTCCGGTTGATTCATTTGTAACGTAAAAGTCCACGTAACTCTGGAGGTTATGTGTTATGTAGGTTCTGTGGACTGACCCCTAGGAACAACAGCGACCATTTATTAGGCTGAAACCATAGAAATATGCGCACAAGAAATTGCCAAAAAACGACTCAAAGCCGACTCAGTACTAAAGGCCATTGCAGCCTACTCAATAACATCAAGGCTAACCTGGGATTGTCTGAACTCCCTGAAGGCTGCGGCTCGGGGCAATAAGTTAACTTTGCTCTGGGTCCCGGGCCATGAAGGAGTAGATGGGAATGAAGAAGCCGATCGACTCGCTAAGCAAGGATCGGAATCCCAATGTTTCGGTCCTGAACCTCTACTCGGGGTTACTAAGAGCTTCATTACTCAACAGGTAACCTAAATGGGTGGACAGCAAGAGAGCTGCATACTGGCGCCAAACTCCAAAGCAGAGGCAAGCCAAGCAGCTAATCACCATCTCTAAAAAAAAGAGCAAAAGCTCTGCTGTCACTAAGGAGGAAGGACCTTCGCACCCTAGTGGGTCTCCTGACTGGCCACTGCCCCTTGAAATACCATCTCAACAAGATGGGCAAGGCCAGGACAGTTGAATGTCGGCTCTGCTGCGAAGGAGTCGAGACCGCAGAACATATTCTCTGAGTGCCCTGCTGTACCATCTACCAGATTCCGGCATTTCGATAAGGTTACTCTTGTCCCGGCCGAAATTACTCGGGAAACTCCCGAAAAACTTCTTCACTCTGTGAAAGAAGAGGTTTTCAAACGGGCACTTGAGATAAAAGGGAATCCTGTCACAATAGATCAAACTTATGGTCTAAGTGACTAAGGGCTTGCCCCGTCCCAATAACAAACAAAAAAACTCTGGAGGTCTTTTGTACATTCTGATGTTCGTTTTTTGATCATGAGACCTACTTCAGTCATGTAGTCTATTTCAAAAACTGACATAGTTGAGCTCCTAACTACTATCGATAACTAATATTGAAGATAGATACCCGATAGATACCATTTTTCTCAGTGCAACAAAGTGCGAAATCTGCCACCATGAGGCAGCACACACATCGGCTATAATAAAGAAATTTTCAATTACTTCTCATTTGACAACGGAACAAGATATTTTGACTCAGCAAACGGATTTCTCTTCAAGATCCATAAAGAATTGTGGGTAATTGGTTCATAAAGTGAGCAAATGTTTCAAGTCACTGCTCCAAAAACAATTGTTCAAATTTTGAAAATTTTCAAATAGAAGCCTCATACTACACTCCACTTGCATTACACTTTAAAGAATTCAATTCCATTTTCGGAATTTCTTTTACTTTTTCATAGCAGTCGGATTCTCGTTTCCAATCAACAAATATTACTAAAAGTAGTTTCCTTCCTAAGAATAATGACCAAAGGGTGCACACTCTCAGAACTGGAATGAACGAGTGAAGTTGAACGTGAAAGATTTGGGATGAGTAGCAGGGAATTTGAACGTCCCCTTGTCCCTAAATCCTGAAAACACAAAAAATATAAATGTTCAAAATTTGAAATTTTTTTGGATCAGTGAGCAAAAACGCTGCAAATTACTACACAAAGGTTTATTATTTTCCAGTGTAGATCGCTCGCCATTTCGACTACCTACCAATCATATTTGTGCTTCATAATCAAGTTTATTTTGACGAAACAATTCACACTCAATTCGAAGAAATAGAAAGTTGTGGGTGCTTTCTTTAGGAAATTTGATTACTGGATGCTAGACGCAAAACTGGGTACAACTCGAAGAAGCGAACGGCGATCGCATTTCGGTCAGCTAAAATGAGGTGTCTAGAATACAAGGGGCATAAGTGACTTTAAGATTTCCCAGCAGCTGATTTCAAAATTCGATGAATATTGCAAATCACCAGGTGCACTAAATTATTCAAAAATGTTGTCGAGTGCTGTAAAGGGAGTTGGTAATTCTGAAACTTTAAGCCAGACGATGCATTGCGCCCCTTGTATCCCAACAAAAAGAAGAACTCAGGAGAATAGGAGTGCAAGCGGCTTGTGTGAAGTTGGCCTCTTGTATTCCAAACTTATTAAGAATTTTGTTGAGAGCATTTCTTTATTTATTTAATTTTAGGACACATCATTCTAAATTCTTCTTGCCTTGGCTAATATCCTTGAGACACAATATTTTTTCGAACATTAACTACCCATTTCGGCATTAAACTCGGCTTTCATGAAAATCGCACATATTTCTGTGTATTCTGGACACCTCAAATTTGAACGGAGATTATGCCTCTTGCGATTCACACTCGTGTTTCTGATTTATCGTAAGACTAACCCTTGAATTTTCATAGGAAGCGAATGGTTGGTCCTACAGAGCTCAAAGTAGTCTCATTCGATTCTAAAAATTCAAAACTATTTCAAATTCATGAAAAAACAATACCTTCATATCGAAATTTTTTGAGCTAGGCCTTTTGGAAATTTCATCCCTTATGTTTCAACCCTTAGAAGTGACTGACATCGATCAAAAGGTTCGGGGGACAATTAGATCCCAAATGGAACCCATATACCAAATTTCATCAAAATCAGCGGACGGCAAAATTTTTATTCGATTTTGGATTCTACGTACCATGAGACTTAAACCAACAAATTTTGAGGGGGGGGGGGAGGTTAAAATTTTTTTTCTTTGGTCGATTCCGAAGGTTCGTTATTGAAAATAATCAACCAAAAAGCACACTTTTCGATTCGAATTACCCACAATTCCTCTGGAATCTTAAACAGAAATCCGTTCTCAAATGAGATAAAAACCAAACATGGTACCGTTGGTGCTGCCATCTCTTATCTTGGGATCTCACTGAAACCTAATGAGATTATTTAGCCTTAAGAAAAAGAAAGGGCAGCCCACTTTCGAGTAACATTACCCAAGGATAGTGATCTAACTAAAATTAGCTGTAAAGCAGTTTTTCTTTCTTGATCCTAATTGAATCATGGTATCACTAGTGTCACCGAAAACACCTCAGGAACTGTCCCAAAGTGTTGCCATAGTAACCAAAATTAAGTTGCAGTTTTAAATTTAATAGACAACAGAATTTTTAGTGGGCTTTTGGAAGTCTTAACACCTTCAATGCGGGTCCCAAAGTCGTGCAACCCTGCCGTACTGAACATTTTTCGAGCTTGAAACTCGATATTGGTGAATTGGAACGCAAAATTAGTATTAAAGTTCGGCATCAAAAACGAAACAATGTTTTAGACAGTTGAACTCATACTGAAGACGAAAAAAAAGCAAAAAATGGAATATATCAAAAAGTGGAGGTACCAGGCCCCCTCCGCAAAGAGAGTTGAAATGCTAGGTATGACCGGTCGACCGGTCGTCCGTATGGCAGGTATGCAGGGATGACCGGTCGACCGGTCATCCGCACTGAAGGTGTTAAAATAAAGTTATGTGAAAATTTCCATGGAAATCGATGAAAAAATTTTCAAAATTTTTGTCATAACATGAAGTTTTGATTCAAAAAAATTAAACTCTGTCCATTATTCTTGAATTGCAATTTAAATCTAGTTAATATGGTGACACCTTGGAACAGCTGTGGAATTTCCAAAATGTTTTCGGTGACACTAGTGACACCGTGGTCCAATAAGGGCTAAATTGATGGTTATATGGAAAAGTTGAGTTTGGATGTTTGGCTCGTAGATTAATTTTTTTGTAATCCTTTGCCCCTGAATTTTGGGTACAGAACAGATGAAGACCTCAATCCTATACTTACTAACACATGGGTCAATTTTAGGGTTGTTTTAGCGTGTGGGTGAATGAAGAATTCATCATTCAGTAATTTGGAACTTATAGTTGCAACATCCCATTAATCTTATCATGATATAAACCGATATCCCAAAAGATGTTTCCCCATCCTGCATGGGTTTCAAGAGTGATCGATCATACATTTCACCCAAGTAGATTTCTTCTGAGGGTGACTCTCCTTTCATACTTTCGGGGACGGCTAGAAAAGTAGTTCTACACCCGCATCCACCCAGTAGTGCACCGGAATGCCGCTGATACCCATAAATACCATCCCCTCAATATGAGACGCTTTGTGAAGCATCACACAGAAGTTATGAGTACAATATGAGCGGCCAGCTTGGGTCTCGTGAATTCGAGATGCTCGGTCTGTGCTTTCAATTTCAAAATGTCTATTCGCAGCTCATATTATGCTTTCTGTGTGGCGCACATAAATCACTACCCAATTTCTACCTGTGATTATTTTGCAAGCTTGCTACCGCTCAGCGTGCATGTAGTGGCTTCTCGCTGTTACTCCTAGATTCTTCCTGATATGTTACTATTATTTAATCATAATATGAAACCATGTAAATTGCACTTGATTAATATTTCTCATTCCATTTTCTGATTTTCTGAACATCGATATTTTTACGTCATGAGCCAAAAATATTGTACTTAACGCCCATATTAGCTCTTACTTTCTTCAATTTAACTTCAAACATCAACTTTTCCTTTGAGCTCCTTCACATCATAATTACTAAGATTCTTACCCAAGTACACATGAGTGGAAAATGTTTCATAGAAGCAATTTTGGAAATCCTTCAATATCAAAACGTAGATTGAAACAATGAATCCAACATTGTGGAATTAAATAAAAACGAGTGATAAAAAAATACTCACCCAATAACGTGGATACTTTTTTAAGTTGAAAACACTGTTTACAACCTTCAAGAGAGTAAAAACAACACTTCACAACTCTATTTTGTCCAGTGGAGGTGCATTCAGTTTTGATGTTGAAAGCTCTTAATGGAAGTTAACCTCAAGGGTAGAAGTGGAAATCAAAATTTCCAAATTCAGACTTTAGTAGACGTAGATTCTGCTTATTTTTAGAATTTTCTGTAGACAGCTAAAAATTCTTGATCCTCGCACTTGAATGAAAGCTAGATTCGAATTACTCATCTTTGTTACTCAATGCAATTTTGTTGGTGTACAACAAGACTATTCTTGTCGTCGATTCAATGGCCAGCGTTTGTGGTATTTCCAAGGTAGGCGTAATTTAGCAACATTCTCCCTTATAGATTGAAACCACTAGAATCAGAGTTGAACACGATACAAATTATAAATTCCCGCCTGATATGCACAAAAATCAACTACTAGATAGAAACGAAATATCACACTTGAAAATTTCTTTCACCAAAATATTGTGCATTCTTCCACACATTAGATTAACACATCATATAGTCAGAATTTCCAAAAAGTAGATTTTCCCCCATTTAGTTGCTAAATTCCTACTTTTCGCTTTTTAGGATAATTATTGTTGGTTCGGACTTGTTCGAGCTACTAATATTGTTTCACTAACAGTCTCTTGTGATTGAACAGGTCGTGGTAAATGCATTAGTCCAAGCAATACCCAGTATCTTCAATGTGCTCTTGGTTTGTCTGATTTTCTGGCTTATTTTCGCAATTATGGGAGTGCAGCTGTTTGCTGGAAAGTACTATAAGGTGATTTTTTTAAATCATATTTTATGTAGGAACTTAAGCTTTAATTTAGACAAAGGACGTGCAGAGGTGGTATTACTCGATATTGTGGCGATGTGGATCATCATCAATGATAATCGAGAGAAGGTAAACAGGTAAACCTAACTTCGTAATGAAGTATAAGTAACGAAAGTCGGGAACATTCGACCCCCTAATAAAGAATTGAAAGTACCGGAGGAACAACAAACCAACTCCAAAATTGTCGTTTATGAGTTAACTTAAAAAATTAGCTCAGACTTGTTTTTAAATGAAAAAAGTTGTAGTCTATAGCTGCGGCCACACGTGCGGTGTTCGGCGAAAACCGAACATTCGCCAAACACCAAAAATTTGCGATGAAAAAGCACCCTGGCCACACATTCGGTATTTGCCAAACTCCGAACATTTACCGAGCACTCACAAATATTTGCCCAACATTTTTGTCATGTCGATGTTTCCTGATGAGAACTTTAACATGAGGGTAAAAATGCAAGGATGGAATACATTTTGGTGGAAGTACGAGTACACTAGAGTAAGTGATAGAATATAAACATGCAGCATTTCGTTAGGAGTCTACGTTGTTTTTTCTAGTAGACACGAATGAAAGAGGTATCAAAAACAAATAAGCAATTAATGATGAATTTATCAAACTATTGAAATATCGAACGATATTTTTGGTAGGTATCGAATACTTTTGTTCGATATTCGGTCGATATCAGTATTTAGCTTCAGATATTGATTCGATACCATTTATCGAATAAACGGAAACATCGAAGCATCACTCGATAGGAACAGCGAATGTGAATCACAGAATTCGTCCGCGTTCTCGTTCAACCCCAGCACTAGGGAGGAAATACAACACTGCAATACTCCTCAGATTCGCCAAACATTCGCCCTGCAAGTGTGACCGGGGAAATGCTCGGTGTTTGGCGAACATTCGTCTCCTTTGATGTGTGAAAGAAACCGCCTCTGAGGCGAGCACCCCTTTGGCGAATGCTCGGTGTTTGGCGAACATTCGACTCCTTTGATGTGTGAAAGAAACCGCCTCCGAGTCGAGCACCCCTTTGGCGAATGCTCGGTGTTTGGCGAACATTCGACTCCTTTGATGTGTGAAAGAAACCGCCTCCGAGGCGAACACCCCTTTGGCGAATGTTCGGTGTTTGGCGAACATTCGTCTCCTTTGATGTGTGAAAGAAATCGCCTCCGAGGCGAGCACCCGTTTGGCGAATGTTCGGTGTTTTGCGAACATTCGTCTCCTTTGATGTGTGAAAGAAATCGCCTCCGAGGCGAGCACTCCTTTGGCGAATGTTCGGTGTTTGGCGAACATTCGACTCCTTTGATGTGTGAAAGAAACAGCCTCCGAGGCGAGCACTCCTTTGGCAAATGTTCGGTGTTTGGCGAACATTCGACTCCTTTGATGTGTGAAAGAAACCGCCTCCGAGGCGAGCACCCATTTGGCGAATGTTCGGTGTTTGGCGAACATTCGACTCCTTTGATGTGTAAAAGAAACCACCTCCGAGGCGAGCACCCATTTGGCGAATGTTCGGTGTTTGGCGAACATTCGACTCCTTTGATGTGTGAAAGAAACCGCCTCCGAGGCGAGCACCCATTTGGCGAATGTTCGGTGTTTGGCGAACATTCAACCCCTTTGATGTGTGAAAGAAACCGCCTCCGAGGCGAGCACCCCTTTGGCGAATGTTCGGTGTTTGGCGAACGTTCGTCTCCTTTGATGTGTGAAAGAAACCGCCTCCGAGGCGAGCACCCCTTTGGCGAATGTTCGGTGTTTGGCGAACATTCAACCCCTTTGATCTGTGAAAGAAACCGCCTCCGAGGCGAGCACCCCTTTGGCGAATGTTCGGTGTTTGGCGAACATTCGACTCCTTTGATGTGTAAAAGAAACCACCTCCGAGGCGAGCACCCATTTGGCGAATGTTCGGTGTTTGGCGAACATTCGACTCCTTTGATGTGTGAAAGAAACCGCCTCCGAGGCGAGCACCCCTTTGGCGAATGTTCGGTGTTTGGCGAACATTCGACTCCTTTGATGTGTGAAAGAAACCGCCTCCGAGGCGAGCACCCCTTTGGCGAATACCGAATCGCCCGGCCACACATTCGGGGTTTGGCGAACTTTTGCTCGGTGTTCGCCGAACACCGTTGTGTGGCCGCGGCTTATGGCTATTCATTGATAAAGAGAAACATTGGCAAGTTCTGGAAATCAACCATTTCAAAACAAGATATGAAAATTACTATTATTACACTAAAGAACATAATATTTGACCAGGGGTTCACATGACACCTCTTCTGTCTCAATTCTTCATAATATTTCTTTAATGAGAGGGAGGGGGGTCCCATTAGGTCGAATGATCCTTACTCTACCTGTGCATATAAACAAACGTTATACTTTTTCAGTGCGTGGACCAAAATAAAACCACATTAAGCCACGAAATCATTCCCGACAGAAATGTGTGTGAAGCGGAGAATTATACGTGGGAAAATTCCCCAATGAATTTCGATCATGTGGGCAAAGCCTATTTGTGCCTTTTCCAAGTGGCCACATTCAAAGGGTGGATCCAAATAATGAATGATGCTATTGACTCCAGAGAGGTAATTTCATGAACTCTAATTTACAAAATGTTTTGTTGGTATATCTATGTTTCACAAAAAAACTGTTATATTAAGAAGAATTGTATCTAAAGTACCAAACCTACAAGTATAATGTCGATACATTGAAGCGCTAAGGCGCTATGTCCATCCATCTTCTACATTTTTTTTTTTAATTTCAGAAAAACTCAAATTCAACAAAACTATTATTGACCTTCTTGAATATTGTAGCTTGAAAATTTCTTGAAGAAGTTCAAGAGTTTAGCAACAAGCCATTATTTTAGGATTGTGCAATGACGAAAACTTCCTTTGTGTTTATCTCTAAACTCGGTTTTTGGACATAGCGCCTTTGTGCTTTAAGGTATCGATAATGACCCTACAATGCTTTTTACACTTATGTATTTTTATTATTTTTTTAGATCGGTAAACAACCAATAAGAGAGACGAACATTTACATGTATTTGTATTTCGTCTTCTTCATTATATTCGGATCATTTTTCACTCTCAACCTATTCATTGGTGTGATCATCGACAACTTTAACGAACAAAAGAAAAAGATAAGTGCTCTAAGCTTGAATTTTTATAGTATAGAGAAATGCATAATATGCATCTATATTATTTTAAGTATTAATTTCAGATAACTGACTTACTTACATTGGAAAAAAATGCGTAATTTTGGTTACTTGATGTGGATGGTTGCCCTCGTGGTCTAATTTATACTACAGTATGTCCGTTCGGTTTGCTCACTCATCCAAGTGGTTCAGACTTGTTAGCTGTGACTTGTAGTCTCACGGGATTGCAGTCACGACACGAAAGTATCCCGGATATTACGGTTAGGGTTGTACTTGGCCGTCTTTTAACTGCCTTCTGCTTCGGCGGTCTTGAGTACAAAAATAAATCACATTTGAATGCCATTCGAAAGTTGTGCACAATATCGTACGGTACGCATTGCCCCAAATGTTCTTAAATATCCTTAAATCATATATTATATATCAATTATCCCTTTCAAAGCATATTTTTATAAACAGTAATGCTATTAAAAGATCCAACCAATCACTCAACGCTGAGCTCACAGAGTTCTAACGTAGCCTACCCCCTTCCAACACCATAGATTTTAAAAGTTGTGGGCAATTCTGATTCAATTAAGGTTGCGCACAGCCCAAAATGTTCTTTTATACTTTCCTTTTTTAGGACGTCCCAAAGTAAGAGGACGTCCTTATGCGATTAATCTGGGGTAAAGTTGGACAACAAACAGAAAAAACGCTGCAAAATATTACACAAATGTTTATTATTTTTCTATATAGATCACTCGTCTGCAAAGAACACTGCTTTGCCATTGCTACCACCACCCAACATGAAGAAAAACATCGATCGTATTTCGGTCAGCTAACATTTGAACGGGGATTAGGCCTCTTTTGCGATTCATACTCGTGTTTCTGATTTATCGTACGTCCAACCCTTGAATTCTCGTGAGGAGCGAACGGTTTGTCTTAGGCGCGGCTTACACCTGACGGACGCGAGCCCAGCCCGCGCCTTGCAGCGAGTCCGCATTTTTGGAGAACACGAAGAAATAAGGGTATCGACTTACATCTAAGCGAGAGCGGGGCGATTCCGCGACGGGGAAAATTTCGCCCGCAGCATGTTGCGAGAGCTCGATGCTCGCAACTAACGGGGCGGGCCCGCCGTGAGTGGGGAGCAGGTAGAAATGAACCTCTAGTCCTACACCACCCGCCGACGGGGACGAGTGTTTTTCCGGTTTCTCCAAACTGCGTTTGATTTTTTATTTATATGGATATCGACAGACTGATTGAAGTGGTCTAGCCGGAATAGCTGTGCCACCAAACGTAACATGCATGGTCATTTGAACTGCTTCAAGCAGCCCAATCGAGTTGCCTTGGCACCACATTTAGCCAAATCGTTTTTTTTCCCCTTCAATTTCAACAATTCTTGCAAGTTGGGACCTTCTCCTGGCATTGCTTCTACTAGAAAATTGAGGATGAGATCAAAAAATTGCTAATAAAATAGTCAATTTTTCATGCTCAGACGTGGCTTGCGCTCTCACAAATATCTAGTCATCCTCTCCGCCAACAAAAATGCTGAGTCTAATTCTGGCATGATTTTTTGGAAAACGAAATTGAGTCGCCACGGTACTGTCGAGGCAGAATGGAATTGAATCAGTGAGAATGACAACAGTACATGTCCCCAATCAGCTTATCGAGATATCAGGTGTCAGGTGGTATAAGTCCATGGACTCCTACTGTTTTTTCCCTCAATCATTTTCATTTAGGCTCTGTTCAAGCTTACCGAGTGTGGTTAGCATACTGCTCTTGTGCTCAATGCGTAGTTCTACTGGTTATAACCTACAAAAAGCCATTTTTCAACAATCTTCAAAAATGGACTTGTACTGTTTTTATTCTCATCGATTCAATTACACACGTCAAAAAAAGGTTTGCATTTTCCTGATTCAGTCAGAAATATGCATGGGAAAAATTAGAGATTTGAATTTTTGAAAAGTGTATCTAATTACAAAATTGAAACAACAAAAAACACTTTATTTGGATTAATTTATCCATTACATTTTTTCTTAACCTATTTCCGGCCACTGATGCATTTTTGCATCGTCAAAATAATGCATTTTTTAAATATTGAAATAGTGGAAAATTTTTGTAGAAGAATTTTTTCTCGTTCATACTGTTCCTAAACTATTCAAAAAACATTTTCTTCGACATTAGGGAGCTCAATTTTTTTGAAATTTTTTGGGCATTTTTTTTAAAAGGAGGCCTTTTGGCCGAATTTACCTAGATATATATTTTTTTTAATATAGATTTTCATTAATGAAATGGATAAAATACATCGATTTGGAAAACTGAGAACTCTGAAATCCTATAAAATGTGGAGCATTTTTGCTCTCGATTAGTGAGCAAATGATGCCTTATTTCGGCCGGCATTCTGTAAAATAATTCATCCTCCTCCTCCCATTACTCTGTTATTTCTACCTTCGGCTTGAAATGGGTTAAAAAGCGACGAAAATTTAATAACACACGCGACAATAATTTACTTAAAATTAAGGTATTGCGGGGGTGTAGAAAGGGAGAAATTACAGTGGGTTATTTGCGAGGACCTGCATAACCCTCATCAATCTTTCAAGTAACTATCCCTACCAATTACGAGGAAAATCGAACATCAGGCGATGAGAGAGTAATATGTTAAGTGGATGGTGCATAATATAGCTTCCTTGTCATCCAAAACATATTTGTTGTGTGTTCTTCTGATTTGAGTTTGTTAAAACTACCCAGTACCCTACCAAATCTAAGGAAAATCGAAGAGAGAGTCCACCAAGGAGAGAATCTTGATGAGAGCTGCTACCTCCACCAAGTGGGGGAGCGACGGGCCCGCGCAAGTGTAGGCGAAACACTGCGACGGTGTTTTCCCGCGGCGATCTTCAATTTCCGGGGGCCCGCGCCCGCGTCCGTCAGGTGTAAGCCGCGCCTTAGGCTCGGCTCCACATTTTAATTTTTTTTTTTAAAAATGCTCCACATTTTATAGGATTTCAGAGTTCTCAGTTTTCCAAATCGATGTATTTTATCCATTTCATTAATGAAAATCTATATTAAAAAAAATATATATCTAGGTAAATTCGGCCAAAAGGCCTCCTTTTAAAAAAAATGCCCAAAAAATTTCAAAAAAATTGAGCTCCCTAATGTCGAAGAAAATGTTTTTTGAATAGTTTAGGAACAGTATGAACGAGAAAAAATTCTTCTACAAAAATTTTCCACTATTTCAATATTTAAAAAATGCATTATTTTGACGATGCAAAAATGCATCAGTGGCCGGAAATAGGTTAAGAAAAAATGTAATGGATAAATTAATCCAAATAAAGTGTTTTTTGTTGTTTCAATTTTGTAATTAGATACACTTTTCAAAAATTCAAATCTCTAATTTTTCCCATGCATATTTCTGACTGAATCAGGAAAATGCAAACCTTTTTTTGACGTGTGTAATTGAATCGATGAGAATAAAAACAGTACAAGTCCATTTTTGAAGATTGTTGAAAAATGGCTTTTTGTAGGTTATAACCAGTAGAACTACGCATTGAGCACAAGAGCAGTATGCTAACCACACTCGGTAAGCTTGAACAGAGCCTAAATGAAAATGATTGAGGGAAAAAACAGTAGGAGTCCATGGACTTATACCACCTGACACCTGATATCTCGATAAGCTGATTGGGGACATGTACTGTTGTCATTCTCACTGATTCAATTCCATTCTGCCTCGACAGTACCGTGGCGACTCAATTTCGTTTTCCAAAAAATCATGCCAGAATTAGACTCAGCATTTTTGTTGGCGGAGAGGATGACTAGATATTTGTGAGAGCGCAAGCCACGTCTGAGCATGAAAAATTGACTATTTTATTAGCAATTTTTTGATCTCATCCTCAATTTTCTAGTAGAAGCAATGCCAGGAGAAGGTCCCAACTTGCAAGAATTGTTGAAATTGAAGGGGAAAAAAAACGATTTGGCTAAATGTGGTGCCAAGGCAACTCGATTGGGCTGCTTGAAGCAGTTCAAATGACCATGCATGTTACGTTTGGTGGCACAGCTATTCCGGCTAGACCACTTCAATCAGTCTGTCGATATCCATATAAATAAAAAATCAAACGCAGTTTGGAGAAACCGGAAAAACACTCGTCCCCGTCGGCGGGTGGTGTAGGACTAGAGGTTCATTTCTACCTGCTCCCCACTCACGGCGGGCCCGCCCCGTTAGTTGCGAGCATCGAGCTCTCGCAACATGCTGCGGGCGAAATTTTCCCCGTCGCGGAATCGCCCCGCTCTCGCTTAGATGTAAGTCGATACCCTTATTTCTTCGTGTTCTCCAAAAATGCGGACTCGCTGCAAGGCGCGGGCTGGGCTCGCGTCCGTCAGGTGTAAGCCGCGCCTTACAGGGCTCAGCGTGGTCTCAAAAAATTTTTTTAATTGTACCTTTTGTCGTCGACAAAATTATCTTTTCTTCTCCACCTGTACCAACTTCTTAAACTCTTCAACTCATTCAATTCTCTTACAACTCTACTTCCTTATTCTCATTCAATTCCAGCTCATTCGTTACTCTTTCTCTTCATTCTATTCTTTCTCTTTAAATATTTTGTTATAAAGGTAAACTCGTCTTTCTCGTTAAGCACAATCACTTAATTTTCCATTCATTTCAAATCCAAAAACGTGAAACATATGGAATTAAAACATTTGTTTCAAACTAATAATGTTTCGAAGTATAACAACTCGTCGAATCTGACGACACCTTTATATCAAAATATTTTGAGTTAGGGCGTTTTCAACGTTTCAAAATTCATTTTTCAGCCCTTAGAAGTGAAATACATCAACCAAAATTTTCGGGGCACAACTAGTCCCCAAGTGGAGCCCTTATACCAAATTTCATCAAAATCGGTCAATGCTTCTTGGGGAAAGTGCGACGTAAAGCGTACGGCGTACGGCGGACGGACGGCCAAATGTTTATTCGATTTTTGGATTCTACGTACCTTGAAACGTAAACCAACAAATTTTTAGGGGGGGGGGGGTTAAAAAATGTTTTTTTGGTCGATTCCAAAGGTTCATTATTGAAAATAATAAACCAAAAAATAACCACACACTAATCCGTTTTAGACCATTCTGAATCCAAACCCGCGAAAAAAACCATAGGCGGATGTCTGTGTGTCTATTATGTATGTGTGTGTGACAAAATCTATACTCTGTCTAGGCCTTTTCGGAAGAGTGGTTTTAAAGTTTTATGTTCACCATCCAAATCAAGTAACTGAACGGTAACTGAAGTTTGAAGTATCTAACTAACTCAACTGTTTAGTTAAGAAATTTACGTAATTCACAATTTAAAGTTGGTACATTCTTTATACGCCATTTTGTGAATGTGTACTCATAGAATTTGTTTCCGTTACGCGGGTGGCTCACTCGAGATGTTCATGACTGAGGATCAAAAGAAATACTACAACGCCATGAAAAAGATGGGATCCAAGAAGCCTCTCAAAGCAATACCTCGACCAAGGGTGAGTAGCAGGTTGATGTAAATAGGCTGCTACAAAACAGATAGGTACCACAAATATTGATGTATGCCTGTGCTATTTATATCGACTCCCCATATACTTACCAGAATCAGGGCCGGAAATAGTAAGGAATCGTATAAAAACAAAAATGGAATTGGAAAATTGAATCCAGTTCTGCTATGGAAAGATGAATAAATTACTAGTACTCGTATTAACTCCTGTCGTTCATAATGATATTACGCGAGTATCAAGATTACTTTCACGAAAGCCATTACTGATACTGAGTTTAGCACATAAACGCCCACCAACTTTGAATATTGTTTTTCGCATTTTATAAGAATAAAAACCCTTATTGCCTCCAAGTGGACAAAGGTTTTTTTGAATTAATATTAAACATGGAAAATTTTATTATTTAATAATGATTAACATGAGGTTTTCCATTATTTTTCTGACTATCAGTTTTGACCGTTACGTCCCGGCGAAAGATATCGATATCGATAACGCATGTTCATTTTAACAAATTAATGCCGTATGAACATTTGTCGCAAAATGAACATTAAACAACTTTTTGGTGGAAAAAAATGGCATAAAATTAATCATTATTGAATGATCTGACTAAAAATCGCAGGTCTACCGTCCGTAGTTTTTTTTATACCATAATCCAATAAAGAGCCAACGATCGCCATTTTCATAATTAAAATGTGGTGGGTATAAATTTCGTAGCGTAATTTTCTACGGTCGACAAGTTTTCAGGGTGAACTATTTATCGAGTAAGTGGCCTCAACCTTCTGAACCGTTGATTTGGTTACTACGAAGCAACAAGATGATTTAGCAGACATATTCAGGCCGAATCCTGGAAATATAGAAGAAGACCCACTGGAAGCAATTCCATTAACTGATCATGAAACTGTCATACCACCTGTGACTGTTAAAGAAGTGCAGAAAAATACTCTCAAAGAAACTAATCCAAAGAAGGCTGCTAGGTATGATCTGATCACAGGACAAATCTTCAAGAATCTTCCACGGAAGGCCCTAGTGAAGATAGCAAAATTAAACAATGCTGCAATCAAACTTCGCTACGAAGTTAGCTGAGGTAAACATGACCCAGAAGCCTGAAAAGCCTGCCGAACAATTGACATCTTACCGGCCAATATCCTTGCTCGCTTGTTCCACAAGCGGTTGGTGATAGTGATGGAAAAACGCAATCTGGTCCCTTCTCATCAATTCGGTTTCCGACAAAAGCACTCTACCATTGATCAGGTGCATCGCATCACGAGTGCTACAGAGCAGGCGCTAGAAGACAAAAAAGTTTGTTCTGCCACCTTTTTAGAAGTGACTCGTGCGTTTGACAAGACTGAATTTGAGTTTGATGGACTGAATTACAAACTCAGAAAATTACTGCCGGCAAAATATGTGGAATTATTGCAATCCTATCTATCTGATAGGACCCTTCAGAGTAAAGCATGATGGCGCTAACTCGGAAGCACACAGAATACATGCTGGTGTGCCGCAAGGAAGTGTACTTGGCCCACTCTTGTACGTCCTGTTCACTGGCGACCTACCAGAAGGAAAAGAGAGCATGATGAAACAAACCAAGTCACTATACCTAAACTCAGAAGATATCTCAAGCAACTCCAAGACTAGACATCTACATGGAGGATCAGGTTGAATGAAACGATATCTGTTCATGTAGACTTTACCAACCGCAAGCTTGAATATATTCCAGTTCATCTAAACGGCAAGACTTTACCAACGAAGCCAAGTATCTTGGAATCACCCTAGATGCTAAATTGAGATGGAAATCTCACGTTAAGAAAAAGAAGGCAGAACTTGGGCTCAAATTCAGGGAAATGTACTAGTTGATGGGTCGGCACTCCAGAATAAATTAACCTTGTACAACCAAGTCCTTAAGCCTGTCTGGACTTATGGAGTGCAGTTGTGGGGCTGCACTGCTCAAAGTAACCGAGATATAATGCAGCAGTTTCAAAATAATGTGCTGCGATGTTGCGTCAATGCGTACCGGTACACCAGAAATGTCCACAGAACTTCGCATTCCAACCATAAACGAAGTCATCAAGAAGAAAGCCAAAGCCCATCACAAGAGGCTACAATTGCGCGTCAGTGAAGAAGCAGCACAGTTGCTCGACTTTGACGACCTATTCAGACGCCTCAAGAGGACTAAACCCAAGTGGAAGTAAACGAGACGGATCGGGTGCGTCGAATGTCACACTAGCTTTCAAATGAAGAGAGACTTAGTGAAGTATCTAAGTAGTTCTTGTAATTTAATCAAGTAATTATATCAAAGGAATGTTGCTAATAAGTATAACTTGGTGCAATAAATTATTTAATGAGAAAAAAAAATCTTAAAATTAGAAAACATTGGAAAAACAAAGAGTTTAAACAAAATTGTTAAGAGGCATTTTTTGTAGAAAATACTTAGTAAAATCGACCTCTGGATTTTTATGCCTAGCTGTAGTAAACACCCTTTATATACGATACAAGACATCTCGAGAATAACACCACAGAATTAATTTCAAAACATTAAAATTCTGTTGAAGTTGTTCTTCAAAAATTCTAATCCAATTTACGTTTTCATTTCAGTGGCGGCCGCAAGCAATCGTATTCGAGATAGTGACAGACAAAAAGTTCGACATGATCATCATGTTATTCATCGGGCTCAACATGCTGACAATGACCCTCGACCACTACCAACAGACTGAAATGTTCAGCTTCGTCCTTGATATGCTCAACATGATATTCATCGTTATCTTCTCAAGCGAGTGTCTGCTGAAAATATTCGCGTTGAGATACCACTATTTCAAAGAGCCCTGGAACCTCTTTGATTTTGTGGTCGTAATTTTGTCTATATTAGGTGAGTAATGGGAATTGTTTAAGACATTACCTTTTCTAACTCCTCCCACCTCGTGTTTCCTGATCACTGGTTTGGAATGCCGAATAACTGAAAACATTTGTGTGTTCTCGTAGCACATTTCTTCCAAGTGTGTTATTTGGGTCTTGCGTCCCAAACTTCGTTCACCTAAATACCCCAATTCGTTGGTAATACAGAACGAGCCACGAATCGTCAATCTTCCACCCCAAAACCACTTCTGTGAACCATTAAATGTACACTTATCAATTCCTAACCAAAACCTTGTTAGCAATCAATCAAGACAAGAGCGCCATATTATGTTTCACAGGTTTTTAGTACACCACAACCACCCAGACACTGATTCATACACTGACTTTACTCTCACACACGAGAAGGTGACAACTATGTATGAAGTACGGAGAATATTGAGCTAATACGGGTTGTTTCATCTCGTCGATAAAACTATGTGCCGATAAATAATTAATTAAAAACACAGTTCTGATTATGAGGGATTTTAGAGACTCCCACATATTTCTCAGGTATCTTGCCGTCCTCTCAACCAATCAAAATGCTACACAAAATCTTGAGTCATTTTATGACTTCGATCAGATTTTCGATGAGAAAATTGAGTTGTCACGTAATGCACTGGAAAAATTAAATTATTCCCTCAAGTTGACACGTTGTTGTGCTATTGACATTTTCATGTCTTTGCTTTGGCACATGAACTGAAAAATCGTCACGAAAACTTTGATGCGTAGTGTTGTCAACAAACTTGTTGTGTAGTGGTTGACATGAAAATGTCCCAATGTGTTGCAGACTCGTATGCAAGCATTTAAAATTTTAATGTGAGGCGAATTCCCCAATGGGAACAGAAAAAAAAGAATGATTTGTAATTTTTCATTTTAAACCGGCATTTTTTGGCCAAAAATTCATAAGAATGGTAAGATTGTCAGGCCTTTCCAACATTTTAGCGGACTCCTATGGCAAATTAATTTGAACTTTTGGCAACTCAATTTTGAAATTTTGGCAACTCAATTTTGAAGTTTTGGCAAATCAGTTTATACTTTTTGCAAATCCCTTACGCTTTGACGTCTAGAGTCCTTGTCTCAAAGTTTAATAAATGTTTTCTCTCTAAAAAAAAATAATTGATTGTTAAATCCACTAAAACTGCAGTTTGGAGCGAAATGGACCGCTGATATCGGTGGATCCCTCTTTTTCCTGGCTCAGCCTAGCACTGTAACGACCGCTCTCAAATCCTAGCTTTTGATGCTGGAATTGTAACGAAGCTAAATATTTGCCCATTTGATTCCTTCGGGAACTCCTGCGCCATTAATACCTTTCATAGTTCTAATTGAAACAATTAAAAAGTTAACCCTTAGGATTAACGGCAAATATAATTGCTGGACATTTATTACCTGCCTTAGTAAACAACTCTAAAACCAATATTTCGAACTAACGGTGTCACACTATAATTATTGAGGTGCTATATTAAACATAATAAATTGTACGACAAATTTACATCCCCTTTCGTTTTTTTAATGGATAAAATCCTTTATTTTTTTCTTCTCACAACTCCAGACAACCACACAAAAAATAACCTTTGGAAACCATACTGGATTCCACAATCATCAAAACATAAACACATCAAGAACAAGCTAGTGAGCTATGAACCAAAACCCTCTAATAACATGTACACTCAAATTTGACATAACAGAAACAGTGAAATATTGACACATCCCACCAAATTCAAACACTATTGTGGTGATACGTGCTCGATCTGTCCTCCTTATGTTTCGCTTCCTGTTCTGCAACGCTGTGTACCACTCGATGTTGTGTCGTCACTGTGTGTTTTCCGATATTTAACGTGTGACTCCGATATTTCCAACACCTTAAGAGTTACCTCGGTGTTGTCTCACTTCTCTCACGAGAGTCGTCGTTGTTTGTTATGGAATGAATACCTGTCTTGTGTGGAAGTTGAAGTTAATTGTTTTGGATTTTTAGACGATTTCAGGCTACCGTTCCGACTTAACAGTCACTATGTTGTTAGATCTGAACACAACTTGTTAGATCTGAACAATTACATCTGTGTTTTTTCACGTTACAGCCAAAGATGAGGGTCGACTTGTTATCCAAACACATTGCGACCAAAAATAACGTTCAACAACCAAAAATACATGCAAACTACTTTCAATTCAACTTAAATAGAATATAAAATAATATTCGAGTACAATTCAAGATCAGAGAAAAGAAATCTATTAAAAACTATATTAAAAACTTAAAAGGGGGTATTAAAAAACTATGTGTTAAAAGCTTAGGTGGGGATAAAATATATATTAAAAGCTTAGATGGGATATAAAAAAAAATGTGTTAAAAGCTTAGGCGGAATGTTAAAACCATGTGAAAAACTTGAATAGGGACATTAAAAAACTATATTGAAAACTTAGATAGGGTTATCAAAAAACTATACTAATAACTTAGGTGGGAATAAAACTATAGGATGGGGATATATTTAAAAAAAAACTATAATAAAAACCTTTATGGGGTATTAAAAAACTATATTAATAACCCAAATTGGGATAATAAAAAACTATGCTAAAAGGTTAGGTGGGGATAAAGTCTATACTTAAAGCTTAGATGGGATATTAAAAAACGATGTTAAAAGCTTAGGCGGGATATTAAAAACCATGTTAAGAACGTGAATAGGGACATTAAAAAACTATATTGAAAACTTAGATAAGGATAATAAAAAACTATATTAATAACTTAGGTGGGGATAAAAACTATAAGATGGGGATATTAAAAAACCTATATGGGGTATTAAAAAACCTATATGGGGTATTAAAAAACTATGTGAAAAAAGGTTAGGTAGGGATATTAGAAAACTATATTAAAAACTTAGGTGGGGATAAAATCTATATTTAAAGCTTAGATGGGGCATTGAAAAACGATGTAAAAAGCTTAGGCGGGATATTAAAAACCATGTTGAAAACTTGAATAGGGACATTTAAAAACTATATTAAAAACTTAGATAGGGATAAAAAAAACTACATTATTATCTTAGGTGGGGATACAAACTATATTACAAGCTTAGGTGAGGATATTAAAAAACTATATGAAAAACCCAATTTGGGATAATGAAAAACTATGTTAAAAGGTTAGGTGGGGATATTAGAAAACTATATTAAAAACTTAGGTGGGGATAAAATCTATATTTAACGCTTAGATGGGGCATTGAAAAACGATGTAAAAAAGCTTAGGCGGGATATTAAAAACCATGTTGAAAACTTGAATAGGGACATTTAAAAACTATATTAAAAACTTAGATAGGGATAACAAAAAACTACATTATTAACTTAGGTGGGGTTACAAACTATATTACAAGCTTAGGTGAGGATATTAAAAAACTATATTAAAAACTTAGATAGGGATAATAAAAAATTATATTAAAAATTTAGATGGGGATAAAAACGATATGAAAAGCTTAAGTGGGGATATTAAAAAACTATGTTAAAAGTTTGAATAGGAACATTAAAAACTATATTAAAAACTTGATTCAAAATTTAGCAACAGCTGAATGGAGGGCGGATTTATAATATGCAGTACAAGGGAAAAATAAAATAAGTTTTCAAAAAAGCTAATTCGAACAAGGAGCAACAGAATACATGATATCAAACATGTCCATGTTTCATTGTTTGGTTTTTGTTTTAATAGATAACTGCAAAACCGATATCGATGAGAAGAATATAAAATCATGAAAATACTCGACTTAGGAGCTTAGGTTTGACTTGAGATGAAATAAATGGAAAAAAAAGTTGGGGAAAATGCCAATAAATCGGAAATTTTGGTGTCGAAATACTTGTTCAATTCGAATATTTAGAGGGTAGGTGGTAATTCGCCTTATCTGCGAGTATACTTGAGGCAACAACATTTTTGGGATAACAAAGACCAGGGAAAAACGTGCGATAGGTGATTCCTAGTCGGACATATCTTATTTCGTAAATTTTGTAAACATTTGCTGTTTCATAAATATTTAAATGGTTTTTCAAATATCAAAAATGAAGGGAAACATTTCTTATAATATTCACAAATATTGTGTAAATTCACAGTTCCATAGATATCTGAGCAACACATGATTTATTCTCATGGCTGATGAGATGAGGTTTCTTCGACACAAGACGGCACTTCATTGATAAAAACAACGTTCGAATTTTGAATTCATAATCAAATATATTTAGCTGCGGCCTTCGAACTGCTTTCAAATGAACCAATTATTCGAAATTTACTCGCATTCGTAATTCAAGATATTTCCGAACTTCCTTCATCCTCTCCGCACCTCGTCCTTTTTACACCCCAACGTCGTCTTAAATGATTTATCATTGTTTACCTGACATGGAGAAAATAAGAGACAACATGTCTATCGACGGGAGAAGTGGGGAGAGACGATCGCAGAGAAGAATTTCAGGATGAAACGGCACAGGAAACTCTGCGAAATCAAAATCCACTTCCCCGGACTGAGCGAAGGATGTATATATAAGCGCCAAAGAAAGCCTAATTCTAAGGAATCGAAACTAGCGTGAAATCGATTAAAGGTGGAAACAAAATGGGTCATGGTCAAAAAATGAAATCAGGAAGGATTGAAAAATTGATAAATAGTTGCTCCTCGATTTTGGTGAGAAATCCCAAACCTTTTAAATTCACAACCAAGGGTACCTACCAAATAAATTATTTCGGTGATTTAAAAAAATGATAAGCAGGTATTTATGACGCTTTTTGCATCCATCTGCCCTTAGATGACACTTTTAGAGAAGAGATTTTTATTAATATTTATTATCCCCATTTCATCCATTTCTGATTCCATCATCCATCTATTAATTAGTTGCATGTTAGGATCTCACTAGGAATTTGAGGGAGACACTTTTTAGACATTTTGAGAAAAAAAAGCACCGTAAAATACCTATTCCCGTAAATTTGAATCGATTGAAATTGCAATATTCGGTTGGGGACCCAATGAGGAGGACGAAATGTCTTTATCGTAGTGGTTTGATTGGTATTTGAAGGGAGTGGCATGGTATCGCTCTAATCAGCACAGTTCCATTATTCGATGGTTTCATCGCCTTACCCAGTACATCCATTTATAACTATTAAGATATACGTTATTATATTTATTATTAATATTATAAGAGTTATGATACATTATAGATGCATGGATTTATCATAGAATAGTATATTCCCTTACTCCACATTATAGGTAATCAAAAACATGTTTTCATCCGTGAAACTTTCAGATGAGAGAGTGGGGGGAGGGGATTTTCATATTGAACCTCTAGTTGAGAAAATTCAAAATTTGCTTCAAATCAAACGTTTTCTGTGCCAATTATTTACTACCGCAATAATCATTCATAATCATTCACTTCGAATTTCTGTGTTACATTTTACAAAATTTTGGGATGTTCTAGCACTTGATCAATACGAATTCCAGCATGCTTCTGCTTTTGATTTCGCCATAACTTTATCGCTTTTGAAATTTTCATTCTTAATTTCTTTTAACTTTTCTACGTTTTGCCTTCCTTTCTAGCTGTTCTACATTATTTTATTTTATAGTTTTTCTTCTTGTTTCAAATTTTTTAAAATGAAAAATCTTGAAATTTAAACGCTCTATAAAGTTGTACAAAAATAAACCAAGAATAAGAAAAGCAAAGTAAAGACAACGATTTTTGCGATTTATTTGCAGCATATAGGCCAATATTTGGTTTAATTAGGTCAAATTTTTGCAAAATCGGCAGATCATAGAAAGATGTATTCAAATGAAGCAAACTGTTTTTGCATACCGCCCTCTTTTGCGCTAAGCTTACTGATGGAAATACCATGCAAATTATTACACAATGGACCATTGCCTAAGGGGAGCACTACTGCAATACATGATTTGTCACATTTTCTACAAATTATGTAAAAAAACAAAAAATACTCGAAATTAAAAATGACATTTTCATTTTTTTAATTTAAAAAATATTTCCTATGAGTGATTTAAAAAACAAACATTCTTTTTTTTCTACTAAAAAAACTCAGCAAATTATTACGCAACGGTTTATTATTTTTCTATATAGCTCACCCGTCTGTGAAGAACAAACTATTAACCATATTATCACGCAAGGTCAGGAATTAGGGTCATTTTGGCAGAAAGCCCCTAACTGCAAGAACATCGTTTTCTCAGGGTAGTGGGTGTTTTCAATCAAATTCAAATTTGGTTCTTGGTGAGGAAGATACGATGAAACGTCTCACACTTCCACAGCTCCTACTGCCTTCTAGGTAGCGAATTGTGAACTAGAATCGTAAGCCTCGTTCACACTGCTCGAGCATCCTCGAGCATCGAGCATTCGCCGGTTTTCAACGAGCACCGCTGTTGACACTGCCCGAACATTTCCGACGATCAGTCGCTTGCGAGCATTTCCTGCGATCTGATGGCACCCGTGTTATCGAGAGCTGCGGTTACCGCTGCTAAAAAAGGAAAAGCGCAAATGAAAAAGGCACACCTTCAACAACTTGACTGGAATTAGATTCGATTCCACGAACATCGGTCCGGGGTGTTTACACTGAGCGGGCGACGAACGAGCATCCCTTTGATGATTCGTCGGAAAGCCGACATCGGGTGGATCAGCCTCGAGCACGAGCAAGCCTTCCGCTCGAACATTGCTCGGCTGAAGCGACTGTTTACACTGCCTGAGTCTCGAACGAATGCTCGTTCGAAGCCCCTGCTCGCGGCAAATGCTCGAGCAGTGTAAACGGGCATTTGTGGCGAACAGGGGTGGCGAATGAGGATTCGTTCGAGGCTCGCGCAGCCCAAACAGTCGTCCCGAGCCGAACAAAGTTCGCGCAAAGGCTCGTTCGTGCTCGGGGCTGATCCACCTGATGCTCGTTTGCAGCCCGCTCTGCGCGTCGAGACGATGTTTGCCGGATCTAGTTCCCTCCAAGTTATTGAAAGATTCACATCTCCCCCATTTTGATGTTGACTATTGACCTTTTTTATGGGTTTTTTTTTCGTTCTTTTGCGGTTTAATTGAACAACTTACTGCTGCGCTTTCGCAGGCACTGGTTTCGGATTTGGGGATGTTTCCTTCTATTTTGTTCAATAAGAAGGTGAACTCAATCAATCAACCAACCAATATTGATTGATTTGATTCGGTTCTTATTTGCAAAATCCGAAAAATGGCAATACAAACATCAAATACGCATATTTGACCAACCATACGCTTTTGTGCTCGTGCTCGTTGAAAACCAGCAAACAACGATCGCGAATGTTCGATGCTTGAGTATGTTCAGGCAATTTAAATGGGCTTTAATGATAAATGCGAGGTTCGCAGCGAGCCACATTTATTTCTGATTAATTTCTCAATCTCAAGTTCTACAGAGAATGAACGTTTGATACTATTTAGCTCGTTTTTAAACGTTCATCACTTGCAAATTCATGAAAAACCGCCAGCGATTATTTCTGATTTATTGATTAGTCAAACCATAAGTTCTTATCGGGAGCGAACGGATGGTCCTACAGAGCTCTAGATGGTCTCATTCGATTCTATTTTAAATTGATGAATAAAAAATGCCTATACGTTAGAAGTGTCAACCCCAATTGTTTACCGCTAAGTGAATGTCACTAACCAAAAGTTCGGGAGTCACTGCACCCCAAATAGAACCCATAAACCGAATTTCATTCATTTCGGTCAACTTTAAATCTTTCCAGTGATTTCTAGACAAGTGGACCAACCTTTTAATTTTACCTCATTGATATGTCATAATGACGAAATAATTTACGACGAAATGTACAATTTCCTTACAAAAATAAACCTAAATTTGTGACTTAGCTACATTCAATTTGAATTTTACATTTTTATATACCATTTGTAAATTGTCTGGTTGAAAGGCTGTATGCGTATACCAATTAAAAATAAAATTGAAAAAAGAAACTCCTAGGAGACTTTTTTTTCTGAGAAACTGACTTCTCCAGCCGATCTGGCACGAAAATGTCTGTAAAGAATGATATCTAACTCATTTTGGCTAAAAATTGACTTGTAGCCTGTTGATGTTTCACTGACGAATTTTTGTTCAGTTTGTCCATCATAATCTTTAAAAAAAAGAAAAATTGTCACAAAAGCAACTTTGAAATTCAACTCCTTTACTTGTTTTTCATACAACTCTCTACCAAAGCAGATAAGTGAGCTATCTTTTCGATTCAGCACTCATATCATGTAATAGTGAGATAAAATTAGCCAATTTTCGAAGGGAATTAATGAGTAAAAGAAGAAATTCAGTACTGAGAGTTAAAATCAGATAGTGATGTGTGAACTCTTCAACATCCTCTGGATCTTCAGTGTAGCAAAAGGATCTTTCTGTACATTCAAAAAACCTTTCGATTTTTGGATTCTACATTACTAAAGGGAGGGGGTGAAATATTCAATTTTTTGTAGGGGAGGGGGTAAAATATTCTTTCCGCTCAAGATTTCAAAGTTGTATGACTAAAACATATTGAACCAAAATAAATTTTAGTAGAATGATAGAACATGTTTGTGTACGAAAATTAGTGAATCCAAACTGTAACGCCTAGAAACCTCATCGATTGTTCAGCATTATTCGCTTACTTGCTTCTTAAAATGTAATGTTTGCTTTTTTGCTATGCAAAATACGCCGAAACTTGAAGGAAATGACTAGGAAAGTGACTTTCCGGCACTCTTCCTATGAATGAACGTATTTCGAAGATTCTTGGAACAAAAAGCATGTTGGCACCGTTTTTATGAGAAAAGTATCTACTCGTATATTCCTAGAGGTTTTTGGAACGGTAGGTAGTGGTAGAACGAAATAACCGTAGGTGAACCGAAAACATGAGGAAATGGAATTTCAATGACGAACGAATAAGGATATAAAGAAGAGAAATGAGAGCAATTCATACGAAGAGAACGATCCAGTCTGCGGAGACTATAAGATTATGGAACTGAAAAGACGAGGTTTGAGGAGAATTCAGTGAGGATTTATGACACATGACCGCAAAGGAGTAACCAATGATTGGCAACGCCTGATCTTTCAAAACGTATTTACCGACAAGAAGGTGTTTGTTCAATTGAGGTCACAGGTAACGAAGGAAGTGGCGGGAAATGCGAAGAAGCACATTGAAACAAAGATTATTGGTTATGTTAATAATGAAATAGGTTTTTGCTATTCTTATAAGGTACCTGCATCAAATAAGGTTTAGATAAAGGCTCAAAACTCAACAAAATGTCAACCTATATTTTCAAAACTTCCTACGGTTCATTTTGAATCGATTTCGGCCAATTTTCAATAGTAATGAAAATCATTCAAAGCAAAGCTGTGCCAGAAATATCTCAATTTGAGTCCTAATTCAAGGCAAATCTGTCTCTTTTTCGTTCTTTTCGAACCAGAACTCTCTAACCTCCAGTATTTCTAAGAATAATACAACAATACTAACTCTCAAGTTGTTCAGATAAGTTTCAGATTGGCCTGTGAGCTTATTTTGAAAAATCGACCAATGTTAACTATGGTCACATGCTATGTTTGGAATTTATTTTCCTTTCAATTGATAATAAGCTTTACTTGACGCTGGTACCTTATTTTGTACCGTTTAGTATCACGTAATATTATATCTTCGAGGATTTAAATGTCGATAATACATTATGTAATAGTATAACTTTGCTTTAATACGAGGTCATAATATGGTGAAATGGAAAGCTAGATCGATGTGGCTCAAATTAGGGAGTTTTTCGATTCTATTTGGAGATATTTGGCGAATTTTGTTCTACAATTTATATTTGTGTAAGATAATTTTCAAGTGAATCGTTTTGAAAGACTGAATGAATCCTGAGTGAATCCTTTTCTAAATCAAATTCGGAAAGTCTGCCAAGTGAATGTGGCACATATCTTGTATCCATAGCACGTTTGTAAAGATGTATCGATGCATTGTAGATAATCAAACACTTCAATCTCCGAGTCCACATTTTATGATCATATATGTCGGCATTAAAAGGAACCATTCAGAGATCCACGTAATCCCTGAAAATTTCATTCAAAACGGATGAAAACTTTTGTAGTTGTAGTATTCTGGTTATAGATTTCACGTTTGCGCATACATAGAGGCAGCTTTTACTCCGTGGGCAATGTATTTCACGGGGGACCATCTACACCCCAAAAACTACCTGTCCATGGCTGCCACCCGAGCTCTCCTCAGCTTTGAGTGTTACTGTTATGACTTTCAGATAATAAACAAAACTTAAAAAAATTACTTAAACTTGAGGCAACTGTCAGACGCTCACACTGACAAAGTTTCAGATTACTCTCTAAGGCCCAGTTTCACCAAATATTCGAAACGAGTTTAAACCAAAAGAGGCGAGAGATAATCGACGTTAAGCAATAAACGTCACCAAAGCGATTAACCAGTTTAAACTCCATCTCCGGAGGTTCGAGTTTAAACGGTCGAAAGTCGGCCGAATAAACTAGCTAATCTCGCTTAACCCTTAATAACCTGAAGTATCTTTTGGGATGTCCAATTTTTACTTGATACAGTTTATCGACTTTTAAGCCAAAACTGATAGCCATTGGCTATTTTGATATTCAAAGAAGAAACAAAATAATTCTCGAGTTGACAGAATGAAATAGGGCCTTCGGGGTACCTTCTACCCTCATTAATTTCTTATTTTGTAAGGTATCAGTTGGATTTCCTCGCCATAGATGGCGCCACTGTCTAAGGTAGCACAAATCCCTCTATGAAGTGAACCTTTCCCACCTTATTCCTTGGTTATTTTCTTTATGAGAAATAACTGACACCAACATCCCACCAAGGATCTTTCGAAGTTTCCTTCTACTTTAACAAAATTGGGTTTTTTTTTTGTGTGGCCCTAGGAAACATCATTCTTGAGCTGATACTGTAATAGGGCCTTCAAGGAACCTTCTGCTCAAATGTTTATAGATTTATCAAGATACATCTATCATTAATTTTCAAAAGTCCGAAAAAACACATTTTTTGAACAAGTGGGAAATTAAGGGTTAACTACAAATTCAATATGGCCGCGAAATGATTTGTGATTGTTTTCGAAATGAATTTGGCATTAAGTATTTTTGACTCGTCTGACGATGACGACGACGTCCGAGTCGAATACTGGATTTTATTACATTCCGAGGTGATGGTCAGTGCAACCAACATGCCTTGGTTGTTTGTTGCTTTACAACCATACATGGAGGAATTATACACAAAAAACATTTCAACCAAATTAAATTTCTGTTGAGGTGAAATTGGGGGCCCTCTTCTTCGAGTTTACATCCATCAGTAATCATTTAAATTATCGAATTACATTCCTGCCGTTTAAAACAAGGTGGCGGCCACTGGTTTCACAAGGATATATCAAGGAAGGTAGTTGAGTCTGGAGAAATACTGGAGTACCGGGCTCGTTGCGGCTCAAAGTGATGATGTGTAATAACTCAATAGGTAGGTAATGAAGAGAATTACCAAAATAAAACGAATAAATTGATATGAACCGGAAAACTCGAAGAAACCGAGTCGTTGAAATTCGACTCCGGAAAGAATCCGCGGCTTCTGCGAAAACGCCGTAATCTCGTGATTACTTCACCCTATCTAAATTCAGTAAATATTATAAAACGAACCAAATATTTCCAAATTTGAAATAAACCCACTGTACACTCAAGTCGAAACCCGCATTTTGTGTTAAATTTCCACAAAGCCCAAAGGTGTCCGGTACCTAGACACGAGTAAGATAGTCGAGTCATTATATCTGGAGGCAATAGCCCCCGGAGCTACCCGATCCCGGCAAGCCAGTTAAGAATCTTAGCCCTAGGCAGGAGTAGAATTTTATCACAAATTCCACACCAAGAGTAGGCGCAGAATAAGACAGGCTTAACCGCTGAAGCCGCAGGAGAAGGCGAACCTAACAGCTACTTTATTGAATTTGCTCTTAACTTTACCCACTGCTACTTTCCAAGACAATTCAATGCTGAGTGAACCACTTTACTGCCCTGCTAAGCCAGAAAGTCGTAACGTGAAAATTGGACCAAATTGAGTTATTGGTACCCGGGGGTTTCGGGGGTCGATTTCTATCGATTTTCGGTGTTTTAGAGTCGTGTCTCTATTAGAAATGCCTCAAACAAGCCTCCCGACTTTCGCGTTAAGGCGTGTTAACTTGATTTTGCTAAGAAACTAGTTGTATCAGAGCGATTCAGAAGAAGAAAACTCGTATCTTGACACTGATACGGGAATCTGCCTATTTCGACGATACGACTTCTTGCATTAAATCGGCATAACAAGACTTTTTGTCTATGAAAACTCAACATTTAGTGGTGACTTTACGTTTATACTCCAAGTGAATGAACGTTTATTTTTATTGATTCAGCATTTTTTTCTTACACTCTGAACAGAGATATGGAATACGATTGACTTTGAGCCAAGTAGGATGACAAAATAATCAATGTGAAATGGTTACTTGAATTAAAATGTTAATTCAAATGAATTAATGTTTCAAGAATTAAAATGAACAGAATAGTCGTAACTTCGGGTTTATGAGAGCGTAATCTCGTATCATCGTTTTTTTGACAATTTACACTCAAAAATGTTAATTTTGACTCCAGAAATCGATTTGGCTACTAATTTCTTTCAAGAAATTATTTAAAATAAAAGAAATAATATTGTGGTAAAAGGAGGAAAAATAATCCCGCGAAAGAATTATTTCGCCACGAAACCTATTAGGTCGTTTTCCCGAAAGCTGGGTGAAGTCAAGATACGACTTTCTGGCTTAGCACGGCAGTTTAGCATTCCCTGAAAATGAATTCGCTATTATGTAGGAGCAAATTAACTCCTGTAGCAAGGAGCACAGCTTCACTACCTACGTCGGAGTGCCTACCTCACTGAAGTTATATCAATAATTCTCGAGAGAGAACCCACCAACATACTGTATAATGCAAAATGGGAGCACCTACTTTCTCTGACAGGAAAAACAGCTTCACTACTTTTCTACCAGGAGCGCGTACCTTCCATGTAGAGGAAAAACAGTCCGACTGATCCTGGAGAGACAAAGTACTCCTTTTAAACAGGAAAACAGCTCACCCAGTCTAGCTTAGGTTTTAAGAACAGAAAGCAGAGTTTTTAGATCAAAGTAGTCAAGACAGAAGGTCTGGACGGTTTGTGTGAATAGGCCTTCTGAGGCTAGGTTTATTAAGGGCCTGATGCCATTGTAGACCTGGGGTCTTTTCCATTTTTTTGACTGGGACATATTCACAATATTAGTTATGAATTTTATGGAATATCAAATGATACATGAATGTTTGGGGAAAGATTCAAAACATTTTACCATTTTGAATGGAAAAGGATTCATTTGTCTTGAAAATTCCATTACATTCACTTGAAGGACGTATTCGTTAACGAGTGCAGTCTTGGCTTTAGGGGTCTGAAACACAACTCGATCTAGGTTTCCATTCCTACTGTATGGTCCAACTACTTTAGTACGTTTTCAGCGCTCGAATGAATCCCGTTTGTTTAAATCACCTTCACCAATATTATTTCACCTTTTCTCTTAATCAATATTCTTAATTACGCACATGTTTGTCTATGATTGAAGATTTTGTGGTAAATTTCGAACGACTCTCATTTCACTCAAATGACGTTGACGCCAAATTTTCCAGGTCTGGTGCTGAGTGACATCATCGAGAAGTATTTCGTGTCCCCGACGTTGCTGAGAGTCGTCCGAGTAGCCAAAGTCGGTCGAGTCCTGCGTCTCGTCAAAGGCGCCAAAGGGATACGAACTCTCCTATTCGCCCTCGCCATGTCTCTTCCCGCCCTTTTCAACATCTGCCTCCTCCTTTTCCTCGTCATGTTCATTTTCGCCATCTTCGGCATGTCCTTTTTTATGCACGTCAAAGACAAGAGCGGCCTCGACGATGTATATAACTTCAAAACCTTCGGTCAATCCATGATCCTCCTCTTCCAGGTAGGTGAAGAGGTTGATCTTCCACTTAACATCAATATTGTTATGTACTTGTGTGAATATTTCTCCATCAACAGCTATTAGATTGATTTATCGTGCGTTATATGCGCACCATATAAACGGCGGTCAATTTGATCGTACAACAACCATCAATGAAGGTGAATGTGGAGTAAAACTGAGGACCAGAATAAAACTCAAGCAAGCTATTGAAGTAAGATTTTTCCTTGGAACAAAAACCAGATCTTTGAAACGGAGGATCGTCTAATGATTGAATCGCAACCAGGTTGTTTGGGTACAGGATTGATTTTTCAGATGTCATGTTGGTGTAAAATTCACTTGAATTTGGAATCGGTAAAAATTAATACATTGATGTATAAAACATTGAGGTATAAAATGTATTTTTGAAAAAAAATATTGTTAAAAAATGTGAACAATGTGGACCAAACTCATTTTTAAAATATTTGAAAATAGGGCTTAATATGTGGGGTTTATGGTGATAATTCTGACGTAGGTCAGTGGCTGAAAATTCTGTTCATACATCCTCTTTCAAAACTACAAAACTTTGAAAGACATTTGAGGAGCTATTTCTAAAATGCAAAACCTTGTTTTTGAACATAGCCAAAATGTTGGAAATAATCACAAAAATCATAAGTGCTAATAGAATTGAGTAATTCTTGCACAGAAGTACGTAATATAACCGTAAAATTCAATTTATTGCGTTCTCAATATCACGTTAAGAATGAAAATGTTCCTTGATTACCTCGTTTTCCTGTACCCAAGAGCCTTAGTTTTTCGATGAATCTCTCTCAAATTAACACTCTACACACTCATCTAAATCACACTAAAATTCACACTTTTAGAAGGATTAGAATATTCTCAATAATTATTCTGACTCAAATTTAATACATCAATTTGCTTTCTCTGGTCTCCATACATCACGTCTTACATGCACCATTCCATTAAAAAGACCAATGAATTCCAGAGAATAACAGATATAGTATGGAAGGTTTGATTGAGGGAATGAAGAAGAACGTATGACAGGCCCATGATATATTAATACTTTTTGTTGTGAGGGAGGAAACAGTGGAATCCGCCTCACCAACCAGTCCTCTTTCGAACAATATATAAAATACATTTTAAAAACATTAAGAAGTACTTTCAAGTCAAGAGAATTCGCATCAGATCCTCTAAAAACAGGGAGAAAGGAAGGAGTCATTCCCATACCCATAATCCAATAAGTTCAAACCTTCATAGATTATTTATCTCGAATTTTTCAAGAAGTAACGAATGATAATGATTGAAGAAGTGATGATTCATCATCTTGTTTCTGATGAATTTTTTAGGAAGTGCTCAAAATGTGTTCGTGAATTAAACACAAAATGATTAAAGGGTTCTGGGTCATGTAATTGAACTGGCAAAATAAATCTGATTCAAGCTAAATTTTTGAATCAGCTAGTAATGTTGTCAAAACATCAAACAATTCTTGTAGAAAATAGGACGGATGGTAAACCGAACTATATCTGTTGTCAAGGAGGTTCAGGTGACTAGGCCACCTGTATAGTCTACCACAGTCATTTCTGACTAGGAGACTGACTCCATCCTTAGCATTTTTGGGGCATTAGTGCAGAGCCCACAGGCCAAGTGCTTGGACCTCCAAACTGTGAACCAACACTGGCTTCTGAAATTTCTGAAGAAGATGCTGTTGACCCCACCTTAAGCAATTTTTGAGACATTAGTGCGGTACCCAAGACCAAATGCTTGGACCTCCAAACTGTGAACCAACACTGGCTTCTGAAATTTCTGAAGAGGATGCTGTTGACCCCACCTTAAGCAATTTTTGAGACATTAGTGCGGTACCCAAGACCAAATGCTGAGACCTCCTAACTGTGAACAACCATGTTTTCAGTTCCAACCTATGCCTAGTGTAAGGACTTCACTGTAGCTGGAACTCACCATTTCCAAAACGGTTCAGGATAAATATTATACATTATCAATGCATTCTGGGCTACAAATGGTTGCAAAATATAATAACTGGCTTCATTGGGTAGGGTAAATGGCGATACAGAAAAACTTATGTCAACAAAGCAAATAGGTATCTACAGGGTGTTTCACGAAAAGGTTACACCCCCCTTCATTTCCGCAGAATACAGCGTAAAAAATTCCGATCAACGCAAATCTTCATGATTTTTTGTGAGGATCTCAGGAAAAATACTTTTGCGCAAAAAAGTTGCGCGCGATCGTGCGCAATTGACACTAACTTCATTTTGGTTTATTATTTTCAATAATAAGCCTTTGGAATCGAGCAAGAAAAAAAAAATTTTAACCCCCCCTCAAAATTTGATGTTTTACGTTTCAAGGTAAGTACGTAGAATACGAAAATCGAATAAAAAAATTTCCGTCCGTCCGCCGTACGCCGTACGCGGCACTTTTCTTAGCAACACTGGACCGATTTGGTTCAAATTTGGTATATGGGCTCCATTTGGGGTCTAGTTGTGCCGCGAAGCTTTTGGTTGATGTAGGTCACTTCTAAGGGGTGAAAATTAAGGGTTGAAATTTTCAAGAGTGCCCTAGCTCGAAAACTCTCGAAATAAAGGTATCGTTTTTTCACCAATTTTAAATAGTATTGAATTTTTAAAAATTTTTGAGACCACCCGGAGCTCTGTAGGACAAACCGTTCGGTCCCTATGAGTACTTGAAGGTTTTCCTTCGATAAAACAGAATCATGAGTGTGAATCGCAAAAGAGGTCTAATCTCCATTCAAATTTTATCGGACTAAAATGCGATCGCTGTTCATTTCTTCGATTTGTTTACAGTTTTGCCTTCTGCGTAACCAGTAATCAAATTTCCATATTAAGCTTTCTATTTTTCCAATCGAGTGTGAAGCGTTTAGTTCTTTCTAATAAACTTGATTGTGAAGGTGTGAAGCCAGTATGGTGTGGTAGGTAGTACCCAGCTGGTAGGTAAAAAAAGTTGGTAGGTAAAAAAAATGTTGGTGGGTAAAAAACGCTGCAAATAATTGCTCAAAGGCTTCTTCACTCTTCAGATCACTGATCAGCTGAGTGAGCTCCAAAGCCATTTTTACTCCTATTGAATGGAAGTGCTCTTCCAGGCGTCTCCAGCATTCGAGGAGATCTTCTTCACTCTTCAGATCACTGATCAGCTGAGTGAGCTCCGAAGCCATTTTCAATCCTATTGAATGAAGTGCTCTTCCAGGCGTCTCCAGCATTCGAGGAGATCTTCTTCACTCTTTAGATCACTGATCAGCTGAGTGAGCTCCGAAACCATTTTTACTCTTATTGAATGGAAATGCTCTTCCAGGCGTCTTCAGCATTCGAGGAGATCTTCTTCACTCTTTAGATCACTGATCGGCTGAGTGAGCTCCGAAACCATTTTTACTCTTATTGAATGGAAATGCTCTTCCAGGCGTCTCCAGCATTCGAGGAGATCTTCTTCACTCTTTAGATCACTGATCAGCTGAGTGAGCTCCGAAACCATTTTTACTCTTATTGAATGGAAATGCTCTTCCAGGCGTCTCCAGCATTCGAGGAGATCTTCTTCACTCTTCAGATCACTGATCAGCTGAGTGAGCTCCGAAGCCATTTTCAATCCGATTGAACGCAGGAAGCTGAAATTTGAGAGGGGAGGTCAAGGGAGAATACAGATGGTGGTAGGTGCTATTGATGAGGAACCAGTGATCTATACGGAAGGGTGATCTATACAGAAAATAATAAACCTTTGAGCAATGATTTGCAGCGTTTTTTCAAATGGAACCCCCATTTTTTATTACAGATTCGGATTCTACGTCAAATTTAATGAAAAATTCATATCCGAATCGATTTGTTTTATTGCGCGCAACCTTGCTTTGTGAACGCTTTAAGTTGCGCAACAACCAATTGCGCAAAAATTAGGTTTTGGAGAACCCTTACCTAGTGTAGCACATGTTTTTTCATCATTTTTGACGCTGAATCACAGGGTGTCATCCGTTTTGAGGAAGACCAAGATTTCAAGAGGAAAAACGCTGCAAATTACTACACAATGGTTTATTATTTTTCTATATAGATCACTCGTCTACAAAATCACCAACCATCCAATATGAAGAAAAAAAAAGAAAAAAAAAAAAAAAATCAAAAAAAATTTTAAAAAAATCAAAATTACCAACTATCGATTACATTTTGATCAGCTCTAATTTGAACGGAGATTAGGCCTCTTTTGCGATTCACACTCGTGTTTCGAATCCACGCGTACGGTCTTTTCACCTTTCGTCTCGTTATTCGCGTCCCGTTTGACATTCTTTTATTCCGGCCCGACCCCTCTCAATTATTGGTAAGTTTTTACTGAATAAACCCTCCTTTTGCCCGCCTTTACATTTGATTTTCATTCTCCCTTCTCCCACATCTCACAATATATATATTTCAATATAAACACTTAAATTTTCGTAGGAAGCAAACGGTTTGTCCTAAAGAGCTCCGCGTAGTCTCAAAAAATTCTAAAAATCCTATAGAATCTTAAATTGAAGGAAAAACAATACCTTTATATCAAAATTTTTTGAGTTAGGGCGTTTTCAAAATTTCAAAATTGATTTTGGAACCCTTAGAAGTGACCTACGTCAACCAAAAGCTTCGGGGCACAACTAGACCCCAAATGGAGCCTACATACCAAATTTCATCAAAATCGGTCAATGCTAAGTGGCAAAAGTGCCGCGTACGGCGTACGGCGTACGGCGGACGGACGGCCAAATTTTTATTCGATTTTTGGATTCTACGTACCTTGAAACGTAAACCATCAAATTTTGAGGGGGTGTTAAAATTTTTTTTTCTTGGTCGATTCCAAAGGTTCATTATTGAAAATAATAAACCAAAATTAACATTTCTTTCAGGAAACATCAGTTTTGTGGTCGAAATGATGTTTATTTTTTATTTTCTCGCCTCCTTTTGAACCACGGGCTTGGGGCCGTCTACGGTGGAGTTAAAAATAAAAACTGGCAGCATGATCATGCTTGAACTGAATAAAATTGCCTAAAAACTCATAACGATTTAAAAAGAGCGATTTTTTCACTAATTACAACCGAATTTTTGGCCGCCATTTATTATAAATTATAAATTATAAATAAATAAATGAATAAATATATTATAAATTCCAGTCAAATTGAAAACCGGATGACACTCAGTGATTTAGCGGAAAAAATTATGAAAAAACATGTGCTACACTTAGGGTTCTCCAAAACCTAATTTTTGTGCAATTGTGGAGTTGCGCAACTTAGAGCGTTCAAAAAGCCAGGTTGCACGCAATAAAACAAATCGATTCAGGTATGAATTTTTCATGAATTTTGACGTAGAATCCGAATTTGTAATAAAAAAGGGGGCTTCCATTTGAAAAAATGAAGTTAGTATCAATTGCGGACGATTGCGCGCAACTTTTTTGCGCAAAAGTATTTTTCTTGAGATCCTCACAAAAAAACATGAAGAATTGCGTTGATTGGAATTTTTTACGCTGTATTTTGCGGAAATGAAGGGGGGTGTAACCTTTTCGTGAAACTGTATATCGTCGGCCTAGATGTGATACCTCGTAAGTGAAAAATCCTAACTTTTCAGGAGAAGCAAAAAACTGTTTACTCGGGTATATTACGACATTTTTTTTTGGTATCCTTGGTTATTAAAACTTGTGAGGGCCCATTGAGTATAAGTATAAGGGTTTGGGACAATTATTTCATCTCTTGATCGAAAAACTGCATTTACGAGTTCTCACTTACTGGATTGAAAATTGCCCTTTCAACTTACAAGGTATCACTACTTCTCTTTCAAACACCATCCGAGCACCATAAGTACACCAGAAGATTTTTTTCCAAATTAGTGGAGAAGAGGATCTTAGAATACAAAAAAAGGAACCTTAGAGGAATCTCAATGCATTTATTATAAAATTTATAATGTTTGGTGACATAAAATAAAAACATTTTTAATGTAGGTAATTCCAAAAATTTTGGTTCCGAAATGGGACGGTGATTTGGATTCATATTCCAATTTCATGGCACTTTTCAATCAAGTCGTTCATAACGGACGCTACACAGGTGCTACAAAACTCACGTATCTCCGCTCTTTATTGACTGGTCCACCACTAAAACTTATTGAGGGGTTCCAAATTACTGATCGTGATTATCAAGCCTACCGTCAACTCCAAATTCGGTACTCTTCTACACGAATTCTCGCCGTTCATTATTTGAACAAAAAGTAAGACTTTTCCCCACTTAAAAGTGATGGTTATGCTGATCTTCAAGCATACTTGGAGGTTTTTGATTCAAATTACGCTGCATTTCTCAACCTCGATTTGCAAAATCATCATGATTTTGCTATGTGTCATTTCGCCCTCCATCAGTTGTCTTCAAACACTCGTTTATTGTTTGAACGTTCTCTTCAAGATGTCGATACGTTACCTACTTTTGATCAACTTATTCGTTTTGTCCGTGATCAATGTAAGTTGAAAGAACTTACAAGAGTGGAATTTAGAAAAAGTACCAGTTCTAGTGGTACTCCTAGTAAGTTCAGGAAGTCGGAGGAAGTTCAAACTGTTACTCATGTTGATCCTGATCACGTCTTTGCAGAACAACATTTCGTGGATACGCATAGTCGAGCTTCAGACGGTTCTTACATCGTCAGGCTTCCGTTCTCCAAAAAGGATTTTCCGCCTTTTGGAAGTAGTCAGGTTCTTGGTTCAACATCGAAAACAAACTTCGAAAAAATAAGGATCTACGTGAAGCATATCATGACTTCCGTCTGAAACCTGTTGCTGTCACAACCGATATAAAAATGATGTATCGAAAAATATGGCTTCACCCTGATGACTATAAATTCCAAACCGTAGTGTGGCGGAAATCAGAGTCTGAACCTTTAAAAACTTATGCTTTGAAAACAATAACTTATGGGCTAAAACCGGCCCCCTTTTTGGCTCAACGCGTTCTAAACCAGCTTGTTTCTGAAAATGGACAATGGTACCCGTTGGCATCCAAAGCTTTCATGGAGGCTTGTTTTATGGATGACATTTGCTATTCAGTTGATGATGAAGAAGCTGGTCGTAAACTCAAGACAGAGTTGCAAGAATTGTTAAAAGGTGCAGGTTTCGAGTTGAGGAAATGGGATCCAATAGACCAGAAATATTGGAAGACCTTCCCTCGGATCATAGAGCAGATGTCTTGTCACTTAGCCGACCTGAAGATTTCTGTATGCACATTCTAGGAATAGAATGGGACCCAGTAGAGGATGTTTTCACCTACAAAATATCACTACCCGACACAGCAAACTCAAAACGCACCGTGCTCTCACAAGTCGCTTCCATATTCGACCCACTAGGGTGGATTGCTCCTATAGTGTTCTGGGCTAAATCCTTCCTTCAAGAATTATGGAATCGTGGTTTGGGTTGGGATACCCCCTTGGATGCAGAATGTTCCTCACGGTGGGCGGAATTCTCTTCTCAACTTCCTTCACTCTCTCGATTGAAATTGTCCCGACTTAGTGTAATTCCGCATTCCAAGGTCCAGCTAGTCGGCATGTGTGATGCTAGCATGCTAGGATATGCTGCTGTCGTGTACCTTCGTTGTGTAACATCAAGTAATGTTACAGTTTCTCTCTTGAAAGCAAAAACAAAAGTCGCTCCGCTCGAAGTTCAAACCGTTCCTCGCTTGGAATTATGTGGAGCCTTACTGCTAGCCAAATTGGTGAAGTCTCTCGACTATCTGATCAAGAAATTAAGTATTTCAGAGGTTCACCTTTTCTCGGATTCTCAAGTAGTACTGTCGTGGATCAGCACACCCACACACCTCCTTAAAACATTGTGTAGGAGTGAAACCAAGGGTTAGTTAGAAAATATAGTCTATACAAGTATATGGTATTATTGTATTACAGTTTATAAAACATAATAATGGGTAATGGACTTACTCGAAGCCAGAACTAGACATGCTAGATCATTTAAAAAGTCTATGATTCACTACTAAATGCAATAAAATACAATAATTTTACCTTGAACTGAGAGGAGCGGCGATCCATGTTGTAAACAGAAGGAATAATGGCGATAGCACTGTTTAGTTACGAGGAAACACAAGTTTGGCGGGACACTTCCATTTACGTGGAAACACTTGGGCGCTCTCTCTTGGTACTTGCGAGGTATCACTAGTTCCTCCAGTTCGCTAAACAGATACGAGGTAGAGCCAAAATCGCTTTTGAGAGGTAATACGATTTTTTACACTTACGAGCTCTCACTATATCAACGCGGCTTGTTTTTCTGAATCCAACGATACCAAAACCTAAAAAACGCATTTTTGTCACTTACGAGGTATCACATCTAGGCCGACGATATGGTTTTTTGGTAAAGAGAAAAATGTGATCATTAATGATACCTAAACTCTATCAGTACATCCGACCATGATTTCGGTTCCAACCTGACTGGTGTAAGAAGGACTCAGCTGTATAAATATCATATACTGTGGATATTATAGTTCAGGATAAAAATTATACAACATTAATATAATATATTAATGTTGTATAATTTTTATCCTGAACTATAATATCCACTGTTATATTATAACATTTAATGTAAAGACGAGCTTGGAAGATGTAACAATTACATGAACTCACGTGATTGATGTGCTTGGAATTGCAGATGTCCACTTCAGCTGGGTGGGACGGAGTCTTGGACGGCATCATCAACGAAGAGAACTGCGACAAGCCGGACCCGGAGATGGGATCGCCCGGCGACTGCGGTTCTGCGACGATCGGCATAACGTTCCTTCTCAGCTACCTCGTCATCAGCTTCCTCATCGTCATCAACATGTACATCGCTGTCATCTTGGAGAACTACTCTCAGGCCACAGAGGACGTCCAGGAAGGCTTGACTGACGACGACTACGACATGTACTACGAAATTTGGCAACAATTCGATCCTGACGGCACGCAGTATATTCGATACGATCAGCTGTCGGAGTTCCTCGACGTGCTGGAGCCTCCGTTGCAGATACACAAACCGAACAAGTACAAAATCGTGTCGATGGACATACCGATTTGCAAAGGAGACCTCATGTTCTGCGTCGACATCCTCGACGCCCTCACCAAGGACTTCTTCGCCAGGAAAGGAAACCCCATCGAGGAGTCGGCCGAGCTCGGAGAAGTCGCCCCGGGTCGTCCGGACGAAGTCGGCTACGAGCCCGTCTCCTCCACGCTATGGCGGCAGCGCGAAGAGTACTGCGCACGCCTCATCCAAAACGCCTGGCGCAAGCACAAACAGGCACGGGCGGGCGGCGGACCGGACTCGCCCGGATCGCCCGACGCCTGCGACACGACCGTCCTCGTCGAGAAGAACGGTCACAAAGTCGTCATTCACTCGCGATCCCCATCGACCACGTCCAGGTTAGCGGACGTCTGAACAAGGCCACGTCCCCCATCCCCACACTCGCCACAACAGGACACGGACTCTTAGTTGAATCAACGTTTTTTTGTGGCAAACAACAAAAGGCACTCAGGTTCACCACCACCTCTCTTACAAATACTACATTTTACCGGTTTCACATTGAGGGCTTTCACATTGTCCATTTTAATAACAAAAATTTGAATTGCTTACAACCCATTTTTTCATACCAATTGTTGAATCTCATAATTTTTTAAAACAAAAAAAGCTTTATTAATTTTATTAAAAGTTTAGATTATATATATAAATATAACGAGACTAATTGTTAAACTATATAAATATATATGAAGCGTATGCTTGTACATACGGAAGGTTTAATATTGTACAATTGAATGTATGCCTACAAGCTTTGTACAAAAAAATGTCTGTAGCGTTCATGCTTCAAGGTAAAACATAGTCGCTGGTACAATAATTTATATTTAAACGAAAAAATGAAAAAAATCCAAAAAAAATGTATGGGTGAGGCTTGTGTATAAATTACCATCACTTTTTATATAGTCCTTCCTCTGTGTTTCCGTGAGCAAAATCAGTGTTTTTGTAGTTACGAAGTGTTCTGAAAAGCACAGTGTCGGTTGTGACATACAATTTAAAAAACGAAAATTTTAATTGAATCAAATCGACCGCAAATATGTAAAAGCATACATTGATTACATGTATGTTTAAAGTTAAGGATGGGCGGGACGTGGCAACCTATTTAATAATTTAAAAAATATCAGATATAAGGCTTCTCACATCTTTTATCTTCGGCGCTAAAAGTGTTTTGTTACCAAGGAATATAAGTGACCGAAAGGTAGACTGTTTTTGAAGAAAAAAATCAAACGATTTTTTAATTTCACTTATGTAAAACAATGGGGGTGAAAAAATTCGTACATTTTTAAAAGAGAGCAATGAAAAAGTGAAAAATACGACAGTTATCAATAATATTCGTGATGCACACATATAACTTTTACAAAATAAATCTTATTCATTACGAAAAAAAAATATATTATTTTGTCATGCGATTTGTTCTGTGACAAATAAATGAATTTAACAAGAAAAATTAGAAGTGAACATAAAAATAGCGGAAGGATAAAATAAAAGTTAAATAGCTTACAAGTTTCCATCGGGTTAGTCTTCAATCAGCTGCAATCACTTGGTTTTTATGAACTATGCAAGCGCAACGATGCAGTTTGTGTTTTGTCTTAAGCAAGTTGGGGCGATACACTTCCCTGCCAGCCCCGAAGTGCTTAGCATATATGCCTTGTAATTACATTTGTTTTTCCTTTGCAATATATAATTTGCCAATTAAAATAAAATTTAAAAGTTTGGTAATAAAATGTGCATGGCGTATTTTATTCATCTTGTAGTAGAACTCAGTAATCCTACTTGAACGTATCGCCGTCCATCGTGTGTTGGGCCTTTCTTCAATAAAGTTGGAAGGTTGAGGGAGGATTTACTGCGGGGGTCTCAGTCGGTCGCCGTTATTTCTTAGTATTTCACGAAAACGAAGGCGCAAAAACATAAAATGTTGTATTTAAATTTGAAATTTTAAAGGATTTTAGAAATTCATTAGTGCACGGACCTAGGGAATTGAGAAACTGAAATATTGCCGCTGGAATCATCAAAATCGAACATTTATTGCTAAAGAAAAATGGAAAAAAACTTCTGAATAAACAGGTTTTTCCTATACCAACCACATTTGGACCGATTTGGTTCAAATTTGGTATGTGGGCTCCATTTGGGGTCTAGTTGTGCCGCGAAGCTTTTGGTTGATGTCAGTCACTTCTAAGGGGTGACAATTAAGGGTTGAAATTTTCAAGTGCCCTAGCTCGAAAACACTCGAAATAAAGGTAAGGTAAAAGCACCAATAGTGGACACTTTAAGGAAATTTTTGCATTGAATTCTCAATAGATATGATGGATTTTGTTTGAGAACGATGAACCTTCATTTTTTACATTCTATGACTCTTCGCCTTTTGATTCCACACCCAAAATCTTTAAATACTTCACTTTAAATATTTTTAAAATAATAATTACAAAAAGCCTTCTATGAGGGCAAAGTGGACACCAAAATTTCCTTTCGTTTCTATAGTGGACACTTTCTGCTTCTATAGTGGTCATCACTCGTGTACTGCCTTTTTCGAGGGATTTATGCTTTAAATGGGGTCTGTAGGCTAGGATATTGAAAACAAAATTGGTCAATTATAAAAAGTAATAGACGATTATCACTTTTACAGTAGGTAGATAGGAAGAAAGTACAGATTTAACATAACTGTTTTCATCAAATTGATGAGGAAATCATTTTTCGACCACAAAACCCACGAAATACATCACTTTAGTAATAAATTCGTTATTTACAACTGGAATAGGCTGTTGGTTTACGTTTCAAGGTACGTAGAATCCAAAAATCGAATAAAAATTTGGCCGCCCTCCGTACGCGGCACTTTTGCCACTTAGCATTGAACGATTTTGATGAAATTTGGTATGTGGGCTCCATTTGTAGTCTGGTTGTGCCTCGAAGATTTTGGTTGATGTAGGTCACTTCTAAGGGTTGAAAAATAAGGTTTTAAATTTTGAAAACGCCCTAACTCAAAGAATTTTGATATAAAGGTATTGTTTTCCCATCAATATAAGATAGTACCTATAGAATTTTTTGAGACCACGCGGAGCCTTGTAAGACAAACCGTTCGTTCCCTACGAGAACTTAAGGGTTGGACTTACGATAAATCAGAAACACGAGTGTGAATCCCCGTTCAAATGTTAGCTGACCGAAATACGATCGATGTTTTTGTTCAAGTTGGTTGGAGGTATTAATAGCAAAACCGTGTTCTTTGCAGACGAGTGATCTATATAGAAAAAATTAACCTTTGTGTAATAATTTGCAGAGTTTGGCAGCTGTAGCCAATGGGGTGCCATTTTTGACCTCTATATTTAATGCTCTATACATCTCCTCCTCATCATACTGCCAGATACTACTACCTCGAGCCATTTTCCTGAAAGAAACATACAAAATAGATAGTAATACGAACTAGAAAATGCACGAACCACCTGTATGATCACAATTAGACTTGTTGTTTCAATAGTGGACATTTGTGATTCAAAAGATGACACCCCCTGTCCACTATTGGTCCCCATGAACAGAATGATCCCAAATTAACGTAGCATATACAGCTGTATATTAAGAACAGTCTGAACACAAAAAAAACTCAGAATAAAAAATCATTCATGTTTCAAAAGTGGTCACATTGGTTGTTTGATGTTTGTTAAGTGGACACAGGGCCTAAATGCTCACTCAGGATAATTTTCAAGAAATCCTTCATGTAAACTAATCTATACTATCTACTTGAACGTCACAAAAAAACCAGAAGTCGCTCAAAACGTTAAATAATTGGTTGGCGAGGAGAGGGGGAACCAGGTAAGTACAACAAATGGAATTTTACAGGAGAGCATTTTAAAGTTTCAAATTTTATTCCTATTGCCGAATAATCTTCCTAACCGAATAATCACTAACGCCCCAGCCAATAGGAGGCATGGTAGACTTACGCTGATTCTCGCAAACGAAAGCTGACATAAAATTACAGTGAAGATATTTCGATTTTCACCAAAAACGACTTACCTGGTCCCCCCCCCCTCCCCTGCCAGCCAATTGCACTTCCTTAAGAGGTTTGTTTGCTGATTTCAAATATGGTGGTTGTGAGGTGAAATCGAAATGTTTCATCTCTGTTCGCATTCTAATATTGTGACTGCAGCGATGCTGCGAATACCTAATCAGTGCAGACACATAATTATTATTCATATCATTTTTGTACCAGCGAGAAGCGTTGATAGTATGAGAGTCTAGCCCTCAGCAATCCTTGTCGGCTAGACTCTCATGTTGTTCCCAAATTTTCCCAGTTTCCCAAATTTTATCATTTAATAATGATAAACAGGAGGTTTCTTCGCGACCGATCATCACGTCCCGACTCAAGAAAGCGTTACCATGTTCACTTAAACAAATGTAATGTGAACATTTTTTGTCGCGAAATGAACATTAAAAAGAGTATCTACACTGCATGCAGATACATCTGTACATGGATATGTCTTATGATGGCAGTTTAAATGATGAGCTCACTCAGCTGATCAATGACCACTCAGGCGCCTTCAGCATTCTCCATTGACCCGCCCTTTCAAATTTCAGGTTCCTGCGTTCAACAGGAGAGGGAATGGCCTTGGAGCTCACTCAGCTGATCAGTGACCACTCAGGCGCCTTCAGCATTCTCCATTGACCCGCCCTCTCAAATTTCAGGTTCCTGCGTTCAACAGGAGAGGAAATGGCCTTGGAGCTCACTCAGCTGATCAGTGATCATCAACTTTGATGATGTATAGAAGTATGTATCGATTGACCCTGCCTCTCGAATTTCAGCTTCCTGCGTTCAACAGCATCAGAAAAAAATGGTTGGTAGGTAGAGACAACGGATAAGCCGTGTTCTTTCCAGACGAATGATCGGTACAGAAATTGAGCAATGATTTGCAGCGTTTTTTATTTGTTTCTACAATGACCAGCATCTTGAAAATTCGAGTTTCTTTCCTACCTGATGATTGTGACTACCATTATGTATCTTGAGACCAACTTAATGATTCAAAGAGTTATTGAATACAAAACACAAACGGTGGATACAGCTTTCGTACAAGTACGCAACCACGAGAGACATTTTATGTCTTTGCGCCCCCTTTCCCCTTCATATAAAACCTCGTATTGTACTTTTGTTTGTGGAAATTTGATTGTGCTCGTTGATGGTTGCGATGTAATGTACGTAAACATTCATTTAAACAATCACGCTCATGCCGCAGCTTGTTGGCCACGCACAACGGAGTGTTTTACGTAATACGATTGGGCAATTTAAATGAATCGAATGTAGCTTCCTGCGTTCAACAGGAGAGAAAAAGGCTTTGGAGCTCACTCAGGTGATCAGTGCACAATCAGGCGCCTTCAGCATTCTCCATTGACCCTGCCTCTCAAATGTCAGCTTCCTACGTTCAACAGGAGAGGAAATGGCCTTGGAGCTCACTCAGCTGATCAGTGACCACTCAGGCGCCTTCAGCATTCTCCATTGACCCTGCCTCTCAAATGTCAGCTTCCTACGTTCAACAGGAGAGGAAATGGCCTTGGAGCTCACTCAGCTGATCAGTGACCACTCAGGCGCCTTCAGCATTCTCCATTGACCCTGCCTCTCAAATGTCAGCTCCCTGCGTTCAACAGGAGAGGAAATGGCCTTGGAGCTCACTCAGCTGATCAGTGACCACTCAGGCGCCTTCAGCATTCTCCATTGACCCTGCCTCTCAAATGTCAGCTCCCTGCGTTCAACAGGAGAGGAAATGGCCTTGGAACTCACTCAGCTGATCAGTGACCACTCAGGCGCCTTCAGCATTCTCCATTGACCCTGCCTCTCAAATGTCAGCTTCCTGCGTTCAACAGGAGAGGAAATGGCCTTGGAGCTCACTCAGCTGATCAGTGACCACTCAGGCGCCTTCAGCATTCTCCATTGACCCTGCCTCTCAAATGTCAGCTTCCTGCGTTCAACAGGAGAGGAAATGGCCTTGGAGCTCACTCAGCTGATCAGTGACCACTCAGGCGCCTTCAGCATTCACCATTGACCCTGCCTCTCAAATGTCAGCTTCCTGCGTTCAACAGGAGAGGAAATGGCCTTGGAGCTCACTCAGCTGATCAGTGACCACTCAGGCGCCTTCAGCATTCTCCATTGACCCTGCCTCTCAAATGTCAGCTTCCTGCGTTCAACAGGAGAGGAAATGGCCTTGGAGCTCACTCAGCTGATCAGTGACCACTCAGGCGCCTTCAGAATTCTCCATTGACCCTGCCTCCGTAACGCTTTAAAGGGATCTGTTGGATGAAGATACCTATTTTCCTCTCACGATCATGTTGACATCTCATTTGTTGCTCACATCATACTCGTATGTTAGTGCGCATAATTCATGCGCATAATTCAGCTTTCCGTACAGGTGCATTCATATTAGGGACCGTGTACCATGATTAATAAATTGAGAGCTTTCCAATGAGTGGTGAAAGATTTTTGTGGGGTGGAAAATGAGGAAGTTAGTTTTCCCTAGGAACGATTGGTTGTACGTGAAAATCATCAGAAAATTTCCGCGTGACGCTCCCCTCGTCACAATGCCCCGTTACAATGCCCCGTCACAATGCCCCGTTACAATGCCCGCGTGACGATTTTTCATTTATGTGCCATAGTAAAGACATAAAATGTCAAAAACCAGAAGTCGCTCAAGCAATTATAAATTCCAAAAATACTGTTGCAACAGACCTGTCTCCTAACGAGGTTCAGCAGCAAGCACTACGTGCTAGCGACAGACCTCAACTACGCCATTTTCAAATGGTTATTATTCTTTCCCATGATGCTCCGGAGTATCGGTATTTCTACAGTAGCTTCATAGATGGCACAACCTACAAATTCTATGGATTTCAAAGTAGTTTGGCGCCTATTACTCTTATTTTTCACATTTATGCAAGCAAGTGTCCACTATTGGAACAGTGTCCACTATACCCCCATTTACCTTATCGTTTTTTCACCAATTTTAAATAGTATTGAATTTTTAAACATTTTTGATACCACCCGGAGCTCTGACAAACCGTTCGGTCCCTACGAGTACCTACTTAAGGATTTTCCTTCGATAAATCAGAAACACTAGTGTGAATCAAAAAAGAGGTCTAATCTCCGTTCAAATTTTATCTGACTAAAATGCGATCGCTGTTCATTTCTTCGATTTGTATACAGTTTTTCCTTCTGCGTAACCAGTAATTAAATTTCCATATGAAACTGTGTATTTTCGAATCGAGTGTGAAGCGTTTAGTTCTTTCTAATAAACTTGATTGTGAAGGTGTGAAGGCAGTATGGTGTGGTAGGTAGTACCTACCAATAGTTGGTAGGTAAAAAAAAGTTGGTAGGTAAAAAAAAATGTTGGTAGGTAGAAAAAAATAGGTAAAAAAACGCTGCAAATCATTGCCCAAAGGTTAATTATTTTCTGTATAGATCACCATTCTGTATAGATCACTGGTTCTCCATCAATAGCACCTACCACAATCTGTATTCATTCTTGACCTTCCCTCTCAAATTTCAGCTTCCTGCGTTCAATAGGATTAACCCTAGAATGGAAACATGCCTCTCAAGGCTTTCAATGGAAACATTGAGTAATTTTTACTCCCACGTAGGAAACCCCCTTTTTCCTCGCATTTTTTCTTTGAATGGTAATGAATTTAGGCGAATAACATTTATAAACAATGTGAGCAACTCATTCTGTATTGATAAATATCAATGAACAAAAATTCGAGTGTCAAATCATAGCAAAATTGGTTAAAAAAAACTTGGAGGTACCTATCTTCCTAACTATTTCTCAGACTAGTCTGCTGTTTTCTAAGCAGGTTGATAGGTACCTAAATAACACGTTCGGACTTCCTTCTTATAGCAAAATAATGAAATAAATAGCTTCCACTTCTCTCATCAGAAAACAATATACCATTGAAGCAATAAAAAAATAAATAAATAAATTTAAAAAAAACAGGTAGGTAGGTCCCTTCTTCAGAATGCTATCACTTACCTTCACAAACATTGGCAATTCAGTCTTATTCCCAATTACTGAAATAGATTTTAGTCCTTTATCACAGTAGCAAGTAAGAAGAAGTGAACTAGGGAAAAACTCAAATATCGGGGAAAAGGCAAAACATGATCACTCTCAAAGCCAAAAAGTAAACACAGCCAAGTTTGAATAGAAAGAAAAAATAATAAAACTTCCCATATGTGAACAACTCAAGATTAAGTAAAAATGACTCCCTTTGTGGGCCTTCTAATGGAAATGAGGAGTAATATTTACTCCTCTGGACTTACAGTATTGGAAATGTTGAGTAATTTTTACTCACTTACCTTTGAGAAGGGTTGAGCCACACTAAGGGGGAGCACCTGACCTTCCTGGGTGCACTATCACAGCTGACTAGAAACCTTGAAGGAAGTATAGCAGGAGCCAGGGGGCGCTACCTACCTAAATTCTGCCAGTGTTACCTGCTGAAGGTGTTGAGGAGTAAGATTTACTCATTGTTTCCATTCTAGGGTTAAAAATGGCTTCGGAGCTCACTCAGCTGATCAGTGCTCTTCCAGGCGTCTCCCAGCATTCGAGAAGATCTTCTTCACTCTTCAGATCACTGATCAGCTGAGTGAGCTCCGAAGTCATTTTCAATCCTATTGAACGCAGGAAGCTGAAATTTGAGAGGGAAGGTCAAGGGAGAATACAGATGGTGGTAGGTGCTATTGATGGAGAACCAGTGATCTATATAATAAATAATAAAACTTTGGGCAATGATTTGCGGCGTTTTAACCCACTCAGCGCGGAATTGACTTTCGCCCCTACCTGAGTTTTGGAAATGTTTTACATTCAAATATAGTGAGGAGTGTGTAAAAGCATTTAGTACAGGAAAAAATCAAATTCATCAACTTTTAAAATTTTATGCCATATGGCATCAAGCTCAGAAAACTCATATACAGGGTGTCCCATGTTAAGGACCGAAAAACTTCGGGAGTCGATTCTACAACTAATTTTAGTAAGAAAGTGTCTCATAGCAATTTTTCGTTAGACGCTTAATTTCCGAGTTATTTTAATTTTAAGATTTTTTCGTGTTTTTGACCTTAAGCCATAAAAATGACCATAACTCGCTTAATCTACAAGCAATTCAAAATCTAATTACACCGTTGGATAGGGCGTTAAATTTACCATCTTTCTAGTGGTTATAAAAAAATTTTCGTATGATCGTGATGGGTGAAAAATCAACTCGTAAAGTCATTTTTGTAAAATTGTTAAAATTTCCTACTTTTTCTTTTGATTGTTAAGGTTTTACTTCCACATGATTTTTCACGTACCTCTACATCAAAAACTGCGCAAAGATCTCAGCTTTCTAATGGTATAGTTCGTTTTAATTTTACTCCTCTAAATAGAGGTGAAAAATACGTTTGAATGCTAAAAAACGTGGTTGCGCTCATGGAAATCAAGGTTTCTGGTTCGTTGGTCCTCGGGCAGGTTCGACGAATTAGGGGTGGAATTCTACGTCATTTCCAACGCTACTAGACTGATTCCATCACCGTTGGTATGTGAAAGCTCAGTATTAAATTTTGGTAGGTCCGAATCTTTTCTTTTTTTTTAATTTACTTGGTATTTATGCATGAATTGAATGTTCAATTCTCGCAACTTTCTCGATTGTATGAAAAAAGAGATATCTCATAAAGAATAGCGTGTAGATTTGGAATAATTAATGATATTTTAGAGAAATTAAAAATGATATTTATGAACAAAAATCATCTTTATCTTCATCGAAGTACGTCATTGGCTAAACATGAATGAGATAATAAATTATCCTCTACTCCGTCTTTGACTTCGTTTGTCATTCGTTCGGATACCTGTAAACACAAAGCAAAGTTTTTAACAGCCAAGTAGAAAATAATTGAGGAATGAGCTGTCAGGAGACGATCCACATTATGTACTGAAGAAGGAGGAGGTCACATTGAGCACTTACTCTGAATCGGTAATATGATGACCACTGCTTCAAATTTTGACATTCCTCAATTAATTCCTACTTGGCTGTTAGAAACTTTGCTTTGTGTTTACAGGTATCCGGACGAATGACAAACGAAGTCAAAGACGGAGTAGAGGATAATTTATTATCTCATTCATGTTTAGTCAATAACGTACTTCGATGAAGATAAAGAATATTTTTGTTCATAAATATAATTTTTACTTTCTCTAAAATATCATTATTTATCTTTATTTTTTGACATTTTATGTCTTTACTATGGCACATAAATGAAAAATCGTCACGCGGGCATTGTAACGGGGCATTGTGACGAGGGGAGCGTCACGCGGAAATTTTCTGATGATTTTCACGTACAACCAATCGTTCCTAGGGAAAACTAACTTCCTCATTTTCCACCCCACAAAAATCGTTCACCACTCATTGGAAAGCTCTCAATTTATTAATCATGGTACATGAATGTACCTGTACGGAAAGCTGAATTATGCGCATGAATTATGCGCACTAACATACGAGTATGATGTGAGCAACAAATGAGATGTCAACATGATCGTGAGAGGAAAATAGGTATCTTCATCCAACAGATCCCTTTAAAGCGTTACGGAGGCAGGGTCAATGGAGAATGCTGAAGGCGCCTGAGTGGTCACTGATCAGCTGAGTGAGCTCCAAGGCCATTTCCTCTCCTGTTGAACGCAGGGAGCTGACATTTGAGAGGCAGGGTCAATGGAGAATGCTGAAGGCGCCTGAGTGGTCACTGATCAGCTGAGTGAGCTCCAAGGCCATTTCCTCTCCTGTTGAACGCAGGAAGCTGACATTTGAGAGGCAGGGTCAATGGAGAATGCTGAAGGCGCCTGAATGGTCACTGATCAGCTGAGTGAGTTCCAAGGCCATTTCCTCTCCTGTTGAACGCAGGGAGCTGACATTTGAGAGGCAGGGTCAATGGAGAATGCTGAAGGCGCCTGAGTGGTCACTGATCAGCTGAGTGAGCTCCAAGGCCATTTCCTCTCCTGTTGAACGCAGGGAGCTGACATTTGAGAGGCAGGGTCAATGGAGAATGCTGAAGGCGCCTGAGTGGTCACTGATCAGCTGAGTGAGCTCCAAGGCCATTTCCTCTCCTGTTGAACGTAGGAAGCTGATATTTGAGAGGCAGGGTCAATGGAGAATGCTGAAGGCGCCTGAGTGGTCACTGATCAGCTGAGTGAGCTCCAAGGCCATTTCCTCTCCTGTTGAACGTAGGAAGCTGATATTTGAGAGGCAGGGTCAATGGAGAATGCTGAAGGCGCCTGATTGTGCACTGATCACCTGAGTGAGCTCCAAAGCCTTTTTCTCTCCTGTTGAACGCAGGAAGCTACATTCGATTCATTTAAATTGCCCAATCGTATTACGTAAAACACTCCGTTGTGCGTGGCCAACAAGCTGCGGCATGAGCGTGATTGTTTAAATGAATGTTTACGTACATTACATCGCAACCATCAACGAGCACAATCAAATTTCCACAAACAAAAGTACAATACGAGGTTTTATATGAAGGGGAAAGGGGGCGCAAAGACATAAAATGTCTCTCGTGGTTGCGTACTTGTACGAAAGCTGTATCCACCGTTTGTGTTTTCAATGGGAATTGCAAGTTGGGGTGATTGTTTATGATTTTTAAATTCCAGCCATGATTTAGGTAAGTGTCGAAAAATAGGGGTTTTTCGGTTTGGAGAGCAAATCACATTTTGTCAAAGGAGAGGTTTTTATTCCACATCTACACCACTAGAAAGATGGTAAATTTAACGCCCTATCCAACGGTGTAATTGGATTTTGAATTGCTCGTAGATTAAGCGAGTTATGGTGATTTTTATGGCTTAAGGTCGAAATCACGAAAAAAATCTTAAAATTAAAATAACTCGGAAATTAAGCGTCTAATGAAAAATTGCTATGAGACACTTTCTTACTAAAATTAGTTGTAGAATCGACTCCCGAAGTTTTTCGGTCCTTAACATGGGACACCCTGTATAATACAATGTATTTCTTCGAATATAATCACTTTCTGTGCAAAAAAAACACTCAAACGTGTTTTTGTTCCAAAAATTTGCTCTTTGAGTCATTCTGCATGATACAGAATCAGTGAATAAAAAAGAAGCTAAATTTTACACAGTAAAATTATAAATGAAATTTCGAAGAAATATCAATAAATTTGGTAATTAAAAACAGGCTTTCACAGATGCAATCAGAGAGAGAATAATATTCTGCTTCTGCTGAAGACAGAGCCACATTTTGATGTTTCTTACTTCTCCAAGCAATAGTGTTATTATTGATAAAAATTATATAGCCTCCAATACTTCTACGATCTTTAGTATCATTAGCCCAATCAGCGTCAGCATAGGCTACTATTTTTAAATTTTGATCTGACTTCCTAAATGTTAGTTTCAGATTTGATGTAGCTTTAAGATAACGAAGTACTTGCTTCAAATGAATCCAATGTGCAAAACTATGTTCGTTTTGAAATTGGCTAAAATAGGCCACTGGAAAACATATGTCTGGTCTAGACCCTATCATTAAATACATTAAACTTCCTATGAGCTCTTTGTAAGGAAAATTTGAAACATTTTTCCCCTTTTCAAAATTATCTTGTAAATTCAATTTCGAAATCATAGGTATCATAGCTGGTTTCGCATCAGACATATTAAAGCGTTTGATAATTTTCTCAATTAAAGTTTTCTGAGAAACATGGATTCCATTTTCATCAATTTCAACATCAAGACCAAGAAAAGTAAATTTGTTTCCATTAGTCAAATCTTTCATTTTAAAATTTTGTCTCAAAGCTGTTTTAATTTCATTTAAGATTTCAATGTTTTTCGAAAATAGAATAACATCGTCAATCCAGATTAACAAAAAACAATTTTCATTAAAATATAAGCAAGGATCTGCAAGACTTCTACTCAATTTCAAACTTAATAATTTTTCATTTAAAACAATATTCCAACACTTTGGACTGCTACGAAGTCCATAAAGGCTCTTTTTCAATTTACATACCAAAGTCCTGGAATCACTCTCATCCACTGGAAGTCCTTTGGGGATTTTCATGTAAACAGGTTGTTTCAATAACCCATTCAGAAAGGCTGCCTCGAAGTCAATTTGGTGAATTTGCAGGTCCCACTCGACTGCAATAGCGAACAGTAGTCTTAGTGTATTCATGCGAGCAACAGGTGCAAAGATATCATCATCTAGAGTTGGTTGCTGCTGGAATCCTCTTGCTACTAGACGCGCTTTCTTGGTTTCTCCTTCATCAGTTTCCTTCAGACGAAACACCCATTTCGAATCAATGGCACTCTCACCCTTTGGCAAAGTCGTGAGTTCCCAAGTGTCATTATTTGCAAGATTCGATAGCTCTGTTTGGATAGCTTCCTGCCATCCCTTATCCTTACAGGCTTCTTCATAGGTCATGGGTACTTCGGAAGGTAGAGAGCCAGTAGACAACGCCCACATGACATTTAGCTGGTTGTCCGAATCAGCACCCAAGACATAGTCCTTCAGCTTTTCAGGTAAACGTTTCTCTCGAACTGGTCTTCCTGTTGTAGGTATAGGCACTGAGCTCTCATCATCACTGTTACAATCTTCTGCACCAATTTGCACAGGTTCCATAATGTAAGGCACTGCTTCATTGAAGGTAACATTCCGAGAGGTAACTATTTTTCTACTTTCAGGGTTCCATAGTCGATATCCATTGCTAGTATATCCAACCATGTACATGAGAATACTTCTGGCATCAAGATTGCTTTTTCTGTCCTCTTTGGGAATAAGGGCATAGGCTTGACACCCAAATACACGCATATTCTCAATGTCAACAGGTCGATTGTACCAAATTTTAGCTGGCAACTCATCACTTGGCAAAGCATTGGTTTTCAAACGATTTATAACATACACAGCAGTCCTTACAGCTTCACCCCACAGTTCCTTCTCTAAGTTTGAATCTAGTAGTAAACAACGTCCCATATTCATAATGCTGCGATTCATTATTTTCAGGATTTCGGGGTATGTTATATTGTATTGAGATTCCTTTAGATCGACAAAATTCTTGAAAAGCTTTAGAAGAGTATTCGCCACCGTTATCACATCGTAGGTTGACGATTTGAGACTGAAATCTAGCATTAACAGCTGCAACATACTCCACAAATTTATCGAGCACTTCCGATTTGTTCCTCAACAGATAAATGACTGTAAAATGCGAGTAGTGGTCGGTAAAGGTGACGTAGTATCTCATGCCATCATAGGTAGCTGGGGTTATAGGACCTTTCACATCCGAACTGACAGTTTCAAGTATTCTTCTGGGTTTCTTGAATTCAGGAAGGGAATTGAAGGGTTTTCTGGTTTGCTTTCCCTTTATACAGACATCACACAGATCAGAAGAAGGGTGGACAGACGAATGACCCATTCGACGGTGCATCACAATGTTTTTGTTTACATTCACGGAATATGCAGATGGATGACTCATCACACTAAAGTTGACAACAAACATACTTCCTTTTGACTCACCTTCAAATAAAGTACGCTTTTCATTAGCTACGGTGACTTTATTTTCATCAAAAGTTACGATGAGACCGCTTTGAACCATTTTGGGAACTGATAACAAGTTGCACGGGAGATCATCACACTGCAACACATTCAATAGTTTCAAAGTATTTCCGTGACACTGCACACGCAAAGTTCCTCGTCTCGAAGCTAAAATTTTCTGTCCCTTTTTGGCTACATTCACGTAAATGTTAATGTTTTCAACGTCAAAAAGATGCTTCCCAGTTTGTTTTGTAACAAGATGACAACTCGCGCCTGAATCACAGATAAAGTAACCGCTTGAGGAGGTTTCACTTTTCCGACCGCCTCCACACAAGTTCGATTCAAATTCGATCGATTCCGGATAACAAACGAACGCGATTTCATCTTCTTCGTCGTTTTTCTCTTTCGTGAAATTACATCTCGCTTTTGAAGGATGATTCCTGGGGCAGTTCACTCGTTTGTGTCCGATCTGACCGCAAAGATGACAAGGGAAGGGGAATGAAGTTCCAGCTGTTCCAGAGTTAGCTGTCGAATTGTTCGCTCCAACACCTCCACTGCCAGCTGATGAACGACTGCAGTTCTGCCAATGTGGACGCGAGAAATTTCCACGCCAACTGCGATTTCCCTTCGTCCCTCGCCCACGGTTTCGATTCCCTCGGAAAGACGAAAAAGCCACTTGTTGAGATCCGCCATGTTCCTTTCCGACTTGCGATTTTTGACGATTTTCCTCTAAGCAAAGACGATTTTTCACGTACTCAAGAGTTACTTTCGTTTGATCCTCATTGAAAGCGATGTCAATTGCAGTAGTAACGACTTGAAATGAATCCGGCATAGAAGACAACAGTTGAGCAATGACATCGGCGTCCGACATTTTTCCGCCACTTGCCTTGTACTCATTTATCCGACTCTCATACATTTCCAAGTAATCGCGAAGAGATTCGTCCTTTTTATACTTCATGTCAGCTATCTGCCGTTTTAATCCAACCTGGGCCGAAAGTCCTTTTTTAATGTAGGTTGATTCTAGTGTCTCGAACATTTCCTTGGCTGTTGATTTTCCCATTATGGTGTCCAAGATTCTATCATCTGTTAACCGCACAAGTATCTCTCTACCCTTCAAATCCATCTTCCGGTAATCTTCACATTTAACTTCCGGTTTCTTGGGACTCAATGCATCAAGAACGTCGTTTTGTTCTAGGTGGAGCTTCAAGCGAAACGCCCATTGGGGGAAATTCACTCCATTGAAAGGCCTGATACCGGGCACCATCACGTGTGTGGTTGACGCCATTACACCTGCGCCGATTCCAATTTTCCGCACGCGAAAAAACTATTTCCACTCGGTACTTCCGCACTTCCACTTTCCAAAAAATGAAAAATAAATAAATGAAGCGATTCTGGGGCCGATAACCTCTTAAATGAATGATGGATTTGATAGAAAGAACGCGAGAGATGATTTAGATGAGAGCACTTTATTAAGACGAAAGGCAACACAAGACTGAGGGTTAATAGGTAGGGAGAGGAGAGGTGTGCGCAGGTAGGTAGTGGGGACACAAGTGAAAACCTAGGAGAAGCTCTAGGAGCTAACAACTCCAACAAAGCTTAACTGTACCAAATTTTCCAATATCGACTTTTACTACTACACTGTTTATCGTCACCTGCCTAATTATTTTGGCCAAAATGAATTAGGAATAATTTGTCTGTGCACTCACGTGTTGGGCCCGAAGGTATCCTCGACGGTCTTGATGCTGGATGATTTTTAGGGGGATGATGTCTCGACAGTCCAGGGAATTTCACTACCACTGACTTTGAGATGAAGGGATGGGAAGACTTTCAGCCGGAACTTAATCGTCGCGCTTTTTGGGGAAAAACGTTCGGCCGGAACCTACTTGTTTGAGCTCTGGGGACGGTGTGTTGGCCGCCACAGGCCGTCCGATCTAGAACGTTTCCCCCTCCTCTCGTCACGTGATCCACAGCCTCCTGGAGTCCTCAGGCTGCCATCCGGCCTTGGCCGAAGGCCCTTGCTGCTGCGGTGGACATAAGCGGCTTGTGTCCCTCTTTGGTTTCGTGGTTGAATCAGGGCTCGGACGCCTCAGATGGTGTTCAGCGTCCTCATCGTAGGGGGGCGAACCACGCCCCTGTAGAGCTGGCCCAGATTACCCCTCCACAGTCCTTCGCCGCAGGTGGCTCTGTGGGGGCGGCATCTTGGGGTTCAGGAAGGGGGGTGTTGTTGACTTACCCCAGCCCCGTCACATTGGTATCATTCGTGAGCAGGGGCTCACAGTAGGTAGAGGACAGAAGTCCTCTCTTCCATGTTGGTAGGTAGAGGACAGAAGTCCTCTCTTCCATGTTGATAGGTAGAGGACAGAAGTCCTCTCTTCCATGTTGGTAGGCAGAGGATAGAAGTCCTCTCTTCCATGTTGGTAGGTAGAGGACAGAAGTCCTCTCTTCCATGTTGATAGGTAGAGGACAGAAGTCCTCTCTTCCATGTTGGTAGGTAGAGGACAGAAGTCCTCTCTTCCATGTTGGTAGGTAGAGGACAGAAGTCCTCTCTTCCATGTTGTTAGGTAGAGGACAGAAGTCCTCTCTTCCATGTTGGTAGGTAGAGGACAGAAGTCCTCTCTTCCATGTTAGTATGTAGAGGACAGAAGTCCTCTCTTCCATGTTGGTAGGTAGAGGACAGAAGTCCTCTCTTCCATGTTGATAGGTAGAGGACAGAAGTCCTCTCTTCCATGTTGGTAGGTAGGGGACAGAAGTCCTCTCCTCCATGTTGATAGGTAGAGGACAGAAGTCCTCTCTTCCATGTTGGTAGGTAGAGGACGGAAGTTTGATGTCCCGTCAGTGTGAAGGAAGGGACAGATTCTGTTCCTTGTGAGGAACACCTTCTTCAACGAATTTTTTTCGATACTTGCACTACAACTGTGTCCACCAAGTTCGCACCACTGTCCATTGAGAAGGTATACGACCCATTTCTATCATTTTTGAAGTGACGCTAACGTTAGCAGAACAGATAACGCGTATCTGTTGTGTCTCCGGCTTGGAAAGAATAAACAAGTCTCTGTGGCACCGTCTTGCAGATCGTTTATGTTAAATTATACTTTTAATTACCTATAGTTTTCAAAAGTTACTGGTTTCTATACTTTAAGCGTAGGTAGTTTACTGGTTCGTGTGATCCACTACACACAGGTCGTAAGAAGAAAGGAAAAACCAACAGTAGCGTCCTCTCACCTGCGTTCCTCTCCTCAACTGGGTAAGAAATCTATTATTTATGTTCTTACTAAAGTAGTTTTTCAAGATTATACTAGATCGTTGATACATGGACCCAGCATTACTTATGTTTGGTAAAATGGTAAAACATCCGATGTACTGTAGAATGGGATTTAATTGTTGAACAAAAATCAGGCCGTCGACTGAATTGGGCAGTTACGTAGGTAACATTGCAGGTCCAATTTGAACTGCAAGGCTACAGTTTTTATGTTTCTCGTCACACCTGAAAGGTAAAAAAAAAAAGAACTAGAAGTGGAAAAACCCAAAATTCCATACATCTTTTACCTAATAGGTAGGTACGTCTGATCAATGAGGAATTTCACCATGTCCGAATTTCCTATTTTTGACCTCAAAATCGGATTCATATTAATGTACGTTCATATTATGAACGTTTAAATACACCTGGAGGATGAAACACAAAAGAAACCAATGAAATGTGTTATTTCTGGTGCCCTGGCACCATGGTGGCACCACTATTAGTTCCATGGTGGTACAGATAATAATTCATGAAAATCCGCAGGTATAATGAAAATTTTTCCTCAATTTCAAAGCTTGGGTACAATGAGTAAGCAGTAGGGTAAGTGCACCAGTGTTCGACGTCTTAACGATTTTTTCCTAGCTTTTTAATCACAGCACCATTAGTATCCAACCAATTTGATGATTTCACCACTTTTCTAATGGGCCAACATCTCAGGAATCGGAAACCAATTCAATTTTCATTAATAAACAAGAATTTAAGCTTTAAAACCTTCAAAACTGAATGTGGTGTTTTGTACCAGTTGTCGACATGCGATGCCTAGTTTCCGACAGGGGTTAGATCCAGTATTCGACACCCACCATTTTTCCATGGTTTATGAGGTAGTACCTATCAGGTACATGCAAATAGGTAGGACCTAGTCCAAGACAACAACTTTAAAAACATTGTTAATCATTTAAGAAACTCAACAGATAAAAATTGAAATTACACTATTAGAGATCATTTTTCAGAATGGAAATATTGAACTTAAAACTACTCACATAAAAAGACAGCCTCATTATCATACATTTTTTAAAAACCCATACATAATATATCAGCTAACAGTCTTCCAAGTATTACGCATTAGTCTTAGAGTCAGACTAGAAATTTGTGTGAATAAAATCACACGCGATGAGATTGTGGAAAACCATTTTAATCAAAACGGAGTTGAGTAGAATGTTGTCTATTTCCACGAAAATAATGAGTTACAAGTTAAATCGATTCCAACGGTTAGGTGGTCATCAGTAACCAACAATAACTGAAGGTTCATCACAGAGAGCATAGCTCCCAGGTCCCTTCACTTCTCTGAGCCAATAGGATTCTCCTTTCACTTATCTGATTGGGTATGACTTTCACTTTCTCGACCAATGGGATTCAAGTTCCCTTTCACTTGTGACTATATAGTCACAAGTGAAGTTGTGACTATATAGTCACAAGTGAAGTTGTGACTATATAGTCACAAGTGAAAGGGAGCTTGAATCCCATTGGTCGAGAAAGTGAAAGTCATACCCAATCAGATGAGTGAAAGGAGAATCCTATTGGCTCAGAGAAGTGAAGGGACCTGGGAGGATCATCAAATGCCAATCAAGGCAGACAAAGTGAAAGGGAGCTCAAACATTGGTGAGGGTAACATTGTGAAGGGGAGACCAAGGCTATTGTAGGAAGGAACCCATCAACGGTGAAACATGTTGAGGGACCACCTCATTCAGACATTTACCAGACCTATCACTCTTAAGAATCTCGAACTGTTCAAGCACATCCAACATACCTCCCTTTGGGCAAAAATGAGGAAATTCTATGTACTGTCCGTTTGTTAGATCAAAACTAAAGTTATGATTGGATTCTCTTAGGTGATTCGCAAAAGCAGAATCACCTTTGTTATCCCTGAAATCCTTCTCATGCTCTTTTATTCTTTCCCTAAATTTCCTACCAGTTTGACCACAATACTCAAGCCCACAAGAACATTTCAGCTTATAAATCCCACTTTTATCTTGAACGCAAATTGTATCTTTAACAGAACCCAACGAAGCTTTAAGATTATTTTTATGTTTAAACCCTAATTTGAAACCTCTAGATGATAACATTTTGCCAATTTTGTCAGAAATCTTAAGAGTTCCATAGTATGGAGATTTCCATGGGTTTCTTCTTTTTCGCCTTGCAGTTTCCTAAAGCCTCGCTCCTTCGCTTGACTGCCATTCTTATGAATCACTGGAACAAACAAAACTGTCATTCTAAAGTAAATTCATGAAGCCTGTCGGTCACTGGATCATCAAGCTGTCGATTACTGGATAATTCATTTCTCAGTTTTCGACATCAGTGTGAGCCGCAGCTCACAGATGCCTTTCCTTCCGCTTTGGAATCTAAATGAAGCGGAAAATGCAAATTCGGGGGATCGGGAATCAAACACATCACACAGGAAGAATGACACGCATCACAGGCTGTGATGCGTGTCATTCTTCCTGTCCTTGTCGCAGGCAGGATTGAGGGTGGGGGCGCGGCGCGCAGCCTTATATCCATCCCCCTCCCCGCTCGGTGGTGCGCTGGGCGCCCACGGCGGGAGGACCGGGCGGCGTCCCCCTACCCTCTGCTGTGATTCACAGCAGAGGGTAGGGGGACGCCGCCCGGTCCTCCCGCCGTGGGCGCCCAGCGCACCACCGAGCGGGGAGGGGGATGGATATAAGGCTGCGCGCCGCGCCCCCACCCTCAATCCTGCCTGCGACAAGCTACCACCCCCCCAGTTCGCGTCTATAAGACTCAGTTAGCCATTAGATTGCAACTGCCCCCACGTTTTCATTGCATTGCGCAACAAAAATTTCAAAATTCGCTCTCTCGCTCCTAAAACTGTATCAAATTAACAGTTTGAGTAAAGATTTCCTCGTACTAGTCGCCCGACCCACGCTTTCCCTTGGACCAGCCCTGGACAACCAAACAAACCTTCGACGCCTCGGACTATTCTCCGCATCATCCGCCTTGTGAGTGTAAATTTAGTATTATTGGCCAATAATAGGAACTAAAGGGGATTGAGACAGAGTTTAGTATTAATAATACCAGTGTAAATTACTTACCTTTGCCGAGTCGCCCGTAAGCCACTCGTTAATTCAAGTCCATTTTGTTGTGAAGATCAGTAGAAAGAGTCATTCGTATCTAGTTAACTATAAATACTTACCTGGTAATACCCAATTTTACCTTCAAGGAACATTTCGACAGACAGTATTTTGCAATTGTTTCACAAGTTTTATTATTGCATTGAATATTTTGTACATGTACATAATTTTATCTTTTCGTTTGACGTCGATTACACGCAGTTCATTTTACTTCTTGAGTTCTTCTTCACAGCTACACCTGAAACATAAAAGTGGTTAAAATTAAAGTCAAATTGAGAATACAAAATTCAATACTTCACCCTAGGAAAATTCGTAGTTACCTTGCGCCACGTCGCATTGCTATCCTTTCTTCTTTGTCTTCGAGTACGAGGTGAAGCCCCTTCAGGGAGTACTCCATTACAGGTTCTACGCAGTTGCCTACGTCATCGACCGCTACCCCTTGCACCGCCGAGTTAAGTATTTCCTCACATTACCTAACTTTAAGTTGCAAACATTTTCTTGTCTTTTCTATTCCATACAGCACAACGTTACATGCCGAACCCCCTTCAGGGCTAGGCAGCTTACATCAGTTAAACCAGTTTCCGACACCCCCTGTCGAACACTGGATCCAGTTATTATAAAGTATAATCTTCAACACCATTGGAATCACCGTTCATCAACGGTTCACGCTGCGATCAGAACTAAAAATTACTCTGAACCCCAGTATTCGACACTTGCGTCGATAACTGGTAAACAACGATTTTCGAGTACCCAGTTTCCGACACCCCATATTCGCTATATAAAACCCCATTCGCTATATAAAACCCATTTGAAAGCATGCAAAGAAAGGAACACATTCCTTCAAGTATAACTAACTAGAATAACATTAGAAAACAATGATATTTTCAAGAATACAGGAGAGAGAGCAAAATGTTCACTTACCTCCTTAGGAGAAACAATAGCACAGGTGGAAGTCTGGAACACACTAACTTTAACACGTTTTCGCACAGTGAACCTCCCAAGTAAATCCTTCGAATTGGTGGGATTCGGCTTAAAAATGTTCAAAGCTGTTGAAGACGCCAAGTTTAAATGGGTAAATAGCACCAAACGCTTATTTTTCCAAATTAAGTTCGTGACTGTCGAATACTGGTTCACTGTCGGAAACAGGAGCATTTACCCTAAAGGAACCGAAATATTGAAAAATAGGATATTTTGTAAATATTATTCCCCCACTCGCCTCCTCCCCTTGCGAATTTTGGTACTCTGGTGAAATCATGTACAACTCGGAAGTTATTTTAGTCAAACAAAAAAAGAAACACGCAAATCGGTTGGAAATTGAGGCCTGGGCAGAGTTTACAAGATTATGCCCGCAAACGCACGTTTTTTAAGCATTAACCCCCCCCCCCCCTTAAAAGGCAAAATTCGAAATTCCGGCGACGTAGTGCACAACTAGATAGTTTTCCGCGTCGAACAAAAAAAGAACCAGGAAAATCGGTGGAGAACTAAGGCCTGTGCAGACGACACAAGATTTTGTCACACACACAGATATATATGGTTTTTTCCGCGGATTTGGATTCAGGATGGTCTAAAACGGATTACTGTGTGGTTATTTTTTTTTTTTCTGTTGAGTGTTGTCCAACTTTACCTCAGATCGATCGCATAAGGACGCCCAAGTCTTACTGTGGGACGTCCTAAAAATAGAAAAGCAAGATGTGGAAATTAGGTTTCCCCTGTTTTGTTTGATAACTTTCCTCTTAGATAACACGGTTTCGTCGTCCCAACGGGCAACACTGGGAGGAGACCGCGATCAGAACAGCCAATCAGCGAGCATTCTCGCTTCACGTTGAAGAGGTCCGTTTTCCCGGTTATTTTTTGAAATCATAAATTTTGATTGTCTCCCAAAAATAACAGGAGACTAATTTTCCAAAATCAACCCGATTTTCATCTATCCCACACCATTAACTATTCAGGAAATATGCAAACAGAATTCGGTGAAATTCATCATTATCACCACCCTCGGAGGATTATGCTATGCGTACGCATGGACAAGGAATCGAAACTGTAGCCTACTTTGATAGCATGTTAACTGTTGTGATAGTAACTCTAATACAGCCCATACAATTTTTGATTTTTGTCTTTTGGATTGATAGGTTCAAAAGAGATGTTGCAGAGCTCCGGATTGCGACTCTTCGAATGTTTGTGCGAAGCTTTTACAGTCTCCCTCCGATCCAGCAAGGTAAGGATTGTGGTGAAATGTAGATTTTATTTTGATTAGGGGTATCCATGGTCTGATTCGATCGTCGAATAGGGACGGCACTCCAAAATCGATACTCCAAAGTATCGATACTCCTTTTGATACGATATTTCTCAGGAAGTATCGATACCCGATATCTTTTCGATACCGATATTATAAAATATTGATACTTCGATAATATTGGCTCAAAGTATTCCGAGAAAAGGCAATATATTTTTTTGACATTTTCATGTCTTTCATATGGCACATAAAAAAAAAAATCGTCACGAAATTTGTTGCGACGAAAATTGTCCCAAGTCGCCACAATGATGATTATGACCATCAGAAGTGAAGTTGTTAGGTACTTTACAGGTAGGTACTTTACAGGTAGGTACTTTACAGTTTGATATTACCAGATCAGCTGAGTCGAAAATTGAGCTCCCAGATCAGCTGAGTCGAAAATCGAGCTCCCAGATCAGCTGAGTCGAAAATCGAGCTCCCAGATCAGCTGAGTCGAAAATCGAGCTCCCAGATCAGCTGAGTCGAAAATCGAGCTCCCAGATCAGCTGAGTCGAAAATCGAGCTCCCAGATCAGCTGAGTCGAAAATCGAGCTCCCAGATCAGCTGAGTCGAAAATCGAGCTCCCAGATCAGCTGAGTCGAAAATCGAGCTCCCAGATCAGCTGAGGCGAAAATCGAGCTCCCAGATCAGCTGAGTCGAAAATCGAGCTCCCAGACCAGCTGAGTCGAAAATCGAGCTCCCAGATCAGCTGAGTCGAAAATCGAGCTCCCAGATCAGCTGAGGCGAAAATCGAGCTCCCAGCTTTCATACTTTACTCATCACCGCCCATTACTCAGTGTTACCGCGACAGATGAAGTTGAACCAATGGAAGAATAAAACAATGTTATTTTTGTAAAATAAATAAATATATTTTTCCTTTTTGTTTTTCTGTGTTTATGGGAGGTATGTAGTTCATGTGTCGGGAGGGGAGGGGGGGGGGGGCATGAAAATGTTTCAATGTGTTGCAGACTCGTATGCAAGCGTTTTCACCAATTTTAAATTTTGGTTTATTATTTTCAATAATAAGCCTTTGGAATCGAGCAAGAAAAAAAAAATTTTAACCCCCCCTCAAAATTTGATGTTTTACGTTTCAAGGTACGTAGAATACGAAAATCGAATAAAAAAATTTCCGTCCGTCCGCCGTACGCGGCACTTTTCTTAGCAACACTGGACCGATTTGGTTCAAATTTGGTATATGGGCTCCATTTGGGGTCTAGTTGTGCCGCGAAGCTTTTGGTTGATGTAGGTCACTTCTAAGGGGTGAAAATTAAGGGTTGAACTTTTCAAGAGTGCCCTAGCTCGAAAACTCTCGAAATAAAGGTATTGTTAAAGGTATACCTTTAATTTTAGTGTTATTTTAAATAGTACTGAATTTTTAAAAATTTTTGAGACCACCCGGAGCTCTGTAGGACAAACCGTTCGGTCCCTACGAGTACTTGAAGGTTTTCCTTCGATAAAACAGAATCATGAGCGTGAATCGCAAAAGAGGTCTAATCTCCATTCAAATTTTATCGGACTAAAATGCGATCGCTGTTCATTTCTTCGATTTGTATACAGTTTTGCCTTCTGCGTAACCAGTAATCAAATTTCAATATGAAGCTTTCTATTTTTCCAATCGAGTGTGAAGCGTTTAGTTCTTTCTAATAAACTTGATTGTGAAGGTGTGAAACCAGTATGGTGTGGTAGGTAGTACCTAGCTGGTAGGTAAAAAAAAGTTGGTAGGTAAAAAAAATGTTGGTGGGTAAAAAACGCTGCAAATCATTGCTCAAAAGCTTCTTCATTCTTCAGATCACTGATCAGCTGAGTGAGCTCCGAAGCCATTTTCAATCCTATTGAATGGAAGTGCTCTTCCAGGCGTCTCCAGCATTCGAGGAGATGTTCTTCACTCCTCAGATCACTGATCAGCTGAGTGAGCTCCTAGGCCATTTTCAATCCTATTGAATGGAAGTGCTCTTCCAGGCGTCTCCAGCATTCGAGGAGATCTTCTTCACTCCTCAGATCACTGATCAGCTGAGTGAGCTCCGAAGCCATTTTCAATCCTATTGAATGGAAGTGCTCTTCCAGGCGTCTCCAGCATTCGAGGAGATGTTCTTCACTCCTCAGATCACTGATCAGCTGAGTGAGCTCCGAAGCCATTTTCAATCCTATTGAATGGAAGTGCTCTTCCAGGCGTCTGCAGCATTCGAGGAGATCTTCTTCACTCCTCAGATCACTGATCAGCTGAGTGAGCTCCTAGGCCATTTTCAATCCTATTGAATGGAAGTGCTCTTCCAGGCGTCTCCAGCATTCGAGGAGATCTTCTTCACTCCTCAGATCACTGATCAGCTGAGTGAGCTCCTAGGCCATTTTCAATCCTATTGAATGGAAGTGCTCTTCCAGGCGTCTCCAGCATTCGAGGAGATCTTCTTCATTCTTCAGATCACTGATCAGCTGAGTGAGCTCCGAAGTCATTTTCAATCCTATTGAACGCAGGAAGCTGAAATTTGAGAGGGGAGGTCAAGGGAGAATACAGATGGTGGTAGGTGCTATTGATGGAGAACCAGTGATCTATACAGAAGGGTGATCTATACAGAAAATAATAAACCTTTGAGCAATGATTTGCAGCGTTTTTTGCATATCCTACAAATAGGCAGTGCAAACGTCAATAAAATTACAAAATTTCAAGTTTAATTAGGGCAGTGCCGATCACAAGTGGGTGAAGGGAGCGCGGGCAAGAGCCCCCCCCCCCCCCACCGACGGCCGGCGCCACACGACCGGCCCCAGGCCCCACCCACCATGACGGCTCCCCGCATATGGATACCCACGAGGGAAACAGCTGCCACGCAAGTAACCAGCCGCCCCCAACGCAGGACATCCCCACGGATCCCATTCCCAACAGGGAAAAGAGAACAATGGAGCCGCCCCCAGGACCGATCACAGAGACCACAGCTTATTTATAAGGTACATCACAGGTGAAAGGGAGCTTGAATTCCATAGGTCGAGAAAGTAAAAGTCACCCAATCTGATTGAAGAAGGTATAAGTGAAAGGTTTAACAATAATTTAAAATGTAATAAAAGTCAGTGGCAATTAAAAATGTAATAAAAGCCAATAATTTAAAATTTAATAAAAACGAATAATCTTTCCATTTTATTTCAATTCTTATTCTTATTTGCAAGAAATCTCTGTTCAATGAAATGATGTTTTCCTTCCACTAGAAATCGAAAGGATCGAGTAATAAATCAGTTACAGTACAAATAATACTTTTTATTAATCGACAGAATTATTAACTTACTTCTTGTAAGTTGGAAAACGGGTTTAAATTCCTTCCAAGCTCACATTGTATAATGATACTACTTTGAAGCTATCGTGGCGATATATCGTTTCAATTGATACTATTCTGAGCCTATTTTGAGTGTTATTCTGTGGCAGACAATATATGGTATTATTTTCTAGTTACTTATTTGGTACTCTTTCACCAATTTACTTTGGTAAAATTTTCGACAATATCGTCAAGAAAGTATCGATATCTCCGATATTTTAGGCAAAAGTATCGATACCAATAGATCGGTTTGAGTTTTGCATCAAAAGTATCGATACAAATATCGGTATCGATACTCCGATATATCGGTGGTATCGTGCCGTCCCTATCGTCGAATCGTCGTAAACTCGGGGTCTCATGAGGCTCCCACATTTTCTCCTGTCGAATCTTCGAAAATCGAATTGTGCTTAGCGCTCCTTGCGGCATCAGACGATAACCAAGTCAGTGTCAAAAGAACCGCATCTTCATTAATTTCCTCTTAGTTAAAAAATGATCGATCCTTGATCGAAGTGCTCACTCTGAATCTCTGTCCATTTCAATTGGTGCTCTCAGGACACCATGTATTACACAATGGTTTATTATTTTTCTATAGATCACTCGTCTGCAAAGCCACCAACCATCCAACATGAAGAAAAACATCGATCGTATTTCGGTCAGCTTTAATTTGAAAGGAGATTAGGCCTCTTTTGCGATTCACACTCGTGTTTCTGATTTATCGTGCGTCCAAACTTTAAATTCTCGTAGTGAGCGAACGGTTTGTCCTACGGAGCTCCGCGTGGTCTCAAAAAATTCTAAAAATTCTATAGAATCTTAAATTGAAGGAAAAACAATACCTTTATATCAACATTTTTTGAGTTACGGCGTTTTCAAAATTTCAAAATTGATTTTGGAACCCTTAGAAGTGACCTACATTAACCAAAATCTTCGGGGCACAACTAGACCCCAAATGGAGCCTACATACCAAATTTCATCAAAATCGGTCAATGCTAAGTGGCAAAAGTGCCGCGTACGGCGGACGGACGGCCAAATTTTTATTCGTTTTTTGGATTCTACGTACCTTGAAACGTAAACCATCAAATTTTGAGGGGGTGTTAAAAATTTTTTTTTCTTGGTCGATTCCAAAGGTTCATTATTGAAAATAATAAACCAAACGCTGCAAATCATTGCTCGAAGGTTTATTATTTTCTGTATAGATCACCCTTCTGTATAGATCACTGGTTCTCCATCAATAGCACCTACCACCATCTGTATTCTCCCTTGACCTTCCCTCTCAAATTTCAGCTTCCTGCGTTCAATAGGATTGAAAATGACTTCGGAGCTCACTCAGCTGATCAGTGATCTGAAGAGTGAAGAAGATCTCCTCGAATGCTGAAGACGCCTGGAAGAGCACTTCCATTCAATAGGATTGAAAATGGCTTCGGAGCTCACTCAGCTGATCAGTGATCTGAGGAGTGAAGAAGATCTCCTCGAATGCTGGAGACGCCTGGAAGAGCACTTCCATTCAATAGGATTGAAAATGGCTTCGGAGCTCACTCAGCTGATCAGTGATCTGAAGAGTGAAGAAGATCTCCTCGAATGCTGGAGACGCCTGGAAGAGCACTTCCATTCAATAGGATTGAAAATGGCTTCGGAGCTCACTCAGCTGATCAGTGATCTGAGGAGTGAAGAAGATCTCCTCGAATGCTGGAGACGCCTGGAAGAGCACTTCCATTCAATAGGATTGAAAATGGCTTCGGAGCTCACTCAGCTGATCAGTGATCTGAGGAGTGAAGAAGATCTCCTCGAATGCTGGAGACGCCTGGAAGAGCACTTTCATTCAATAGGATTGAAAATGGCTTTGGAGCTCACTCAGCTGATCAGTGATCTGAGGAGTGAAGAGATCTCCTCGAATGCTGGAGACGCCTGGAAGAGCACTTTTATTCAATAGGATTGAAAATGGCTTCGGAGCTCACTCAGCTGATCAGTGATCTGAAGAATGAAGAAGCTTTTGAGCAATGATTTGCAGCGTTTTTTACCCACCAACATTTTTTTTACCTACCAACTTTTTTTTACCTACCAGCTAGGTACTACCTACCACACCATACTGGCTTCACACCTTCACAATCAAGTTTATTAGAAAGAACTAAACGCTTCACACTCGATTGGAAAAATAGAAAGCTTCATATTGAAATTTGATTACTGGTTACGCAGAAGGCAAAACTGTATACAAATCGAAGAAATGAACAGCGATCGCATTTTAGTCCGATAAAATTTGAATGGAGATTAGACCTCTTTTGCGATTCACACTCATGATTCTGTTTTATCGAAGGAAAACCTTCAAGTACTCGTAGGGACCGAACGGTTTGTCCTACAGAGCTCCGGGTGGTCTCAAAAATTTTTAAAAATTCAATACTATTTAAAATTGGTGAAAAAACGATAGGTACCTTTATTTCGAGAGTTTTCGAGCTAGGGCACTCTTGAAAATTTCAACCCTTAATTTTCACCCCTTAGAAGTGCCCTACATCAACCAAAAGTTTCGCGGCACAACTAGACCCCAAATGGAGCCCATATACCAAATTTGAACCAAATCGGTCCAGTGTTGCTAAGAAAAGTGCCACGGACGGCGGACGGACATTGCAAATTTGGATTCTACGCACCTTGAAACGTAAAGTGACAAAGTTTGAGGGGGGGTTATAAAAATTTTTTGCGATACGATCACATAGGCTTATTATTAGTAATAATAAACCAAAAATGAGAATACCCCAGAGGTTCCTAATACAAGCCTTTAACAAAGTTCCTAGTGTACGAACGAAACAATCTACGGCTGGAATTAAAAACACTGCAAATTATTAACACAATGGTTTATTATTTTTCTATATAGATCACTCGTCTGCAAAGCCACCAACCATCCAACATGAAGAAAAACATCGATCGTATTTCGGTCATCTTTATCTTTTATTTATCGTACGTCCAACCCTTAGATTCTCGTAGGGAGCGAACGGTTTGTCCTACAGGGCTCCGCGTGGTCTCAAAAATTCTATAGAATCTCAAATTGAAGGGAAAACAATACCTTTATATCGAATTTTCTTGAGTTAGGGCGTTTTCAAATTTTCAAAATTCATTTTCGAACCCTTAGAAGTGACCTGGGATCCGTTGATTCACCTTTTCCAGAGTCGAATAGCAGCGACTCGATTTCCGAGGGAGAAACCTGAGACTTTTTTTTTCTTTCTTTCTTTCTTTATTGGCTTCTATTTAAATTACAGCCCTTCTGTACAATGTATCATTTTCCTTAGGGATTGGTTGGCAATTTACACTGATAGATACTGAGATACATTAGGTAAACACTTCATTAAATATATATTTCGATCTTAATTAGAAAGTTGAAAGTAGCTGTCTGGACTATGGTGTGTGGTGAAGAAGCGAAGGTGTCTACGTTGAATGGATGGGGGATAGGGATGGGGAAAGTTCCTGGGCAATGTGGGCAGTCCGGAGAGTCAATCAAGCCTTTCAGGAACTTTGAGTGTCGTGTGTTGCTGTGTCCTGTCCGTAATCGCGTAATAGTAGTGAAGAAACTCTTTGGTTTCGGATCTGTCGATGGATCGAGTTTGTGGAACCATGGTTGGCGGTTTAGGTTAGGGAAGAGTGATTTGTACCTGTTTCCGCCGTTGTACGAGGCAAATTCTTCCTTCCATATTTTGCGGGCATTAATCGTGATTTTCCTCTTGAGGTCAGTTCGTGCGTTTGGGGTGGGTTCAGCTGTAAGGCATTTTTTGCTTCGGTGTCAGCCCTCTCATTTCCTGGTATTCGGTTATGTCCTTTCAACCAGCAGAAAGTCGCTCTTTTACCCTGGTTTGTCAGAAGGTGTGTAGTTTTGAGGATTTCGTATTCGAAAAATGTCAGGTGTTTGGGAGGGTTGAACTGACTTAATTTTTGGGCGATACTCTTGGAATCAGTCAGGATCACTACCTGCTGGTGGTCCGTGCAGTGCTCCATAAAGTGGTTTAGAGCTATCATGATCGCTTGAGCTTCTGAGGAATAGATTGAGCCATGATTCCAAGATCGACAATGACCAGTTGTGTCGGTAGTGGCATCATAGAAGGCGCTTGCTGATTTTCCATCCTGTAGGGATCCATCCGTATATATCACATGGCTGTTTGGCCATCTTTCTTCAATTTCTATTTCGTGAATTCTCTCTATTTCACGAGGTGCTGCGTTCATTCGTCTCAGGGCTGTAGTTGAAGGTGGGCGTAGGATCATTTGGTATGGTAGGATGAATTTTAGCGGTTGAGGAGATGTAGATATCCATCTTGTGTCTAGGAGTGGATCTCTGGAGCTTTTGGCTAGGAGAAGAGATGGGTTTTTTGACCAATAAGGTGAGATTAGGTCGCTTATGGCGAGTTCTCGGATTTTTGAGAAGCCAGGGGGGGTCGTGGTTGTAGGAATTCACTGTCTGACAGTAGTGCGGGAGGGGAATATTTATTGGTATTGGTTCGGCAGCGGCTAGCGCTAACATAGTACAGTGAGGTAAATTTTCATATTTTCATTTTCGGTTGTTATTTCAATGGGTTGAGCTCTGTGCTGCTGATTTCCAAATAACCATGAGCTTTCAATTTATTAATTTATTTTATTTTATTGTTCCGTACTAGGTGTAGGTATAATTGAATTAGAAAATATCATTGACAAGTAATGCACGTGATGTTTGGCATTTCATATTCAGTAATTTCTTGAAACATTTTTTCAGTTGCGGAGTCCCAAGTTTCTTCCAAAATCACCAGCGTCACCGCCCTGCAGCAAGGTACCAATTCTAGGATAACTTGTCTCCGGTACTCCGTGGGGGCCAGACCCGTGAAAAGGTCACCTAGTGGTACTCTATGCCGCCCGCAGGTTATCGTGTGTGGTGGTGATTGCCCCCGTCAATAATGAGCGAATCTCGTAGGATCTTCCGACCTGACGATATCGCCGCTGTTTTACAAGAGTTGGAAGAAGAGGAACAATATTCATTTCCAGGGAACGACGAGCCGTTTGCCGACTTCAGCGACGATAGCGAGGGTGAAGAGGAGCAAATTCAGTTCGACGATCACTCAAGCGCCAGCGACTTGTCGGGGGATGAAGACGACATCGTCAGCAGAGAGTTTCACCAAGATTGCGACTACGAAGTATTTATGGGTGAAAATGGTGAGACATTTTGGCTCAGTAATAGCCTTGCGTTGCCCACTCAAATGACGAGGGCGACAAATATCAACATTTTGCCTGGACCCAAGCGAGCTGCCAGAGATGCCAAAAGTGAGATGGACACTTTCCTCATGTTTTTCCCCATTGAAATCATCGACAAAATTGTTTTGTATACAAATATCTGTATCGTACAGAGAGCTGCCAAGGTCGAAATGAAGAATGCTGAATTTGGCAAGGAATTTCGGAAAAGGGATTTCCAAATCACTACAAGGTCCGAAGTATTGGCAGTGATAGGACTATTATTTTTGCTGGCCAGCCGTAAAGGAAATCGTGCCAATGTGAAAAGTTGTTGGAACAGCGACGGTACTGGAATGGTGATATTCCGTGCAACGTTCAGCTATAATAGATTTGTCTTCCTATTAAAGGCTCTCCGATTCGATGATTCAACGACTAGGGCTGAGAGAGCAGAAACTGACAAGCTCGCCGCCATCAGAGAGATTTACACCAATTTCAATGATAATTGTAAAAATAATTATTCCCCTTCTGAATTTGTAACTATCGACGAGATGTTACTTAGATTCAGAGGGCGCTGTGGATTTGTGCAATACATGCCAGCAAAGTCTGCGAGATGTGGTCTCAAAATGTACGCTTTATGCGACGCCAGAACTTTTTATGTGCATAATTTCGAGGTGTATTGCGGCGCTCAGAAAGTAGGGCCTTTCACCACCTCGAACAAGCCTCACGATATCGTCATGCGACTTGTTGAGCCTGTCAAGGACTCAAAACGAAATTTGACGACGGACAACTACTACGGTAGTTATCCTTTGGCCCTAGAGTTACTCCGCAATGGCATTACTCTCATAACCACACTGAAAAAGAATAGATCTGACATTCCTCCAGAATTTCTCCCAAATCCGCAGCGTGCAATCAAATCATCCCTGTTTGGATTCCAAGATGAGTGCACGATGGTGTCCTTCGTCCCGAAAAAAAATAAAGCAGTCGTTTTATTATCCACGAAGCACGACGGTGGTGATATATACATAGACCAAGAAACGGGAAAGCCTGAAATCGTCATTGACTACAACCTTACAAAGGGTGGTGTTGATACCGTTGACCGAAAGTGTTCAGTAGCTTCAACAGCTCGCAACACAAGGAGGTGGCCTCTTGCCTTGTTTTTCCGTTTCTTGGACATGGGTGGGGTAAATGCTCATGTTTTGTATGTAGCAAATAACATTTCAGAATACCATCCTCGAAAATTTCGAAGGAGGGATTATTTGGATAGACTCGCATTTGGTCTCGTAGAAGAACAGCTCAGAGAAAGAGCCAAAGTAAAAGGCCTTCCCATTGATATTCTGTGCTACCTCAAGTCATATCGCACTCCTGAACATGTCGCTCAACCTTCTACAAGTCAGTCTGTGAATCTTCCTAGAACTGGAGCTTGCCGTGGATGCGGATCGAAGAAGAACAATAAAACTACAGTGCGCTGTTCCATTTGTACCAGTTTTGTGTGTAAGAAACACAGTTCTCCAAAAATAACGTGCATCTCATGCCGTGATGCGGAAATGGAAGATCTTTTCGAATGTAAGCCCCAGGGAAGTTCGAATAATCCCGCCGCTGCAACTGCCACAGCTTTCGAGGGCCTTTTCCCGCTATCTGGTCTGTCCGCTGTGACCAAAGGGTCCCGCCCATTCGTCTCATAGTGAACTGGTCGGCAGGCAGTTTCAAAAGAGCGTGGGCCTGTTCCGCAGATTCACCAATGGCAGCGCCACCAGCTACTCCAGGGGTGCCTGAAGGGGAGATGCCCCCATCAGCAGCACTCCCCCTCCCCACACATGCGCCATTCTGCCCCCTCCAAAGCAAACAACCCACCTGTATACTCCTGAGCTCTGGATCAGCAGAGTTTACACAATCAATGAGGACTGTGGTGGTTTGAAACTTGGCGCTTCTTGCCTCAAAAACTGGAGTATTGAAAATGGCGTAGGATATGAGTGTTGGAAAAGGCGTAGGATCGGAGTGTTTAAAACTCGCGTGACACTTTCGCGTAGTGTTTTTTGGATAGTTACCCAAGGGCAATAACATGTCCCATGTTAAAACTGACTTTTTCTCCGCTACAACGCCTGCGCGCAATGCAGTCTCGTGACACTGAGGCTGGAATTTATAGACAGCACTCGAGTGCCGCTGGCCCCTCCAGAGTGGTTGGAGTGGCTCTGGAGTGACCATCCGAATTCATAGAAGTCACTCAAATGACGAACTCTAGGGTGATGGTTGAGCGCGGTATTAACACTTTCAGTGCGGTCGTCTACCCGGGTAGACGGAGAGTCTTCCCCAGCCCACTGCCGTCTACTCGGGTAGACTGAGCCCGTTGCATTGACTCATCGCATTCCAAGGTTAGTAAGTTACCGAAATAACCGTTACAAGCGCCAGTTGGGCGGAAAATTCCTTCAATACCTTCCTGGCTTCATGCTAGATAGCGTCGGAAGCAGATTGGAAGGTTTGAACACAAGTTTCAGTCGTACCTCCGAGGCAACCCTTGTACGTTGACGCTCGGTCGGGCAGGTAGCGTGCAGTGGGTGGCGTTGGACGGCGTTGGAACACTTTCAAGGCTCCCGCATTGAAAGTGTTAATAGAGGCCCGTCTCGGGCCCAAAGTCGAGTTCAAGTGCCACTTTTCCAAGTGACCTACGTAGGTACCTTGAAGCTCTACTCGAGGTCAATTACGACGATTATAATGGTATAAAAACTCTCAATTTCTCACATGTCCTTATCAATTTCTTGGTGTTGTGTCTGATAAGAGCTAGGTTGTGATTTTCTCGGACAAGAAGATTACCAATCAGATTGAGCACCATCATTGAAATTGTTCCATAGTTCCTTCAAAATATATTAATGTTTTTTTTTTAATTGTTAATTTTTCTTGTTTTTTCCTAAAAATGTTTTTTTTTTAAATTTTTTTTTTGGTTTTTATTTGTTGTTGAGAAAACTGTGATTGCTACAGGTATTTATGAGAAGTTGATTTAAGCTGACTTACTTCAAATACCTCGCTCTTCACATTTTTTTAAATTCAGTAGTAACGCAAATGGAAGGATTAAAACTACCTTGACACAAAAATTTCGCTTTTTGGGAAAATTACTCATTTTTAAATTGCTGTATCTCCATTATTATTCAACCTGCAGAGCTCAAGTTGGTCGTAAACGGTAGAAAATTCAATGTACTTTATAATGCTACTGAGCGTTATACAATTACAATTAAGGTTAGGAAGTGATGGTTGAAATATTTGAAAAAGTGCCAAAATTAGCGCCAGACTGTCGGGGTTGCAAGTTTGGGAATAAACTACCCTCAGGGATCACATCAACATAATCAAATCGTAGATTGCGTTTGCAATGTTCAATGTAATATCTATCAATCAATGTCAATCATGTGTCAATCAATTCAATGTAATATCTATATATATTGACTATCCGCACTGCGTTGGAGAATCCATGAGATTTTAACAGTGCATTTTTTGTTCTTCTATGAGAAAGTGCACTTCACGACGAGCGATCAAAAACTGAGAGGTAAGAAGGTAAAGCAGAATAATTTCGTCGAGGTAGAGTAGATGCCTAAAACAATTATTATGTGTGCGTCCAATGACGAATCCACCTTGGAAGAATACCTCTAGGTGCGCACAATTGTGACAGAAATTTAATCCTGATTATACTGGTGTGTAACTGCTAGCGTAGTCTACTTAGGCCCACTTTCACCAAAAGTTGTTCAAATCGCGTTTAACTAAACGCCTTTATAGTTAATCTGGAGGAATAAACCCGGCAAGATGACAAGTGTCTTTCATCAACCCAAATCATCGTTAAACGTCGTTTAAGGTAATCGAGTTCGGCTAAACTTGAAAAGTCGAGCGGAACGAATGAAAGTTGGACATTATGACGTATTGGGGCAATAGAAGCCCTCCCGCGCTTGCTATCAGTAGATTCCCGCTTTCAGTATCTGTATCAGTTTCAATTTTTGAATTCATTTATTTTGTTTTTTATTTTGCTGATTCCTGTGGTTTGTTTCGAGTTTTCCGGTTTCCTTCGTTTTATTTTGCTGATTATTTTCATCACGCACCTATTGAATTATTACACATCATCACTTTGAGCCGCAACTAGCGCAATAACTCCAGTATTTCTCCAGACTCAAGTAGGTACCTTCCTTGATGTATCCTAGTAAAACACGGTGACCGCCGCCTTGTTCTGAACGGTAGGAATGTACCTACTTCCATAATTTAAATGATTACTCGAAGAAGAGGGCCCCCAATTTCATCTCAATAGACATATATTTTGGTCGAACTGGTCTTTTTGTAAAATGGTCAAGTTGTACAATTCGTCCATGTATGGTTAAATAGAAACAACCAAATAATGTACGTTGCACTATTTAATATGTCTCAGACTAGTTCGATCCCGAACTGGTTATGGACTGACTGTCCAAACAAATCTTAAAAGGCAAAATTCACAATTCCGACGACGAAGTGCACAACTAGGTAGTTTTCCGCGTCGAACAACGCAGAAGGCAAACAACGCAGGGAAACACACACACACACAACGTGAACCACAGTATTCGAAAACATATTGTTTAGTAATGCATGCATTCCTGGGGACGTCCCATTGGATAAGCATTAGATCAGTTTAACCAGTTGGTAAGCGATAAAACTGTTTCACCCGATGTAATTTGGTTCATTACTTTAGGCAAGAAATACTGACCCCCTCACCCTTATCCGCCATAAAATTTCTAGCCGCATGGAAGCCTCGAATCTGAAGAGCATTTTAAAATCCATGATCTACGATACCCAACATGCGAATTCGAGTTCACCCCCCCCCCCCCCCTCCTCCAATGGTGCCAGTCTGGCACCAAAGCTGAAATACGTCGTGACATTGAACTTTCATCTATTAGTTTTAGTAGGCAGTCCGTCGAGGTTCACATCCGTATTCAAGGTGAAACACAAAAAAAAACCACGAAATATGAGGTTTATGGTGTCCTGGCACCACGGTGGCACCACTATTAGTTCCATGGTGGTACAGAGAATAATTCATGAAAATCCGGAGGTATAATGAGAATTTTTCCTCAATTTCAAAGCTTGGGGAAAGTTAGTAAGCATTAAAGGAACCGAAATATTAAAAAATCGGATATTTTGTGAATATTATCCCCCCACTTGCCCCCTCCTTGCGAATTTTGGTACTCGGGTCAAATTATGTACAACTCGGAAGTTATTTGAGTCAAACAAAAAGAGAAACACACAAATCGGTTGGAAATTGAGGCCTTGGCAGAATTTACAAGATTATGCCCGCAAACGCACGTTTTTCAAGCAAAAAAAAAAAATCCCCCCCTTAAAAAGCAAAATTCAAAATTCCGGCGCCGTAGTGCACAACTAGATAGTTTTCCGCGTCGAACAAAAAAAGAACCAGGAAAATCAGTTGAGAACTAAGGCCTGGGCAGACGACACAAGATTTTGTCACACACACCTATGGTTTTTTTCGCGGATTTGGATTCAGAATGGTCTAAAACGGATTACTGTATGGTTATTTTTTTTCTGTTGAGTGTTGTCCAACTTCACCCCAGATCGATCGCGTAAGGACGCCCAAGTCTTACTGTGGGACGTCCTAAAAATGAGATGAGGAGGACACGGGTGGTGATTCCATGGAGTTCGCCTACCGAGATGCACAACTCCGTGGCACTATTCCCGCACCACACCCCGAACCATGAGAAGGTTGCAGCCATCACCCTGATGTTGGATGCCACACCTTTAAGCTCCGACACCGCTTTCCATAAATCATCTCTATCATACTTTCGTATCTTAGCCTGCCAAGTCTGCTCCATGTCCAAGCTGCCATTGACAACTTGGACATCCAGGATAATGCAAGACTGGTCGGGCTTGAACGATGACAACTACCCCTACCCATCACAGATGTTATCGACTGGTAGGACTTTTACTTTTTGTATAATAGTGTACCTACGAGGGGAGACCCAAAAGTAACAGAAATCTAACTGGATGGGAAAGACAGGTGTGAGTGGCTGGTTGGCAGGTTCAACACTTTCCACAGGTGATTAGTGATAAGATTAGAGAACAGACTCGTGATGAACGATTTGTCCACAGAAATCCAACCCGTGCGGTTTGCCGTGCGCTACCCCCTCCCCTTCGTTCAACACCTCCATGCCTCTTGGAAGAGGCATGCGCTCTGACCTTCTAGAGGCATGCGTCTTGTGCGCTACACTGTGCGCTGTGAGGCATGCGTTTGACGAACGTAAAGTTGAACAAGTGTAGACACACCTTATAGCCCAGGCGAATTAGACCAAAAATGGGCAATTAGGAGAAATAATTCATAGTAAAGAAATTTCTTCACCAGCGTCTTCCTTTACACTTGGTTAATCATACCTCAAAAGTCCCCTATGGTGGGGGGTGAGCTCGAGGAGTGGGGGTAAATTTTCTCCTATTTTTTCGACTTTTTTTCAGTTTTTTGCCTATAACTCCAAAAGTAAGCGTTCTAGCGGATTTTTTACTATTACCAGAATTAAAGTACATAAAATTTCCTACAATTTGCTTCTCTGACTTAAGTATCTACGATTACGCCTTCCGCCGCTAGAGCGCGTTGAAAAGTAGGTATCATTTTAAAAAATCAGCAAAAAGGTCTTTTTATGCTCTTTTTACTCGGAAATTTTCAGGAATTGTGCGGGTTGGCGTTTAGATGGTCCCCTATGAAAATAATTGCCCCCAGCCTGATCGTAGCCACTGCGCATGCGCAAACTTGTATTTCCTTGTTACTACCATAACTTCTATATTTCCCATCTGATTTCGATGAAATTATCAGGAATTATGCTAGTTGGGGTGGAGATGGTCCCCTATGAAAATCATTGTCCCCAGTCGATCGTAGCCACTGCGCATGCGCAAACTTGTATTTCCTTGTCACTGCCATAACTTCTACATTTCCCACCTGATTTCGATGAAATTTTCAGGAATTATGCAATTCGGGGCGGAGATGGTCCCCTATGAAAATCATGGCCTCCTAATTGAAAACACTTACTGTCTTAACTCCCTACGATTACTCGTTACACCGCTAGCGCGCGTTGAAAAGTAGGTGTCATTTTAAAAAATCTTTTGCAAAAAGATCTTTTGATGTTCTTTCTACTCAGGGATCATTCTTATTAAGCCTGATGACATCTTGTAATACATGACTTGTTTTCCGAACATCAGTAATGCTCTGACAATGACTTAAGAAGGTTTCATGTAGGTATTTTTTTCAGTTACATCCTGAAAAGTGTATCAATATCACATATTTTCAGCACCCTTACCTACAGTTAGTGAACTATAGGCTCCAAAAATGGGAAGAAGAAAATAAGAGACCAAATAAAATGATCTGTATTAAACAGAGTATAAGACTATTCACAGAAGTAGTATAGTATTCAAGTAGTAGTAGTGTATTCACAGAAGTCGCGTGTATTGACAAAAGGTGTGGGAGGGGGAATCGGCCATCGATCTTTACAGGTGTCTGCTCTGCATCCGTAAAGAGTCTCCATCCACAGTCAAACTGAAAATTCAAAATCGGATCACAGTGAAGTAAGTGCCTGTAATCTTATATTGATAGATAGATGAGTTCATGCAGACGATTAGGATCAAATTTACATAGTGGTCTTATGGTTCCATGTATGTTTCCTCATCTTCTTCAGATGAATTGTCGTCGGCAAGTGGGGGGTTATTTGTGTAGGAACCTGAACAGTTGGAGCAGAGTGTTGAGCAGTAGATCCCAGCTCTGCGGCATCCACATCAACCACTACCGCAGCTTTTCGTGCAGCTGCAGAATATGTTGTGCAGAATTTCAGGATAGCATTTTATTTATTCACGCATTTGGTGGCCGTGACACCACGTCAGCAATTTTCAGGAAAGGGAAGCTCCAGATCTCCCCTCCTTACCACCTACCAGAGGATCATGCCCGGCAGCGTTCACATTGAGTTCACTTCCAAGTTCAAGAATGGCTGGGCAACAAGTTGGAAGCAACAAATTGGGGTTGGAGTAGGGGAGACGATGGCTTCCTTAAACCAATTCCAACTTTGGATCCACCAGCCACGCCTGAAATTCTGCACAACATATTCTGCAGCTGCACCAAAAGCTGCGGTAGTGGTTGATGTGGATGCCGCACAGCTGGGATCCACTGCTCAACACTCTGCTCCAACTGTTCAGGTTCCTACACAAATAACCCCCCACTTGCCGACGATAATTCATCTGAAGAAGATGAGGAAACATACATGGAACCATAAGACCACTATGTAAATTTGATCCTAATCGTCTGCATGAACTCATCTATCTATCAATATAAGATTACAGGCACTTACTTCACTGTGATCCGATTTTGAATTTTCAGTTTGACTGTGGATGGAGACTCTTTACGGATGCAGAGCAGACACCTGTAAAGATCGATGGCCGATTCCCCCTCCCACACCTTTTGTCAATACACGCGACTTCTGTGAATACACTACTACTACTTGAATACTATACTACTTCTGTGAATAGTCTTATACTCTGTTTAATACAGATCATTTTATTTGGTCTCTTATTTTCTTCTTCCCATTTTTGGAGCCTATAGTTCACTAACTGTAGGTAAGGGTGCTGAAAATATGTGATATTGATACACTTTTCAGGATGTAACTGAAAAAAATACCTACATGAAACCTTCTTAAGTCATTGTCAGAGCATTACTGATGTTCGGAAAACAAGTCATGTATTACAAGATGTCATCAGGCTTAATAAGAATGATCCCTGAGTAGAAAGAACATCAAAAGATCTTTTTGCAAAAGATTTTTTAAAATGACACCTACTTTTCAACGCGCGCTAGCGGTGTAACGAGTAATCGTAGGGAGTTAAGACAGTAAGTGTTTTCAATTAGGAGGCCATGATTTTCATAGGGGACCATCTCCGCCCCGAATTGCATAATTCCTGAAAATTTCATCGAAATCAGGTGGGAAATGTAGAAGTTATGGCAGTGACAAGGAAATACAAGTTTGCGCATGCGCAGTGGCTACGATCGACTGGGGACAATGATTTTCATAGGGGACCATCTCCACCCCAACTAGCATAATTCCTGATAATTTCATCGAAATCAGATGGGAAATATAGAAGTTATGGTAGTAACAAGGAAATACAAGTTTGCGCATGCGCAGTGGCTACGATCAGGCTGGGGGCAATTATTTTCATAGGGGACCATCTAAACGCCAACCCGCACAATTCCTGAAAATTTCCGAGTAAAAAGAGCATAAAAAGACCTTTTTGCTGATTTTTTAAAATGATACCTACTTTTCAACGCGCTCTAGCGGCGGAAGGCGTAATCGTAGATACTTAAGTCAGAGAAGCAAATTGTAGGAAATTTTATGTACTTTAATTCTGGTAATAGTAAAAAATCCGCTAGAACGCTTACTTTTGGAGTTATAGGCAAAAAACTGAAAAAAAGTCGAAAAAATAGGAGAAAATTTACCCCCACTCCTCGAGCTCACCCCCCACCATAGGGGACTTTTGAGGTATGATTAACCAAGTGTAAAGGAAGACGCTGGTGAAGAAATTTCTTTACTATGAATTATTTCTCCTATTTTCTCTAATTCGCCTGGGCTATTAAGGAACATTTTAAAAATGTTTAACTTTGATGAAATGTGACTGATTTACCAATACCTCTATTGTGGTTATGAGAATGATAAGTTTGAACAATTTCAGGTTTCTCCATTAATTCAAAAATTATTGAGTTTTAAGCGCTTTTTGACTATTCTGGACCACTTCGGCGGAAGGGACAGGTAGTTTTGGCAGCGAAGTGAATGGACTCTTGCAGTGACGCTGGGAGTACCTGAGGCCTCGCCTCACATCCGCCGAATGGGATCATTCGTATTGTCATCTGCTACAACTTTTATCAGGGCTTCAATACAACAGTAAAATAGTAAATACTTCCATACAACCAAGTATGCTGAAAAAGGAAACAATAACTCCATGTAAAAACTTGATAAATATATATATTTTCTTATTTTTTCAATATTACGAGTCTTCAAACCTATATAAATTGCGCATATATACAATCTTCTTTATGACGCCTCAACAAAGAAAGAAAAATATCCAACAAGTAGTACAAAATGTTCAACAGCTTTTCAACTTGAAATAGACTCACAACTTTACAAAAGCCTCCAAACGGGTCAAGTTCACGCAATTAAAAAAACTTTTATACACAGTAACGGGGGAATGTAATAACTTCATCAACTCCAAAAATAGGAAAAAATGTCAGAAGTAAAAAATAAAAAATAAATTCGTATTCTCTCCAACGCAAGAATTTCAACCGGATTCTCTTAGTTTAACTTTTAGAAATACTAACCTTACCTTAAAGTCAATTCGACTAGAAACCTTAACGAAATTTATCACATGAAATAGCAATAAGCGGTATCTTTTGTATTATTAAAATATTGAGGACAAAATGTTACGTGGGTGGTTGTAATTTTAATATCAATATTTCTTTAATGCATTGAGATTTGGTCCAAGAACATGGAATGTCGAACTATAGTAAATATTCTCAGAATATTACAGAAGAAAAGTCAACGATATTAATGAAAAAATTCATTGAAAATGTTATTGATAAAATATCGCAGTAAATGAAAAATATCTGCTTATAAATGTGAATAATAACGAAAGCTGTAATGTCAAGAACAGTCTGAACGTAAAATTGTACAGTCGCTATTGATTGTTCCTTTCAATTCTTACAGCCGAAATAAGGGGGAAGTATTCATTCGAACATGAATCGTAGAGGGGTGTGACTTGATATGATAATCGCAGGTTAGTACCATAATGGAAGTGTAATGGGAAGAACACACGAATAGTAAATACCGAAAAAACGTTTTAGTTGAAAAAACCGCCGCGGCGAGGCGGCAGCTGTCTCTACACCATGATTTGTTCTTCGTCTTCCGGCGTGAAGAAAGAGGCGGTGGAACCTTCGGAACTTCTCTTCTTGTGTTTGTGGGTGACGCGGTGCCTCTGGAGCTGAGCGGCTGGAAAACACGAAATCAACTATTCAATCTACGTTGTTTTGTAGGTCGGCGGAGAATTCCTACAATATTCATTTCTACGTTGCTTCATTCGTTACAGAGTAACGGGCCCAATAGTTGGACAGTTGGTTCATTTCTTCCTATAACGAGGGACGTCTGGAAAAAAAGGGGACAAATGCTGTTAAAATTAGAAAAATGCATATATTTTAATGAAATTTTCAGGATATGTTCAAAATTTAATCCTTTATTTTTCAACATAGTCCCCGGCAAGTTCCACAAACTTCTGCAAGGCACGAGCTTTTTTATGCCTTCGTCATAGACCAGGGGCGGCTGCTGATAGGAGCATAGGCGCATGTGCACCCCCAGCCAATTAAAAAAGAAAAAAAAATTCAAAGTTCGTTCCTCTTTGTTTCAAGAGTAAGTTGGCTAGGACAGAAGACACGATCGTAGGTACTGTCCTAGTTGAATCTACGCGCGAAAACTGGCGGGAGCTCCCTCTTTTCTGACCAATCACACCCGTTTGGAGCATCACCTTTCCTTTGCACCATTTCTGGGGAGGGTGACGTCATTCGAGGGAGGCAGGCACGTGAGATTGACCAACCAGAGAGCAGGACATTTTGTCGTCTTGAGCAGAATTGGTTCGTTGCTCCCCCGTCAGAGAGCTCTGCAATCCGGATTTCCTTGTAGAGAAATAAGTAAACAAACAAACTAATGGGACTCCCCCCTCTCGTTATTGCCTATCACGGAATTCCTTGGCAACCTAAATAGAGCATCCGTCCATCCATAAACAAACAAACCTGATAAGGGAATTCCGTTTTACGTTTTTGGTTCACTACCGTTTCAGTAGGTACACACCGTTTTGTTCAAAGTATTGTGAGTACTTAGAGTGTTGTAGGTACGATGAGTAGTAAAGTAAACTATTTGCGTTTGTCGATTGTGGAGAAGTGCGACATTCGAGAAACTGGCAACCCTTTGCTGTCTCTATCTGGACTCCAGCAGGCGTTGAAATTTGCCGTGCAGATTTCAGAAACCGTGCAGATTCGTACCGTAAGTTTTAATGTCGACTATTATAACGCTCTGGTAGATTTGCGTATAGTGTGTCGTCAAAATATAATGCAACAACTCGACAGTGCACATCGTCATAACCTGATACAAAAAAAAAACGAAACGGTTAGAAAAATAGCCGTGTGTGGGCATGATGAGAGGGAAGATTCTTCGAATCTCGGAGTTTTCAAGGGGCTCGTTAATTTTTCTTCCGAATTGGATGATGTTTTGAATCGTCACGGGCAAATATACATTTCAGCTATTGCAATTAGATGGATGAATTTCTTGGGTTTCGACCTTTGATGATTAAGTATTTCAGAATTTCTGTTAACCACTACAGAACATTATTTTTCGTGTCTATTACACCTAAGTATTTAGTACCGTTTGCAATTTTAAGATGAAAAAGTTACCAAGTTAGTAATAAAAAAAAGGTTACCAATTATTTATCCCATTTACATATCGTTGAAATATATTTATTATTATTGAAATATATTTATTATTATTGAAATTATTTATCCCATTTAAATATCGTTTCTATTTCTTCTCCACAGTCTCCTTGACCTCCTCGTCGCTGGAAAACCGTTTTCCACCCAGGAACTCCTTCAGTTTTGTGAACATATGAAAATCCGAGGGCGCCAGGTCAGGGGAATATGGTGGGTGGTTAATGACATCCCATCCAAATCTCACAAGGAGGTCCTGGGTCACACGCGCGGTGTTGGGCCTGGCGTTGTCATGAAGGAGGCTCACGCCTCGAGTCAGCATTCCCCTCCTTTTGTCCTTAATTTTTTTTTTTTTTTTTCAATTTTGTTAAGGTTTCACAATAGGCATTGGCGTTGATGGTGGTCCCTCTGACCATGAAATCAACCATTAACCCTTCCTGTCCCAGAACACAGAGGCCATGATTTTGCGTTCCAAAAATTAACCTTGCGACCTTCTTTAAACTCCTTAACCCACTTGAAAACCTTCGAACATGTCATCACATCAGGTCAATAGGTTTCCATTAGCTGACGATGGATTTCGGCAGCTGAATTTCGGCGCAAAGTGAGGAACTTGATCACTGCCCGAATCTCGCACCTGCGGTAGGTGGAGCAAACGACACCTGCAGAGGTTGACGCGACGGACTCCTGCGACAACATTTTTGAACGAACTGAGACGGGCGAGTTGTGACTGTTAGGAGTTCCCCTACACGCAGGAAAAAAAAATTCCAAAAAAAAATTCCCATCACCCCCTACGACAATTGTCCCCTTTTTTCCCGGACGTCCCTCGTAGATAAGGGTACGGTCCTTTTACCGACTGAGGATTCTTTCCCCGGTGAAATACACTATCTCCTTAACCTTAGGAAACCTTAGTTTCACCTAGGAGTTGAAAATAGTTTGTTCAGTTCGATTTGAAAGTGGTGGTGTCCAAACAAATGCTGTTCATTATGCTTTTGGTGAGTAAACATGAGTATATTCATAAGGCTTTTCTGATTATTTGCGATGTTTTTTTGTGTATTTCAATTATTTATTTATTATTTATTTATTTATTATTTTTAATTAGTGTATTTCAGTATCGCACTCACCTTCCTCTTGACAAGACCTAGTTTTTTAGTCCGTAGTTTTAGTGTCTCTTCCACCGTTTCCGTACCTGTAAATATTTTATTTTTTTGACCTATCTGTGCTCTGCACACGCGCGAGTGATCTTAGGCTTCCGAAGGGAACTTCGTGAGTCTTGTGTGAATGTTCTGCGTGAAATTCAGTGCCGGTTTATGTGAATTTCACTCCAAGAATTGCCTTGCGGCAGTCGGTCGGACCGACCTTGAGATAGTTAGCGCACGCGCCTTTCATTGTCTTCCTTGCGGTCGCACAGTGCCCTCGCTGAGTTCGCGTGTACCTGCTCCCCTCTCCGTTACCAGGACCTAAGGATATCCTAACCCGCATGCATCCTTGTATGTTTTTGACAAGTACCTAATATCTGTCAGTTGTGCGACTGCCATCGTCCCGAAGATCAGTCTTGGATACCTTCCTCCTCGGCGCACTGACGAGTTGTTATTGAGGGACTTGTCGTATTCTGCGGAGGCATATTGACTCAATAAAGAAATCCTGGAAGTAGAGTTACTACGATCTGATATGTCTAGAGACCTTGGTGACGATTCGTTCAGCATTGCCATGGATAGTATTTACTCAATGCAGATTGGTGACTGTGAGTTGGATGAAATAAAGGAGAACCTGATCCTTACAGCCAACTCATTAAGACTCAATATCGCGGACATGAATGTCTCTTTATTTATCAGGCATTTCAAATCACTATTCTCCGTAATTCGGGATAGGTTGGACGAACTGGATGGACGTAGACAAGAAATTTCTACTCTAAATGGGGCTTACATTTCGTCTCGAGAATTATTGAATTCCTCAGTGCATGATCATTTAAATAATGAAGCTATTTGGTTGGAGGATAAAGAGAGACTTGAGGCAACTATTATCCAATCAAAAAAGAAGATTAGAATCTTAGAAGGTAAATTGATTTCCGGTATGGAATCTGTCAACGGACCTGTTTTGGTGCATAAGGCTGAGGGCACACCCACTATTCATTATACTGATTCGCACACACAGACTGTCCCGAATGAAATCATCATTGAAACCTCACCTAAACTGGAAAATAACTCGAAAGAGGAGCTCCTAACTGGCAAGCTTGAGAAAATGGAGTCTTTGTATGGTAGCGTTTGTGCCAGTTTGGTGCAGCAGGATGAGATGTTTCTCCGAAATGAAAAAAATTTCATTTCGAGTTTAAATGAGGCTAATGTTCACCGATGTGAATTATTAAAACGCACTGACAAATTGCAGAGTGAGTTGCGAGTTGTTCGAATGGAGTTGGAGGATCTGGAACGTGAGAGGCTGACTTTAAATGGTTTAATAAATGACTTGTCAACTCAAGTTTGTTTCTACAAGAGGAAATACAAAGAGCCCTCGTCATCTACTTTGAACCTTAAATCTAAATCTTCTACGCGTAAAGAATTTGATGTTCTTCTTCTTGGTGATTCTTTTTTGAAGGGTTTGGGCGAGGAGGTGCGTTCTTTGTTGCCCAGCAAGTTTTCTGTGAGAGCCCTGATGATGACTGATGCACCTTTATCTGTGTTAATCAACTCCTTGCCTTCGGAATCTTCTCGTCCTGATTATATTGTGCTCTCGGCTGGATCGGTGGATGTAGCTTATAACGAATTGATACGATTTAAGCACGAACTGCTAAAGTTCTGCCAGTCAAACATCAACTCAAAGCTTGTCTTATTGAAAGCTCCCTTCAACTATCTTTTGCCAAAATGGTCCATAGTGAACACGACAATTTTCAAATTGAACAAATTCCTTTTATGGGTGGCAAATAAGTTCAATTTTGTCAAATTTGTCGATCCTTGTTTCCTTGATGATGGAATTATTGCTGCTAAGTCCTATGAACCCCACTACACCAAATATGGTACCAGGTTGATTGGTGAACAAATTCTTAAATGTATCTCATCATATGTCAACGCTACTTCATCAATGCTGGCCTTGGACTCCGTTTCAAACATTATAACTCCAAACTCATGACTATCGGACACTCTTCTTCCCACCATTAAGTATGATCTTCAGCCTGAAGAGAACTTCGTGTGCTTACATCTAAATGTGTGTTCGTTGAGAAATAAGTTGAATTTTTTAGATTCTTATCTCCATTCTTTAGACCATAGGGTTGATATTATTTCTATAAATGAGCATTGGATGGATAATGATGAGGTAAAGTTCATAAAACTAGATGGTTTCGTGAATGGGCCATCGTACTGTAAGCCTATGATACAACATGGGGGCGTTTTACTATTTGTGAGGGCTGGTTTGAGTTTCGTGAGTTTGGATAATTTAAGAAGTCTTTCGGTCTCACGTGATTGTGAAATTGCTGCTGTACAGATTCACGCTTACGATGTACTGATAATTTCGCTTTACCGATCTCCAAGTGGTGATCTTTCTCGTTTTCTTGAGATTTTAGAGGTAGCGCTCTCTATGGCGTATAAATGTAAAAGAGTTATTGTTCTAGGTGATTTTAATGTATGTGCTCTAGAGGATATTCCAAACTTTCAGAGGCTCAATGGCCTTTTTGCTTCGTTCAATTTCCGTTCTTTGGTTTCTGTCCCAACTAGATCTCGTCGTTGTATTGACAATGTTTTTGTGAATTTTTTTGATGTTGTAGATAGTAGAGTGGCTGTTGAAAATGTATTTTTCTCAGACCATAAAAGTGTTATTCTTCATAGTCCGATATCAAGGCTTGTGACTCAACCGAGACTGGTTGAAATAAGGCCTGTTTCGGATGCAAATCTTGAACGTTTCGAGTGTGGCCTATTTGGTATCGATTGGGATTTCATTTATGAATTAGAAGTGGACATTGATTTAAGGTGGTCTCGATTCATTGAAATCATTTCGTCACTAGGTTATAAAATTTTCCCTAAGAAAACTATTGACGGTTCAAATCCACCTAAACATGTTACCGGTAATAATAAAAAATGGTTTGATCGTGAGTTGAAAGGTAAACTCGATGAACTAAATTATCTTAAATCCCAAAGCATATCTTTGGGTGATAGAACATCTGAAATCAGGTACTTAAGCTGTCGGAATAGTTACAAAACTGCTATTAAAAATGCTAAGGCAAAAATGAATGAAATTAAGATTTTCAGTTCTGAAAACCCAATTAAAATGATGTGGAATCTGATAAATGAAAATAGGAATAAGGTAAATGATTCAAATTCTGCAATGTCCAAGTTTTCAGCTGATGAATTCAACTCATATTTCTCTTCTATCGTCAAAAAAACTGTTGAAAATATTCAAAGTGTGGGGAGCAATCCTTTGAACTTTATTGTTGATGATGTTCAGCTTCCATTCAAGTTTGAGTGTCTTGACCCGGAGGATGTTATGAAATTTGTTGAAGATCTTAAGAGTACTAATGGTTTTGATGTCTTTGGGATATCAACCCGAATGGTAAAGTCTGTCGTGCTGGCAATAATATTTCCATTAACCTACCTTATAAATGAGTCTATCGAATGCGGGAGGTTCCCTGCTTCCCTTAAAATTGCGGAGGTTATTCCTTGTAATGTTTGGAGGCGAAAGGGAGATTTAAATTATTAGTAAAATATCAAATTAATCGGATCGGTTTATTCTCGTAAAACATCGCATACATGAGTGAACTTGAATGAGAGGGAAGGCGAGGTGTAAGAGGAAGGGAAGCTCACAGGCTTGCCAATCATTACAAATAAATATCCTTGTTCTAGGGACCTACGGACATTACACCTCTCCCCCTTAAGTATGGAATAATAAAAATAGTAAATAATAAATATTGCATGTACTTCATATCCTAGTTAGGAAATTATACATCAGTAGATTATAAAAGAATTCTACAATTTTCTTCTTATACACATTTCATATATGTTGAAAAATAAAACTCATTACATACAACTGATAAAATTTAATCAGAAAATAATAAGATAAGTAGTAATAAATCATTTAACCAATTCATCGATTAGTCTCTTGACTGGTTTGATTTTCCTACCAGCTCTGGTAGTAGTAAACGGTGTTTTTTCACACGACGTTTCTTTTGACTTCGTCGGAATATTTTCCTGACTATCAAAACCTAAGAAAGGAGGACTCGAAGAAACAGATGACCCACGAGGAAAGTGCGAGTGTGTACCAGGCTCAGTATTGGGTGTGTTTTCCACGTAATGGGCATCGTCAGCCAAGCAAATACGCTTTCGAAGCTGGTGGACATGCCTAATCCAGGTTAGCTCTAAATCTGGAATGAAAACTTTCATACGTCGAGGCCCTAAAATTTCTTGTATAATCCCTGGTACCCATCTGTCTCCCCCCATACGGAAATCACGAGCCCAAATCAGATCATTTTTGTAAAATGGTGGGGGCTCCCCACCACCATGATTTTGAATTTGAATTTCCTGCTGCTTCTGAACATGTGTCGAAGTCGCAGGCGGTCGCATCAGGTCAAGACAACTTCGTATACGACGACCTAGAAGAGCTTCCGCTGGAGATTTGCCCGTGGTTAGGTGTGGAGTGTTCCGATAGTCAAGCAAAAACCGCTGAATGACTAAATCGAGCGAATTACTTTGATCAACCTTCCCTAAAGCTGCGTGAATGGCACGTTTAATCAATCGGACGGCGTTTTCCGCTGCTCCATTTGTACGTGGACTGAAAACTGCTCCTGACTTGAAAATGATACCATTACGAGAAAGAAAAGTTTGAAATTCGTCGGAAACGAATGAGGGATAATTATCCGACACCAACATTTCTGGCAATCCAAAACGGGCGAAAAGCTCACGCAAAATTTTGATGGTTGTGGTTGCTGACATCGACTTAGTGGGAAATGCTTCCAACCACTTGGAGTGACTATCAACGACAACTAGCACATAGTGACCATGGATAGGCCCGAGATAGTCGATATGCAAACGAATCCAAGGAGCAGTAGGCCACTCCCAAGGAATCAGTTCAGATTTTGGCGGGTTATCTTTCATACGAGCGCAATTTTCGCAGCTCGCCACCAACTGTTCGATATCTCGGTCTATCTGGGGCCACCACACATAGGCTCTAGCTAATGCTTTACATTTTACTATACCCATATGCGATTCATGAATTTGGCGCAGAACTGCTGGTCGTAACTTTGCTGGTATCACCAAACGATACCCCCACAGTAACACATTTTTGTCGACGTGGAGTTCATTTTTATGGCGGAAATAGGGCAGCAAATCGTTTGACACAGAGTCTGGCCAACCAAATTTTGTAAAATTTATGGCTTTAATCAACGACGGGTCCTGTTTTGACATTTTTAGCACATCGTTAAATTTTACTGGTAAGTCATTATTGTCGAAAATATAATTAATGGTCAAATCTGGATCCATTTCTGGAGTAGTCGACTCTGGTAAAGGCGCTCTAGAAAGCCAGTCTGCTATATTTTTATTTGAGGAAACATGTTCCATGTCGTAGGTGTAATTAGATAAAAACTGAGCCCAACGTTGAAGGCGATTAGCTGCACACAATGGAATACCGTTTTTGGGACCAAAAATGGCTAACAACGGCTTGTGATCTGTGATCAGAGTCCAACTACGCCCCCATAGATAAATATGAAATTTATGGACGGAATGGATGATGGCCAACGCCTCGCGGTGTATCGCTGAATATCCTTTTTCGCTCGATGATAGGGAGCGACTGGTAAAAGCTACCGGTAATTCCCTACCACCGGGGTGAATTTGACTAAGTACCCCAGCGACACCGACATTTGAACCATCCACCGTCAATCTCAATGGCAAATCTGGGTCATAGTGAGCCAACGACCTGTGCTCTAGAACTAACTGTTGCATTTGTTTGAAAGCAAGATCACACTCTTTGTTCCAAGACCATGGTGCGTTTTTCTTTAGGAGACGGTATAATGGGTGTAAAGTTTTATTGACGTTAGGAAGAAATTTAGAAATGTAAGTTACAAAACCAAGATACGCCTGAAGAGTTTTTACGTCACGGGGTTTTTCAGCCTCCACAACGCAGCGTACCTTTTGATCAGTAGTATGTAACCCATTAGCATCAATTTTAAAACCCAAATATTCGACCGACTCCTGGCCAAACACACACTTATCCTCGGCAACTGTCAAACCAGAATCATCTAGTCTCGAAAAAACCATTTCGAGTTTGGTAATCAAATCTTCTAGATTTTTTCCTCCTATTAGAATATCATCCAACAGGATTGCAATAGAATCAATACCGGCCAAAACCGATTCTAATTTCTTTTGAAATTTACTTGGACCCGAAGCAATACCAAATGGCAGACGTTTAAATTGAAAATTACCCTTATGCGTTGAAATTGTAGTATACGCACGACTCGATTTTTTCAATTTTAGTTGCTGATAAGCTCGAGAAAGATCCACTTTACCAAATATTTTAGACCCTTGAACTTGCTGGAATAAAACTTCTACAGTAGGTAGTGGATGTTGATCAACTTTCAAAAAAGGATTAATTGTTACTTTATAATCTCCACATAATCTAACTCCGCCTCCTTTTTTAAGTATAGGAACAATAGGAGTGCCATAAGGCGAATAATCCACAGGTTCAATAATATTTTCGTCTACTAAACGATCAATTTCAGTTTCCACTAATTGTTTCATTGAAAATGGCAAGGGTCGGGCGCGGACAAATTTTGGAACCGCCCCTTCGTTCAATTCGATTGACACAGTGCCTTTGTTAAAACAACCTAGCTTATCTGAAAAAACCTTAGGAAATTTTCTTTTCATTTGTTTCAAAATTTCATCGTGATCAAATTTATTGTAAAAACATTCAACATGTGCCTCCTTTTTTGGCTGATTGAGTGAAAAGCCTAATCTTTCAAACCATAATCTACCCAATAGGGGTGGACCATTAGCATCAACGACATACACAGGTAGTAATCCAAAATTTTTGCCGTTAAATTTGACAGGCAATTCAACAATACCAACTGGTTTGGACTTATTTTGAAAATATGACATAAATGTTTTATTAGTCGTACATATCTCCATGTCGGAAAAATGTTTCATGTAGATTGACAATGGTAAAATCGCCGCATTAGAACCAGTATCTATTTCAAAATTTATTGATACATTATTTATAATCAGATCAACAGTGTAAGGAGAAACCAATTTTGCCGGTTCAACAATCCTAAACAACGGTTCTACATTTTCAGAAATTAAATAATGCGATTTTGATGATTGATTTCGTTTTTTTCCGCTATTTTTTTTGGACATTTCAAATTTTTGTTTTGAAGATTTATTAAAATTTTGATCACATACCTTTACGAGATGGTTACCTGAACATCGGTTACAAACTGCGTTTTTATGCCAGCAGGTAGAGTTTTTATGAGTATTTCCACAAATTCCACAGGCAGGTTGCTGGTCAGAAGTAGTAGTTGAACCTCCAGAGCCAGATTTCTTCCAGGTTGGCCGTGTCCAGGAACGGGCAGTTGATGTTCGGAAAACAGGTTCTTGTTTCACCTCTTTCCCCAGCTCGTACTGATTTGCTGACGATTCCTTAGCTGAAGCTAGCTGTAGAGCTTTATCCAGACTGAGTTTTTCAGGATCCTCTTCAAATAATCTGTCCTTTACTGGGCCCTTTGGTAAACCCAGGATAAACTTGTCTAACACGTGTTCGTCGAGGCTTTGAAATTTACAATTTCCGCTTAAATTACGGACTCTCGCTAACCAGTCTTGCAGAGATTCGCCGCGGTCTCGATTTGCGTTGAAAAATCGGTAACGAGCCGCAAAAACTGATTCAGTAGGCTTGAAGTGCACATCGAATAGTCCCACGAGGTAGTTATAAGTCTTTGTTTCAGGAGCTACTGGAACGCAGAGGTTAGACACTAAACGATAAGCATCTTCTTCCAGGCTATTTAGGAATAACGCTTGTTTCTGTTCGAGGTCAGCAATTTTATTTGCTTTGAAAAAGTTCTCCATGCGCGGTTTTGCCGTCACCCACGAATTTTTCGACGAAGAAAATGAATGTAGAGTGCCCACGAACGTCGTCATGGTCGGCACAGCAACGACGGGATCTCCAGAACCAGACGCCAGTTTTCTCGACTTTTAAAACACGAATTTTCGGGGAAATCGCGGTTGAAACGTGAAAACTATGACTCACTTCCGCGAAACAATTATCCTCGTCGCCAGTGTAATGTTTGGAGGCGAAAGGGAGATTTAATTATTAAGTAGAATATCAAATTAATCGGATCGGTTTATTCTCGTAAAACATCGCATACATGAGTGAACTTGAATGAGAGGGAAGGCGAGGTGTAAGAGGAAGGGAAGCTCACAGGCTTGCCAATCATTACAAATAAATATCCTTGTTCTAGGGACCTACGGACATTACATTCCTCTTTTTAAAAAAGGTAGTCGATCTGAAATTGAAAATTATCGGCCTATATCAAAGCTACCAATTTTTTCGAAAATTATTGAAAAAGCAATGAAGTCACAAATCGCTAGTTTTTTTGAAAGAAACAATTTGTTTTCAAACGAACAATTTGGTTTCCGAAAATCTAAATCGACTAAAGATGCAATTCTGAAATTTTGTGATTTTATACTTCATGCTTTCGAAGGCCGGAAGTATTCTTCTGCAATTTTTGTTGATGTGGCAAAGGCGTTCGATTGTGTGCCGCATGAACTTCTTATTAAAAAACTTGAAAAGTACCATTTTTCTCCATTTGCTTTAAAATTGATTGAGTCGTATCTTGGCTCTAGAACTCAAGCTGTTCGTCATCACGGACTCTCTAATTTCTCGATCATTGAGTATGGAGTTCCTCAAGGTTCAGTCCTTGGGCCAATTCTCTTTCTTATCTTCATAAATGATCTCCCGAAATCCGTTCTTGACTTCACTGTCCTATTTGCAGACGATACGACTGTTTTGTCAAGTGAAGTTGATCTTGATTTATTAAAAAATAAAATGGCTGCTTCAAAACATGATGTGATTGATTGGTTCAGTAGGAATAGGTTGGCTGTCAATGAGTCAAAAACGCATACTATGCTGTTTGGTCTGAAGAGTTTGTCGATGGCTGATGACAACCCCCAGCAGGTCAAGTTCCTTGGAGTTCTTGTGGACCCGAAGCTTAACTGGAATTCACATTGTGAATGCTTAGTTAATTCTTTAAACAGTTCGATATTTCTTTTAAGAAGACTGACTGACAAATTGTCTAAGACTGCAGTACTTGCAGCATTTCATGCAACATTCCTCAGTAAGGCGACTTATGCAATTCTCTGCTGGGGTCATTGCCCATCGGCCTCCTTAATATTTAGTTGCCAGAGACGAGCAGTGCGAGCAATAGTTGGTGCAAGTTATAGGGCTGACTGCAAAGAAATATTTATTAGTTTAAGGATTCTTACTATTCCAGCTATTTACATCCTGGAATGTATCACTTTTGTGCACACCCATTCAGATAAATATGAATCAGCGCCTCATAGTTATGAAACTCGATCTGTGAATAACCTTGTGATCCCATACTCAAGGCTCAATACGACTAGAAATGTATCTAGGTGGTGGGGTTTAAAATTTTTTAATGCCCTACCAACAAATGTAAAATTGTTCAGTTATCGGAAATTTAAGAACTGTATGTCTGTCTTCCTACGTGAACTAGCTCCGTATACATTTGATGATTATTTTATAGCCATTAATAATGCAAAATTTTAGACTTTTTACTCATTTTAAATTGTAGTTTTTTAAATTTGTTAATCTTTGTTAAAATATTTGTTTTCTTGTAACTTATTTATGTATTGACGGGTTGACTTCCAACTATCGTAGTTTTATTATGTGTTTAATTGAGAGTCAGTGTTACTGTTAGCGTTATAAATATTATTTATGACCTGACGAATTTTTATAAGATGAATCGTGCAGTTTTAATAATTCTTTCTTGTCTAATATCTAATCGTATATCGACGTTTGTCATGCAATATTTGTAAACGACAAATAAAAAATCTCTCTCTCTCTCTCTCTCTCTCTCTCTCTCTTATTGTTCCGTAAAGTTGAGCTATTTTTTGAAGTATTCATCTAGGAAGTAGACCATTAGAGTAAATATTTATTTTATACTAAGGCCGTCCAACTAATGGAACCCCAAATCTGCTGGTGGCCCAAAAGTTGGACGGTCGTCCAATTTCAGGGCCAAGGCCTGGTTTTTAATGGCCCTATACTTGGACATCCGTGGGTTTTCCAGCTTTCATGAGAATTAGGCTTTAGTCGACATTAATTTATTTTTACTATATTTTAGTACAAATATTAAACTGAAGTAGATGTTAATGAAGATAGTGAGGTATTTTGCTTCCGAGTCTACCAAGGTAGCGGAAGCTTTGTTTTCACTTTTCAAGGACGAAAAAAAAAGTTCTCCAAAATCAAAATTTTCACTCGCGTTTTGCGTTTAAGGCCTTCCTGAACAATTTTGGTTCCGTGTCTGTCTGTCATGAATTCCTTGTAACCGCCATAACTCTACGAAGTTATTGTCCGATTTCTATGAAATTTTCAGGGATTGTGCGGGTTGGTGTGTAGACGGTCCCCTATGAAAATCATCATCCTCGGACTGATAGAAGCGACTGCGCATGCGCAAACGTAAAATCCTTGTAACAGCCATAACTTCTACATTTTCCAAAAATATTCAGAGATAGTGCAGATTGATTGTTGTTATAGTGGTAGATACTTGAAGATTGATGTTTTGAGATTAACTACTATGCGTCGAATCATCTGCACCATCGGGTTATGGATACGAGGAAGCTGTACCTCACCCACTTGGCAGTCGTTTTTTGTGTATGTGTACATATTACAATACTTTTCACTGTTATACACAGTTAGTACCATGCATAAAGCTATTATATTCAGATTTTTAAAAATTAAAAAATCTCAACTTATCTACTTATTAAAAAAGGTTCCTTCCTTCCTAGGTTCTTTTTTTCGTCCAAACATCGTACAGCATAATTGTCGAAATGTAGTCAAATTGGCAACTTCTGATGAGTCGCTAAAGGTTAACGCACGAGGCAGACGTTTATATTTGTATTCAGGGTTAAAATACCTTTCAAATAAGACCAATTTCAAAGTTGTATCCTTCCGGTTGAATTAGCACTCCAATTTAGAAAAATTAAGTAGTTTACGGATATCGCAAGGCAGACGACCAGTACGGGGTTCTAGGCGTCACACAAAGTCAATTTAAGTCCTCATCAGAACTTTATTTATACGGTTGAATCGGGATGTCACCAGCCTAGGTCTATAACCAGGTCTGTAAGGGAACCAACGGTCGTTAGCTGGTTTGATGAACCAGTTACCATGAGACAGGGGCGGCTGCTGATAGGAGCATAGGCGCATGTGCACCCCCAGCCAATTAAAAAAGAAAAAAAATCAAAGTTAGTTTCTCTGGGTTTGAAGAGTAAGTTGGCTAGTGACAGAAGACACGATCGTAGGCTCTGTGCTAGTTGAATCTACGCGCGAAAACAGTGGCGGGGAGCTCCCTCTTTTCTGACCAATCAGCGGTGGTTCGCGCAAATCCAGTTTTATGCGCCGTTCTTGACTAGGGTCACGTGATTAGATGGAGGTGTGCTCGTGAGATTGACCAACCAGAGAGCACGAAATGGGACCTAGGGCAGGTGCCCCCTGTGGCAACTGCCCTCCCGGCAAACTGCCCTCCTGTGGGAGGGTAGTTTCAACCCGAAACACAAATGTGCGCCCCGTGGCAACTGCCCTCCTGGTAAACTGCCCTCCGAGGAGGCCAGTCTTTACTGTGCGTCAGGAGAAACTCCCCTCCTGCTCACACCACGTATTAGAAGGGCCCTCTCATCGAATCGGTCCTTACAAATGGACCTCCGTGGCAAGTGGCCTCCTTGGCAAGTGCCCTCCCGGTAAACTGGCCTCCTAGCCCTTAAAATCCCGACTAGATATTATACCTGTAGAACACGAAACATAATGTTGGCATTACAACAAGCTATTGTAGATTACACGGGCATTGCTGGGTGTCCAAGTTTTTTATGCTAATACTTCAAGGATCGATTCTACAACTAATTTGCAACAAAAAATGTCTCATAGAGATTTTCTTTTAACCTTCTTAAAATCCGCCTTTTTTGACTTTTAAGATTTTTTTCGTGTTTTCGACCTTACACCATTAAAACGGCCATAACTCCCTTGAATTACACTCAAATATTGAAAATAAGGGTACTGTTGGAAAGAGCGTTACATTTCCTGTAAGAATTGTATATCAGACCAATTTTTAAAAGTGGCTTCTGAGAGGAGTGTTTTGAGCCCAAAGTTAAACTTTTTCGATTTCTACATTTCTTCAAAAATTTCAATGGCATTTTAAACCACCATTTTCGTTTCTCCAGCCGTTCTTCTCGACGGAAAAAACATCTACGTTTTCTCAGCTTTCTAATATTATAGTCATTTTTGTTTGTTTAGAAGGACATTTTTTGAGAAAATTGAATTTTTATGCGAAAAAACGGTGATATTTTTCAAAGAAATTGGTGTCTCGGAGCGCGCCCGCCCGCCCCCTTTCAGCCCTCCTCCCGCTGTCCAACCCCGTCAGCAGGAGACTCCGAGACACCAATTTCTTTGAAAAATATCATCTTTTTTCGCATAAAAATTCAATTTTCTCAAAAAATGTCCTCCTCAACAAACAAAAATGACTGTATCATTGGAAAGCTGAGAAAACGTAGATATTTTTTCCTTCGTGAAGAACGGCTGGGAAAACGAAAATGGTGGTTTAAAATGCCATTGAAATTTTTGAAGAAATGTGAAAATCGAAAAAGTTTAACTTTGGGCTCAAAACACTCCTCCCAGATAATCAAGAACGGATCGCAATTGCAGTTTAAACATTGAAAATTTTCTAAACATTTTTCTAAAAAGTTCCTAAAATAACTTGTTAACGTTAACTACATTTCCAATAAAAACTTGCTGAAAACTGTCTAATCTCAGGAAAACTTGCAAATTTAATCAACTTTCTAATAGTATGGTCAACTTTGCGATTCCTTGTCGATTTCAGCGAAATCACCGTCTCGGAGGCAACAGCTCACCCCCTTCCAGCCATCTGCCCACCATCCAACCCTCAAGTCTCATGCCGATTTAATGGAAAAAACTCCGATTTTCGCGTAAAAACTCGATTTTCTCCATGAAATTGATATTCTAATTATTTTATTCCTAATATATACCTACTGATGATCGTGACTGAAGATCCATTATCATTGGCAGCTCATTATACTTTTGAGAGACCCATGTCCCAGAAATGAGAAGTCGCACAGGTAGAGGAGATCTGTTCCGAGCAGGAGGGCAGTTGCTCGAGGTAGTCTAGGAGGGCAGTTTAAAACCGGGGTTCAAAACTGACCTCCTAAAACAGGAGGGCAGTTTACCGGGAGGGCAGTTGCTCGAGATGGCCTAGGAGGGCAGTTTCAAACCGGGGTTTTAAACTGACCTAAAGAGGTAGGAGGCCAGTTTACTGGGAGGGCAGTTGCCAAGTTCCCACGAAATGTGACCTTGAGGAGCAGCACGGAGGTTGTGCACTTGGGGTGTGTAAGAGAGTGAATTTCCAATTTTATTATTTTGTCTTCCTGGCTCACTGGTTTCCCGGTTTCCTTATCGTAAACAAACAGAACTGAAAAGGGCATTTCCCGTTTTTCGTTTTCAGTCCACCGTTTTGTTCAAAGTATTGTGATTATTTAGGAGTGTTGTAGGTACTATGAATCATTCGGTGCATTACATTCACGTAAACTATTCGTGTTTGTCGGTCGTGGAAAAATGCAACATTCCAGAAACTGGCCGCCCCTTGCCGTCACTACCTGGACTCCAGTAGACGTTAAAATTTAAAAATCGTGCAGATTCGTACCGTAAGTTTAATGTCAAATAATATTCGACTTCTTATAATATTATTATAAGCAGGTAGAATGGCTTTGCAGGTGTGAAGTGACTAACAAATTATTTTGCTTTGCTTGCCTACTTTGTTCTACCAACCGAAATGAGGCTTGGGTTAAAGACGGCATAAGTGATCTCCCATTTAGCCAAAAAAACGCATTGGCTGTCTCCCGTAAAAACGCTCTGGTAGATTTGTGTATATTGGGTTGTCAAAATATAATGCACAACTCGAGAGTGCATATCATGTTAATCTGATGCAAAAAACCAAAATGGTTAACAAAAAAAGGTACATTCTGTCTCGAATCATCGTTAATTTTTCTTCCGAGTTGGACGATGTTTTGAATCGTCACGGGCAAATACACATTTCAGCTTTGTAATAAGATGGATGCATTTCTTGGGTTTAGACCTTTGATGATGAAGTATTTCAGAATTTCTGTTAACCACTACAGAACATTATTTTTCGTGTCTATTACACCTACGTATTTAGTACCGTTTGTAATTTTAAGATGGAATAGTTACCATGATTTATCCCATTTACATATCGTTGAAATTTCTATTTGGCAGAGAAAAGCACCTATTCTGTCTCTTCTCCATATCTTCTCCTGATCTCCGTGCACCCCCTGAGTTCAGGGCAGGAGCCGCCACTGCCATGAGATCACTGAAGTTAAGGCTGGTCAGCCCGGGAGTAGGGATGGGTATCGTTATAAAAGTATCGATATTTTGTATCGATACTGTATCGTATCCGAGTATCGATATCCCAAGTATCGTTGGGCATGAGTATCGATATTTTAAAATATCGAGTATTGATACTTTAGTGTCACAAACTGTCAATATCATCCAATTTTCTAAAGAAAAATAATTTTTTCAACAACTTTTATTCATTTTTCACTATTGAGAGTCCAAACAGAGTGATTTTTCCCATGATATAAACGTTATTTGTGCAACCAAAGAGTAATGACCCAAAAGCCTCTCTATCTTCTTCATGTTTTAGCCATTATGTTGAATTTTCCGCGAGAACAGTATCGATATTCGATATTTAGAAATATCGGATTCAAAGTATCGATATCCAAAAATATCGGATAGTGCAGTATCGATACTAAAATATCGAGTATCGCTACGAAAGTATCGATATTTTGAAATACCGAGTATCGATACCCATCCCTACCTGGGAGACCGCCCTGGGTTGGTGACCGCAGTATGGCAGGTCTTGAAATTTTTCCGGGTTGGGCCATTGGTGAACCCGCTCGAAATCATTAGAACCAATTTATTCTGATCTTCCCATCGGAAGACAGCTGATGACGTCTGCGACGCCAGGGTTGGCAGTTGAATGAAAATTCAACCTGAGGTGGTTGTTTACTTTACTTATCTCTAAGAGTTAGCAGATTTCCATGCCTTTACACTCACCACTAGAAGCGTCAACTTCATCCAGACTTCCATCATCTGTCGATAACAGGTCGTCGTCGCTCGGCGACCTGGTGAGAGAAGGCAAGGCCGACGTGAGAATTGCCTTCTCTTTCTTAATCTCTTCTATTTTTCCCATCAAGAGCGCCTCTTCTTCGTCCGACCTCTTGGCGATGTCGAAGTCTTCCGGCGTGAAAATCTAGAAAAAAAAGAAGATAGGAGTTTTCAAATTGGGGGTGAGGCTTACTTTTACTTACGGGAGTGAAGAAGCAAACCAAACTACAAACATCAAGTTTATCGGAAACTAACTTTACGATTTGTACTCACCTTGGAACTCCTAATTGTGGTCAACCTGTAGGTGGCTGTATGGCAAGCAGTGTCCAGGGTGTCAATATCGGCTAGTGTGGACCTGACTTTCCGCAGCTGCTCAGTAATGATGACTTCTATACACGTCGTTTGCCTGCTGATGTCATCCAGTGAATCTTGAGCGGGTACGATTTTGTTCGTTCGGAGTATGCAAGGAGCGAAGACTATCGCCAGTGCGCTCGGTCCCATCCGGTTCACGTCTTCGTGATGTGCGATCCTAAACAATGAATGAATGAATGACATGTTTACTTTTACAATTTGTACAGTATTAAACATACATGATATGCATTGGGTCAAGACCCATCAGCAGAGATTCCGTTGTTATTCTTAAATAAAAGCATTCTTAAATTCTAATTACATTATGTTATGTCTGCGTGTCGTTGAGTGAAGGAGATGACCTTCTCGATGCAGTGTTTGTGTTTTCTTTAACCCCTACTCAACGAAGAGAGAATGGTCCCTAAGCTAATGACTTGCACTGCCGCATCGGCGGCTTATTAGCCCAACCAGCATGCAGAGTGCATGGAACATAGGCTAGCCCGGCAACCCCGGCGTTTTAAATCAGAAACCGACCGTCAGGAGGCAGGATATTTACCTAGTGAACCTAGTACTTCGAGGAGAAGGTAGAGAGCGAAATGAATTAGTCGGTTGACTGAACTAGATTGGCATAAGGTAGCATCCCTGAGTGGGCTTATATACTCATATAGTTTCCTCAGGGGAGAGAGAGGTGGTAGGGTGACGTCATGTCGGCGTGTCCCCCATACCTCATCTCCCCCAGTGGGTGATGACTCACTCAGGGATCCTCCTGTTCGCTTCTTTATTTAAGGCTAAATGTCACGATGTTTTAGTGTGATTCTGAAATGAGGGATGGCAGCACCATCGGGGCCAAATTTCGTTTACTCCTCAGTTGAGAACGGATCGAGATATTTTAGTTCTGCAAACGGATTTCTTTTCAAGATCACCGTAGAATTCCGGGTAATTGGTTTAGAAAGTGTGCAAAAATTTTTTGCACACAGTTCCAGCAAAAATTTGTTCAAATTTTGAACTTTTTCAAAAAGTGGCCTTATAGCCACTTGCAGAACCTTCATCAGAATACGAATCCGTTTGCGGAATTTTTCTAACTTGATCATAGCCGTCGGATTGACGTTTTTACGATTTGGAGCAGTGGCGAGGGGGGCGATCATGGGCTGGGGGGGAGGGCGGCGATCAAACGCCCCGCCGCGCGCCCGACCTTCACATTCATGTTTTGCAAGTCTGCACCCTTTGGTCTCTATTCCTTTTCCTGGCCACCTAATAGGCAGCCACCATCAACCTTCCCATTTCCAACTTCTCTGTCTTGAGGTTGATCGAATTGGGCGAAATTTCCATAAAAAGCAAGACACATAGACAAATAACTTATGAGAAAGATTCTGCGTTAATTTGATTTAGATAATGGTTTGCACTACTAAATAGTTGGTTCAGAAATTGTGGTAATTTCAATTCACTGTACATGGACTAGGTAGGTACCTACTTAGTTGTTCAAGTTTCGTTATACAAAATCTAGTTGCATAAGTCATCTCACACCGTTCTAGTTGCACTAGCAATAGATGGTTTGAGGAGCTAATTCTTGACGTTTGACGTTGATTTCCAAATTTTGTGAACAGCTAATGACGATGAAAAAATAATTAGTAGGTAATTCACTCTGCAATAGTGTTGAAAAAGGTAAAAACACCTGTTCATTATTTACCAAAAATTCAAATATCTTTGAAATAATATCAAAATATCTTTGAAATAATATCAAAATAAATCTAAATAATTGAAACTAAAATCCCCCGTGTCTGAATTTTTATTCTCTCTTCTAAGAGTTAAATTATCAATTTTCTCTGTTTTTTTAATGTCATTTTTGATTTCATGTAATTATAACTCAAATTACAAACATGACTGTCCCAAAATTACCGTTAGTGCACTAATAAATACCCTAGAACTAGGGATAGTGCTGTGGTCTTACAAGGTAATTACCATATAGATGGCAACCCTACATGTTTACCTTTTCGGATTACTCAAAAAGTTCGAGAAGAGTTCAAGGTCGCACACCTTTCTCATTCGCTAGCAATCCTGGGTACATCGGGCACTGTTGACGTTCGAATACTATAGGTAGTAGTACTTGGGCACGGCGTAGGTGATTTTACCCTTCAATATTCCGTGATTGTGCAGCGATCACTTCATCGTTTTTTAGGACGTCCCACAGTAAGAATTGGGCGTCCGTATGCGATTAATCTGGGGTAAAGGAGTACACAATCAACGGAAAAAATCTGCGAAGTGCTACTATCAGTTCCGGTGTCATGATTTTCATAGGGGACTATCTACATGCCAATGTGAACAATCCTGACAAATTTCGTCTAATTCGTATGATATATGTAGAAATTATGGCTGTTTCAAGGATTGTTTGCGCTTGCGCAGATGCTTTTGTCAATTTGGAGGCCGTGATTTTAGTAGACCATCTACACCCCAATCTCCATAATCCCTGAAAATGTCATCGAAATCAGATGGGGAATGAAGAAGTTAAGACTGTTACAATTCACGCAGTCACTACTATTAGTGCGGGAGTGATTATTTTCATAGGGGACCATCTGCTCGCCAACCCGCACAATTCCTGAAAATTTCGTCGAAATCGGACAATAACTTCTTATAGTTCTGCCCGATACAAGGATTTCACGACAGATTCAAAGACAGACAGACAGAAACGGAACCAAAATTGTTCAGGAAGTTGTAGTTGTAGAACGCGAGTGGAAATTTTGATTTTGGAGATATTTTTTTTCTTCATCCTTGAAAAGTTAGAACAATACTTCCGCTACTATTGTTTTCACTTTTCAACGTTTAAAAAAGTACCTCCTTTGGTTTGGATTCCTACTCGAGTTTTATGTTTTAGACCTTCCTGAAAAATTTTGGTTCCGTGTCTGCCTGTCTGTCATGAAATCCTTGTAACACCCAAAACTATACGAAGTTAATGTCCAATTTCGATGAAAATTGTTGAGGGGTATTATGCGAGTTGACGTGTAGACGATCCCCTATGAAAATCATCGCCCCAGTATCAATCAATAGTATGTATAACAAGCTACCAAACCATTATCAGAATCTTTCTCATAAGTTATTTGTCTATGTGTCTTGCTTTTTATGGAAATTTCGCCCAATTCGATCAACCTCAAGACAGAGAAGTTGGAAATGGGAAGGTTGATGGTGGCTGCCTATTAGGTGGCCAGGAAAAGGAATAGAGACCAAAGGGTGCAGACTTGCAAAACATGAATGTGAAGGTCGGGCGCGCGGCGGGGCGTTTGATCGCCGCCCTCCCCCCCAGCCCATGATCGCCCCCCTCGCCACTGCTCCAAATCGTAAAAACGTCAATCCGACGGCTATGATCAAGTTAGAAAAATTCCGCAAACGGATTCGTATTCTGATGAAGGTTCTGCAAGTGGCTATAAGGCCACTTTTTGAAAAAGTTCAAAATTTGAACAAATTTTTGCTGGAACTGTGTGCAAAAAATTTTTGCACACTTTCTAAACCAATTACCCGGAATTCTACGGTGATCTTGAAAAGAAATCCGTTTGCAGAACTAAAATATCTCGATCCGTTCTCAACTGAGGAGTAAACGAAATTTTCTTCATTTTGGTGCTGCCACGTGGTGGCAGATTTCACAACTAAAGTCGGGACATTTAGCCTTAAGAACTAACTGCTGATTGATATGTGGGTCATAACACATTACTTGCACAAATTATTAATTTATCATAAATCACCCAATATCGTTTTTTTAACGTTGGAGGAAGGAACATGGAGGTATACTTTATTATTTTGTTGTACTAACAAATTATTATATTTATTTATATAAATAAATATAATAATAATAATGTATATTCCTGCTCTTATTTACTATTTCATCATTATTAACATTATTTACATCATAAATGTATTATTATTGTCTTTAACCGGTTTTTGTTAAATATAATTAAATTCTGCTAATAGGAATTGCCTGTATCTCCATGCATTTCGTACGCATTGGCAGAGTGGAGACCAATCAGGTCCATTTAACTGGTCAAGGAATTCTCCCCCGGTCAATGACAGGTGCCCTAAACTTTCCAGTTTTGACGAAATGCTACACGGTCTCACTAACCGCCAGGTTACACAGCGAGCAAAGGAAGGTACTGCAGTTCCATAACCATGGCTGCCAATTGACGTTGAGCAGTTCTCCTCGACACCTAGTTGAGGGTATGAGGGGTTGTGCGGAGGAGGTCATCGGAACATTGCGTCCACAGACAATCATACATGAGATGATTAAGAACAAGTCGAGCTGGGACGCAATGGCAGTATTTGTCACATCAGTCCTCAAAGCAAAAAAGCTGGATGGAAGATGGGAGGAAGAAGATGAGGAATAGAATTGAAGGAGACCAGAAGTAGGAGCAGCCATTTGGCACAAAAAAAGGGCTCAACCTGAAGTAATACTGTACAAGTGGTCCCGGGGTGAGTCCCAAGCAGAGGGAGTGGGGTTTTAGTTGGTAACCCCAATTCATGGGAAGTCCAACACTGTTGGGGTGACTTCCCCTTCGCTCTTAAAGAGTTTCCCCACTTCCGTAACAAAAAAACAAAAAAAAAACCTAGCTATTATCATGGCATCATAAGGGTTCCTCTTTTCTACGTAGTCGACATTCCAATCAAGGTGTTGGTAAATCAGGTGGTATTGGGCGTTACTTGCCTTGTCTCTGAGAGACTGCAAGGAGGCTGCCCGCTGCCTACAAAGCACTTCCTTCAATAATCCCTTCAGCTTCGGATCGAAGGCTGCAGTAGTGGTCATCGTTGATACCTAAGAGAGCATCTCACTCCATACCCTCGCCCAATCAATATTCCTCCTTATCACTTCCAGAGCTGTTACTCGGGTGTATCGGTTGTCTGGCTGCCGCAACACTCTTATAAATATTGTCCATTGATCTCTAGGGTGTGTAGAAAGGCTGGTTTGGTTTCGTTGTACACGATATAGTTTGGGGAGTTCATGGGTAGTCGAAGGAAATAATGAATGACGAGGGCATCAGCCAGAAAATCAATAGAAAAATCAAATTCCGTTTTGCCTAACTCCACAACGCCTGTCCTTCAGTAGCACAAAGCCACACCATTGAGGTTACGTGGCAGGCGCCTGCAATCAATAATGATAGTGTCCCTAAAAGCTCTGTTAGCTTTGCAGTTTTTCACTAATTATAACTGATTCAGTGCGATAACTGCACATTGCACACCATATCTGACTAAGAGTAAATGCTGGCCACCCAGGAATACGAGCGATGAGAGTTGGCTAAAGTGCATATTCGGAGGTCATGAATGGATGCAGAAGTTAAACGATTTGCTAAGGAATGCCAGGCATGTCATGAAGGTCGTTCAAAACCAGAAGAGTTGCCCATTTATTCCTGAAATGTGCCAGAAAGACTTCACTTAGACATTGCGGGGCATGTAAGGCTCATATAGGTTAGTAGTTGACGCAACATCCACCTGGATGGAGGTCATACCACTGAAGAAACCAACTGCAAAAACCTCGATAGAGGCATCAAGAGACATTTTTTCTGCGGTCTGAGCAAAAATCTGCAGGAACAGAAGATCTGCAGGACTCAATTTCCTCAGTTAATGTTGAACTGTATATTTACAATTAACTGAGTGTGTAAAGAACTTTTAGATTCAATCCCAATTTTACAACCAAAATAAATATGTGTAGTAACTTTCACATGAGCATGGTAGAATTTTCGATGTAAACACGACTATGTAAAAAAATGTGTTTCCCTTACCTTGCTAAATGGAATATCAGTCTCTCCATGAGGTCGAAATTGTACTTGGGGAGTTTCTTCAGAATAGCGAACGTTGTAGAAACTTTGTCTTCAACTAGGTTTGCAGCGCGCAAGAAGTCTTCGTACGAATCATACGTCAACAGAGGTTCGGGCATCTCACGGAGGAAACTTTTCAGAACGCTGGCAAGCACGTGGACCTGTGAGGCAAACCGGTGTAAAAGTATTAAACCACATCGTTATGCACAACTTTCAGCTGGGAATGTTGGTAATCACGAATCTGTTGAAACAAGAGGTTTGTCCTTAACAGTAGTAGAACCTTGCAGGTCGAATATTCTATAAGTTCAGAGCTTCGACTTCTCAAAAGTTCAACTTCTGGTAATTTTCAAGCACCACGTCCGTAGGTCGCTGAAATTCTGCAACCCAACCGACCCGGAGAAGGTGGGGTAACCTGATCCTTAAAGGGCTCCATTCACATGTATGTCTGGAGTCGCCACTGCGTCCCCCCAGGTACTCCCCGAAGCCACCTCAGTAGTCCATTCACCTGGCTACCAAAACTACCTGACTCTGCCGAATGGCGGACCTGCTACCAACCAACGCTTGCTCAGATGACTAGAAGTGAGGAAAACGGTAGGGCTACATGCTGTACTGGTGGGGGTGCGACCGGGCGTCGGCCTCACTTAACCATTCACAGGGCTGCCGAGGATTAACCTGGCCGCAATTTTCGAGCATGTTTGATTACCTGCCGAGCGGCGGACGACCGCCAGACCTCAAGATTTTGTTAACCATTCACGGGTAGTTTTCCCTTTTGACGGCGGCTAGGGATGCGGCGGCGACTCCGGGCATACTCGTGAATGGGGCCCTTAAGCCGGCTCCACACATGCGGCATGGTACTCGGCGAGTGGTGAGCTCGTTGCTCCACACATTCGGAGTTCCTGCGCAATGCTCGCCTTGAGAGAGAGAGAGAGACGAGCAACTCGGAGTTGCTACACCAGCTTGTAATGCATAACAATCAACACGGGCGAGGCGATCAAACGAGAGATCAATTAATTCAGGGAGATGTAAACTTCGGGAACACTCACATTCTGAAAAACAGGGGATCCCCATTCTCAAGGGATCAATAATACATCACGTCTCCGAGTGGGACTGGTTTTCATAAAAACGCACCAAGGAAATTGTTACTGATCCAAATTCCTCAATGTTCAAACTGATCCAAATTCCTTAATCCTTGAAACTTTGCGATATGCAAAACTTTGGCAACATTTCAATTAGATACCTTCAGCAAGTGTCGAGAGGCTCCAGTTGTCACGGAAAAATGCCCCAACGAGCAGCCCCGTGCGACCCCGCATGTGTGGAGCGGGGCAGATGCTCGCGAATATTCGTCTCCTTTGAAGTGGGGAAAAAACCGACTCTGGCCGGAGCATCCCCGAGCACCAATATTCGGCATTCGGCGAGCACCGAGCGCCCATCCACACCACTAGGAAATCGGCGAGCATCGGCTCGGTGCTCGGCGAATGCCGAATGAGCGGAGCAGGCTTCAGAGAAACCTCTCGCAACCTCTATACTGCTCCTGACCACATGCTCTGATTGTCGCGCTCCGGAGGACAAGAGTATTTTTGTTCTTCTTTTATTTTGTTTAATAGAAACGTGGAAAGAAAGTCTCTACAAATCAGGCCTATACTCACTTATGTATCAGAGACCGGCCTTATGACCAAAGCCCACGAAAACAAAATTCTCATAATTGACAGAATAATCCTTGGAAGATTACTCGGAGCTATTTTCGACCCAGAACATCTTGCTTGGTGATGGAGCTGTACAATGACTGTGACATCGTTCTTTCTGCCAAGGCAGAGCACCTGGCCAGAATGAGTTCAGAGGAGGTACTCAAGAGGGTCCTCGAAGATGAGATGAATGGAATCTCGGTTCCTCCACTGATTCTAAACAAGTTTTTGACTTCGCATTACAGCGACAAAGCTAACTTCCCTCAATATTAACCAGGAACAATATATTTTATTTACCTACTTGGGAGCACTGTAATTCACCTGGGTAATTTTTGCTGGGATATTGGGATTAAGCCCCTACTGAGCTGCTACACAGTAGGAGCTTATGTCAACCAGTCCAAATCCTTGTGTATGGTGTTGAATCATCAAAAATTAACTTCCCTCGACCGGGGATCGATTTCCTATCATTCCGATTCTGAATTGGAGCTCCTACCACTGAGCTAAGGAAGTGAATGGACAGAAATGCGAAGAGGTCGCTGATCACATCTCCCCCCCCCCCCCCACCACCACAGTAGGAAATCCGGTAGGAAAGGTTTTACAGCCCATTGAGAATGCGTATTTTTGACTGGCTTGGGAGTTTTTGTTATTGTTCCTTATTGACGGGGCGGGGGATCTGCTGACCTCAACGTTTGTCTGAATAGGCGGTGGCTCGACTCGTGTCTTGGGAGGAAGTTGTTTTGATGACCTAATCTTAATGAATTATTGTTTCTCTGAGAAATGCTGAGGAGACCATTTGGGTCCGGTACGACTGCACCATACGGTTGAGTCATCAAAAATTAACTTCCCTCGACCAGGGATCGATCTCCTATCATTTCGATTCTGAATCGGAGCTCCTACCACATGAGCTAAGGAAGTGAATGGACAGAAATGCGAAGAGATCGCTGATCACAACAATGGTGACAAACTCCCAGGGAACACCACCTAGCCAGGTTGAAGCTAATGGTTGTAGATTGGAGCGTGTTGATGAATTTGACCATCTTGGGTAGCAATTGATGAAAGATAACAACATGAGAGCTGAAATCCGGAGGAGGATAGTGGCAGCAAATAAATACTATGTTGGACTGGTAAGCCAAATGAGAAGTCGGCTGCTCTACCAAGATGGATGCTAACCTTCCCATGAAATAGAACACATCATAGTGGACCAATAAACCCGCAGCATTTGCTTTCTATAAAAGAAAAGTTCTCTACGGAAAAGTCCTTCACGTATCAGAAAGCATTCTACGGAATGATAACACTTTTCGTAACTAAAAAGAAAATACAGGAAGTACTAAAACACTATTATCTCTTGCGTAACGTTAAAAAAAAGCCTCACCAATAATTTGGGAGAGTTATTTATCAATAGCAATAGCTAATAGAAACTACAAATAAATATGCAACAATTTCTATAAGCAACTCACCTGGTAACCCTCAAACTGTATCAATTCGCTATTGCCGTCTTCTATCCGGTTTTTCAGTTCTTTCACTTTCGAACTCACCTGCAGAAAGCAAAAACTTTACTTCAGACATCTATACATATAAATGAAAATGATGAAATGAAAAACTGGGTTGAAATGTGTCCAAACATATTTATTTAAATTAATATCAAATAAAAAGTTGTAAAAATTAAATTAAAAAGTATTCGAAAAATGTAAATAAAAGAATGTCAAATTTGTATCATTCCTTTACTTATAAAAGGAATATTAGAGTATATTAATAAAGTTTGCCAAGTGGGTGTGGCACATAGCTTCCGACGTAGCTGATCTCAAATCATCAATCACTAAGTACCTAGCACTACCCTTATAGGGGACCATCTACACGTCAACCGGCTTAATTCCTGAAAATATCATCGAATTTGGACAACTTCGTATAGTTTTCCCCGTTACAAGGATTTCATAACAGACAGACAGATATTGAACCAAAATTGTTCGGGAAGGCCTAAAACGTAAAACGAGAATGGAAATTTTGATTTTGGAGAACTTTTCTTCAATCTTGAAAAGTGAAAACAATGCTTCCTTCACCTTTGTAGAGTCGGAAGCAATAAAATTAGGTATCGGATGATAGATACCGCTGGTATCGAGTACTTATGTTTTGATATCAGTACCAAGCAGTCGTTATGTCGGATCTGCTGCGGTGGGAGCAAGCTAGAGCGGCCCCACCTCGAGAACGCGACCAACCGATATTAGTATTTTTATATTATTTTTATATATTTTTTTTTCGGGAGTGGGGAAACTTTTTAAGAGCAAAGGGGAAGTTCACCCCCACTCCCTCTACTTAGGACTCACCCTGGAACCACTTGTACAGTATTACTTCAGGGTGAGTCCTTTTTTTGTGCCAAAAGGCTGCTCCCACTTCTGCTCTTCTTCAATTCTATTCCTCATCTTCTTCCTCCCATCTTCCATCTAGATTTTTGGTTTATTATTTTCAATAATGAACCTTTGGAATCGACCAAGAAAAAAAAATTTTCTACATCCCCTCAAAATTTGATGGTTTACGTTTCTACGTTACGTACCTACGTAGAATCCAAAAATCGAATAAAATTTGGCCGTCCGTCCGCCGCACTTTCCCCACTTAGCATTGACAGATTTTAATGAAATTTGGTATGTAGGCACCATTTGGGGTCTAGGTGTGCCCCGAAGATTTTGGTTGATGTAGGTCACTTCTAAGGGTTCCAAAATGAATTTTGAAAACGCCCTAACTCAAAAAATTTTGATATAAAGGTATTGTTTTTCCTTCAATTTAGGATTCTATAGGATTTTTAGAATTTTTTGGGACCACGCGGAGCTCTGAAGGACAAACCGTTCGCTCCCTACGAGAATTTAAGGGTTGGACGTACTGTAAATCAGCAACACGAGTGTGAATCGCAAAAGAGGCCTAATCTCCGTTCAAATTTTAGCTGACCGAAATGCGATCGATGTTTTTCTTCATGTTGGATGGTTGGTGGCTTTGCAGACGAGTGATCTGTATAGAAAAATAATAAGCCATTGTGTAATAATTTGCAGCGTTTTGCTTTGAGGACTGCTGTGATAAATACTGCCATTGCGTCCCAGCTCGACTTGTTCTTAATCATCTCATGTACGATTGTCTGTGGACGCAACGTTCCGATGACTTCTTCCGCACTCCTCATACCCTCCCATTGTGGGCATGTGAAGAAGGTGTGGCAGACATCCTCTTTTATCCTTCTGGGCCAGTGGCTTTCCCCATCTTTACTAAGAAGGAGCGGAAGTATCCATGCCCTGAAAGGAATTGAGCCAGGTAATAGTTCACCTCACCGTGTTTTCTCTCCAACCAAGCCTTTAAATCGTCAATTATGAGGGCTGTCCACCTTCCACGGGTTTCACAGACAAGGTCTGCTTGCCAGCTACGGATGGTCTCCTCCTGCTCTTCCTTCTTTACTATGGATATTGCCTCTGCCTTCCTCATTCTTATCCTTTTACGTTCCAGTGCCTGGTTGGCTGCTGCCGACCCGTATTATAAGAGCCTGACGACCACCGAACTCGAGATCGCTTCGTCAATGGACTGTTCGCTGCCAACAAATCCTCCTCGTCAACGTCCGGCGTAACTGCAGAGAGGCTTGACGACGAAGTGAAATTTATGTTGGAATTGAATATTTTAAACTTTTATTTAGACAACTTCTGTAGGGTCAGCTATTAACTTTGATAAATTGCAATATTGCGTGTTCGAAGTTCGCCAGGTCAGCTAGTTAATAACACAAGTACTCGATTCCAACATAGAATGCCACCAAACTGACAATATGAATAAAACCGTCCATAGCAGGTCAAGCATTACACTACAAACTCAACACGATTTTCACTCAACTGTACAAAAATCACCCAGAATGGTTCATCATGACGATAATTTTAGCGCGACTTACTCCAGATTTCCTGTATATGCCTTCCGTGTAGAGGCCGTACATCTCAATGGTGGTAATGAGCCGATCCACGATCAAAGGAATTTTCTCGTCTCCCGTCGTCAGCTGCTGGAGTGGTACGCCGAAAACGGGGTGTGGAACGTGCCTTTCAACCACCACTTCTTTGCTGCACGGGAGCACCTTGGTATGGCACTTTTTATGACATGTCAGTTTACAATCTGTCAAAAGAAAGAACAGGGTTACAACAATGAAAGGGCTCGTTCAATCTCATATTTGAACCAACTTCATCTGATTGGGATTGGAAAGCGGTGTAGCGCTAGTTCTCGGGCCCCGGTCAATGGCACCTGTTACTGGCTAGCTGAAACTCTCTATTGGCACCCCAATGAAACTACTCCCAGTGACGATTCGATGTACCATTCGATGCGATATTTAACATCGAAATAATATCGGAAGACAGTATCGATATCGATAAAATATGGGAAGAAAAATATCGATATCACTAATATTGAAACAAAAATAATGATGTAACATTGTCACTGAATTTATAAAAAAAAAAAAAAAAAAATTCATCAATATCAGTGATATTGATAGAATACCGAAAGAAAAATACTGATTTCACTGATATCGAATATATTTTGTCATCTTTTTTTTTAATCAATATCAGTGATTACTATAAATTAATCGAAAGAAGAATATCGATTTCAAACATATCGAATATGTTTTTGCATACATTTATTGATTAGGATAAATTGATATATTTCAGTGGGAAGGAATATAACCATCACAACCGATAATTTTTTTCTTTCGATATCAATATTTTCCTTTTGATATTCGATAATATCGCAAGAAAAATATCGATACAACTATCGGAAATATCGAAAAAAATATCGATATCAATAAATATCGAAAGTATCGAATCGTCACTAACTATTCCACTGACTAGAAATCAGTTTAGTAGGTGGTCCTTCAATTTCCATGGATTATGAAAACTTCCCGTTTATTTATTTATTTTTTTTTTCAAACTATTTAAACTCAACCTTTTTTTTTTCAAAACTACCTATCAATCGCACAAAATTAAACAAAGTTCAAATTACTTTGGCAAACGAGGCCTTTCTCGATGGGCCACATGAAGAACGATGAGCAAATTTCGCAGAATGTAGGGATGTTGATTATGGTGAGAACGAAATTGTGGCCCACATATTTTATGGGCTCGTCCACTTTCCGTTTCTTCTCCTTTTTTCTCTTCACTTTTCTCGGCTTCTCGTGCTCCACCCGACTTTTCGCCATGAACTCGTTCAGGAACCCACGGAAAGCATTCACGCCCATTGTTGTTGGGAAGTCTCCTTTCACGTGCTCTTGCAGCCTCACGGTCTCCATTATCTAGGGATAAGAGATTACACATTACTATTATTAGAGAGTTACAGCGGGCCCAGATACGGGAAAAACGAGAGCCTGGCGGTTCGCTCACGGAACACCCTTTTCTCGGCTCTCAAGAGGGTAGCCTGAGAGTCGCGAAAATTCCGTAAGGATAACCAGAACTTTAACCCTTAAGCGGGCAAAACTCGGGCTTCATGGGAAAATTTTTTTTTCCGATCTAGTCGGATCTTTATGGATCTATTAACAATATTTCAGCCTTTTTTGCGGAAAAAAAATGGTTCACGCGCCATAAAATGGCATGGTACAGCATGTGTACCAAGGACCACCAGGTGCACTTTTTGGCCATGATGTTCCTTGGTACAACATTTGTACCAGTAAAAGGTAATCAGGGAATGATCATAATTTGAGTTTATTCTGGATGATCTTACTTTCAATCAATATAAAACAGATGACAAATTCGACAGCAAACAACATTTCAATAGGACTTGTTGCGTTGGCATGCGACGCGTCCAATCTCCAGGGAGAAATCATGGGGTGCACTTTTCGGCCATGATGTTCCTTGGTACAACATTTGTACCAGTAAAAGGTAATCAGGGAATGATCATAATTTGAGTTTATTCTGGATGATCTTGCTTTCAATCAATATAAAACAGATGACAAATTCGACAGCAAACAATAGGACTTGTTGCGTTGGCGCCCGCCCCAAAAAACTTGGTGCCACTTGGGATTCGTCAATCTGAATCGGCATGTCTGCGGTTCCCAACATTTTTCCTTTTTTAGCCAAAACGGCAGTGCAAACTTCCCGGCAGAAGTTAAACCAATCAGTCACGCACTCTCTGCCTCTTCCAGTCCGTTCCTGTACAGTGTCGAAGGGCAATTCTAGTACGAACATGAAGATGAGTTCTATAATTTGGCAAAGCGTTAAATTGCTGTTACAACGCCCGTTCAAGTCGGTGTAATGAAAAAAACTCTCCAGTACGATTTTTTCTTCTTTTCACCAACATCCTAGTACCACATTTATGGCAAGCAGCGTTCTCATCCTCACTTACTAACAACCCTTTGTCTACTAAATATGTATGGCACATCACTTCACTTGACACTACATTACAGTAAAAATCGCGGAACAACATCACAGTAGGCATATCACAGACAATTATCACAGTTATGAGGCTGACACGAACGCCACGGGGTAACTGAAAGGCCCAGATACGGAGAAAAAAATAGGATTTGAGATTAGGAGATTGCATTGTCAACTTTGACCTGTGTACCGATCGCAGATAGGCAAAGAAAGGATAGAGCGCGACGGGACCCTCAGAACGCAGGCGGGTCATAGAACGCACACCGAACTGGCACCAAAAACTTCAATAACATCGTTGCGAGTACACGATTCCAGTGTTATGCTTTCATTATGGATACTTGAATAGCTATAGAAAAATTACGTTCCTCGAATAGAAGACGAAATTCATCCGTGTGGACGTCACCGCGTAATGTTTTGGTTTGAATAAAAAACAACAGCAAAAAAACTTCGTCGTTAGCGTTCCTTGGTACAACAGTAGTACCGCAAAACACCCACTTTTGCAATATCTCGACATATAGGCGGAGCTAAGAGATGCTACCATTTTTCCCATGATGCTGCACCCTATTGAGAAGGAATGGAACGAAAAACACGCCAGAATTCATACTGCTTCTACCTTGGTACAACAGTTGTACCAAGGAACGCTAAAGGGTTAATGAGCGAATGGCCACCGTCAATCTGATTCACGTCGTTTCTTTTATTTCTAGTTTTCTTTTCCTACCTAAGTTGATTTTTCTATCATGTTTTTCTGACATCATTCCGTGTAAGCGTATTTTCACTCTTTTTCGTAAAAACCAACTTGGAACGAGTGCGCATTCTAGTTCGCATTCCATATTAAGATATTTAATAACAGGGTTATTTTGGAAGGTAGATTCCGAGCGGAATTAACGAAACCCGGTAATAGGTTAGTTCCAACTGTTACGTTAAAAACCACCCATCTTTAGTCAATCATCTGTTAGTTCCTTTCGTTTAGTCAGGGTGTCAGCGATTTCCCGAAAAAATTTCCCTGAGTATTCCCGATTTTCCAGAGTCAACTTTCGACATTTTCCTGGGTTCTAAATTAATTAAAATAAAGATTAATTTGACAATAATTTCTCAAAATTTAGGTTTTTAAGGACATTTGAAATGGAAAAGCACTGGAAATGTAAAAAACAAGTGGGTGTGGCATACAATTTCAGCGTTTCCACAACCCGATTGTATAGATGATCCGATGCATTGTAGCTAATATCAAAACATCAGACCGGGGCGCTGATTTTCACAGGGGACCATCTACACCTCAATCCGTTCGAACGTAGAAATCATAGAAACTTGTTGGTTTACTCCAGAGAAACGACCACTTCAAGAGATAGATATCGATCGACCAACTAAACTCATTGAGATCAATCTTCTGTCATGTACACTTCAGACACGGCAAAAGACTGAAATGCATGATGGATCAATTCAATTCTTCAATCTTTACTTCAGTTTGCTCCAATATCAAAGACGAAGAACTCGCAAAAATGTACAGCACAGTTCCAGGGTGTCTTGTGGGTGGTTTTCCAGTGACCTGGTAACTACTATTTAGTTTTAAGGAGAGCCGATCCAAACAGGATTTCGCTACCCCCTCCATCTGCAAGCAGATAGATGAACCCCAAAAACCCTAGGAGGGTGATCGAGGGAGTGGAAGGAACTTACCACCCGGGAGCCCCAGGGGAGCTAGTCATAACTATCAGCTCCTCTAGGTACCTGTTTGTATTAACACCACAGGTTGGGCCGAACCTTCTAGCTAAGGTTCTACCAACTAGACAGGTTGGTACCCGAGTTCATAACAGACCTCACATGCCGAGAGACATCTTCAGGGGGCTAGCCCTTGAGGATGCCATCTCTCCCCTTATAGCCTTCTTGGTACAAGCCCATGAAGTAGTGTTTGCTCAACCACGACCACCACGAATCCAACCTCAACTGAGAGGCAGGCTGGTTATGCTTTGACCGAGGTCAGTGCATCTGTAGCCTGGGGCTCCCCTCGCCCATGGTACTGGTAATTGAGATGAGTAATAAGCCTTTTACGGCATTACTGCTATCCCCGGAAGCCCGTCCAGGTAACAGGCCCGGAAGCAGAGAATTTGTACCTGCTCCCTAACCGCTCTACTCCTGTCAGAGGCGTGTGCCAGAGCCCTAACATTAAGGGGGTACAGGAGAGGGAGACATGGTTTGCGGACGCCACCCATGGGGCGACCTGGAAAACCGGAAATACTCAGGGAGTTTTACTCTACTGAAAAACTCAGGGAATTTCATCTTTTTCCGAAAACCCCTGGGAAAAGCACTAGCGCCAAACCTTTTAGTGGGAAGTTCTGGCAGTCTGAGGGGGGAAAGTTTTAGTCCGGATAAATACTCACACTTGAAACTTTGACTTAGTAATTGAAAAGTAAGTAAATGAGTAAATTTTATTCCATTTTTCATTTCTATATTAGTAACAGTAAAGTAAAGAAAACAACCATTTCAGGTTGGATTTTCGTCCGACTGCCATTCCTGGCGTCGCGGACGTCATCAGCTGTCTTCCTAAGGGAAGATCAGAATTTGTTCTGATGATTTCGCTCATGGCTTCCCATTGCCTCACCGCCCTGGGTTGGGACGAGGGGGAACTGTGACCGACTTGCCCGAAAATATGCTCCCGAGGCGAGCCCCTGAACTCACGGCCCCTGCAACTGGTCCGAGTCTCGTCTCCAGAGACACAGCTGACCCCTAGCTATATTAGTAACGTCAATCCCGTTTGTGAACCATAAAATTAAGTGACTAGTAAACTGTGAGACTAGTAAAAGTTAGCATCCACTCGATGCTTGCCCTAGTAGCGAAATATGGAATGGTGGTTCCGAATGTCAGTGTACCTCTCTATTGTCGTCTAAACAAAGGTCTCCAAATTAATACGAGGTAATTTTTGTTCTTCTCGTACTTCAGTTTACAAAAACGTGGAAACAAGCAGCTAGAGTAAGGAAGCGTTGATGCTATCCTTAACTCGTTCATGATGGACCAATGAGTGCGCAGCCCAATCTCATATCGGAAAGCAGTAACTACGAGGAGACAAATATATTCTGATAGAATAAAAAACACTAATAGATCCGAGTTTGTTTTACCTATTTACCATTTACATGCTCCGTGTTTCCATCGTATACATTCCTAACTGCAGCTCAATACGACAGTCTTGATTTTTGGCGATCAATTATGAACAACATCAATCTCTTGATTGAACTTCTGCAATCTCATCTGCACTTCAAGAAATCAACGAATATAAAATCGAGAATACAAAAAACTCACCCTAGTGAAATTGGCGATGAGGTCTTTGTACTTGATACTTAAAACTTCAGACCCTTGCTTATTGGCTACGCTGTAATGCGCTATCAGGTTGTCTTTGAATTCCTTGAGTGCTTGTTTGAACACAACGTCGGCTTTGGAAGGTCGCTCTCCTTCGGTTTGCTCTATTTTGTAGATCTGAAAATTACGGGTAAGAAATTGAAACGACCACACAAACTGGTAAGAATTGTAATTAGATTTGTCAACTATGTATTGGTAAAAATTTATTTGAGGTACTAGCAGCTGGAACTGTCCACAATTTCTCAAAATAATATAGGCTCGTCAAAATAGTCTCAATTCGTTGAGACAAAATGAACATGATTTTTTTTTTAATCCTACGCTGGACAGAGGCCTTAATGCCATCTCCTTCCTGGCAGCCCAGTATAAATTGCTTTTCCTTCTCCACTCGGAGTCTTCATCGTTATGTCTGAGTTGAGGGACTGTTGGGTAATGGTGCCTGGCATCCATAGTTGCATTGGTATTGCACAGAGGGCATGCCAGTGTAGGAGCAACGCCAATTCCGTGGAGATGACTCTGGAGGAAGTCGTGTCCAGTTGCTAACCTCAAGCTGGGTTCACATGAGCGCGGTCAACGCGGTTGTGCGACGAGGCGGTAATGCGTTCGGCCATTTGATTGGCGGCGCCTCAGCCGCCTGAGTACTTTTGGAGTGGACTGTCGCGTTTCAAAAATTCTGATATTCGACGCGTAACCACGCGCCCTTTGTTTACATTTTTTGTTATCACGACTTGTTATCACCACTTCTTCCAGCACGGGTATCTACTGGTGTGTTGTGATTTTTCCGGAAGCTTGATCCCAAATGAAACAAAGTTTTAGTGAAATTGTAATTGAATTAGTTTAGGTGAGAATAGAGCTGTGGGATTTTAAGTTAAGGGTCGACGAGTATTTTTTACTTTACTTATTTTTATAATTTTCGTTTATTTTGGTCTCTTGTAGACATTTGATGAATGCATCATAATGAAATAAAACGTATACCTATCTAATAAATATGATCTGTGATTTATTTATGTAATGGATACTCAAATTGATGAGAATTTCAACCACTTGAGGTGATTTCCAAGATTTTTTGCATAATTAGCACCTACAACGAAATTATAAATAATTACGCTTTTCACAGGAATATTCTACATCATAATTCACTTTGATAATAATGATTACAAATAAAATAAAGCTATCAGAATTCCGATTTTTGGAGTTGGTAGGTATCGGTATCTATCTCGATTCAGTAAAATACTGTTTATCTTTGATGCATTTAAAAATGAAATGGAACATCGTAGGAACAGACAAAATGAACCTACTTGATGTACCCCCCTGTCACCCTTGATGAGAAGGTACATTGGTGATTTTATAGTGATTCATATAGTTCGGACGAGCTGAATTGAATCACAATGTGAAAATAAAAATGATAGGATTCAAACCAGCAGGATTCAAACCAGCTAGGATTCAAAACATGATAGGATTTCAACTGAAGCGCGGGAAAATAGAAGTCGAAAAGCTGTCGTGCAACCGCGGCCATGTGAACCTCTAGACACCAGCCACGTCTTGAACGCGTAACTGCCTCGTCGCACAACCGCGTTGACCGCGCTCATGTGAACCCAGCTTAAAACTCGCTACGATGTCCCTTCTGCAGGTCGATTCTGTAACTCGCTATTTGGTTGACGTTATCGCGTCGGATTCGGTATCCCTCCCGTGCAACGACAGGTCGATAACGACATTGGAATTCTCTAATCGGGCATAGCGAAGTTTGGTCGTTGCATTTCAAAATAACGACGTCGCTATGTGATCCGACAATATTTCGGTCTAGAGCGAGCGAAAGGTAGCAACGCGTGATTTTTAGCCAATGGGAAGACGTTTTGATAATAGTTTCCAATTGTTATCATGGGTAGAAGATCACTGCAGTTTGCAAAATGTCGGATTCATATTTTTTGCCGTGATGAATATACAAAGGAATGACGCATAAAAACGGAGTTTTTCTCGTGATTCGTGCTATTGTATCATGGAATAATGATAAATGGAAAGAATTACTTTTCATAAATCGGATTCATCAGTCACATTGGTATGAATTTCGTCCGTCCACGATGCTTCGAATAATCAACTGCCTGTCCATCTTACTACAAGGTAAGAATCGTCTTGTTATTTATCGTTTATTCATACTTATTGGTACCTTCAACTACTTTGAGTGAGAAGTCCATAGCTAACTGCCTAATTGTGTGCGGTATACATTATTGTTACAGATTCCGGGAAACAAGTACCTAACCCCTACTCACGAAAATTTCGGAGTTCTCGACGTCTTTTCAGAACAAAATAGATGTATTTCACTCTCAAGGGTAAAAAAACCTAATATCACTTCAAAATTTATGAATCGCTGTTTTACTCATGTATGTTATAAGACTGAATGAACATATTATTGTATTCAATAAAACGTAAGATTCATGACGTAATTTATTTATCTACCTTCACATTCATATTTCTTTGATTCAATTTTATGTTACAATTTTCATCTACCACGTCATATTCTCTCCTACCGTCGATGTCGATTACGGATATAAACAATCGTAAATTCGTGGTAAATATTTTCTCAGGTAATACCAGGTAAGTTGGTATAAAAAAGAGCATTATCATCACAATTATTTTAGCAAAAAATTATCAATTTTAGGGGTTTTCTTCATTTTAGGAAGTTTTTATGCAGGCACACATTTAATAAAATAGTTAAAAATTCAAATAGAATCTACCTATTTTATAAGCTAATTGTTTTAATTTTATGTACTTACCTACCAATTTCCGAAAATTACAGTATAATTATTTTTATCATCATTCAATGTTTATAATATCAACATTTATATTATAAAAAATGCTGTTGATAGTTTGTCAAAAACTCAATTCCATTGAAAATACTCCCTTTACTATGATCAATAGAGTGGATGAATTTCTATACGAATTAACAGCTTGAAATAATATAAATACTACGATTTTTGTGTAATACAATTGTAGAAAAAAATCAAGTTAAGACACAAATTAAAACGGCGAATAAACTGCTCATTATGAGGGTCGGATATTATTTTTTGAATATTCACCAGAAATTATGTACGAATGTATAAATTTTATTCTCAAAATGATTTGATTAACAAAACTAATAACCCACAATACGGAAATGAACAGAGCAACTCGGAAACTGAAATATGACTTCGAATAGGTTAGGAATTAAAGAGCGTTTTCATAACTACTTTTTCATAAAGACGGTTGTCGTAATCCATACCGGGGGGTTTCGAGCCGTCGAGATGGTAACGACACTTTTCGGCTGAAATAGCGACGACTGAGCGACAGTTGTCGCTATTTCGCGTCTGCAGAATCGCGATCATCGCTATTAATCGTTATTGTTATCATAACGACACTTCGTTGTCGCTAGTATCCCATAACGAGTTAGAGAATCGACCTACAGGGCAGGTTTCCAGGGATGGGTTGAACGATGAGCGATTCCCATTGTTTACCTAAGGCCGCGTTTCGGTGCCTAGGGATGTCTGATACTTTAAAAGTATCGATATAATATCGTATCCATTCATCTAGAAAGTATCACAAAGTAACGGTACTTTGGGGACATCCCTATCGGTACCGTTCCAGTCGGGTTTGTGTGATTCTCATCTCAGCCTCGTTCATTGCCTGGTTGTGGGTGATGGCTTTTCAGTGGGTGGTATGTCACTTCCTTTCTTGGAAAGTACGTCGGCCCTTTCGTTGCCCATTACACCACAAAGTGAGGCTACCCATTGGTTACCCATGAAATGTATTCATTTGTTTCAACGTGGAAAACTTGACACTCCAGGTTAGAACAAATTTAGTTGTAAAAAGCCTAAAAAAACTTGATTAACACCCTCACTTCCACACCAAGATTTGAGGTGTGTCCCGTGTGCCGCCACATTGAATTTTATGAGCTCTCAAACTTTTTAGAGGTTGTAAAGCTAATACAATTAAATAACTACATGTTTTTTCTTTTCTCAAAATTTTGTAAATTTTTTCATGGAGACGGAGGTACACCACATGAATTAACTAGTTACGTTGAGGGTTCAAAAATGCTCTCTTTTCGTGCTGTGTACCAGGTCCGACACAGTGATCGAACTAAAGGACGATCACAAAAGATGGCTCATTAAGGCTCAACAGTCATAATCAATCAATTATGATTGATTTTTTTTTTTTTTTGTAACATCTTACCCCCCCCCCCCCCCAATAAATTTTTTTTTGTTCAATTCTTAAGATGTCTAAACACTGAAAATGAAAAACCAAAATTGCTTAAAATTTACGGAACTCTCTCACCTTATCAGTGATGAAATCTCGCATCTGTTGAAGCTCTTTGATGCCCGATATGATTTTGTCTGTGCTGTCGGTGAACTCGGAGGTTCCCGTAAGGTTGAATTTGGTCTGATGAGTGAACGATTTCTCTTTTTCTTTCTCCTTCTCTTTCTCTGATTGCGACTTTTCACTGCTTTGAGAAAATCTACTTCGTCGGGAGAATTTGCCTTTTCTAACTGTCGGAACTACGGAGGAAACGCAGGGATGCTGGAGCACTCCTCCATTTTGTATGCATTTCGTGTGGAACAAATGTTTGCAATCTAAGGAGAATTCAATAGAAACGGAACGAAATTAGAACAGTAAAAACAGTGAGCTATAATGAAAACTTCACGAAAATTCAAGAAACTAGGGACATAATTTCAAATAAATAAGTTTCTGGGTGAGGGGAGGAAATTCAGCGGCGATTCCTCGGTTTGGGAGATTAATTTCCGTGTCAAGCATGCTTTCACCTTATCGGCATCGTCGGGACACTGACTTCAAAAAAATTGAAGAAGTAAGGCACTCTACCATGAATGAAATTCAAATAAAGATTAAATTAGCCCAGGCAAATTTAGACTAATGCAGCCTAAAAATAAGCAGAAGCTGTAAATGGTTTTAACCCATTCTGGGCCATCCAAATGAAGTGTATATGAGTTAGCGATGTTTCTGAATTGTGCTCAACTTTTAACCCTAATTGGACCATGGTATCACTAGTGTCACCGAAAACATACCAGGAACTCCACAGTTGTCCCAAGGTGTCACTAGTGTCACCGAAAACATACCAGGAACTCCACAGTTGTCCCAAGGTGTCACTTGAGTAACCAACATTAAATTGCGATTTTAAATTTAATGGACAGCGGAATTATTTGTGGGCTATTTGAAGTTACGATTAAATATTTGAAGAGTTATGATTAAAATGTCCAAAGAAATCGACGAAGAAATTTTTAGTTGTAGTCATACATCATTTTTTGACTGAATAATTTTCAAAAAAATGGTTCAAACAATTCAGCTCTGTCCAATAATGTTTAAACTGCAATTTTACTCTAGTTAGTCTGGTGACACCTTGGCACAGCTCTGGAATTCCTAAGATGTTTTCAGTGACACCAGTTACACCATGGTCCAATTAGGGTTAAGAGCCAGAAAACCACGAAATGTTGGCATTTTTCTGCTTAGAAAGTTGATCAACTCCAATATTCTGCGCCAAATGAGCTACTCAAAAGTTCGAATAGGTTCAGCTGTTTATGCACAATGAGGAATTTCACCGAATTTTTTTTTCCGACATGGTGAAATTCCTCATTGAGAGTCAAAGATTGGCAATTTTTGCCAACTTGGCTGAAAATTGGGTTACAGTCAAGTTTCAATTACCTGCGCATTTGTGGCCCCAGTTGTCCATAGGGCCCATGCAAGAAGCACAACGGTCCTCCTTATTAATGCGACCTATTTTCCTGAAAGAATGACCGGCAATCGTGAACATGGTTGTGCCTTTCCACTCCAAGAGGTCAGCTGAAGGCGAATGCTGAGAAATGGAATTTGAAGATGAGCTGTTGGCAGCATCCATTTGCGTCGCTGGATCCGAATTCCTCCTTTTCAAATCCAAACTGCTTCTGGAAGGTTGGAGAATTTTTCATGATAAAATCACGGTATTTGATGTTGTGAAGAATTCAATTTCATCAAAATTGAAATACAACAGTTGAGAGCTGCGAAGCACCTACTAATTATAGTACGTAGATGAGAAAGATCATTGCAAACTACCTCCTAGAATTATTCGATGTTGAGTGGCTCCAAGTTACGAATCGGTATAGAAACCAAACCTCAAATTATTTCATTAGAGTGGCGTTTTAGCTAAAAGATTCTAAATCCTATGAAAAAGTGTGTTTTCTCATTATTGTACTACAAAATGCAAGTTGCAAAGACCAAATCCGTTAATCAGACTAACAAAGGTCAGCCTTTAATTTTTTTTAAATTAACTCCCCTCAAAGACAAAATGAGAAGCTCAGCCTACTGTCTGGGTTCATGATTGAGCAGAGGTTACTAAAATGGCTACCTTTAGCTGTCACTCTATCCGCATAGATATTGATGAACAAACATTTCAGAGGCGATCTACATCCTGTAGCGCAGGTAATCGTCGAGAACATGTACAACGATCACGAGTTCAAGTATGGGCAGAACAGAACACGGGAGGTGATACCACAGGTACACCTGCCGAGATGCCCAACTCGAGTAACTCCGTGTCGCTTGTCTTCCACTTCATGACAAGATCGCAGCCACGACCCTGATGTTGGGTGCCACTCCTTTTAGTTCCAACACTGTTCGATCCAGAACGCTCGAACACGTATTGTATTTATTTACGAAGTTACTGTTTCATTTCCCCCTCTGTCTATCGATGGTCGAAAGTGCAGGAGATAAGAACCAGGAGAGTCTAGTCCCCAGAAAGTATTGTCGGGTTTCAGTGCTACCTACCGCCACTTCAGCGAACTACCATCCTTTTTCAGCTCGATGTGAGCGTGGTCAAGCGGCATTTCTGAAAAGTAGGCTTAGTAAGAAGCTCGCTTCAATGACTCCCATCACACGAGATCAGTGTTCCAATTGCAACGATCCCGCTACTGTCTCCTGCATTCTACCTTTTTCCTTTCGTGTGACATCGAGTCAGCAGCATCTCACCGTCATACGTTCGAGTTTCGCCTACTGGTACCTACCCGCCACGTAGGCAATTAAGTCGGGAGAGAGGACTATACTCCGCCAAGAACGGAAATAAGCCGGGATTCTGTATTGAATTAACTTTTGGAAAATCGAGTGGCATTCGTGGAAGCGAGTCTGACTGACGTCACCCGAACATTTGGAGTGGTGTATTTGGTTTTATTTGGTCCCTCCGGTTAACTGACTTTCGTCTCACACTGGAGGGTCCACCCAACACCCGTTTGTTGTGGGCTAAGAGGAAAAATCTACTTTCCAGCGACATACACGACCACCACGAATCCAACCTCTGATGGGGGGCAGGCCAGTGAAGCTATGACCGAAGTCAGTGCTTCTGTGGCCTGGGGCTCCCCCCGCCCGTGGTACCATTTTGAGGAGCCTGAGCCTTCAGGGAACTTGGGCATTTCTGACCTTGTTCCCCCCCCCCCCCCCCGTCTCAAGCCCTCTAAGCCTTGAATACGTCACCCGATCAAATCGAACCCCCTCCAGTGACTTCTCCGAGTTCCACCGACCACCTATCCATCTACACGGCCACGATACCGTTTCTAAACCCAGGAGGGACCGCCGGACACGCGCACGGGTTCGAATCCGCCCCAAGGCACTTTATTTTTTATTTAATGGGGGGTGCGCCTTGATTTTTTTAAATTTTTAATCGAAAGTAGACGACATCCTGAGAATTTTGGCACCAGCCGCGACCTTCTAGCGTGAGTAGATCTTTTTCTATGATTTTTCAAAGTTTCGACCGTTTATAACGTCACGTGCCCCTCTCGCCTGGGCGGGACCCCCCAGCCCACTGTGACGTCATAAACGGTCGAAACTTTAAAAATTCATAGGAAAAGATTTACACACGCTAGAAGGTCGCAGTTGGCACCAAAATTCTCAGAATGAGGTCTACCTTAGATTAAAAATAACAATAAACAGTTTTTCCTACCCAGGCGCACACCCTATTAAAAACCAAAAGACACTTTATTTTTCTAATATTCATACTATCTTAAATCTAGGTGGAGCTCCGATAGGCACATTCACAATATTATCTTCAATAAATTATTCTATTAAAATATTTACATTTTTATTTTCAACCAGTTAAAATTTCCTAATTCTTATTGTATGAGTGTTTTTAAGGGCTCCTAAAGCACTGTGCTCATACAAACACTATTTGCCGTACATCATTTCTTTCTTATCTGCTCCATGTCTAAGCTGCCATTCACAACTCAGACATCTACCAGCAACTTTTCAAGTTACCTAGTTACCTACATTCATTACTTACTGTCTGGCAGATGATGATCTAGGAGGAGCACGGCCCACCATGCAACTTGGTGAAAGAGGAGTGAAATTGGCTACCTTAACGTGAACATTCTGAACGATCACCAGTTTACGAATGAACTGAGAGTTCGCGGGTGGTGATACCACGGAGTGCACCTGCCGAGATGCCCAACTCAAGTAACTCCATGGCACATCTCCCACCCCCTTGGGCGTCAATGTTGGGCGCCACTCTAAAGGCTCGGCCACACAGAACGCGGGCTGACCGCGCGGACAGTTCGCGCGCGAACCGACAGCAGTCCGCCGCGGACAACCCCTGCCACACAGAACGCGGACAGCCGCGGCGGACCAGTGTTAATTTTCTCAGTGTTCATCAATCATGTCAATCAGCTCATCGGACGAAGAGCGCAGTATACCTACGCGTTCGCAGTGCAGGTGTTCCGAGTTTTGATTTTGAGTTCGGAGTTCGCAGTGACTTTCGAACCGAGAAGTCGTGACTTTCGAACCCTGTCTTCTGTTCGGAATTTTTTCTCGAACTCTTATATTATCTGTCATTATTTATTAATGACAGACAACGAAGCAATAGCCCAGTAAATTTAACGCGGTATTTTTTTTTTTTTTTTTGTAAATAAAACGCGGGGGTATCTACTATTTTTTATGATGTTAGGTCTCCTATGTTTATTCCCAATTTTGCAACCCCGAAAACCTTGTGCTACTGACGAAATGCATTAAAAACCCGTGAAATTTTAGTACTTTTCTAACAATTAGGCAAGTACTTTCAAACTTTGATAATTTCAATAGGTAATTTATGTCCGGTAACGTTTTAAATTAGGTTAAATTTGCAACAGTTTGCGACCAACTCGAGCTCTGTAGGTTGAATAGGTACCTAATTACGGAGATACAACAATATCCAAAAATAGATAATTTTTTTCCTCCCAAAAAGTGGAATTTTCGTTGTTCTCGAAATGGTTCAATAGCATAACTACTCATTTTAGAAAAAAAGTAAGACAGAGGAATTTGATTGAAATGTAGGCAATCAGCATCAATTTGAAACCTTTTGAAACTTTAGTTTTCTCAAAAATTAATAAAAACCAAAAATAAATAAATGATGTTTTGAGAAAAAAGTAGGAAAAGTCATTTAACCTATAACATTAACATAAACACATTGATTATATTTTGAGGAAAATATGGAACAATTTCAATTATAGTACAGAATTTGAAGTTGCCCGCCGCGGACTCTGTAAAAAATTACAACCTGCCCGCGCCCTGGCGCGGACAGAAGTTGCCCGCCGTGGCAGTCCGCGCTCTGTGTGGCAGGGGCAATGCGAAATGCCTTGTTACAGAGTCCGCGGGAGTCGGGCGAACCTGTCCGCGCGGTCAGCCCGCGTTCTGTGTGGCCCAGCCTTAACACCACTTGCCATACATCATCTCTACTATACTTCATTATTTTCAGCAACCAACTCAGCTGCCATTGACAACTCAGACCTCACCAGCAACTTCTCAATTACGTATAAAGTTATCTAAATCATACAATTTCAAATCACCTTACACATTGAAATAAGGCGATGTATTCCAAAACTGTCTACATTCAATTTTGGAGAACATATAAGTCAGTGGATACTGACGATTCTTTTAAAATTACATGAATTCGAGCTAAACCGAGTAATTCCCAGTGCATTTGGTTTTAAGCTGTGGGGTTTTTCCAATAAATCAATTCAAAAGCAAAATCTGAGAGGCAGCAGTTTTGGAACTCGTCGCCTGATATAAATCTAAATTACTCACAAGATAGGCTTATTTCCGGGCCGTGGAGGAGCTTTATCCGCCAGGTCCTCTCCGATACTTCGACTAACTATATCCCGTCGACGTGGGATGCGAGGAGGCGGGGGTGCGAAAGCCGTGTCTTTCCCAGGACTTGGTATTTCCTTCCAGACAACGTCATCTTGTTCTAGCTCGCTGTCGCTGTGCGTCTCGATGCTATGGCCTATGGAGACTGTAAAGGCGCAATGTCAAGTTATTTCAGTACAAGGGACGAGCAGATATACGTATTACTTACATTATGAAATCAGACATCAGTAATAAAACAATAACAATATGATAAGATTTCAAAATTCCGCGACTTTTTCAAAGATTTTTCTGATTCCATGTGTTCAAAAGAGTACGTGATACACCACCTGCAAGTACCGAACACTGTTATTGACGATCACCAGCACCAGGTCTCACCTTCAACCATTAAAGCTATCAAAATATCAATAGTTTATGGTTCTTATTAGTTTTCAACGCACAAATGTAAATTTATCGAGTTCTCCCATCGCCGCACACCCTCATGAATAATTCATCGAAAAATCGAATGAGGCCAACCCCAGCTATCATAACTCGCAAATTTACAGTCCTATTGAGCTCCGGTCGGCCTCGATCGTTTCAGAGTTGAATAATAAGGTGGTTGAGAAGCTGTAAGGTGGATCTGTCCGTAGGAATGTCAGATGGAATATAACTAGCCAGCGTCACGCAAAACTTTGAATTCGTAGCTAAGAAAGACATGGGTTTAGGTAAATTTGATCCTCAACACTAACATTTCACGCATTAAGAATTTAACTTTCCTATTCTACGAATCAACACCAAATTTGTTGCCAGTTTTCATTGAATTCGACAATTTCTCAAATTTTCACGACGCATTCTGACTTTTCCAGAATTTTCCTGAAATGTTGTGGTGAATAACCCTATTAGTAAATAAAGATTGAGTGAATACCCTCCAGGTTTGGCTCCACAACTCCATCCAAACTTTTGTTCACGTTTATCGAAAAGTATACTCACTCATACTCATACGATCCTGCGCAAGTAACTTCCTGGTATCGAGTGGTTTCGACAGCTCTGGCCCGCTTTCAGAAATTTTCTTCACTCTAAGAACAATAGAGTGAAGTTTAAGAGATTGCTTATCCAACAGTGTACTAAGAATACGATTATCAACGAAATCAATACGCCGATTAAAATCAACGAACAAAAATTGTTACCTTGAAACATTGTCGGAAACTTCGGAAGGATGTATATCCGGTTCAGAACTGCTTCGTTTCCTTTCGTGAGACTCCTTATTTCTCGATAATTTGGCCTGATAAAACAAAGTTGCAGGAATTAGAAATATTAAAATCCGCACTAGCAGCATAAAAAGCACTTTCCCTCCGTTCCTCCAAAGAATTTTTATAGAGTAATGAGTTCAATTAGAGTTCATGAATGAACGAATTTCGCTCAATTTTTGGGAGTATTTCTCAACACCATTACTAAGTGAGCAACAATACCTTGAGTGCGCGTGTGTTTCGTCGAGCAAGGAACCCGCGAGCGCGGGCTTGAAAAAGAATAATCCCCTGACGGAATTTCCTGTACCACTTGGCACCGTTGTGATTTCGCCAAGCTTTCTGAATAACGATAACAGCCTGCGTCATAGCTTTTCTCTTTTGCATGACTATCACCATTCTCCAATACGCCTGAAAAGTAATTTGTGAGAGAATGAATAACTTACTTTGCACAATCCCTAAAATCCGAAGTTTTTCATCAGATAGTTTTTTCCAACGGTTTGGGCAACGTAGCACATTCAACGAGTGCCAGGAAAGGAGTGAGCATCGACTAAGCATGAAATCAATTGTTCGGTTTTAACAGTAAGTTCTTGTAACGCTAATCGTGACATAAATAGATGACGTGACATAGACAGCACTACGAGAGTCTAACCAGAGACGAAAGCTTTAGTTTCTCTCTCCTACGCTCTACCGCTGCTGTCACTCAAATGCTCCAACCAAAGTATGTGGGGGATGGGTTCAAATCCAGCTATAGGTTAGAGAGCAGGATTTTTTGCTTCAGAGTCTACCAAGGTAGCAGAAGCATCGTTTTCACTTTTCATGGGTAAAATAAGGATATCCAAAATCCAAATATCCATTTCAGTTTTTAGACCTTCCTGAGTGTCCACAATGTCTACTACCAGCAGTTTCGGTTGGAAGCAGCAGTGTCCAACGATGATTTTTTCTTTGTCGTCACAAGGAATTCATTCTGTACCGAGTCCACTCTCTGCCAGTTTTCGATGTAACAGTACATTTCATACAACTGTTGTTACATGGGAAAGGGCCCACTCCTTATCTATGAATTGGCAAGAAGGGGACAGGAAGGCCGGTGTGTAGAAACCCAAACAATCACCTGTCCCGAGACATCTCCCCCCCCCCCCCTTCCTCGTCAACACTGAACTGTGAGCACTGAGAGAGGGTCGTACTACCGTACTAAAGATCCCCAGTCACCCAGAGGGTTGGAGACGATTGGCTCTTCTCCACTGACGTCCTCCACGAGTGACAGACATCAGCCCAGATTCCAACATGATCCAAAAGTGCTCAACCTGTAGCTCCCACCAAGGACAATAGCGCTACTATACCCAAAGAGTCCCCAAGGGTGGCTGAAGCTGAACCCATGAAGGTGACCTGGCAAGCAACCCCCAAGGCAGGCATGAGGCCGTATCTTTAGGAGGTGTTGTTCAACCAAGAGGAGGTGTTGTGGACGGACCACAGTGTCACTCTTGAAGAGCGGGAGTCTCGAGACGGGCGACACCATAGAGTACTGGAGACAAGTTAACAGAGGAGAAAGCTAATGTTAAAATGAAGTACAAGTATTTTTGAGGCTGCCTCAGTGGCGCCATCTACTTTCAGCTAAAGAACTACTACGGAAATGGAAGTGGTGGGAGGAGGCCACACTCTCTTCATGCCGCTTCTTTTCAAATCCTTTCAAATGCCCAGAAATTGATAACTTTTCATTTCATCGTCATTTAGATTTACAAGAATTACATAGAAAAACCAATCAAAGCGAAAGGTATATAGGTTGTTGTCCCTATCGCCAGTAGTACAACTGTTCAATCGACAACTGCCACCCATAGAAACGTTTGAAAACCCAGTGTATTATTGAAAATCGCGCGATTTTTTCATGCATATCGCGAATATATCTAAATGTTATCAAATTAATTACTTAGATGCGGCCAGTAACGCACCAAGGAGAAAAATGTGTGTTAAACAAGGTGACTTGTTGCAATGAGGTTGGGAACAAGCAATCATGAACGCGATCTGTTGCACTCATCTGGAACTACGTCCTGGAGCTCCACCAATCAGAATGCTTCTAGGGCTCCCAGCTTCAGCTTTCAGCCCAGTGGGCGACACCCAACTGCTGCTGCAACGTGGATGTACGCTCAAGTATTCTAGCAATTAACCAAATAGTGAATGACGATTGGCGATATAGGACAGCAGTGTGGCTACGGTCATTGGGGCGTCGTTGTTTGGCGGTGGACTTTGGACCGACCTCTGCGAGGATCGGGGGTTCATCTCCAGCAGCGTGCGTTTTTTTGGGCTCTCATCACCCCCCTCGTCACAACCCAGGGCGGTGAGGCAATGGGAAGCCATGAGCGAAATCATCAGAACAAATTGTGATCTACCCTTTGGAAGACAGCTGATGACGTCCACGACGCCAGGAATGGCAGTTGGACAAAAATCTAACCTAAAATGGTTGTTTACTTTACTACTTTACTTACTAGTGAATGGCGATATAAGGGCAACTTTCAACCAAGTTGCAGAACAAGTTGAACAATGGATCTACTTGAACTGAAAGACTTGGGATCAATTTATTATTCATAGGTAATTTCTTGTTGCGTAAACTCCCTTTGCAGTAATTCCCATCAACTACATTGCCCAAACCATCGACAAGTCAAATTATGCTATTAACGAATTCTCTAATAAATTGTTCTTCGAGTTTTCAACCCCAAGGGTAATAAAAGGAAACAGTTTGATTCCTACCTGTATAGAAATGGCTGCGTTTCTCATTCGTATGAATCTCGATCGTTCAAGGATAGTTCGGTACCACCGCTGTATACGAACGATGCTTGCCATGATTTGCTGGTGCAATCTGTAATCTAGCTTCACCTTTTCGCATTCTCTCATGAATATTTTGCTGCTTCCGACTTGATAATTTTCTCTATTCAAGTTCAGTGTCAAAAGGAAATTCCTGACGTCGACCTGCGAGCTGGAGAGAAAAGTTTCCATTAATCAACAACCCCAACAACCCAACATAGAGAAAACTACAATTATCAATTACACGACAGGCTCGATATCCTAAGCAAAAAGCCAACTCAGCTGCAGGGTGTTTGAGATGGTGCCAACACCACGTAACAAGAATCTCAAGTTCTGCCACCACATAAAATCATAAGGACATCAAAATCAAAATGTCAGGACATGAAGTTACTTACCTCAAAAGACCTTTAGGCAGCAAAATTCGATAAAGTTGAATGAACTCGTCGTACGTAAGTCTGACGTTGTAGCCAGCTTGTCGTATACGCACGGTTTCCAACATGCCGGTATATCGCAGTTGGCGTTGAACTGTTTCATCGTCGAAAGTGTTGGGGACCTGAAGAAACGACCAAATAATAACATGAAGAGCAAGATTGATTAGGATCAATTGCGAAAATTGCGGCAAAATGGGCTATTGATTTTCCCTAAAAATGATTGTTCTGACAAAACGAGAAGGGTTTTCTCTCCAACTTGAGTATGATTACTTAAATTCGAACTTTGAATTGATTAAAATTAGAAGTGACCCAGGCGTTATGCCCTTCCTACTGAAAAAACCTGATTGACTTGGGGCCCGTTCTAGACAACCATGAACGTAAATTCATTTCTTGGTGACTGAAGGTATCTCTATAGGTAGATCAATTAATTCACCAAAAAAGTATGGAAAACAGGAGCATCTAGGATGAGAAGTTGGTGGGACAGCATCAGCGCTGCCTGGCGACGATTAGATGAACCTTCCGGAACTAAAAACCAACGTTATCACACTTATCAATCTCCTGATGTGATGACTGCTCGGTAAAACGTTGACACATTTTACCGTAGTTTCGCCTTGCTGATTTTCCATGTGTGTTTTGCCTGATTTCGCGAATCCCCCAGTGCGAGAATCTGGACTTGGAGTTCTCCGTATATTACCTCACTGTGACGAAGTGCTTGCCCTCAACAGAGTCGTACAACAAAACGGAAGGTTCATCTAATCGTCGCCAGGCAGTGCTGATGCCATCCCACCAACTTCTCATCCTAGATGCTCCTATGTAAAAAATTTTCAAGTTCACACTATCTAGTTGTCTCTGAGCTCCAGGAAAGGTTCTACTAAAACGCCATGTGCGTTATTGATGAAGTAGATCTAATTGAAGCAACCCAGATTACGCTATGCCCTCGAGCTCCTGCCTAACGACTAAAGGTGCCCATACACTATACGGTTTGCCAGCAGGCCGTCGTGAGGCTGCTGATCGGGGGGTCCCACACATTATCAGTTAAATCTAAAGGCCATGGACTGCAGTCCGTGAAAAATGAAGGTGTATGGCAGGCGGGGATCAGACGTAAGATCGGCGACAGGCATGGGACAGTCAGTCCATGATGTCAAGGGGGCTCCCCGCCACACAACAGTTGGCCGGCTGGCCAACTGCTAGCAGTTTATGTGTATAGTAGTGTATGACAATCGACCCGAAGTAAATTATGTTATCTTTATTGGGATTTGGGTCCAACAACAAAATCCTCCTCTTTCACCAAATATTGGTGAACCAAGTATTTTGGTTCACCAAGTATTTGGTGAAAGAGGAGGATTTTGTTGTCTATGTGTATGGCCGCCTGCAGTCCACTATTAGCGGCCTGAAATCGGCCTGCAGGTGTGTGCAAGAGAGCACTTCATCTGTACGACGTATAGTTGACTGATGTGAGGGTATGTTGCTCGGCGATTTTGGCCGGACGTTTGCCTACGGCCTGCAGGCAAATCGTATAGTGTATGGGGCGCTTAAGGGCACACGCTGTACGATTGCCTGCAGGCCGTCGCCTCAACAGGCTGATGTAATATATGCCAAAATAATACTGATCGTACTGTGGCCTCAGGGCGGCCTGCACTTAAATCGACAGTTAAAACTGACACTGTGTAGGCACCCTAAGAGACCAGTCTTCCTCAGACATCCGGCCACTGGAGGCCAGTCATGAGGTCCTTTCTGAGTAACAAGACCTGGAAGAGACTATGAGGATATCAGCAGCAGAGTTGAATTTCCAAACCACCTTCTTCTGCAATAACTTCTCGGCCTTCTGAATCGGATCCTCCTCCTGCTTCGTCAAAACACATTCCATCCTCCTCTCACCGCTAGATCTTTCAGATAATTAAACTGGCTCGAAGAGATCCTCAAGATCACAAGCACCACCAGCTTACCTGGAGGACTACGTGACTAAATAAGAGAGAGAGATTGTGGTGAAACACAGCACCAAATCTGATTCCTCAACTACCAAAAGTTTATTTGAATATTGAATTTGTATAGATACGAAATTTCATTTCCTGTCGAATTCTTTGTAACTAAAGCGTTAATCTCTGTAAGGTTTTCTCAATCTTAGTATCCATAGAAACCAGATAGTTGAGTAAAATAGTCAATTCTATAACATATTTTGTACGAAATAAATTAAAATAACCTACCTTATTACTGTTGCTTTTTATGCATCTGATGAAAAATGGGTTTGCTTGATTCAAAGTATCCATGAGACTGATCAACGACTGCTGAAACTGAGCTGTCACTGTGAACGGCTGTTTTCTTGTTTTGCTCATTTGGCTCACGCTTTGCGTTCGGCCCGCCAGAGTTTTGACGCTCTGTAAATTCTTCAGTCTTTTCTTTGTTCGATCACGAGGCCTAAACGATTTGTTTTTTCTGTGAACAGAGATGGAAAGGCATTAAAATACATGGGGTGCTAATTGGAAGACCATATATTTGTAATAAAACCCTGATGATTGAAAACGTGCGAACCAAACAAAAAAGGTCATGTTGAATAAGAATAACTAGGTAGGGTTACATACATTAGTAGAATTGAATCAAGAACTTGAGATGCCTTCAAATAGCACCTAATGTTACCTTAGTGACATCGTCGTAACAACTTTTGGAGCGATTTTTGTCAAGAAAAAGAACCTGATCAGGAACTTTTATTAGGGTAGTTTTCAACTATATTTTGGCCTGATCCCCCCTTAACCGCAATAATTAGATTTACTACCTAGTTATTAAAAACATTTTCTCCAAAAAACTCAAAATGTATACAGAAAGAAACAAGCTAACCTATTGGAATACTATTCCAAAATCCTATAGATCCATTCTTCTGAATTTTACAGGAGAGCAAAAAACCGAAAAATTGCACCTCTCCACTTTTTTATCGCAAAACCAATAGACGTCACTTTGTAGGTAGTAATGTCAGGCATTATATACTTCTGGGTTAATAACACCCGAGATAATCATATTTGAATGTTGGATCTATCGGGTTTTGACGTGGCGACTCCGCATTTTTGCAAAATAATAACTGAATAATTATTCTTTCTTCCCCACCAAAGAAAAGCACAACTCTGTGACGATCCTACTTTTACAGAAGGGGCAAACCGATTTGGTTTGTTCCCGATTTGTTGGAGCTACGCCTAGGGGGATTTTGATTCATAGAGATATGAATCGATATCCTCTTCAGGCCGGCTGATTAATCTAATCACTGGTTTGAAGGGGTAGGGTCGTCACCCTCCTCTGACTAACTTATGAACAATTAGGTGAATTTCAATCTGAAATTCAACCTATATTGTTACATGGTAGCAGAGCGTAGTTTGGTGGAAATGCACTGAATTTATTTCATCATTTCCCCTCCACTTTTTCTTGGGTATTCCAGAAGGAATCTCTATATTAAATTCATTCCCTTATTATACTTCGCCAATCCGGCAATTAAATTCATTCATTAAACTTCGCCAATCCGGCAATTAAACTCATTCCCTTGTTAGGCTTTGCCAATCTGGCATTTTATTAATTTCAATTACGTTTTTCTTTTATATAAGCCTTTTCTGCATTTGCCTTTTCAATCATTACACTTGAATGTTTTGTCGTTCGTATTCTTTATTTAGTTTGCTTTCTCCTCAGTTCCATTGATTTATTCTTTTATGTATAAATGGCCCATTCGTGGCATAAATGACCCATTCGTGGCATTCTTCTTCTTCTTCTTCTTTTTGAATAGTACCATTACGATGGAGGAATTCCCTTGAAGCTTCCAGACGTCCTTTCCTGGGCTTCATGCTATTTTCAGTCCCTTTGACTTGTTTTCAAACATACTTCTGTTTGAAACCCAGAAGTATGTTTTAGGGAGGGGAGTGTGACGATCCTACTTTTACAGAAGGGGCAAACCGATTTGGTTTGTTTCCGATTTGTTGGAGCTACGCCTAGGGGGATATTTGATTCATAGAGATATGAATCGATATCCTCTTCAGGCCGGCTGATTAATCTAATCACTGGTTTGAAGGGGTAGGGTCGTCACCCTCCTCTGACTAACTTATGAACAATTAGGTGAATTTCAATCTGAAATTCAACCTATATTGTTACAACTCTTACATGCATGCTTGCATTTAAGTTCATGAGGGAAAACACCAGGCGATGAATACCTTTGACGTTTTTTACGCTCTTTCTTCCACTGGCGCGGATTCTTATGAATACGTGCTGGATAGTCAGCTAATTCCACAAACTTTTCCATAGAAAATATCAAGAAAACCTCAGAAATTACTCGATCACCATGTACATTGTTCAAAACACTGGAAAACTGAAGAAGAAGGCTGCCATCTTGGTTACCGGCGCACGTCTACTTGCCCCGCTGCCAAAAATCACCGAATCACCGAAATCTGCCGAAAATCACCGAAACATGGATCTACCGGATTTTGGCGTGGCACCCAAACTTTGTGGCCATTTGTCTCAGCGATCTAACGGGTTTTTACTCGCATCGAACTACACACAGATAGATGGCTGCAAGGACTTGTGATTTCCCAGAAAAATCGCATTTAGGAAAATAATAGATCTATCGGATTTTGGAATGGCAATTATCCGTTTTTTCGAAAATCCAATTATTACTAGGAACAAACGACTGATCATGAAATTATGTGTTGTCGCAGCTCTGATTTCTTCAGCTTACAGTGGAATACTGAGGTGAATCGGAATTCTCATTTCCGACCTCAAATTAGGGATCCAAATCGATTATAGATAATGTAAAAATATCGATATTTTGCCTCTAATATTGATCGATTATCAATTATTTTCTCTCAATACATTTTTTTTCAATTTTAATGTTTTTTATAGCATATTTTTTTGGAACCAAAGTTCCCCAGAACCTAGTTCACCAGAACAGACACGTGCTTCATGTCTTCTTGATACATGAAACAAGTGTCTGAAGAGATGAGGCAGGTTGGAATTTGGGGCATGTCTCATGGCATTGTGGGTTAGTATAATCTGCAATGGCAGGCGTCCTTGGTTCCAGGCTCTCAAAACACGCGTGTCTACTGTTCGCAGATAGAAATAATGCGGTTGGCCTATTTCCCGAAGGGTATACCTGCTAACATAGACGACTACCTGTTCCTAAATCTTAGGTAGCCTGTTGAGTTAGGCTAGGAAAGGGCCGAGCCTATGTAATCGTAATCCAGGGATCGAGCAACTCGAGTCATAATAAGGTAGAGAGCCAATGGGGTATTTCGGTGGGTCGGAAATTCAGGTTTTTGACCTCAAATTTGGATTCAGCACCCTTGAAAACCTATATACTCCAACTTTAAGCCCAATGATACTATAACATATGGTAGGAAAATTAATTAAAGAGATCACACGTTTGAAAAAAAGGTGGGCCTCCCTTAACGCACACACACTTATGCCGCGTGCGTGTGTGAGTAGTATTTAAGTAGTACCCAAGAGGTCCTCCAAGGGTTTCATCGCTTCTCTGTGCATGGATACTTTTTTCAAAGACAGTTGTCTAGCTACGTCACGATTGGCTAGCTACGTCACACCATTCAAATCTTCAACTTTCCTTAGCTTCTCTGATTTTTTAAAAATATTTTCTCGGTGAACAGACCCGATTACAGTTATTCCTGAGCCATACTCTTTTGAAAAATTTTTTTTTTTTTTAATTGACTGAAATACCCTATTGTTAGGAAGGATTTTTATCTCGAATGTGAGTTTACTTGCCCTTCTGTTTACCCTTCAGTCGCCTTTAAAATTTGAAAGGAGCATCATCCTTTAGGTACTGGACGCGTGATTTTATTTTTGAATGAATGAATGTACACTCCCTTAATTGATAAGACTCTCCCAAGAGTAAGGAATCTGTTTTATTTTTTATTAGTGTCCTGTATTTGTTTTGTTTTGCCTGTAATAAATCAATCCTTTCACTTCATCATTGGTCGGTAGTCAACAACCCTCGGTCCCATTTTCCCTGGGTTGAGTGGCGAGAAGAAGGAGGACAATGTTTTTGGGATTGTCATACATATGAACACCTCACCAAACCATCCGCATTCTTTCAATCTGCAAACAGTACTCGGTTTGTGTGATTCACATTTTTCAGTTTGTGACCCGCAATTAGCTTCTATAAACAGAGTGTTGTTCCTCGTACCCTTCGTTGTCTCTTTTTTTCGCGTTTTGATGATGTTGCCGGACACAGAACAATTCAATACCATATTCGTCAAGGCGATAGAATCGGGCGTTTTATGATGTGACAGCAGCAGAATATTCAAAGAAGGAGGAGCAAGATAAATCATGGAAGTCGGTTGCCCAACAATGTGATCGTCATCTGATGAACTCATTTTGAGTGATAACACTATCAACAAGATGGCTAACTTGACTAAATACAAAAAGCACATGTCACAAGAGACATTGTGTGTGAAAGGACTTGTCAAATGTTTCAAGTCGCGTGTCTACTGGTCTGATGTCTGAATGTGTTTCACCATTGTGAAAGCCGCCTGAATGTTCGCGAAACAACCAAAATTCAATCAAAATATTCAAGTAGCTATGTTAGTTCATAGGAGTTGAAACATTCAAATGTAAATTGTTGGGAACTACAAACTATATTAATTATATGAAATTCAATGCAGAGCCCACAAAGATACAAAATTACTTACAGTTATTCATAACTTACCAATCTATAACCCACGAGCAGAAATACTATTGTAAGCAGCATGCACACCACCCTAGCTTGATTATTAACATTAATAACAACCCAATACGAATTTCTAACGACTATTGTCAATGTAGGATTCCAAAAACAACAACCCACAAGAGCTCCAATGTAAGCGATCATGCGAAAGTGTAACCATGCAATGAGAAATACTCCACAAAGTAATTATTTATGTTGTGCAATAATGCGGTCAAAAGCCGAGAAATTGAGCAGATTGTGCAATTTTCAAATAAACAATAGTTTTTAGTGATCACGTCACAGTAACCCATTCCCCCCCTCAAATTTTCAGAAAACTCGTATCGTTTATTTACCTTCACCAATACATCGATAGTTATTTGGATACATCCAAGAAGAATGTACGCAAAGCATTCTACGCTAAATCAGTGTGCTCGAAAGATAATGTGTTTTTTACGCGTAGCCCGTCACCTTTTTAAAACGTGGTTAACATACTCTAAAATCTGTGTGGCTCTCTCAAGGACTTTTGCCTCATCAGGGCTAAGTACCGGGCCAGTTTGAGCAAGAATTCTGTTTTCTGTGGGCGATTCCTTTTGTTCGTTGTTTCCCCAGATTCGTTGGCTAATTTTCGTTGTGACGTCGCTCTCAAGGGGCAAGGAGTGACTGTTAACTAGTCTGTCTTTAAAAATCTCTTCCCTCTCTAAATGGGGTTTCAGTAGACTGGGTCTCACGTCACCGAAACGAGAAGTGAATCTAAACACCAAGGTCATGATAATATTATATGCGAACATACAAAAACGAAATAACAATCATATCGAATTAAAACAAAACAATCTTAATAAAATTATCGTCAATAATAAATTCACAATTATATTGTACACAAAGAAAAACATTGATTCTATTGAACACCATCTCGATGAGGTTGGAAATTATAACATGCACCTATCTACAACGAACAACCAGGGAAACAAATATCGATATATTACTTACACAATAATGGGGAATTTTCGTTATATTATCTTGAAAAATAAAGAAATACTTGAATTCTAGGAAAGATGGAACTTTGAAGCCTGTTTTCAAAAAAGTTGGACAAATTTAAAATTAAAGTGATGGCGTATTGAGTGAAAAAGTATCTGCAAGGCTCTAGAAATGATCTTTCAATGCTGCCAACTTTGGGAATGGCAAACCTACAGTAAAATGGAAAATTGCCAATCAAAAAATTGATGAAATATTCGGAATTGTTATACTTTATTTAAAACACATGATTCGTATAAAGCTCTGCGCTCTTGACCGTTGTTATGGAGTTGATTTCGAGTTAATTCAAGTTGACAATAAATTTGAATGTGAACCTGTAGGTCTACCATATAAAGTCTGCATCCTTCTAGCGAAACCTAGGTAGATCCATGAACTACAGTCAAGTCTACCTTCTAAGGTGAAACCTTTGCATGGAGTTTCGACTGGTGCGAAATTTTATGTTGTTGGGGTGGCTGCATTGTGCAACAAAATCCACGCCTTTCACGATTTTTGGAGGGATTTTTTTCACCAGTAAAAGGGGAAGTATGTCACTTAGAAGGGAAAATTTTCGAAAACATCCTATGCTGGGAGAATTTGCACCATAAGAGATTAGTAGTTCCATCTTCTCTTGAAGAATGGTACAGAGAGATGCAGAGTTCTTGTGGTAGACCTACAGCGCTCTAGTGAGCTAACTTGTAAGTTAACTATTCTAATTTTTCAGTCTACACTCGTGAATTACGTGAAATGGCAGAACAATGAAGAATTTCACCGAATTCTGTTATCATTTTTCCTGAATAGTTAATGGTGTGGGATAGATGAAAATCGGGTTGATTTTGGAAAATAAATCCCCTGCTATTTTTGGGAGACATTCAAAATTTATGATTTCAAAAAATAACCGGGAAAGTTATCAAACAAAAACAGGGGAAACCTGTGTTTGTATATCTTGCTTTTTATATTTTTTTCTCTTCAGTTCTTCGATTTTGATCTTTAATGGTTTTGTGAAATGTTGCCTCCGAGGACTATACTTCACAATCTCAGCGCCTCAAGTGGCCATACATGAACTATTTCCAGTTGACGTCATCATTCCAGTTTTTTCAAACGTTCATATTTCCTACACTGTTTTGTTTATTCGTAAATTAGGAAGTACGGGCTGAAAGTTTGCCGTAGGAGGTTTTTAAAAATAGGAAATTCCGACATGGTGAAATTCCTCATTCACATTTTACACACGTTTTCTTTTGAAACATAAACACCTCAATGTGTGGTCATTATTGGACAGGAGTCAAGAAAAAAGTTATTTGTATCCCACGGAAATCCCCCATCATTGTGGTTGCTTTAGACTTCAAATTATACATTCCGATTTCTGAGGTTACATACAATCAATGCCATGCAAAAGCCTAAAGCGGAATTCCTCCCTACGTAGAATCTAATTAGTTTTGCCCTCCGAGTTAGTGAGTAAATACGTAACTTTTTGACAGTACTCATTGGCATTATCAATTGGTTTGGACACAACAGCCCCACAGATACCAAGAACCAATAACTATCAGGTCAATCAACATGAAGTAACGGAAATTTTTGATTAAAGGAACGAAACGCTACGTGGCCAATTTGCTTTGGTAGAGGTAGAGTAATAACTGAGACTAACGCTACGAAAAAATCCAATTAACACAAAAGGAGAAATGAAAATCGATACTACCAAGTACTGAAGACACAATTTAACAAATTCATTGAGAGCGTAATAACGTGGATTTACAAAAAAAAAAAAAATCATCAGAAGAAAAACAGGCGTAAAGCTTGGTTCACATAGGTGCGTAATGTCTGTAATCCGTAGTGCGTAATTGGATGCTATTCGTTTTATCCGTGTGACGTCACACAGAATGGATGTTGGAAGAAGAAGAAGAATAAGACTAATCTCCCTGAAAGGCGGCCATGTCGACTCCGTTGTAAACAAAGATTGTATAGAATATTGCATAGGTTTTTCATTATGCCAATCTGTGCGGTTATTAGTTGCTCTTCTCGTCCCGGATGCGGTATTTAATTTTTTGGTTTGCCTAAAGTGATTAGAAACAGTGTGCAAAGACAAGAAACTTTCCGGAAAAAGAAGAATATCAGCCTTTTGACGTCGCTGCTTCCCAGCCTTCTGACAACCATGATTTTCGATGAACTGACACTTTTATAACCAGCTTCAAATTACCTATCTTATTATTATTTGTACACGTTTTCTTTTTCATCAGTTAGGTATTTGTTTGTTTCCCCGGGAAATATCATGTTGTTCACCTCTCGAAACCAACTGCTCATCACGAAAATTCTGTAATCTTCACATCAAGTTCATGGTGTAGGTACTGCCTATCGTTAATTCTGTGCGAATTGTATATTGTTTCAATGTACAATGAAATTTCTGAATAAATTGCGTGTTTTTCATTGAATGTTGTACATTATTCCATTATATCAACACACCTAACTACAGATCTACAATAAACAGACGATGGGAGTCAGCTCACGTAAGTAAGTACCATTTAGGGTTTCAAGGAAAGAAGTTACAATAGTTATGAAGTTCACCTTTGAAAAATACCTTCTTTTCTAATAATGGTAGGTATTTGGTTAATTATGGATATCTGCATTTAGTTGTTGCGTCTATAAGTTTGTGTATCAATCATAGTAGGATTGATCTGTACTACTTCCCTGTTTGTGAAAGTCTGTATGTGCGTGGTAGTTAGAAACAAAACACTTGCTCTAAACTATCTAGAGATATGTTGTTGGACAACTAATGAACCAGTAGATACTCGTAGGTAGCTACTGAATAATCGGTAGTTATTACTTATAAGAGACCCAAAAAAATGCATTGAGAACTCTGGAAAATCTAGGTTTGTGGTGTTCACTAGGTACTTTCTAAAGGCGAATACGCTCAACCATCAGTAGGTAGGAACGTTTTATATTGCAATCTAAGGTCAGATTGGGATGTAAATAGGCACTTGTCTCTGGTTCTCTATGTGAGTAGGTATCTATTATCTATCAACACACCTAACTACAGATCTACAATAAACAGAATATCAGGTTTCAAGAAAAGAAGTTCGTAGGTACAACATTTATAAAATTTACCTTTGAAAAATACCGTCTTTAGCAGTTAGTTGTCTGTAAGTTCGTATATCACTATATCTATCGTAGTAGGTTTGATTTGTACTTCCTTTTTTATGAAAGTCTGTACATCCGTGATAGGTAGAAACAAAACACCTCCTCTAAACTATCCAGAGATATGTTGTTGGACAAACAATGATCAAGGAGACAGAGAGCCACTGCAAAATCGGTAGTTGTTATGTTTGAGACCCAAAAAAATGCAGTAAGAACGCTGGAAAATCTAGGTTTCTGGTGTTCACTAGGTACTTTCTAAAGGTGAATACGATCAAAAGGTAGGAAGGTTTCATATAACAATGTAGGGTCAGAAAAGGATGTAAATAGGCACTTGTCTCCAGTTCTCCATGTAAATAGGTATCCAAGTAGTAATACGTTTGTTCAATGTGGCAAATAAATATTCAAATTTTCATTCTGAAAAACTTATTTCGAGAGTTTTTAATAATTAAAATGTCAATTATTGACACTAATGTTTGTGTCAGCCTGGTTTGCTTGTCAGCATGACAGTTGACACCTGTCATGTCCCTGTTCTTTGTGTCAAGACCCCTCAGTGACTGTATCAGCTATTTGCAATCTGATCGCTACTTACGATTACATAATTGCTATAAAAGAATAGAAAGAAGAAAATAATGAATATACCACTATCATTCTGTTTGCATACCAAGAAATAGGACCTATGTGGTATGTAAACATAATGACATTGCTGACAGCGAGTCAAAATGGCGCCCTTTCACGACCAGCTGATAGGGTAAGCTGAGAAGGTTAGGTTTGATAACCTAAGATAGGTTAAATTGAGTCTCACGGATATCACCCATTGGCTGGAGCCAATGGAGGGACTGATCTTTGCGGATGTCGACTTTTGGAGCGGAGTGTATCGTCTTGAAAAATTGGATATATTACGCATTACGGACGAACTTCGATAAACTTCGGCAAAATTCGGAGCATCCTATCGTCATTTGTTCACAACACGGTCTCGTTTATTGACAAAACAACCAGAATCATTGTTTTGGTTTGGGAACAATTCTGCGCAGAATGTATTGCGCTCTTCTGCGTAATCACGTATCATTCAGACATGTGAATGCTCTTTTCTGCTTTACGCACTTTCTGCATTACGGAACACCCCCACCTCGCTTTTTGCGCATTGCGGACTTTACGCACCTATGTGAACCCTTGCTTTAAATCAATTTTCCGCAAACAGCAGTGGTGCTGAAAATAACCTTATAAGCACCACAATATATTCGCTAACCATTTCATAACTCTAAGTGAATTCGTGCAAATAAAATACGCAGGTACTATTCACTAGAAATTATAATGTAGGAAGTTGAAAAATATGGGTTTTCAACGAATGAGATATGTTATTGAGGCTAAACTTACGCAATCCTGTTAATTGTCATGTTAACGGCTGACATTGTCACTAGTTGGCTAGGAACACGACCAAAATAGTTGTCACAAAGAATGAAAAAATGGAAAGCATCAAAGGCATTTTAACCAATAAGCAGATCTATTATTAGATGGGAATTTAGTATGGTTACTCCTCGATCCCTGTATGATCATTTTTCAAGTACATTCATAAACTGAAATAAATATCGTGTTTGTTTGAAAGCTGAGGTTTATAGGTAGAGCTAAGAGCTGATTCCTCATCGATGGATCTTGACAAAAAGTTAAATAGTTGATCAAGATTTTTTTTAAATTCCTTTTGATCAATTGAGTTGTGTTGAACTTGAATCTGACATTTAATAGTTAACGTAATATTCAGTGATGAAACAAAGAGACTCACCTAACTATGGAGTCATTAGGAGTAGGGTTTCTGTAGCGGCTATGCACCAGACTTGGCTTACTTCCTTCTGGAAACGACACATAAAACTCAAATACACCAGAAGTTTTATAAAACATGAAATTACAGCAAAACATGAATTGAAATGGGCAAAATTCCAAATATGAGTAGGAAAAGACATGAGCAACGGTACCTCGAGATAAGCGATGTTTCCTGCCAGCTTCATGGAAAGCAAAATAGCCGCGGAAAAAAGCGCGAACTATTGCCCACCGGAAGACGGCAACTGGGTCCGCTCCTATAAGCTCCCTCACGAACGCCATATTGGAATTTTTCAACACGCCGACGATCTCTTGCCTCATGAGGTCCAAGTTCTTTTCCCTCATTTCCGCAACCTGCAACGAAGCCTCGTATTAGGATGTGCGCGCCAACAAAGAAGAGAACGATCTGCAGGATGGCAATCACTTACCTGATACTTGACCCGACCAGCGTAGTGCCTAATTACGAAGGCTGGCTCTTTCTTTTGAGGCATTTCATAAAACTCGCCATCTTTATGAATGGAATTGAATTTTTGAAGCAGAGTTTCATTCGAAGCACCCGGGAAACTGGAAATACGACAATTTTTAATTTGGATAACCGCTACCTCTAGTCAACTAGGAAGCATGTACCACACTTCACTACATGCAATCGCTTTCACTGTAAAAGGGGTGTGCGCATGGGTCACAAAAACTGTTGCTGGCTATTTTTTATCTAAACTAGACAACATTTTGAGAATTTTGACACCAACCGAGACCTTCTACCGTGAGAAGACCTTTTTCAATGATTTTTCAAAGTTTCGAATGTTTATGACGTCACAGTAGGCTGGGGGGTCCCGCCCAGGCGAGAGGGGAGCGTGACGTCATAAACATTCGATAAATCATAGAAAAAGATCTACTCATCCAAAAAGAGAACGGCTGGTGTCAAAATTCTCAAGATGAGGTCTACTTTCGATTAAAAATTATTTAAAAAATAAAAGGCGCACCCCTCCCCCCCCCTATTCGTGTTTAATACTCAACACGAATAGATTGATAAAGAAAAACAACCAAAATTCACTGGTATAACTTACTTGCACTGGTCATCAAGAATGCAAAGCAATCCATTGGGTTTCCCTTCAATCAGGTGCAAACAGCCAGAATTGTCGAGGAATCCTATGTCTCGCCATCGGATCCCCTCTTTCCTGTACTCTTCCTGTTCGTACTTGAAAACATGTTGGTTGAAGTAATGTTGCAAGTGCTCGTTAGCGTAGTTGATACAAAACTGTTCGAAGCTGAAAATAATTCAATAAAACGATGCAATAAAAAAGTAATAAGCAAAGGTATTTGGTTAATTCTGAAGTTTGCCGCAAAATTTTCCAACAGGGATTAAGCGTGGGTAAAAATGTGACTATTGTTACCAGAGTAGTAGAGGTGTGACGGTCAGGAGTGAACGTATTGAAAATACCTTATCTTCAAAATGACCTTGTCAGAACTGAACGGGTTATCAAAATGATCACGGTCATTCGTTCATCAACCCACCAATCGAGTTTTCCGGTTAAATTACGAGAACAACGGCAGAAGGCCAACAAAATAAATTAATTGCCCGCAACATGGATGTATAATGTATATTTATATACATGCATGTTTGTACATGGATCAATAATGAGTGAAAATGACAAGGCAGTATCAACAGAAAGAAGTAGATGGAAGTGGTTTTCAAAGCAAAACCTTCCATCATCCAAGTGAAGAATATACTGAAGACTAAAAAGACAAAACACACTCAAAGACTGATTCATATGATTCGAATCGATCTCTCATTTGTTCTTGTCTTTTAGCTCATTCGATTCATTCAAATCGCCTACTCATTGTAACCTATTTCGACTCGTTCGGTTTACAGACTCGCTCGTTTTTCTGACTTCTGACTGGTTGGTTGTTTGCCTTGTGAGTGAACGGGTGAACGGATTCAAAAGACCTCTGTAATGAGCGACCGTTTGGGATTCGAATCCGCCAAAAGACCTTGTCTTACACACCTCTACTGAGTAGAATTACTTGGGGAAAAAAAATCAGCACAATATCGGTTTATAAACATTACAACGATCTAAAAAGGAGAGAACTAAGAAATAGAACTTGAATGGTGTCAGGATGTAAACATGACCACAAGGAAGTAATAAAATCTATATAGGTGTGCCACAGATATCCTGCATCAGTGTGGCGCCTCCGCGAACTCTCGATTGAGTCTGTCTTCCATTATTAAACATTCACAGGGAAATTGGAGTGGTGCAAACGAAATTAATTCTGATTCTGATCCACAAATGAATTTTTAGCCGCAAGAGAGAAATTTTGAACTTTTGAAGGGAGAAATTCCCAAAGAAACTTCGTATGCTAAGAGATACGTACTTCCATCGTCTCCAGAAAAATGCGCCAAAGGGATGCAGAGTTTCTGTGCTAGATCTATAGCAATTATTATTCGATGGATGCACGTATAGGCATCCATGGCCACAGTTGAGGTTTTCTGCCCACTGGCACAGTTGTCGATCAGAATAATGAACTAAATTGGTTGATTAAAAGAAGGTGGGAATAAACTACACTGGAGACCAAAAAAACCGGCGCAGTTGAATTGTTTCCAAAGAATCAAGTTCAAATCGCTAACAGTTGGGTTTGAGTCAAACGTAAGGTCAATAATAAGGTTCACAGAGTTTACGTGCCAAGGTCTATCCATGTTTTCCCTCAACTATCCAGTTTTTTCCTGTAATGCTCACTTGAATTCACGTTAGAAGCCTAAGGTGTTGATGTCAGCGTTCAAACGATACGCAGACGGCTTGCTGATGTGAATATGCACTCCAGAGTACGTGCTTTAGGTCCTCTACTCACCCCAACACACCGAACAGCTCGTCTTCAATTTGCTAGAGATCACACTGCTTGGACTGAGGCACATTGGGCCTCCGTTCTGTTTTCTGACGAGTCCAGATTTAATCTGAACACTTCAGATGCACGAGTTTGGGTGTGAAGACGAGGCGAGCGATACGCTCAGTGCAATATCAGAGGAAGAGTGCAGTTAGATGGCGGATCAGTGATGGTATGGGGAGGAATTTCTTTGGATGCAAGGACGGACCTCCACGTGTTTCAGAGGCCATCACTAAATGTGCTGTGGTGAGAAGATGACCTAAAGCACATACTCTGGAGTGCATATTCACATCAGCAAGCCGTCTGCGTATCGTTTGAACGCTGACATCAACACCCCAAGCAGCACGCAGCCGGTGAGGTCTCAACAGCTGTCTGAGTGCAGTTTCTAAGGGTTTGCCTCACAATAAAACGGTCATCAGCAGGATCCGTCGCCCTTGGTCGCCCAAATCCCGGCCTTCTGGTGTAGCTACCAGTTTCACGGTACCTTTGAACTGCCCATCGAACCGTTGTTTCGGGCAGCCCAAGAGCCCTGGCTGCATAACGTTGGCTACTGCCGTCCTCTACAAACGCAACAAGTCTTGCGACCACACACGCGTCTAAAACCATTTAAACGGCAGATAAACTTTATTTTAAAATAAATAAAAAAATTATGAAAAGCTTAATTGAAAAGGAAAAAGTACGAGAAATTTTTTTTTAAAGGCACAATGACAAGAAAGGCTTGCGTTGACCGCACTAAAGGCAGACTATTGAAAGGTCATCTTTCGTCCTTTAGGCATCTAACGTGAATTCAAGGGAGCATTACAGGAAAAAACTGGATAGTTGAGGGAAAACATGGATGGACCTTGGCACATAAACTCTGTGAACCTTATTATTGACCTTACGATTGACTCAAACCCAACTGTTAGCGATTTGAACTTTATTCTTTGGAAACAATTCAACTGCGCCGGTTTTTTTGGTCTCCAGTGTATTTCTGGTACTGCCATGGTATCGTATTCGAGTTATACCTACTTCCTATTTAAACCAAAAGCTATTACCTGGTTGAATGTACTGGTATCCCTGATATAACCTAAGTCAGGAATACTATTATTTTGATAATTGGCTCGAGGGCAGGACCACAAGTCCGAATAATATTTCGAGTCACAACACAATTTTTGACTGGCTTCGGAGTTTTGTTGTTATTCCTTCTGAATGGGGAGGATCTGCTGACCTTAACGTTTGTCCGAATAGGCGGTGGCTCGACTCGTGCCTTCGGGGGAGTTGTTTTGATTACATAACACTAAATAATTATTGTTCTCAGAGAATGCTGAGGAGACCATTCGGGTCCGTACGACTGCGCCACTTTGTTGTCATCAAAAATTAACTTCTTTCTAAACTATATTTACACTTCTGAGTCTGAGCTCGTTACCACTGAGCTAAGGGAGCGAATGAACAGAAATGCGAAGAGGTAGCTTAACAACAGACTCCTCTCCACTTGAGTGAGACAATAAGTAGCCAAGAGTGAAATCATCAAAACCAATTCTGATCTTCCCCCTGGAAGACCAGCGATAACGTCAGCGACGCCAGCAATGGCAGTCTGACGAAAATTTAATCTGAAATGGCTATTTATTTTCTATAAAAAAAAACTACTAATACTAACTACTATTTTACTATTTCTATTTCCCCTATTTCGAAGTATGGCCCGAACAACCTTGAATGACACTAACCTGTTGCTTAGGCCGAAGTTTTCGAAGCCGAATATGTCCAGAACGCCGATTGAATTTCCTTGATGCTCTCTGAACGTATCTTTCTTGGAAAGAAGAGCGTGATTAACTTGAAGTACAATCCAGTCGAAAAGGGCCCCATACAAACATTTTGCTAACGCATCGCGAGCAGCTATGGCCTGAAAATAAATAGATTTATGTTTCAAGGACAACCATTTTAGACATTAGAGCAAATCATTTAGCTTATATTGACGAAGCTTACCTCAGGCAATCGGTAGTTGATGACCAAAGTTTCGCCCGAAGCTCGAGCCCTCTTGGCAGTAAGAGCTGCAAAAAGAGTCTCCTGTTTGACCCGAAGAAGTTCCGATATCAAAACGACTATTTCAGGATTTTGAACACCGACTGCCTCATCGTGGTGGTATAATGACTTGCGCGGTTGGAACTCCACGTTACCTAGAATTACAATAAATAGATCAATTTGGCTTTTCAAGAACAAAAATACAAATACCGTCAAAGTCAATTTGTGAGATGGTGAAAATAAGTGCCAAGTGATTTTCCCCGAATGAGATGAAAGCTTTAAGTAGTAAAAATAGGAATCAGGAAGGTATTCATTGTTTTCTCTGGCTTGTTTGAATTCCATTCGTGAACAAAGAGTGCAGGAAGTTGAGTTTTAATACTTGAAACCTACTAAAAAAAAACACAATTTCACACCTTCAAAGTACTTTGTATAACTTGTGAGTATAATTTAACGGACTGAAGTAAGCAATATTCCTCGGGAATATTCAGAAAAATGTCCTAATACCGTTAATACTTAACCAAACTGTACCCTGAACTAAAATGTTCGCCCTTTCCAACCTCTACTTCCACATCAATCTGGTGAGCATAACTCAGGGGCATATAACCCCCAAATTTGGTGCAATTTGAATGAGTAGTAACGTTTTACCGTTTTTTTTAGAGGTAATGTGTAATGACACATTAAGCGGCAGCGGTTTGCGGTTCTCTGCAGCCGCAAAATTGCGGCGAAAAACCGCGTTTGGAGCTACATGACATATTGAGCAGAAAACCGCGATGGGGTAGTAGTTGGTGGGTGGGAGAATCGCAAGATGCGTCTCTTCTTTTCAGATCAGTTAAAAGATGGAGCTTGCTAATTTTATCCGCGTGGCTATGGCTTGTGCTGCGGAAAGTGAAGGATTGATGTCAGAGCCTCCAAATCGCCTTCGGTATGCCACACACCCATACAATCGTGGCCAGGATACATTTCCTGCGTTTTATAAAGAAATCCGGAAGTATAGTGACAAGTTTTATGTGTACTACAGGATGACTATCTCATCCTTTGATCATCTGCTAGAAGTGCTACGCCCCAGTATTACCAAAAATGACTCAACCAGCGAAATAAGTGTTTCCGTCGTCATTACGAAAAGAAAAAAAAAAACAATAACAATAATAAACTAAAAACAGGGAATAGTAAGTTCACAAAAGATGCAAAGCGGGCGAAAAGATGAGGCGTGCGGTTCTGCCGCCCTATTTGTCACTGGGCACTTGCTAAGTTTGGGTTCTCCACTCCAAACCGCAGATTTTTGGAATCCGACGAAAAGTCGCGGCAGAAAAAAATCGCGCGCGGTCGCCGCGCCGCGGTTTTTCTAATTTGCCATCGCCCATAAGAAAACACTTGCTGGCGGATTCCCGCAGCAGGATGCGTTTTGCGGCTTCCAGCTCAATGTGTCATCGGATTAAGAAGTTGAATTTTAGGATTCTTCCTCTCTTCAACCACCCTTCCCACCTCTGTCAGTTGCGCATAACTAAGGAGAGTACGTTACTCAAATTTGGTCCAGTTTGGTTGAGTATTAACGATTTAACGGAATATTGCTAACTTCAGTCCGGTGTATGATACTGTATACATTCAATAATCATTCATTAATTTCTCTCTCATAATTCTCATTCTATTCTCACGGAAAATCGAGCTGATTAGTCACTAAAATAAGGAAAATGTGTAATAATTGATACGATCTATATTCATGTAGAGAACAACACTGGATAATTGATATACGACAATTACATACAAAAACTCTCCTGATATCAATGGCGTCAATTTGTGCGTCAACTGTGCATGATTCATAAACCATTCATTAACCCTAGAAAGGTAGCGTCCATAGGACTTAGAAGGTAGCGTGGAGTAAATTTTACACATTACCCAAAATCACCATTTTGTCATCGCAATAGGCTCTAAAATGGTAAATAGAGTTCATTTTAGAATAACAAGGTTACACAAAATGCCCTATTTCGATTGAAATCGTCTTTTTATTTTAGAAAAAAAAACTATTTAAAATAGAGTTTTAATTTGCTGTGGCTTTAGTCGTATCACTAAAAAGGTATGGATGTTGATTGGTAAAATAATATAAATTACTACAAAATCGGTTTTACTCTACTATTTATACATTTTATTATATCATATAAATATAATCATCACATAAAAAAGGAAGCACTATTCGAAAAGAAATAAAAACGAGCAAATAACGCTCAAGAATCGATTAAAATATATGTTCGAACGAAAATCACTCTTAATTTTTACAGGGAAAGGTTGCGTTTAGTAAACTTTACTCATTTTCTCTTGGTACTTACTATGTAGTGTCAATGCACAAAGTCCGAAGATCACTCTTACATAAACTTCACGACTAGCTGAGGAAAGAATAGGTGGGTGGTGGGGCCTGATCACATGATCCGGCTAGGCACAATCAACAGAAGCTTACGGTGGTGGAGTAAATTTTACTCACGCTACCTTTCTAGGGTTAAGATGACACTAAATTTAAAACAAGCGGATAAGTTATCCGCTTACTATAGGGTGACCATATATGATAAGGAAGAAAGAGGGACACTTTCAGTCATCAGAAGATTACCTGAAGTTATTGCAACCAGTATCAAAATTAAGTTTAAATACGAGAGTATTTATCATATTTTAAAATTGTGACCAAGAAAACGAGGATAAATCTAACAGAGTGGATGAGCATCAACTCAAAAGCGGTAAACAAGCGAAGTGCCATTTTCGATAACGTAAAGACAGGATGTAAACGTCAAGGTCAAACCACCGCCGCTGGAGGTCGATTCTACAACTAATTTGTAACAAAAAGTCCATTCATGCAGCATGAATTAATGAGCGAATTTTCAAAGAAATCATTCAGTTTAAGGTGTGGTTAAGAAAAGGACCAATGGTGTTGCAATTTGTTGTAGAAAGTTTTTTTTTCGATTCTTGGTTTATATATATGTATATATATATATTTTTTTACATGCTTTTACACCAATAATTGACGTCCCGGAAGACGTGAAATCACTGGGCTGAAAGCTGAATCTGGTAGCCCGAAAAGCGTTCTGATTGGGGAAGCTCCAGGACGTAGTTAAAGATGAGTGCGACAGATCGCGTTCATGATCACTTGTTCCCAACCTCATCACAACAAGTCACCTTGTTTATCACATATTTTTCTCCTTGGTGCGTTACCTGCTGCATCTAAGTAATTAATTTAATAACATTTAAATATATTCGCGATATGTACGAAAAAATCGTGCGATTTTCAATAATACACTCGGTTTTAAACGTTTCTATCGGTGGCAGTTGTCGATTAAATATTTGAACGAGGACTCTTTTTTTTTTTTTTTTTTTTTTTTTTTTTTCCCACATGAACTCATAGAGTACCCACACGGCTACTGCATTTCTGGTAACAACAAATATACGCACGTATTCATTATATATATATATAGCTACAAACTTTTCTTAATTTTGGACAATTTTCATTTTTGAAAAAAGCATTCATATCAGAAATTTTGTGCTGAATCCGAATATACCATAAATTACCATGATTTTCAATGTAAAGACCTCAAAAAACGGGAAAAACCCATTTTTTTTTGAGTTTTTTGAATTTTGGACCACTTTGGATTGTCCAAAATTGCTGGGTAACGAACTTGACCTATGGTTTGTTGTTACAAACATTTTGGCAAAAACTAAAAGAAAATTTTTAAACAATTACTCAAGTTATCGTCCGGAATGACACATATATATATACATATGATTTTTGGAAAAACTTCAGGGATCGTTTCAGAATGTTCCAAAACGGATTTCAGTGTGAAAATTTTTCGAAAAAGTCGATTCTAAAAATTTTGAGGCCATTGCAATAGCTTCATTTTCTTTGAAAATTCGCTAATAACACGCTGCAAATTATTGCTGGGTATGCTTTGAAGATCTTAGGAGTCCATATTCGTGTTCTAGTCGTCTCTACGAACTCATAGAGTACCCACACGGCTACTGCATTTCTGGTAACAACAAATATACGCACGTATTCATTATATATATATATAGCTACAAACTTTTCTTAATTTTGGACAATTTTCATTTTTGAAAAAAGCATTCATATCAGAAATTTTGTGCTGAATCCGAATATACCATAAATTACCATGATTTTCAATGTAAAGACCTCAAAAAACGGGAAAAACCCATTTTTTTTGAGTTTTTTTGAATTTTGGACCACTTTGGATTGTCCAAAATTGCTGGGTAACGAACTTGACCTATGGTTTGTTGTTACAAACATTTTGGCAAAAACTAAAAGAAAATTTTTAAACAATTACTCAAGTTATCGTCCGGAATGACACATATATACGAGAATGACACATGACGGAATGACACATATATATGATTTTTGGAAAAACTTCAGGGATCGTTTCAGAATGTTCCAAAACGGATTTCAGTGTGAAAATTTTTCGAAAAAGTCGATTCTAAAAATTTTGAGGCCATTGCAATAGCTTCATTTTCTTTGAAAATTCGCTAAAACGTCTTAAGAGATGAATTTTCACTGCTTTTTTCGAGTTTTCGACCTTAAATCGCAAAAACACCCATAACTCCCATATTTTTCAGAGTAACGGTAAACCTGAGGATAGCGTTGGAAAGAGCGTTAAATTTTCTATCTCTGTAGTGCAAATTAATTTAATTATTTGTCTATCCGAAAATTAAAAAAAAAATGAATACACCGTTGGAAAGCTACGTTTTAGGACCATCTTGTGTATTAGGACCATCTTGTATATTAGCTAGGTTTTAGGACCATCTTGTGTATTAGGACCATCTTGTATATTAGCCATATTGTATATTAGCTAGGTTTTAGGACGATCTTGCATATTAGGACCATATTGTATATTAGGCCTGTTGCAAAAAAATATCATTAGATCACGATTGAAAAACTGGAAATGTTCAATATTTTACAAATTTTCGTGTTTGGGCCGATTTTTTTAAATGTCAGAACCCAGCTAAAAAAAACGCTGCTAATTATTACAAAAAAGTTTATTAGTTTTCTATATAGATCACTCGTCTGCAAAGAACTCGGCTTTGCCATTGTTGCCATTGTGTTTTTTTTTTTAATAGAACTTGATTTTTTTATTTTGATTGAAATTGAATTTGATGAAAAAAAATTAAAATTAAATTTGATGGGGAAAAAAATTGAAATTGAATTTGATGAAAAATTAAATTGAAAAAAATGAAATTGATTATTGAACATAATAAACCGAAAATTATCTTGCACTAAAGAGAGAGAGAAAAAAGCTAAAGCTCTAAGTTAAAGCTCTTTCCAGCGGTATCCTCAGATTTGTGACTACTCTGACAAGTATGGGAATTGTACTGTTTGCAGATGGAAAGAATGCGGATGGTTTGGTGAGGTGTCCATGTGTATTACAATCCCAAAAACATCGTACTTCTTCTATCTGCCACTCAAGCCAGGGAAAATGAGACCGAGGGTTGTTGACCGACCAATGATGAAGTAGAAGGATTGCTTTTCACAGACCGTTCGCGTACTTTAAGGCAGTGGTTCCCAATTCTATACAGGGTGTCGACCAAACTTCAAGGATCGATCGTACATCTAATTTAAGTAAGAAAATGTATCGTAGCATCTTTGTTTTAACCCCTTGTTTTTCCAAGTTTTTTTTTTTCAATTTCAAATTTTTTTTCGTGTTCTTGAACATGTCACTAAAATTACCAGAACTACCTTAATTTACCGTAAACATGTAAAAATAAGGGCACCATAAGAAAGGGCGCCAAATTTCCCATTTTCCTACAAAAAATTATTTCCAGTAAAGGATGGTGCTTGTTTCAAATTTTAAAGGCGAATGAAGAGTAAACCTGAAGGGCAAGTGAACTCACAATCGAGATGGAATTCTTTCCTAACAATTGGCAGAGTGGAGGGGCTCTCTAACTCATTATCACTCGAGCTGCTCAATGCCCAAATTACGAAGGTCTGAGATATGGAGGCTCGGCCCTTTCCCCAGCCTGACTCACCTAAGACTACCCAAGATTTTGGAACAGGTAGTCGTCTATGTTAGGAGGTATACCCTTTGAAAAATTGGCCAGTCGCATTCTTTCTATCTGCGAACAGTAAGCGTTTGTGACGTCGGGTGGAAAACCGAAAAAAAATCTTATACCTGAAAAAAACTAAGATTTTAATGCAGTAAAAAAATATATCTTATGGGACATTTTTTGTTACAAATTAGTTTTAGAATCGACTTTAACGGAATAGAATTGGCCGGTGGATCTTAATGTTTACAGCCAGTATAATATCAACAGTAATACATAAACCAAAGGCTGCTCTAGTTTTATTATTACCGCCCCAAGTAGAGAAATTGCATACAAGTAACACACATGTCTAGCTGAATTAGCGAAACACATCTGCAATGCAGGTTTTGAAAAAACGCAAGATTAGACATAATTTTGTATCAATACGAACAAAAATGGCAGGAGGTGACTGGGGGAGGAGGATTGAGACGACCTTCCGTCAATTACCATGATGGGAGAGTCATCCAATCCTCCTCACTCGCGTCCTCTATTTTGAGACGTGATAAACCGCATTCACATGCACCTACCTATTTCATTTAATATACCTCGAGTTCGAACGTGTTCTCAGGTCCACAAAAATCAGTTATTTCAGAGAAGACTTGGCGCATTTTCGATCAAGATTAGGTACTGACCTCATGGCGAAACAAAAATATTGAATGTGGGACATTTGGTTCCGAAAATGGCGGGACTCATCGACAAAACGCGGGACTGCCCCACACAAAGGGACGTATGGTCACCCTAGCTCAGTAGGTTCTTTTGTGTTTGAAAGTGTACATGGTTGCCATCCACGGCGAGCGTGAACGGACGAACAGAACAAAATACTCATGTGAAGCGGCAATCAGAACTAACTAATTGTGTTTAAAAAACAAACAAAAACACTACAAAAAACAACGTTAGTGCGCATGAAAATGACTGTTACAACTCCTGTGTTTCACATCACGGCCAATTTTACCTGTACCAACTGAAAAGCTAATGACAGAACATCCGTAAGCCCACCTGGAAGTAAAGTATAACGAAGAAAATATTCAAGTCCCATTCGAACCAAAGCAGAATAAGCTAAAACATTATTAGAAAAGAAGCTAGGTAAATGAATAATTTTATTCAAAAATGAAATGTAACAAAGTCGGATGAGAATAATTTTTTTGATGGATTAAGAGTGGGTCAGCGAAATAATATCTTGATTGCCAAGACAGAGTGGTGCAATACCAAAACACCCGGAAAAGCTGATAAAGAAACTATGTACATCAGAAGTGATAATGACGTGTGACCGTAAAAAGTGAGCTTACCAAGAAGTAAAACCGCCGACAGAACAGCAAACAACCTTCTTTGCTTCTCCATGGTAAACCCGACCATTTCCATAGATTGTTTCAGTCGGGAAAATTCGTATTTTTCGTCAACGTTGTCGAGCACGTAGCAGCCACTCTGCATTAAACGAAACAGAAAATATTAGAGGAGACGTTAATCTTATACAAGGAGTATGTCGATACCTTAAAGCACAAAAGCGCTTCCAATATTTTTATTTTTTTAAATTCAGAAAAACTCAAATTCAACAAAATTTTTATTGACCTTCTTGACGATTATAGCTTGAAAATTTGTTGAAGGGTTAAAGAGTTGTGTAATAAACCATTATTTTAGGAATTGTGCTCTGGTGATAATTTCTTTTGCGTTTTTCTGAAAACTCCGTTTGTGGACATAGCTCCTTTGTGCTTTAAGGTATCGATGTGTTCTTATCATTTAATAAGGGTTTAACACAGAAAAGTATTTTTCATAAACTATAAGAGAGTTTTTGGCAACCACTAACGGGCCCGTGGAACCTCTTCACAAGCTCAGATTTCGCGGGTGACGATGAATTTGCCTACCAACAACAGCGGGCGACGATGAAAGGGTGCCCCCAGACAGTCACCCGTTCCTAGAGGTCCACTGTCACGAGCGCCCCCCCCCCCTGTCCAAAGTTAACAGGCTTACTCCTTCAACTGGGTAGCATCCTCTGTTGCTAGCGCTAGTCTCCTCCTAACAGGGCCCGTCAGATTTTGGCACCAAAAATTAGGTAGTTACACCGGAATGAGAAAACGTCGGCCAAGATGAGTGGGTAGCACCCACAGCAAAGAACAGTAAACTTGGAAATGCCCAAATTTTACAGATTTTTGTGACAACACGTTTATGGTATTAAAATGCTTAGAAACAGATCGTGGATACATTATAAACGAACTTTACATATCGATACCTTAAAGCACAAAGGCGTCCATCCATCTTCCACAATTTCTTTTTTTTTTTATTTCAGAAAAACTCAATTCAACGAAACAATTATTGATCTTCTTGAAGATTATAGATTGAAAATTTATTGAAGAAATTAGGGAGTTTAGTGTGATACGCCATTATGTTAGGAATTGTACATTGGTGATCATTTCTTTTGCGTTTTTCTCAAAACTCAGTTTCTGGAATAAGCTCCTTTGTGCTTTAAGATATCGATATTATTTCTAACACCTATGTAATTTTACATAGGATACTAATAAGCCAGAAAAATCATTTCAAGTAACAAAAACTATTTGCACAGGCCGAAAAAGTTTTGGAGTTTTTAAACGAAGATAAGGAAGCTTTGTTTTCGTGCTGCACATAAAAAAGTGGGTTCTCCAAAATGTCAACATGCAATTTGAACTACTTTGGTTCAGTGTCTGCCTGTGGTAAATCCTTGTCCCGGGTAACTACTCGAAATCACGGTCCGATTTTAAGGAATTCTCAGGGTTAATACGGATTAGCCTCGAGGAGGTCCCCTGTGAATTTCATCAACATCGGACGAACTACTTCATCAACAATTACTCATGATCAGACAGCTCGATTTTGCTCAAAATTGCTGAGTTAGCTGGTCTCCAGAAGAATGCAGATTGATATCACGATGAGCCGATCAGTAGGAGCCAGAGTACACTTTAAAAAAGGCTGCCAAGTGGGTGTGGCACATAGCTTCCTCGTATCCATAACCGATTGAATAGATGATCTGATGCATGGTAGTTAATCTCAAAACATCAATCTCTAAGTGGACTCTCTCTTGCACTACCCTTATATAGAGGACAATCTACCGTCATCCCGCACAATCTCTGAATATTGGGTGAAAATGTAGAAGTTATGGCTGTCACAAGGATTTCACGTTTGCACATGCGCACAAAATACTTTCAATTTGAAGGCCATGATTTTCATAGGGGACCATCTCTACCTCAACTCGCATAAGCAACAAGGAAAGAAAAATTTGGGCATGCGCACTGGCTACTAACAGTCTGGGGTCGATGATTTTCATAGGGGACCATCTACACCCCGAACCACACCATCCCTGAAAATTTCATCGAAATTGGATGAAAATTGTAGAAGTTATGGCAGTGGCAAGGATTTCTGCATGCGAAGCGGCAACTATCAATCCGGAGGTGAAGATTTCCATAGGGGACCATCTACACGCCAATTCGCACAATCCTTGAAAATTTCATTGAAATCGGATCAGAAATGTAGAAGTTATGGTAGTGGCAAGGATTTCACGTTTGCGCATGCGCAGCGGCTATTATCAGTCCGGGGTTATGATTTTCATAGGGGACCATCTACATGCCAACCCGCACAATCCCTGAAAATTTCATCGAAATCGGATCAGAAATGTAGAATTTATGGCTGTGGCAAGGAATTCATGACAGACACACAGACACGGAACCAAAATTGTTCAGGAAGGTCTAAAACGTAAAACGCGAGTGGAAATTTTGAATTTTGGAGAACATTTTTTTTTATCAGAGAACTTTTTTTTATCAGTGAATTTTTTTATCAGTGAACTTTATTTATCAGTGAACTTTTTTATCAATGAACTTTTTTTTATCAGTGATTTTTTTTTTATATCGCGTCTACTAATTCAATATGTCCACATTATTCCATGCGAAGTAGCTCTACTGCCCACCCTAATTGAAGACGTTCATCATCTCCTGTAAAGTTCATGCGGACTGGAATCAATTTCTCTCCAAATTCGAGTAAAATCTATCAATAACATCTTGGGAAATCAACGATGAAAACTCAAATTATGTTTGCGGGAGCGCCAATAATATCTGAAGGTGCTACAACACTATTTATAAGAGGCCTTTTAGTGAAGTAATGTCTGCCAAAATTTCAATTTACGTACAAATTGGAACATTTGAGTTTTAAGAAAATCGTGGTTTTGCCTGGAACTAGGATCTAGAATTTTCAAGATATTTTCCCGAGTGTCATGGTTCCTATTGATCAATATTTTGATGCGGTGAAATTATAGTCAACAAACTAGGAAAAATCGTATTTTCAAAGAATTCAAGTTAACCCTTAGCAACACACGCCAAGTCAAACAAATGAAACTTGTAGGGAACTGTCCTCGGACTAACGCGCACATTTCGTGAAAATGTTGTAAAATTTAAGTTTTTTTTTTGATGATTTGGCCTAAAAAAAGGTTTTATTATCGGACAGAGAGGACAGACACAGAAACCAAGTTTTTAGTAGGTACTGAAGTCAAGTATTACTGATTTCATTCAAGTCATCGTCATCCACCGCTTCCACATCATGTTTGGAATTTATTACCTCAATGTTTTCGTAAGCCAAAGACAAGAGTCGATAAATTCCAATTATTAAGGATTGGAGATTTCCTGCCAAGTATCTTGGGAAATTAAGTACCAACAAATGTAAATAAAATTATCAGATTCCAATCTACTTACATTGAAAATATAACCTAAACGCGAGGGTACTCTTCTATTTCAACAACATTTTTGAAAAAGAGAAACAACTCTGGACCAAACCAACAACCAACATTTTAATTATTGCTTGAAATAACTTGGGTTCAAATAGAGTAACGTGATTACCTTGTTCAGATAATTGTAATAGTCGACAGACTTGAGGTGAAGTTGTTGTCTGTCTTGGTCAGAAGCTCCCGCCAGCAAGTAGTAGAAGACGTGGTAGTTCCGTTCGTTCCTCCCTTGAGAGCAGATGCGTGACTTTTCAAGGAGATACTTCTGCACCACAGCACTGCAAAGACGACAAATAGTTTTACAAATGAGAAGGTTTCAGAGATTTCTACTCAGATACCAAAGATTATAGACGTTGAATACTCACCCATGGACCATGCCATTTTCTTTGTAGTTGACTTGAATGAACTTTCCAAATCTACTTGAATTGTTGTTATGAGCGGTTTTTGCATTTCCAAATGCCTGAAATAAAAGTTAACAAATTTACAGATGGAAGTATTGGTATTGGAATTTAAGATGGTAGCAAGAAATGCAGTATCCAGTAACACTCCTACCTACTAGGATGAAAATATACTCGTGAATAAGGTATTATAAATTCGTTCAGAAGGTGTTTCATAGCCCACAACCAACTAAAGCTGGAGGAGAACACAAGGCCTGTTCGCTGATCCGCAAGTCACACGGTGCTTCCACGCTATACCCAGTGAAGCCTCCTCCAAGCAAACAGCAAACACTGTTTGCCTTACTAAAAATATGCGAATTGCATAGATTCTTCTACAATTCCTTTTTTTGCATCTAATATGTAGCCGATTTTGGAAAACTTTCATAAAACTGAGAGACTATTTTATTATTAGAAAAAAGGTTAGACTAAATCGAAGAATGGAATACACATTTTGCCTAAGATACCAGCCCGCAACAAAGGCTGGTAACTACAATCAATGGGGGGTGCACCTTGATTTTTTTAGATTTTTATTCGAAAGTAGACTACATCCTGAGAATTTTGGCACCAACCGCGACCTTCTAGCTTGAGTAGATCTGTTTCTATGATTTTTCAAAGTTTCGACCGTTTATGACGTCACGCGCCCCTCTCGCCTGGGCGGGATCCCACCCCCCCCCCCCTCAACCCACTGTGACGTCATAAACGGTCGAAATTTTAACAATTCACAGGAAAAGATTTACACACGCTAGAAGGTCGCGGTTGGTACCAAAATTCTCAGAATGAGGTCTACCTTAGATTAAAAATAACAATAAATAGTTTTTCCTACCCAGGCGCACACCCTATTGCGGATGGTAGGCGAGCTAACACAGGGCCCACAATGCATGGTACACAGTTCAAAAAAATGAATTTTTCTGGACTGTTTTGTAGGGGGAGACAGTGATCAGCGGGTGGCGGGTGTCAAGTATTGCTATGCCAAGGCATCAGACAAGGCAAACAATATAAGAGCTGTTTTGTGACCTTGAAAGCAGAGAAACTTGGAAGTTGAGCCATGGATACTAATTAACTCCTCGCATGGCCAGGCACGAAACATCCATCCACCAACATCCAGACAATTCCACCAAGACTCAGACAATTATATTGGCTTCCGATACTTTGATAATTATTTTATTTTAAAGAAGTAGGTACTTCGGTACTGATTGAAACATTTCATGACCAATGGGGTATTTTGGTGGGTCGGAAATTTAGGTTTTTGACCTCAAATTTGGATTCAGCACCATTGAAAACCACGGTACTTCAACTTTATGCCCATTGACACTATAACATGTAGTAGAAAAATTAAATGAAGAGATCGCACGTTCGAAAAAAGGCGGGCCTCCCTGAACGCACTTACACTACACTATGGGCGTGTGTGTGTAGTATTTTATAGTATCCAAAACCTCGAGATGTTCGAGATCACACGGGAGCCAAGGCCAGCAACTTAATACGTCACAACAACTTACTACGTCATATCGTTCAAATCTTCAACTTTTATTAGCTTCCCTAATTTCTTCTTAACATTTTCACGATGAACAGACCCGATTACCGTTATTCCATGCTCTTTTGAAAACAAAATTTAAAAAATTGACTGAAATACCCCATTGCTGTAGTAATAAATGCACTAGACAAGTGTCCCAATTCGAGTCAACTGGGAGGAAAGTGGGAGTTCGTGGAAAGGGTTCATTTCTTTGAGTTGTACTCTGTTTTGCATCCTTAGCAACCAGTTGGGTTACAACCAAAACTGTAGAGGTTACTTTAGGGAACTTTAGGAAGGATCATTTACGTACAAGGCAATTTGGACTCGGTTTTGCGTAGTTCGGACTTTCACAAATATATCACAAGATACCGGTACCACTTGCTGCCACCAGCTACTCATCTCTCAGCCTGCCTAAGATCCAACTCCAATCAGCATGGAGTTCGTCTATTGAACGTTTTGCCAGACTGGACGAAGGCATTACCAAGGAGTCAGCCTGCGTCAAAGCTCAAAGCCAAATTGATCGACGTCGAGCTGTATAGAGTCTCGGAGTTTTTTATTTTTGATTTTAGTGTTTGATTACCTGTATTTCGTATTTTTATTGTTTATATTATGTCTTTTTTTGACTTTGTACTACTTTTACCAAGTTTTTTTTGTTTTGCAATAAAAACATTTGACAGTAATAAAATTTCCTAATGAAGGCACTCACAACTGACTATTTTTTGGAATTAAGTTTGGAGAGTTTATTTCTTCTATTAAACTTGATTTCTTCCAATAAAATATGTTTGGTAGGTAGTGGCAATGGCAAATATGTGTTCTTTATGGTGTACACAGAAAAATAATGAATATTTATGTAATAATTTGCAGCGTTCTTCATTAATGTGTATTTCTCTGTGAAGGGCCAAGCTGTTAGCATGATGAATATTTTCACCTGACGCCCCTGGCTATACCTATGGGGTATAATGCTGTTTTGCTCTCTGTTTTGTACAGCTGTTTGTCTCTACATCAAAAAGTGAACGAAGCAATGGTTTCAAAAGAGAAACAAGTTCACTCATGAGAACTTGGAGAGCCAGGGGATTGGAGGAATTATTTGAGGATGGACGAGGAGTCGAACCAAATCCTACTTCATATGATGTTTCCACTGATAGAGAAGAAAGATACAAGGATGAGGATATGCATCAGCCCTCATGAGCGGCTCAAGCTACCCTTCGATTCTTAGCAACTGAAATGAACTACGAAGAAGTTAATTTCGTCAGAAATTAGTTGTGAAACGATTTCTAGAGCAGAGTGTACTTTGTTCCAAAACTTCCAGTATATCACATCTTTGGGTATGACTCACATGTCGGTTTCGATCCACCATTGGAAATGATTTAATACTGAATCTAAAAATATCCAGCTCATTTATGAGGAAAAAGTGACATCCTGGTATTTTCCCGGCAACCTTCTATTGATGTAGGTTCATAGAGAGGTACAATCAATTGACGTTTGAAGAGTGAAAATTACCTCAAGAACTGGTCCTGCGCTTAGAATAGTCTGTTCCACCCCACTGCCGTGGCTGCCCTTCTGCGAGAGGGCTGTCAAGTGATGAAGGAGAAAATTGGTGCTCTCAGTTTTCCCGCTTCCACTCTCGCCGCTGATGACGATGCACTGGTTTCTTCTGAGCCTCAGCATGCAGTGATAAGCCGAGTCTGCCACTGCGAATATGTGAGGAGGCAGCTCCGGCCCCATTCTCCGGTTCTGGTACAACTTCACGTACTTCGGATTGTAAATAGGGTAGAACTGTGGAGAGAGAATAACGGTGGGGGATTACTTGTCGTAAAGGAATCGAATGCTGCTGGATATATGATCCCTCTAGAGATCAGACCAGAAGACGATGAACAGAAAAATTCACTTTCATATACGAGTAGATTTTCGCTTAGTTCGAAACAAGAATGTTACTGTCGTAATGTATTACAACATGACGCATATCAGCTCGCGTTTCAGGCAAACAACTGATAGAATTTGCTCGTTCGCTTTTCCACCCAACTGGGTGATTTTCAAAGTTCGAAACAGCTTCCTGGTTAATATTCCCGTACTCCTATTGTTTCCTACTTTGTACTACGGCGATCTCTCCGACGAGAATTCATAGAAGAATCAATTGTAAAAACAGAAAAAGTTGTTATCATGAAAAAGCCGAAATTTGGTACTATTGTGACTGTCTCAAAACACGAATTTCCATTTTTGACTGATTCAAAAGCTTCTTGAACATACTAAGGTCCCGTGTCTGATGTCTACGATCAACAATCCTCCATGTATTTTAACATGCAAACAATAATTTCTCTAACAACTGCAATTCCTCACGATCTTGAGTTCGAATTTGAAGTAAAATTTGGAAATGGCTTTAAAACTATCGAGATCACATCAGTCGATGATACTCGTAAAAATACAAAAAATCGTCAACAAATTCACCAACTTGTTGATGTTTCTCAGATTCGGATTGTAAAAATCAAAGGCCAAGTTGGGTGGGCAGTATAGACCCCTAACAAGGTAAGGTATGACAGGCGGAAAAAAACAATATGTTAGAGTGAATTGATCGGACACTAATAAATTTCCTGATATAATGAAACGTTAACTTCACGTTTCTTACAAATGTAGATACATTGACGACCATTGAATGTTTGCCATTCACGTCGCATTTTTCTTCAACTACCTATCCGTAATAATGATAATTGATGTTACGGATAATCGTTTGTTATGATTGAGCGTGTTCAAGAACTTCTTGAGCGAAATTTCATCAAAATCATTTTGTGCTTTTATTTTGGCTAGGACTAGGAACTAGGCGTTTCTCTGCTTTTTCTCGAGCCCCATCGCTTAGTGATCCTTAGAGATATTAAGGATTCTTGAGTAATCCGTCGACAACTTGAAACAAACTCAACAAACGGACTGAAGTGAGCAATGTTTCTCGTCAATGTTCAGAAAAAATTTCTTAAAATCGTACAAACTGGACCTAATTTGAGCAACGTACTCCCCTGAGTTATGAGCCTCTCTTCAAACCCTCCTTCCACACCTATCTGGTGTGTATAACTCAGGGTAATGTAACCCCCAAATTTGATAGATTTTGCATGCAAAATAACGACTTGAAATTTTTTTATACTTGAGATGTTGAATTTAGGAAATTTTCCCTTAAATTCTAAATCCCCCCCCCCCTTCCACTCCTATCTGGTGGGCATAACTCAGGGGAATACGTTGCTCAAATTAGGTCTATTTTGGTTCATAGCATTTACAGATTTATTTCAACCTTTTCAAATTATCTTCAACCTTTTACAAATTCAATTAAACCTTTTACAAATTATATTCAACTTTTTACAAATTCAATTCAACTTTCCACCAATTTAACTCATCCCAACCCTTCAACTGATCTCATGAAAACGCTTGCATACGAGTCTGCAACACATTGAAACATTTTCATGCCCCCCCCCCCCTCCCCTCCCGACACATGAACTACATACCTCCCACAAAACACAGAAAAACAAAAAAGAAAAATATATTTATTTATTTTACAAAAATAACATTGTTTTATTCTTCCATTGGTTCAACTTCATCTGTCGCGGTAACACTGAGTAATGGGCGGTGATGAGAAAAGTATGAAAGCTGGGAGCTCGATTTTCGACTCAGCTGATCTGGGAGCTCGATTTTTGACTCAGCTGATCTGGGAGCTCGATTTTCGACTCAGCTGATCTGGGAGCTCGATTTTCGACTCAGCTGATCTGGGAGCTCGATTTTTGACTCAGCTGATCTGAGAGCTCGATTTTCGACTCAGCTGATCTGGGAGCTCGATTTTCGACTCAGCTGATCTGGGAGCTCGATTTTCGACTCAGCTGATCTGGGAGCTCGATTTTCGACTCAGCTGATCTGGGAGCTCGATTTTCGACTCAGCTGATCTGGGAGCTCAATTTTCGACTCAGCTGATCTGGTAATATCAAACTGTAAAGTACCTACCTAACTGTAAAGTACCTACCTGTAAAGTACCTAACAACTTCACTTCTGATGGTCATAATCATCATTGTGGCGACTTGGGACAATTTTCGTCGCAACAAATTTCGTGACGATTTTAACACAGAATGTGTTTTTGCGATGACCTACCGAAAAAAAATCGTCACGAAAAAGCGACAGAAAAAACCGTTACGCGCCTTTTATAATGATTTTCACGTGCAACCAAGCCGTTGGTAAGGAAATAGAACTCCCGCAATGAAATTTGAGAGGGCGGGTCAATGGAGAATGCTGAAGGCGCCTGAATGGTCACTAATCAGCTGAGTGAGCTCCAAGGCCATTTTCTCTCCTGTTGAACGCAGGAAGCTGAAATTTTAGAGGGCGGGTCAATGGAGAATGCTGAAGGCGCCTGAGTGGTCACTGATCAGTTGAGTGAGCTCCAAGGCCATTTCCTCTCCTGTTGAACGCAGGAACCTGAAATTTGAGAGGCAGGGTCAATGGAGAATGCTGAAGGCGCCTGAGTGGTCACTGATCAGCTGAGTGAGCTCCAAGGCCATTTTCTCTCCTGTTGAACGCAGGAACCTGAAATTTGAGAGGGCGGGTCAATGGAGAATGCTGAAGGCGCCTGAGTGGATTGAAAATAAAATAAATAATTGTTAGACATTTGATTTGGTCTAAAACCCTATAAATGTGCGCATCCACAAAGCAGTATATCCCTTTTATAATAACTTTTATTATAAAATCGCTTTTATTATAACTCTTCATTTTCATCTTCTTGGTTAGATGGAGCTCTCCTCTTGAAAGAAGGAAGAGAGATTCTCCTTTTTGGACGAGGTGTCATCTGTTCATACAGCATAAACTGGAGGTTCATATCAATTGAAAAGCCACTGCTTGTAATTTTAAACCCGTTGCATTGAACGATAATAGCAGAATGGAAATATTTGGCATTTAATAGACGATCAAAAGTTCTGTCAGACACTTTTGGCCTACATTTAATATCTACTCCCCCACTTACATTTTCTTTATTTTCTTTTGAAGGAATGGGGGTTTGTTTTGTATGAGCTTTACTCCTAAGGTGCGTGGGATATCCTGCTTTGTGGATGCGCACATTTATAGGGTTTTAGACCAAATTAAATGTCTAACAATTATTTATTTTATTATTGCCAAGGACTCCACATTTATTATTGTTGTTTTTTATTTAACGGATGACTAGCATCGCAAAAACACATTCTGTGTTCCTATGATTTCATACAGAGTATGGAAAAAGAAATAAACCGGGGGGTGCAGGGGGGCGGAGCCCCCCGCCGAGGCGCAAAGCGCCGAGTTTTTTAAACTGTAAAGTACCTACCTAACTGTAAAGTGCCTACCTGTCAAGTACCTAACAACTTCACTTCTGATGGTCATAATCATCATTGTGGCGACTTGGGACAAATTTCGTTAGCAAATTTCGTCGCAACAAATTTCGTGACGATTTTTTTTTTATGTGCCATATGAAAGACAAGAAAATGTCAAAAAAAATTGTAAACAGCGATACTGAGCGACTAACGAGAAAGTTGTCGCTTTCAAGGGCAAGCAAACTTAAGCTATTGTCGGCATTGCACACAGAAGCGATTCTGACCATACAGTAGACATTGAATTGGCAAGGCGCTGAGGTCACGTACGTACCTTTTTTTAATTAATGAAAAATAAATAAGAAATCAAATATAATAGGGAGGACGTCCAGGACTCACACGACGCCGGCCCTAGAGATGTGACATGATGAAGGAGGTGGAGGTGGGAGAGAGGGATGAAGGGAGCATTCTACACGCACTGCCTACCTACTTACCCACCTACGTGTAGCATACAACTTACAATCCTAATCAATCAGCTACTTTCCTTATCATCCCCTCTGGTGGAGAGTTGAATAGAATTTGTAAAAGGTTTAAATGAATTTATAAAAGGTTGAATTAAATCTGTAAATGCTATATATTAACGATTTTTCGGCATTTTTGCTGAATATTGCCAAGGAATATTGCTAACTTCAGTCCGGTAACTCAATACGTTCCTTTACGTGCCAACGTTTTTGAGAAGGTGACGACAGCTCTGTATGTCTTTACTAATATCTTCGATTTAATAACGTCTAAAATCGCGGATGCGAAGTTATTATTAAGGCAAATAAGGCGTAAGTATGTATCGATCAATCACTTGCAGTGGTATATTTCTAGACCACGCCGTACACAAAGATACAAAACTTCTCGATAACGTTATTTTATCGAGTACAGCAAGTGATCGATGAAGGAGTCTCGATTCCCATGGATCATTTTGAAGTTTGAAAGCTCAAAGATGTTACGTAATACATAATTGTGTTCTTGAAATTATGTACCACGGACTTATTGTAAATATAATAGTAAGAGTACATGCATAGCAAAGTAGTGAAGAGTTTTTTTTTGTTGGTACTAACCCTCTGACAAAAGGTCCAGCAGAAAATATTATCATCAATACTTGAGTTTCAAATGCATTTGGAGAACGTTTAATAAATAAACAGCGCTATTCTTCAACCATTTAGAATTGAATTGAACGTTTTTCGAATAATAAGAGATTAAAACATCAAACAACAAACATATAAATTGACGCAAATAAATAAACAGAACTAGATATCTAACTACCCAAATGTTGAGAAATTTTTTTTAAAATCAACCATAATGTCAATTTATACGTGAAAAATATCCAATTCAATTCGAAAAACCTAATCTAAATGTTTTATCATTGGAAAATCAACCTTTCTCCTGGGACAGAGTGATGGGGATTATATTAGGAAGAGATGGGAATAGGTAATTTACTGGATTTTGATATTATATTTCTTCTCAAATCACGTAGGGTAAACCTGCTGCAGGTAAATTACCAATCCCCGACCTCCAGAAATATAATTATGTATGTTCATCTCTTCGAAATAAAGAGCATTGATAAATTATATACATATGGTATAAATACTATTAGACAAACATTGAACCTGAAAACATGAATTATTAGCAATCACATGAAAAGCATATGAAACCAACATCTGGTCGCAAGGGCAAGAGGTTTCCTATCAAAACCAAACAGTCCTAGAATAAACAGAGAACTGATTGAAATCAGATAAATTAACTCAATTATCTACATTACATAATTTCTTCGCTACCAAAGATCTGCCATCTTTCACTCATCTTTAAAATAAGTACTAATTGCTCTACGAGATCAGCATCGATTGGAACAACAAAGACAAATAATTGTAAAGTCAGTTGACAAAGAGGACCAAGTAAACCAAACGGAGTAGATACAGGAGCCTACTACACTACCAAGTGTGCTCACAGCGATGATCTCGTCTGTTCAGTGATGATGCTGATGAAATCAACAATTACATGTCAAAGATTCGTAAAGACAAATAATTGTGAATTCAGTTGACTACCGAAGAGGACCTAGTAAACCCATCGGAGAATACACAGGAGCCTACTCCACTACCCAGTGTGCTCATTGCGATGATCTCCAGTCTCGTTTCACAAGCTACACTACGATGATGCTGATGAAATCAACAATCACATATCGTGGTGAGGAGGCCTTCCACACTAAGTAGGGGAAGTTCGGGTAAGAATATGAATTCGATTTTTAAAGGTGATGATTGTAAAAGAAGTATTTCTTCATCACTAGAGACTTCCAGCACATCATCTGAGGCAATTTCACTGCACTTCTAGTGAAGATGAAATTGTATACTCCCTCCCCCCTTTTTATAGTTTATCAATGTGTAGTAATTGATTTAAATTTTTACTAGAGAGGTGTTCAGAAATCTTCCATTGGAGTATAATATCAATGATTCCTCGAAGATGGAATATCGGCTAAGAAGAAGAATTCGATGGAAGGTAAGATTAGCCATTTAACCATTTTATCATCTCACTCAATCAACTATTATTCACCAAACGCTTTTTTTTCTTCCAAAAAACTGTTTTCTACTGACGAATTTGTTCATAATTCACTTTCAAATTGATTTCAGTTGATCTTTTGTCAAAAATTTCAAACTTCAACTTGTCACCTCGAATAATAATTTAAAATGATGAAGTCTTAGTTCGTCATTTTATCGTACGAGTTTAAGATGCCGAAAAAACCTTTTGAACCAAAACCATTGAAATAGAGGGTTAAAATAAGTTGGATGTTTTAAAAGTGAGCATTTTAACGTTGATGAATTGGAAGCTACAGGAGAATCTGAAGACACCTGCATTGGTGGTTTTCTCGTGAGGTCTTAAGCTATCGATATGCTTCAAATAATTATTGAATTTACCAATCAACCCCGAATCTACGCCATTATTGACCGCTCCTCTCAGCAGTTCGACGCTTAGTTAGCCTTATTTCAGTTTCTCTGAAATTAAATCAAGTCTTGCTTATATGAAACAACTTGCACTTCCTCGCATTTGATCAACTAAGTAACTTCCTGTTATCAGATCATCAGAGGAGGTATACTTAAATTTTAACGATGATAGGTAACTACTAAGTACGTACCACCACCATCAAATTTCTCAAACTTTGGAGACCTAACGATTCGTTATTTCACGTGCACAGAAATTCAAGTAGCTTAATGTAACTAAGATATTGGCGACGTTGGAGATATGTATCATCAGGTGCCATAACTCAGAAGAGTGGAACCTCTAAATTTGGATGGTTCATAACTTTAAAAAAATTAGCTGCGATTCTCTGTTTTCACATTAACTACAGAAGACTCTAGGCTTTGTAAATCCACTGATTAGTCAATGCGGGAGTGTAAAACTGAAGGTGGATCTCAAAAGGGCCAGAAGAAGGTAAAGTACACTTCAAGACCAACCACATGTTGATCGGTTCATGATCAATGTAGCTAGGAACCTAAACGAGACCGAATCGAATGTTCCTAGGATGGAGGACTGGGCGTTAGACAAGGTACGTACTGGTCAATGATGGAAGACACTCGTGCATCAGTGCTCACTGTATACAGGGTGTAACGGTTAAAGTCGTACAACCGGCCAGGGTTCGATTCTACAACTAATTTGTGACTTTTTTTGTCTACTGGCTTTTTTTTCTTAACCCCCTTAAAATCGGACTTTTTTCACTTTTAAGATTTTTTCCGTATTTTCGACCTTACGCCATTAAAACAGCCATAACCTCCTTGTTTTTCAGTCAAAATTCAAATGTAATTATACCGTTGGAAAGAGCGTTAAATTCTCTATCTTCCTAATGTTAAATAAAACTTTTTAAAGAAGACCAAGATGTTGAAAAATGAGCCCGGTTAAGTTCTCACTGTAACCCCAAAAGTTGACCCAAAATCTCAGCTTTCCAACGGTATGGTCATAAAATTGTTTACAGAGGACTAATGGTGTAAAATCCTCGTACCCGTGCCAAAGACCGTGGATCTTCCAGTAAAAATCGACATTTTTCGCGAAAATCGACATTTTTCGCGAAAATCGACATTTTTGCCCTAAAATGAGTTAGGCAGCCATCTTTTCGTACTTTGCCTCACTGAGTCAAATGATGACACAAGACTTATCGAAAAAGCAGTCACTGATATCTTGTCCAATTTACTTTTCGAAAATTGTCTTAATATCGTTTAATTTGTATGCCAATTTTTTTATTACTAGATCGGCTAAGTTAAACGTTACTACCGTTGACAATAAGGTCAAAGGTGTGTTTTTAATGTCCATCCTCCTCCCCACATCGCAAGTAATCAAACCACCCTGTTCATGATAACACTAGGTTCCGAACATCAGATTACTTATCTGATCAGTGATCAGTTCCGTGACCTGCCTACACATCTACTTGTATCATGGCAAAGTGCTTGCCATTTTAGGGTAGAAATGTCGATTTTCGCGAAAAACGTAGATTTTTACTGGAAGATCCACGGTTTTTGGCACGGGAACGAGGATTTTACACCATTAGTCCACTGTAAACAACCAATTTTATGACCATACCGTTGGAAAGCTGAGATTTTGAGTCAACTTTTGGGGTTACAGTGAGAACTTAACCGGCAGTTTCAGTCAGTGTTACTAACGTTTGAAAAAACGAAAAATTTCCGAGATTTTCGAGATTTTACTATTCGGGTTCATTTTTCACATCTTAGTCTTGTTTAAAAAGTTTTATTTAACACTAGAGAGAGAGAGAATTTAACGCTGTTTCCAACGGTATAATTACATATGAATTTTAACTGAAAAAACAAGGGAGTTGTGGCTGTTTTAATGGCGTAAGGTCGAAAATACGAAAAAATCTTAAAAGTTAAGAAAAAAGTCACAAGTTAGTTGTAGAATCGAACCCTGGCCGGTTGTACGACCTTAACCGTTACACCCTGTATAACAATTCGGTCTGTAATTGCTCGACGAAACCATCTACAGAAACTCTTGCTCAAAACAAAAGTGATCGGTGGAAGAGTGTTGAAGAGACAAAGATAAGGAAGAAGAAGTTACATCTACCTTTTGACCGCACTTACCCCAACTTCATCAAAACCTAATATCTCTGATTTGATATGTTTTATAAAGGAATGACACGTTACCTTGAAAGGGTTCACGGCAATAAGAATTGAACCGACGTAAGTGTAAATGTGACCAGCCGTGAATCTAGCGCGCAGGTTGTCCAAAAGCGTCGTCTCGTTGAGGTCGGGAAGCTGACATAAATCCGGGTATTCGCGATCCTGAGGCTGATACAGGAAGCGGCAGAAGTAGTCCTTTATAAGCTGGGGATCCATAGTAAAGCCGTCGGACCAAAGAGTGTCGTTAAGTTGTTCCCTCAAATAGAATCTAAAAAAAAAGAAACGAGAATTGTGGTTAGAAATAAATGTATGCGTCGGAGCGAATTACTTGTAGGTCAAGTGTAGACATGAGTGAGATCTCGAGGATGAGCAGGAAGAGGGGCTTAGGGCGGTATTCATAGTCATGACTCGAGTTGGAGGACTCCTCCAAAGTACGCTTTGAGGAGTCCTTTCCTCCTCGAGCTATTCATAGTTAAGCCTTAAGCCAAAGTCACGGCCAGACTCATCCTCCAAGTCGAGGAAGGTCTCGAGGAAGCCTTAAGGAGGCCCGACGGCTCCTTAAGCTATTCATAGTCGCCACATTTCAAGGCGTCCTCGAACCGCTAAAGGCGTCCTCCAATGGCGGTATTCATAGACGACTTCGGAGCTGGAGTCGAGAAATTTGAATGCCGAATCGAGATATTTCGAGTCGAGAAAGGGGCTTCGAGCTTCCTCAGCCCAAGGTAGGTGAAAAGGTACCTTGAGGAAAGATTTTGATGATATCTACCTACCTGTTATCACAAGCGTTGTCGTTATAAAATATTCTACGGATCTATTCTTCGGCTATTTCGTCCGAAAACATGGATTTCGAAGATATTGAAAGATTGGAGGAATTTGATGAGTGTTTTGGAGGAATCTTCGCGAGGTCAGCGAAGGCCGAAATGTTACTTGCGGGATCAAGAAAACCCTTTGGCGGTAGGTACCTACTCAAAAGTTATGATAATAATGATAAACACGGTAAATGCCAGTAATTTTGTTATGTTCTTATTTGTATAGATATTAGATGATCGAACATTTCGGAAGAAATTTCGTTTTACAAAAGAGACCGTGATAAACGTGGTACTCCCGATTTTTTTCCTGCCCGAGAGTATTTCTGTGAACAGGAGAGAACAGAATCTATCTCTTCATCATCTAGGGCTGGGTACTTACGACTGAGTTACTTGCACCAAATTCTGGCATATGTTTCTTACATAACTAGTCGACAATATACTGAAATTTGGTCGATTCCAGTTCAGTGGAAGAAAAGTTAAGACCGCCCGATATTTGATGATAGCTGATTTCTGTAGAAATGTCGAACATTTTCGCACTTTACAAAAAATAGTCATCTTCAAATAACTCCAAACTCTAGTGAATGTTCGAGCAACATGTCCTCAACAATATACTAAAATATGGTGGGGGAATTTCGAATAAAAAGAAGTAGATCTTAGAAGTTGCCGAGCCATCTGTTTCGAAGCCGAGGTTCATAAGTCCTACAAAACAACATTTTCGCACTTTACAAAAAAAGTCATCTTCAAATCGCTCCGAACTCTGGTGAATGTTAGAGCAACATATCCTCAACAATTTTCAAAATATGGTGGGTGGGAATTTTGAATAAAAAAAAGTAATGGACTATGTTAAACTCTTCATAGTACTGTACCTACCTATTAGGTACCTTCCCTGTTGAAAGCACGTATTAATACCAATGGAAATTTGTTTCATATAGTTCTAAAGCCTTCATTTGTGTCACCCCATTGGGGAAAAGTAGAAATTGGTTTTTCTACTGATTTGAGAAGTATGAGGATGAGAAGATCTGTTGTAACGGAATGACGCAGCCGTGGGACTCGGGAAGTGTTGCGGGTCAGTCTAGATGCGCCTTCAATCTATGGCCCATTTCACTGAGGTGGAAAGCCCTTTGTTACTTTGTAAATTACAAAACAACGAACGAGCGCAAAGAAAAGGAGCACCAATATTAATATAATATAGTTATTATACTACCTACCTACTTATTGAATATAATACGCAACTTTCTGTTGGGTAGGTACTTTCCACTGAAATTGAAATCACTCGCGATTTTCTCCCAACACTTTTTTTTCGACAATTGAGACCGCATCTGTTTTTTTTTTTCCACAATTACCTATGTGGAATTTTGACGTGATAACGTCTTATAAATTGGTTTACCGGGAGACACTTCAAGAAACTGCGTTACGCTCCGTTCACGGAGGGGGTGCAGCTCGGCGCTCCCTAAAGCGCCCCCCCCCCGCGCCCTCCCCTTCCCCGGCGCTCACAAAAGCGGGAGCGCCCCGCCCCCCTTCCCTGGCACTCACCCCCCCCCCCCCCCACCCATGGGAAATACCTACTACCTACGGGAAATACCTACTCTGTGCAACTTGACAAAGAATTTTATTTTATCCTTCTTCCTACTATACGAATGAATATTAACATTAAAATTATTTTACCACTCAAAGTCGTTGTCACGTAAAACTTTCGCCAGTATACCGACTTTACAGGCAACAACACAGGGTTTTTTTTAAAAACAAATTACCTATCCGTTTTTTAAACAATTATCTGTTTTTTTCCACAAGAATTCCTTATTTTCAATTATGAGTTTCCTCAACGTAGTTTATTCAGCTTCGCTTAAAAACGGCTCTCTTCTTTTCTCTTTCCATTTGGAAACTAATATAAAAAATTAAAAGGTAGCAAACACTATATTATTGAAGAAGGAACGCGAACAACAGGAACACAGATGGTCCAAAGTCAAAGCTGAAAAACGACACCAACCATTCTGAAATAAACAATCGAACCTTCTCCACGAAACCTTCACTGAGCTGTTACCTGAACAGGGCTGCCAATTCTTCCTCGACCGTCGTTTGGTAACTCGAGGTCTCCTCGAGTTGAGGATGAGCTGAGGTCGACCTCCAAATGCGTTCTGTTCGTCTATGAATAGGGTGAGGAATCCTCGAGAAAAGATAGGTTGGAGGAAACCTTAACTCGAGTCGAGGAAATCCGCGCCTTGAGGAATGACTATGAATACCGCCCTTAGTCCCCTTGAAACTTCAAGCTTCAACACTGCACTTGATATACAAGAGATTCTAGTTATTGTAAGGTCTAACAACACAGGTGTGAAATATTCTGAAACTATGGTACTTAAGTACTAGACTAATTTAAACTACTATCAACCGTATGTACGTATATCGTTCGAACGTGGGGGACCTGGGTTCGATTCCAGGCCGTGACATAACATATTGCTTCCGAGTCTACCAAGGTAGTGGAAGCTTTGTTTTCACTTTTCAAGGATGAAAAAAAAAGTTATTCAAAATCAAAATTTTCACTCGCGTTTTGCGTTTTAGACCTTTTTGATTGGTTCCGTGTATGTCTGTCTGTCTGTCTGTCATGAATTCCTTGTATCGGGCATAACTATACGAAGTTATTGCCCGATTTCGATGAAATTTACAGGGATTGTGCGGGTTGGTGTGTAGACGGTCCCCTATGAAAATCATCATCCCCGGACCGATGTCACGTTTGACATGCGCAAACGTGAATTCCTTGTAACGGCCATAACTTCTACATTTTCCATCCGATTTCAATGAAATTTTCAGGGATGTTACAGATTGGTATTTAGATGGTCCCCTACGAAAATCACCACCTTTGGAATGACAGTAGCCACTGCGCATGCGCAAACGTGAATTTCCTTGTAACGGCCATAACTTCCACATTTTCTACCCGATTTCGAAATAATTTTCAGGGATTATGCGGATTAGGTTGTAGATGGTCCCCAATGAAGATCATCACCCCCGGACTGATAGTAGCCGCTGCGCATGCGCAAACGTGATTTTCCTTGTAACGGCCATAATTTCCACATTTTCTACCCGATTTCGATGACATTTTCAAGGACTACACGAATTAGGTTGTAGATGGTCCCCAATGAAAATCAAGGCCTTAAAATTCACAGAAGCATCTGCGCATGCGCAAACGTAAAATACTTGTAACAGCCATAATACTTACATTTTTCATCCGAATTTGATGAAATTTTCTAGGATTGTCCAGATTAGCGTGTAGATGATCCTCTATGAGGGTAGTGAAAGTGAGATTGGTGTTTTGAGATTAACTACTGTGCATCGGATCATCTATATAATCGGGTTATGGATACGAGGAAGATATTTGCTACACCCACTTGACATACGTACGTATGTCATCCGAACGTGGGGGACCTGGGTTCGATTCCAGGCCGTGACAACATTTTTTCTTTTAATAAATTACGTGTTTATCCACGATTTGTTTTTGCCTACTATTAGCAGGCTTTTCAACTAGTAAATAATAATAGCAAATGTAATACAACACGTAATACTCATCAAACATCGAGTGAGATTTCTCTATCCTCTCCACTCAGGTATTTTGCACCAACAAACCAAATTGAGTAAATGTCTTTGAGCCAGAGAATAATGATTCCGGACAAGTACCGTCCATTTCCCGTAAAAGAAAGAATTACGGTTAAAAAATGGCCTTTTCCGAGATTTTCAGTGGATATTACTATTGTGAACTTATTAATAACGATACACTCGGATTTAGCGTGAAATTTCCTACAATTATCATGATATGGTTAATTATGATTATTAGACGTGCATATTTCGATTCAGCATTGAATGGCTCTATTTTCAAGACTTTATAACATGCTTTCTGCGAGTCATCAGACAATCTTTAAGAATTCGATTGAAATTGTGTCGATTGGACTTGAAATAACTTATCAAATGACACAAGTCTACAGACAATATTATAGCAGTTACTTTCGAACCAATGGATTTGTTAAGAAGATTGGTTACGCAGAAGATCATTCAACATTATCCTCCTAATTAAACGACACTATTCCCAATGAGGAATTTCACCGAATTCTGTTTGCATTTTTCCTGAATAGTTAATGGTGTGGGATAGATGAAAATCGGGCTGATTTCGGAAAATAAGTCTCCTGTTATTTTTGAGAGACAATCAAAATTTTGATTTCAAAACTAACCGGGAAAACGGACGTAAAGCGGGAACGCTCGATGATTGGGCTGGTCGGATCGCCGTCTCCTCCCAGTGTTGCCCATTGGGACGACGAAATCGTGTTTTCTAAGAGAAAAGTTATCAAACAAAAACAGGGGAAACCTAATTTTCCCCATCTTGTTTTTTCTATTTTTTTTCTTCAGTTTTTCGATTTCGAACTTAACTTTTTCTTGAAATTTTGCATCTGGGGACTATGGATTTCTCGATCTCAGCGCTTCAAGCGGCCATAAATGAAATATTCCAGCATGACGTCATTTTCCCGGTTTTTTTAAACATTCGTATTTTCTACACTGTTTTGTTTATTCGTAAATTAGGAAGTTCGGGCTGAAAGTTTGCCTTAGGAGGTTTTTCGAGGTGCTGAATCCGATTTTGGGGTCATAAATAGGAAATTCTGACATGGTGAAATTCCTCATTATACGCTTCGAGTTATTTTTAAGCTAATTTTAACTCGACATTTGATTGATACGTTCAAGGACGATGAATTCCCGGGAAGTTCTGAGGGGTGTACTTTCTAGACAGCAATATGACAAAACTTCCGGTCAAATTGGCTGACTCTCGGTCTGAAGTACAAAGATGAGTATAGAAGAGATAGAGACAGGAATAAGCCTTCCTGCAGGTGTATGAGTATACTACTCATAACTGTTTACCTGGGGGGGGGGGGGGCCATGGCTTCCACGACAAGTGATCGTCATTCTTGCCGATCTAGAGCCTTCTCCCTCCAATTTCTGGAGTTCGGCCTTCTAAGGTTCTTCAACGTCTTGGATCCAGCAAGCTCTGTTTGCAAAGTCTTTTTTGCTCATGATTTTACCATGAAGCAAGCTTTTAGGCACCCTAACAGGCACTTGCCAAAGCCACTCGATGCGCCGATCTTTGATAAACTGAAATTTGTTTTCGCGGTTGTGTTGATGAATCATCTCTTGGTTGGTTCGAATATGCCAGTTTCCGTCGATGCACTCTTACCCAACAACTTTCCTCAGAACTTTTCGTTCGAACACACAAAGCATGTTGCTGGCAGTCGCACTCAGCGCCATAGTAACTATGGGACTTACTAGTGATTCTTGACTAACTAAATCGGACTATTTGCTGGCTCTCGGTCTGTATAAGAAAGGTAAGTACAGAAGAGTGCAAGACGAACGGACGGCTTTTCATAAATAAAACATTTTTGGCTTTTCCTCTTGATGAATACGCTGTCCTACAGGTATATACTACTTGCCAGAGCTAAATCCAGAACTCAAGATGCAGACAGAAATATACAAAGAGTAGAATCTGGGTCGGAGATGCCGTTATTCACTTACCACACGGGGGTGTAGTTTGTTTATCGAGTTTCGGTATGGGGCCCATCACAATGTTATATCCTGTAGGAAAAGGCCGCTGAACTATTTCTGATTCATCGCCAAAACCTAGGATTTATCGAGATTCTCGAGGTTTTGGTAATATTCAGAGATATTTCAATTTCCTGATGCCTTTTTTTCGGTGGGAGAACGTGTGGAATATGAATATCAGTTATTAAGAAAAACTTAATAACAAATAATAATCAAATGACTAGGAGGTTGTAAATAGCGCAGTGTATTCACTCGTCCTGGTTTTCCTCCCGAACTCCACTAAGGAAGTTTCCGAAACGACATTTGTTTTGGGAAGTTTTGAATTTCCAAGGATACTAGCTGTGCTTTCCTTCATCTTTCCTGAGTTTCCCCCATTAAGAAGAAAATCTCTTAAAGGTGGTGCCTTACTGGACCGTTAGACGCCAAATAATGGTCAAAAGCATAACCCCTAAACGTTTTGAAGGATTTCAATGACATTGTCAAGCTCTCTTAGAATTTCATAACAGTGTAATGTGTTGAACAATGCAAACACCAGTAAGTACCTATTGATAATTGAAGTGAATACTCGTATATTTTAATATAATTCGTTCGAAGGTCGTTCTAACAGCTAGATTAAATTCTGTAGGCGCCAGGTTTTTTCCTACAATGACACTCAATCAATAGTTATGATCATGTACATGATAGTACGTACGCCAAAATTAAGTATGTAACAAAGATACACGAACGTACCGAATAAAATTTCGGCAATAAAGTTCGCCACCACCAGTTAGCATCTTTCGACACGAAACAATGGCGTTCCCAATCGATATTACCCCCTCTAATAAGCAAAGAAATATTACCCACCCATCTTTCATACGTTTTTAGGACGTCCCACAGTAAGACTTGGGCGTCCTTATGCGATCGATCTGGGGTAAAGTTGGACAACAGTCAACAGAAAAAAAATAACCACACAGTAATCCGTTTTAGACCATTCTGAATCCAAATCTGCGAAAAAAACCATAGGTGAATCTGTGTGTGTGTGTGACAAAATCTTTTTTAAAAAAGTTAAAAAAAAAAGGTAAAAGTTACTCAATAGTTAATCGAATAGCATGCCACCTAAAAATAACAAAATAATACAGTTAAAGGAATACTTAACAAAAATAATGTATAGTTATTAAATAATGAATTGTTGGGGGCATTTACTATACTATATTGTATGTTGAAAATAATCTATTGTAATAATTATACTTATGCCAACCTAATGATATCATTAATGTTATGATAACCTAATGATGTTCTTAGAGTTGAAAGGAAAACTTTCACATGTCACTATTATTATTGTATACTATTATTATCGCATGTCACTGAATATTATTGTATATTAAGTCGTTGAAGTTGTTATTTATTTGTATTGCTGCTAAGTCGAGATCCATGGGACCATCAAGAACACTAAAGTTAATAAAGAATAATTATGTACATATTGCCCCCCCGACCCGCGCGACCTTGTATGGTCTTGGGTTGACTATATAAAATGTATGTACAAAGTGAACGAATAATAAATAATAATAATCCTGTAATCCTGTAATCTCGTGTCGTCTGCCCAGGCCTTAGGACTCAACCGATTTTCGTGGTTATTTTTTTGTTCGTCGCGAAAAACTATCTAGTTGTGCACTACGTTGCCGGAATTTCGAATTAAATTCTAAAAAAACTCAAAAATTCCTTAAAACTCAAAATTTTTGAGTTTTAAGGGGTGGTGGTTAATGCTCAAAAAACGTGCGTTTTTGGGCATAATCTTGAGTACTCTGCCCAGGCCTTAATTTCCAGCCGATTTTCGTGGTTCTTTTTTTATTCGACGCGGAAACTATCTAGTTGTACACTAAGTCGCCAGAATTTCGAATTTTGCCTTTAAGGGGGGGGGGGGTTAATGCTTAAAAAACGTGCGTTTGCGGGCATAATCTTGTAAACTCTGCCCAGGCCTCAATTCCCAACCAATTTGCGAGTTTCTTTTTTTTTTTGTTCGACTCAGAAATCTTCCAAATTGCTCATTATTTCACCAGAGTATCAAAATTCGCAAAGGGAGGGGGCGAGTGGAGGGGATAACATTCACAAAAAATCCAATTTTCCATATTTCGGTTCCTTTACATAGCTTACTAATTGTATCCAAGCTTTGAAATTGAGAAAAAATTCTCATCAAACCTCCGGATTTTCATGAATTATTCTCTGTACCACCATGGATCTAATAGTGGTGCCACCATGGTGCCAGGGCACCATAAACCGCATACTTCGTGTGGTTTTTTTTTTGTATATCAACTTGAATACGGAAATGAATTTCGACGGACTCCCTACCAAAACAAATAGATGAAAGTTCAACTTTACGAAGTATTAATGCTTTGGTGCCAGACTGGTGCCAGGGGAGGGGGGGGAGGCTCGAGTTCGCATGTTGGGTGTCGTAGATCATGGATTTTAAAATGCTCTTCAAATTCGAGGCTCCCACGCCGCTAGAAATGTTGCGGTGGATAATAGTGAGGGGGGGAACTATTTCTTCTATTTCTTGCCTAAAATACTTAATAAATTACATCGAGTGAAAAGTTTTGTCGCTAACCAACTGGTATTAATGGGGTGTGCGCCTTGATTTTTTTTAGATTTTTAATCGAAAGTAGACTACATCCTGAGAATTTTGGCACCAACCGCGACCTTGTAGCGTGAGTAGATCTGTTTCTATGATTTTTCAAAGTTTCGACCGTTTATGACGTCACGCGCCCCTCTCGCCTGGGCGGGACCCCCCAGCCCACTGTGACGTCATAAACGGTCGAAACTTTAAAAATTCATAGGAAAAGATTTACACACGCTAGAAGGTCGCGGTTGGTACCAAAATTCTCAGAATGAGGTCTACTTTAGATTAAGAATAACAATAAACAGTTTTTCCTACCCAGGCGCACACCCCATTGACCTAATGCTTATCCAATGGGACGTCCCCTGGAATGCATGCATTACTCAACAATATGTTTAAATTAAGTGAATATCACTTCAGATTGTAGCGTAGTAATTGTTCAAAATGTTGAAACAACGGTGCCAAACCTGGCAGAAGATTCGTTATCAAATTAAGAACATTGTTTGATGATGAAGAAAGTGTCATAATGACAGTGGAGAGCTGAAATGATTAGATTGTGGTTTAAAGTGCTTGTTAATGATAAAAGAACAGTCAGTGAAGAAAAGGTAGTGTTCTACGAACACCACATTCAATGTTTCAAATGAAAGAGTTGCAGAGATCGAGCGAGACGTATTATCTGACTTCCCATGAAGCTAGATAAGAATTTATATATGTAGTGGGCGCAGATTCAACAGCCGGAAGTCGTGTAGATGAAGGTGCACGTTGATCCTAGCATATTCATAATCACCCGAGTTGGTGTTATCGATAATTTGAGGCGGATGTACCTCTTACATTCAACTAAATCAGAGTCCTGTGGGTTCTAAAACCGATACCTACTTACTCATTCGACAAGTAAGAAATGAAGGAAAAATATTGAATAAATTAAACGAACTTATGGTATTTTTACCAATATAATAATCTCTTTGTTGGTCCAGAACAGAATTCAGCCGAACAATACCATCTGATTTGGTACGTTTAAACAGCATGCCCTTGTGCGCGGAGCTCAACTTGTAAATGGTTGTACCAATTTTTATAGAAATTGTTGCATCGTGCTCAAAATCAATTTTTACCCCATATAATAATTAGTATGATTGTGTTACATAGTTTGTCTTTAAGAACTGATTACGGATCGTTGAATCGTATTTATACATTGTTATGTAAGAAAGGGAATACGGTACTCCCGCACTGAGCGCAATTGTGCTCAACTTTTGAACCTCTTCAATGAAGAATCTTGACGTCAAATTCAATTTTTGGTAAAAACTATTCTGAAACGATTACTTCCAAACAGCTCATCCGATCATCATGAAATTTGGCACGATATGCCTCTTGGAATTAAATTTGCTAATTTAGAACATTATGCTCAGTAACCTTTTTAAGAGGGTTTCCGCAGTCAGAATGAGTGTTTACCTGTGCATTGTCCGGGAAATGAAGTGTGCGCATGGGTCAGAAAAACTGTTTATTGTTATTTTTAATCTAAACTAGACCTCATCCTGAGAATTTTCGCACCAGCTGTTCTCTTTTTGGATGAGTAGATCTTTTTCTATGATTTTTCAAAATTTCGAATGTTTATGACGTCACGCGCCCATCTCCCCTAGCCCACTGTGACGTCATAAACATTCGAAATTTTGAAAAATCATAGAAAAAGATCTACTCATCCAAAAAGAGAACAGCTGGTGCGAAAATTCTCAGGATGAGGCCTAGTTTAGATTAAAAATTTAAAATAAATCAGGCGCACCCCTCCATTGTCTTTCTTTCAGAACCGATGCTGTATGATGGCCGAGTCTACAATGCCGCGAGACAACAATCCTGCGCGACTGCGAACTGAATACATCCACTTGAATGACCGAGCGAAGCGAGCTGATATTAGTGTTTTTTAAAACTAGCTATTACTAACTAGTTAGTAATTTGGACACATTTCATCAAGTCAAGCATGTCTGGTCGGTTCGCTCGCACATCCAATTAGGTGTGTAGATCATCCATGTGATGTAGTCTCGCTTGATTGTAATCGGATTGTTTGGAAGTAATTGGCTCGGGACAGGTTTCGAGTATTCCCCTGACAACGTAGGAGTAGCATTAACCGATATCAGTCCATGTCAGAAAAACCCTGCAAATCATTGCTCAAAGGTTTATTATTTTCTGTATAGATCACCCTTCTGTATGGATCACTGGTTCTCCATCAATAGCTCCTACCACCATCTGTATTCTCCCTTGACCTTCCCTCTCAAATTTCAGCTTCCTGCGTTCAATAGGATTGAAAATGGCTTCGGAGCTCACTCAGCTGATCAGTGCTCTTCCAGGCGTCGTGCTCTTCCTAACTCCTCTCCTTCCCAGGTTGTAACAAGTCCTTCAAGGACACCGAATAAAAGTTCAGTTTATATTGTGAATGCGTACTCGTATTGTCTTCTCCCCTGTTTCATAGTTTCGATTTTGCAATCCTCAGTCAATTTGAATTCCTAACATATCTGGCGACGAGTAATTACCTACAAGTAGTGCATTTTCACGTTCGGTGACTTACAAAGTGCTCTGGATCCGGGAAATTCCTACCAGTTTCCGTTTTACGGATTCGACATCATGACTGTGCCACACCATTAACCACCACCGACTCAATTTGAACTCGGTAAGGGATCGTGGAAACTTTTTTTGAAGCGGGTGGATGTTGTGGATCAAACTCCTCTCCTTCCCAGGTTGTACTTAACAAGTCCTTAAAGGACACCGAATAAAAGTTCAGTTCATATTGTGAATGCGTACTCGTATTGTCTTCTCCCCTGTTTCATAGTTTCGATTTTGCAATCCTCAGTCAATTTGAATTCCTAACAGAGGAGATCTTCTTCACTCTTCAGATCACTGATCAGCTGAGTGAGCTCCGAAGCCATTTTCAATCCTATTGAACGCAGGAAGCTGAAATTTGAGAGGGAAGGTCAAGGGAGAATACAGATGGTGGTAGGTGCTATTGATGGAGAACCAGTGATCTATACAGAAGGGTGATCTATACAGAAAATAATAAACCTTTGAGCAATGATTTGCAGCGTTTTTTACCCACCAACATTTTTTTTACCTACCAACTTTTTTTTTACCTACCAACTAGGTACTACATACCACACTATACTGGCTTCACACCTTCACAATCAAGTTTATTAGAAAGAACTAAACGCTTCACACTCGATTCGAAAAATAGAAAGCTTCATATGGAAATCTGATTACTGGTTACGCAGAAGGCAAAACTGTATACAAATCGAAGAAATGAACAGCGAACGCATTTTAGTCAGATAAAATTTGAACGGAGATTAGGCCTCTTTTGCAATTCACACTCATGATTCTGTTTTATCGAAGGAAAACCTTCAAGTACTCGTAGGGACCGAACGGTTTGTCCTACAGAGCTCCGGGTGGTCTCAAAAATTTTTAAAAATTCAATACTATTTGAAATTGGTGAAAAAACGATATCTTTATTTCGAGAGTTTTCGAGCTAGGGCACTCTTGAAAATTTCAACCCTTAATTTTCACCCCTTGGAAGTGACCTACATCAACCAAAAGCTTCGCGGCACAACTAGACCCCAAATGGAGCCCATATACCAAATTTGAACCAAATGGGTCCAGTGTTGCTAAGAAAAGTGCCGCGTACGGCGTACGGACGGAAATTTTTTTATTGGTTTATTATTTTCAATAATAAGCCTTTGGAATCGAGCAAGAAAACAGCTCTTTTATCTCTTCCGACTGCCATGTACTTTGTTTTGGCCTCATTGTTTTAGAGTCCCATCTTTTTCGCCTCACCCTCATTTCATCCTTTCATAACTCTCGCCCAAAGTACAAGAAAAAATAAAATTCTGCAACCAACATGCTTCGAGCTACATAAAATTGGCCTTTACATCGTGATAAACGGTCAGATCAACGCATTTATTCTAAAATTTGTAGTCTAATACCATTTTCCTATTGATTTCCATGATGAAAAGCTACCAAAAGAAAAAAAAACGCTTGCATACGAGTCTGCAACGCATTGGGACATTTTCATGTCTTTACCTATTGCTTTTTACCTCACTATAGGATTTTATAACCCTATTATTAATTATTAATATTAAGAGGTAGGTACCTAATTTCAATAAAATAGACGATTCCAGATTAATTATCTTCTACACTCACGATCATTAGTTTGTAAAGAAAATATGAGAACAGTTATGCCCATAGCTCCGCTATTCGTATAGTCAATATGTTATGGAGAACATGAAAATGTTCATTAAATCGAGAGCTTTCCAACGAGTGGTGAACGATTTTTGTGGGTTAAAAAGTGTAGAAAAGGAACAAACCTAACAACGGGGTCGTTGTAAGCGGAAATCATTATAAAGGCACTGTAACACAATTTCGTTACGCAATTTCGTGACAGTTTTTTGTGCTATGTGCCAGGGCAAAGACATGAAAATGTCAAAAAAAATTTTAACCCCCCCTCAAAATTTGATGTTTTACGTTTCAAGGTACGTAGAATACGAAAATCGAATAAAAACTCGGCGCTTTGCGCCTCGGCGGGGGGCTCCGCCCCCCTGCACCCCCCGGTTTATTTCTTTTTCCATACTCTGTATGAAATCATAGGAACACAGAATGTGTTTTTGCGATACTAGTCATCCGTTAAATAAAAAACAACACTAATAAATGTGGAGTTGACATTAACATGACAACCAATAAACATATCACCAGATGTTTTTTCTGTCGCTTTTTCGTGACGATTTTTTTTCGGTAGGTCATCGCAAAAACACATTCTGTGTTAAAATTTCCGTCCGTCCGCCGTACGCGGCACTTTTCTTAGCAACACTGGACCCATTTGGTTCAAATTTGGTATATGGGCTCCATTTGGGGTCTAGTTGTGCCGCGAAGCTTTTGGTTGATGTAGGTCACTTCCAAGGGGTGAAAATTAAGGGTTGAAATTTTCAAGAGTGCTCTAGCTCGAAAACTCTCGAAATAAAGGTATCGTTTTTTCACCAATTTCAAATAGTATTGAATTTATAAAAATTTTTGAGACCACCCGGAGCTCTGTAGGACAAACCGTTCGGTCCCAACGAGTACTTGAAGGTTTTCCTTTGATAAAACAGAATCATGAGTGTGAATCGCAAAAGAGGCCTAATCTCCGTTCAAATTTTATCTGACTAAAATGCGTTCGCTGTTCATTTCTTCGATTTGTATACAGTTTTGCCTTCTGCGTAACCAGTAATCAAATTTCCATATGAAGCTTTCTATTTTTCGAATCGAGTGTGAAGCGTTTAGTTCTTTCTAATAAACTTGATTGTGAAGGTGTGAAGCCAGTATGGTGTGGTATGTAGTACCTAGTTGGTAGTTAAAAAAAATTTGGTAGGTAAAAAAAAGTTGGTGGGTAAAAAACGCTGCAAATCATTGCTCAAAGGCTTCTTCACTCTTCATATCACTGATCAGCTGAGTGAGCTCCGAAGCCATTTTCTATCCTATTGAATGGAAGTGCTCTTCCAGGCGTCTTCAGCATTCGAGAAGATCTTCTTCACTCTTCAGATCACTGATCAGCTGAGTGAGCTCCAAAATCATTTTTACTCCTATTGAATGGAAGTGCTCTTCCAGGCGTCTCCAGCATTCGAGGAGATCTTCTTCACTCTTCAGATCACTGATCAGCTGAGTGAGCTCCGAAGCCATTTTCAATCCTATTGAACGCAGCTGAAATTTGAGAGGGAAGGTCAAGGGAGAATACAGATGGTGGTAGGTGCTATTGATGGAGAACCAGTGATCTATACAGAAGGGTGATCTATACAGAAAATAATAAACCTTTGAGCAATGCTTTGCAGCGTTTTCGATTTTCGTATTCTACGTACCTTGAAACGTAAAACATCAAATTTTGAGGGGGGGTTAAAAATTTTTTTTCTTGCTCGATTCCAAAGGCTTATCATTGAAAATAATAAACCAAAAATGTTACAATGGAAGGTGCAAAATGCGCTTTTGAAGACGTCACTGCAACTTGTTCAAACTTTCTTGAACCACCTATCTTTCTATAAAGGATAATTACCGCAATGTTATTATAGAGATTTACAATGTTTAATACAACCTTCTCGAACTAATTAGATCGCATATTTATGAAATGGGATAGCTTCTTTCCTAAGTTTGCCACCAGTAAATCACACAAAAGAAAAGACCGTAGTGAAATAAGTTAGTAGTATAACATTAAAATTAATTTTGAGCACGATACAACAATTCTCAACAAAATCTGTCAACCGTTCAAAAGACCACAATTGAGCAATGCGCGCAATGTTCTAAAATAGCCCATCTATAAACGTAGGTACCTATCAAATTTGTTGAGTAAGTACCGGTTGAGCCGTTTTGATGTACCTAATTGCTTCCGAACAAAGAGATTTCTGTATTACTATAGTTTGTAGTATCTATTCTGTATCTGAAACGTGCCTGTGGTAAAGAATAATCGGACAAACAGTTAATAGCAGGGCCGCAATATTTGGTTTCGAGATACCTACCACATTTCCTCGCTACAAACCCAAAATTCATGGTCCAAATGAAAATCGTGATAACTATCTTTCGAACAGTACTTTATTAGGTACTAATGATAGTAGGATGATTTTTTATGTAAATTTACTATCAAATCATTGTTTTATTACCATTCTTTGGGGGTCTCAGTCAGTCGCCGTTCATTCCTCGTTCCGGGTCAGTATTTCACAAAATTCAAGGCTCAAAAACTTGAAAAGTTGTACTTAAATTGGAAATTTTAAAGGATTTTAAAAATGCATTAGTGAACGGCCCTAGGGATTGAAAAACTGAAAGATTGCATCTGGAATAATCAAAATCGAACAATAATTGCCAGAGAAAAACGCTGCAAATTATTACACTACCCACCAACAGAACATCGTTATCCGAGATTTGTGGGTGCCCTCATATTCATAACGGAATTTAGTCCTTGGTTGCGAAGGAAGCACAAGTTACTGAGTGACTTGAAAATTTAATCGAAGAAAGAAAAAATAGATAAAAATTGGTTGGTAAAAAAAACCCGCTGCAAATCATTGCCCAAAGGTTTATTATTTTCTGTATGGATCACCCTTCTGTATAGATCCCTCCCTACCACCAACCAAATGGAAATGAAGGGTTGAAATTTTCAAAAATGCCCTAGTAGGTAGTAGGCACCTATGGTTGGTAGGGAGGGATCTACACAGAAGGGTGATCTATACAGAAAATAATAAACCTTTGGGCAATGATTTGCAGCGGTTTTTTTTTACCTACCAACTTTTTTTTACCTACCAACTATTGGTAGGTACTATCTACCACACCATACTGCCTTTACACCTTCACAATCAAGTTTATTAGAAAGAACTAAACGCTTCAAACTCGATACGAATAAAAAGAAGCTTCATATGGAAATTTGATTACTGGTTGCTCAGAAAGCAAAACTGAATACAAATCGAAGAAATGAACAACGATTGCACTTTAGTCAGATAAATTTTGAACGGAAATTTCATCTCTTTTGTCATTCGCACTCGTGATTCAATTTTATCGAAGTAAAACCGTTAAGTACTCGTGAGGAGCGAACGAATTGTCCTGAAGACCGGGTGATCTCAAAAATTTTTTTAAATTCAATAGGTACCTACTATTAAAACATTGTGAATAAACGATACCTTTATTTCGCGAGTTTTCGAGCTAGGGCACTCTTGAAAATTTCAACCCTCAATTTTCACCCCTTAGAAGTGACCTACATCCACCAAAAGCTTCGCGGCACAACTAGACCCCAAATGGAGCCCATATACCAAATTTGAACCAAATGGGTCCAGTGTTGCTAAGAAAAGTGCCGCGTACGGCGGACGGACGGAAAATTTTTTATTCGATTTTCGGATTCTACGTACCTACTACTATTATACGTAGAATTATTGAAAATAATAAACCAAAATCGCATTGGATCAACTGAAATTTGAACAGATATTATTCCAATTTCCGTCAGTGAACATTCTTTTGCGATTCACACTCGTGATTTATTGTAAGTCCAATTCTTTAGTCCTTTTAAGGAGCGAACGGCTTGTCCTAGAGAGCTCTGGATGGTTTCATTCGATTCCAAAAATTCAATTCAATTTTAAATTGATGAAAAAACAAAAATTTTCTAGCAAGAATTTTTGAGCTAAGGAATTTTGAAAATGTCAACCCCTAAACAGTGATTGACAGTAATCAAAAGCTTCGTGGCTCAACTAGACCCCAAACGGAGCCTTAGGTACACCAAATTTCATCAAAATCGGTCCATGGGAAATAAAGAAAGTGCCGCAAACTGCAGACGGCGTACAAACAGATTGTACAAACAGATTCGATTTCGAATTCTATGTAGGTTAAATTTTTAGGGTTAAATTTAAACTATGAGGGTTAAATTTTGAGGGATGCTTAAAATATTTTCATGCTCTTATCGAAAGTCCAATTCTTAAGTCCTTTTAAGGAGCCAACGGCTTGTCCTAAAGGAATTAATCAAAAGCTTCGTGGCTCAACTAGACCCAAATGAGCCCTTAGGTATACCAAATTTCATCAAAATTGGTCCATGGGAACTAAGGAAAGTACCGCAAACTGCAGACAAAACAGATTTTTGTTTAAAACGGATTTTTAATATTCGATTTTGAATTCTATGTAGGTTAAATTTTGAGGGTTAAATTTAAACAATGAGGGTTGAATTTTGAGGGATGGTTAAATTTAAACTATGAGGGTTAAATTTTGAGGGATGGTTAAATTTTTTTCTTGCTCTTATCAAAAATAGGTAATAAACCAAAAACGCTGCAAATTATTACACAATGGTTTATTATTTTTTTATTTTTCTATATAGATCACTCGTCTGCAAAGCCACCAACCATCCAACATGAAGAAAAACATCGATCGCATTTCGGTCAGTTTTAATTTGAACGGAGATTAGGCCTCTCTTGCGATTCACACCCGTGTTTCTGATTTATCGTACGTCCAAACTTTAAATTCTCGTAGTGAGCGAACGGTTTGTCCTACAGAGCTCCGGGTGGTCTCAAAAAATTCTAAAAATTCTATAGAATCTTAAATTGAAGGAAAAACAATAACTTTATATTAAAAAGTTTTTGAGTTAGGGCGTTTTCAAAATTTCAAAATTGATTGTGGAACCCTTAGAAGTGACCTACATCAACCAAAATCTTCGGGGCACAACTAGACCCCACAAGGAGCCTACATACCAAATTTCATCAAAATCGGTCAACGCTAAGTGGCAAAAGTGCCGCGTACGGCGTACGGCGGATGGACGGCCAAATTTTTATTCGATTTTTGGATTCTACGTACCTTGAAACGTAAACCATCAAATTTTGAGGGGGGTGGTCGATTCCAAAGGTTCATTATTGAAAATAATAAACCAAAAGCCTCATGACCTGTGGTGAGTGAAGGATCTAGCGATTGAAAAATTCCTTCAGTGAACTTCTCGAGTGCGACAAGTGGAACTTCCAACATCCAGAAATGGACAGAGACTTTACGAAATCACAATAACATGCCATAGATGTGTGGCTAATAAGTTGTATCTGCAATAAAGAATTTTTAAAGAAAAAAAAAACAATCAAACCACAAGAGAATATTTGTGATTTCGAATGAGATCTTTTGCTATTCCACTAGTGACACGCAATCGACCGATCGGATTTCGACATTATTCTAGAGTAAAATTACTGGTAGGTTTAGATATTCACGATTGTGTTCCTGATTATCAACTTGGGATTGAACAAAACACGAGCGAGAATTCCTCAAACGGAACTGATTTATCCATTTATGTGAAAAAAACTGTACCCGAGTTGTTCAAAACAAATTTTCAATCTTCAGAAATGGTCGTGATCCCTCGGATCACAATAGACAGTTTTATTATACCTTTTCGGTATAATTATTATTCCGAAGATATGAATGATAATATCATTGACAGATACGATAAAATCAGTGCGTGAATTCTCGAACCAATCACTTATGATAAGTCTACCTAGCATTAGTAGCTACTCAAATTGGTCAAGATTTTACATAAGAAGCAAAATTGGTTCAAAAGCCAAGCGAAGAGTGAACAAAATAAAGTAGATTACGTGTTGGTTTTGATAGTTGAATTTAGAAAACCAACATCTTAATCGTGAAGTTCATGTTTCGTAATACTTATGGACTCTGACAGCTTTCTGGGGCTTAATCACTTTTGCAACAACAAATACAGGTAAAAAGTAAGTTATTTCAAGCCAAGGGTAGAAATAACTGAATAGTGGGGAGAGGAGGATGAACTGTTTTACAGAATGACGGCCGAAATAAAGCATCATTTGCTCACCAACCGAGAGCAAAAATACTCGATGTTTAATGAATTTTACTTTTTAATAAGATTTGAGAATTTCCAAAGCGATATGATTTATCCAGTACCTATAATTTATTCCAGAATCGAATTTCAGCCACCATAATCATGTCTTTGGCCAAAAGGCCTCATTTTCAAAACATTTCCAAAATCGCATTCAGCTCCCGAACGTCAGAGAAATTTTTTTCTGGAAATTTTAGGCACAGCATGAACGAAAAGAAATTCTTTTTTGCCAAGATTTTCCACTATTTTCAATATTTAAAAAAATCATTAAATGTGACGATGCGAAAACGCATCAGTGGCCGGAAATGAGCAACAATGATGAGAATCTGCCCAACGATACGACTTACCTAGTTAAGTGAACACATTCTCGCTACAGAATCCAATCTCGATTCAAATACTGAATTTCAAGTTATCATAATGGTTACTTTATTTAATGATTATTAATATTCAAATGTAAGTAAGAAATAATTGAAGAATTTCAGTGCATGGCGACAATCAATGTAGCGGCGTTCAAAACATCTATGTAGGTTCCGACCTCTAGTGTCAAAATGACGCTTGAAAACTGTCAAATTTGAAACTAATGTTATTCGACTGCCACACCCAATGCCTTAAAATAATCTTTTTTGAACGCCGAGTTCGCAGTTACTATGAATAGCCCACTAATATAAAATGCCCGACAAACCAGTCAACTATCTTCGCGCCACCTGTTGAATATGCAATGGCCTTGGGCTTGATGTTTTGCTCTAATGACAATGAAATTTCGGTCAGTCAAAGTATTCAACTCACTCAGAAGCTTACGTAAATGAAACTAAGAATGTCACATCGACAGTGAACTTGCAAAACCATGTAAGTCGTTTTCCAGAAATTTTACAGGAAACGAGAAAAACTTGCTTCAAAGTGGATTTAACACGTTGGTTCATATTTGTTGCTTTTGGCGCATAGAGAAGAGATAGTCGAGTTTTTGCCAGTTTGGCTCCGTTTGATGGATCAAGGGGGTCTCATTCTATCCAAATAGCTAAAGTCGTTTTCCAGAAATTTTACAGGAAACGAGAAAAACTTGCTTCAAAGTGGATTTAACACGTTGGTTCATATTTGTTGCTTTTGGCGCATAGAGAAGAGATAGTCGAGTTTTTGCCAGTTTGGCTCCGTTTGATGGATCAAGGGGGTCTCATTCTATCCAAATAGCTAAAGTCGTTTTCCAGAAATTTTACAGGAAACGAGAAAAACTTGCTTCAAAGTGGATTTAACACGTTGGTTCATATTTGTTGCTTTTGGCGCATAGAGAAGAGATAGTCGAGTTTTTGCCAATTAGGCTCCGTTTGATGGATCAAGGGGGTCTCATTCTATCCAAATAGCTAATAACCTTATTTTTGAAAAAAATCGGACTTACATGGTTTTGCAAGTTCACTGTCGATATTATAAAATGAATACCAGGTTTGAAGCGACCTACCAATTATGATAGCATTGTTGTATTCTTGATGTAAGTACCTAGGAGACAAAGTAGTACTTAGTTAATTTATTGGATACTGATGAATGCATACCTGTAATATTCTTCACGAGAGTTGGTTTTTGGCCATAACAGCATGAGAGCCACAGGGGACTCGGTTGAACCTAAGCGCCGTTCCTTGCATTCGCGTTCCAGAGTGTCCCCGATGACCTCGGCGAGTTCTAAGCCGCAACTACTGGGAAGTGAAAGTCTTTCAGCGATGCAGTTGACAATTTCTGCTGCTGTGGTTTGCTTGCTCGCTTCTACCGATAGCGCCTCATAGTGTTGGGACAGGGCTCCGACGAACACCTGAACGATATACCTCTTGTTTTCTGTGCCCATCGTAAGACTTCGGCTCATTTTGAAGGGCAAACTTGGAGTCGTTACACTAATTTACCAAGGTAAGTATACAGGAGAAACCCGAAATGGTCATTTCTTCGGGAAAATGGCACACAACGTAACGCAAAGGTCACGGGTAAAATACGACATGAATCAGTTTCAGCGGATTCGAAGGTTTATTATTTCAGGAAGAGGTATCACTGAAAGACGTTGATGAATGTGTTTGAAAACGTGAAAGAGAGTTTTACTTGATAAGGATGCTCTGTTGTTCATTCAGTTCCAGCGAAGCAACAGTCGTTGATGGGGGAAGTGCACGGTGCGCTGACTCATTTGCGTGAATTAGTAACACACCGTTGCCTGAAGAAAGGGCCCAGAAATTGTTGAAAGTGCGACACATTTCGATGTCCGATGTAAATCTGCGTTAGGACGATCAAAAGACTCGAGAAAACGCGAAGAAACGAGCGATCGAGGCAAATGGTTCATCCCGTTCCGAACATCACACGGTACGACCTCAACAATACTCCTACATAGAACCTCATCCGAAGGCTCGCCCTTGTTCGACTAACACTAAAATACCGGACAACTGAGTGAAATCTACCGACGAACACTGCAAAAGTACCACTACACACAGAACGCACCTCAAGTTTACGATCTAATCCACGAAATTATAACAGGATTAATGAATAATCATCGAAGAACAAGGAACCTCGTACTTGGAGAAGTTGACTACCCCCTCAACTCCCTCTACCACTACAAAACTACAATCACGGCCTCTGACGGGAAGAGCGAAAAGTAGGTAAAGACCAGGGGAAGTCAAACAGCTGTTTGCCAGGTATATTGGCGTTGTAGTTCTTTTTATGCACAGAAGAGGGCACAAACTTCTGGATCACGGAAGAAGCTTCTATGAAATTTCTAACGATGTAGAATGTATTGTTTTTATTTTAAAAGAACAAAGCTATTTTTTCAGTTCAGTTGTAAAAGTATGGATCACAAGTGTCAAAATGTTTTATCAACCACCCATGGAATAGTTTGTTTATTACTCAACAGGTTGCAGCACAAAAGTTTCATGATAACAACGCAGTTGCGCAATGAGCTACTGCGCAGTTTAATCTTGCTCATGTCATGGGTCATGCATTGATGTCAACATGAATGTTGAGAAGGAAATGGCAGCAGTGCATTGTGCTCCGTGGTGTTGGTGTTAGAAGTGAAATAATAATTTGTTGCTGAAGGCCTTTTCGTTCGGATTCTGAAGAAATACTGGTGGGAGGAACAAAGGATAGTTATGGAAGTATAAACTTGAACAAGTAAACAGGCTTATCACTTCATGATAAACATTTCTCGTTCCTAGTGAATCATCCCCCGATAATGGAGACGAAAAGTAAATCTATGTATGACATGTCCTCATCAGGAACAGTAAGTTTCAAATATTTAACAGCCACTTAAATTGAAAAAATCTGAAAGTGTTTATTGTAAAAAAAAAGTTGTTTGTAATGCACTTCCTACGTAGGTATCTGTTAGGTAGGTATGTACATCATATGCTTTATCATCTGCATCAATCACTCCACTTTGACGATTAGATGCATCTAACTACCCAAAACAACTCATGATTTATATTGACGTCTATCTAAGTCAATCCCTACACCTTATTATTATTTTTTTCCTGGGAACAATAGTAGTTATAATATAACGAATAATAATAGTATAACGTATAAATAACAAAATAATATAATAAATAAATAAATAATAAAATAATAGTATAACATAAATAAATTAAAAATAAATATTAAATAAATAAATAATGAAATAATAGTATAACGTAAATAAATAATAAAATAATAGTATAACGTATAATAATAGTTATAATATAACTACTATTGTTCTCATGGTAGAAAATAAGGTGTAGGGATAATTTCCCCCACCTATAGCGATATTATCGCTATTGGTAGGGGAAATTAATGTGTAGCGTTATTGAACTCTTCTAAAAAGTAACAATTTCCTGAGTATCAAACAATTTTATCAGTATTAATTCTAGTAATCAGGCTGGGTTTTCCCTTGGGTCTGAGTAATTGTCGGAGTAACTGGTATGAAACATGAATGGTACAAAATGACAGTTCTATATTTCTCGTTCTAGACGCTTATCTTGACACTGTTTTAGAAAAATGTTGCACTTTCGCAATCCCGCCAAACCTTTGGCTCGGATCCATCAAAGGATCAAAGTCAGACAAAAAACACTCCTAAAACTAGTAAGAGTGTTACGATCCATATTCTGAACACAAGACCTGTTTTTTTTTTAAATACAGTAAGTAAAATCGAATTCGAAGGTACCCTATTATCAGGAGAACTCAATGCATGAAGAATCACGGCTATCATTGTCGGTCAAACCAGAAAATTTGACCCCTAAAAACATACCTATATGAGAGGATTTTATTTTATTACAGACTAAATTGAAACCTTCTTTATTTCCTATTTCAATTTCGGTTAAAAAAAATTGAGAAATTTATCAACGCTCCACGCTGATACGTTATGATGACTTACGTCTTTTTGCACTGAGAAGGTAGAGAGTTCCTAAAGATGATTTTGGCATAACGGCAAAGCTAACGGCGCCCGTAGATCACCTTCTGCGCATGCGCAGAAAATTACGGCGATCAAATAACGTCCGAGCAAATAACGGCGTACGTTCTGGCCGCTAACTTACGGCGATCTTGCTAACGTCCATGTGACTAACGGGCTGCCTTTAGAGCAGAGCAAACCTGGCATGCCAGTAACAGTTTTGCAACTACCAACATCATTTTCAAAACGAAGCAAATACATTTAAGTCAATTTTAGATATTTTTTAGATAATTTCGTCCGAAATTTCGTACAGCGAGAAAAAAAAAGTCTTTGTGGAACGTTTTCGACGTACGTCTCCAGCACGGTGATCATATCTTCAGCGGAAAGTAGACCCGCAAAGTACAAATTCATAAAATGATCCATCTCACTTTAACTTTCGCGTCACTTTTGTCATCGCCGTAAAATTGTTCAACATCGCTGTTATTTTCACTAATGTTCATCTAGGGTTAGCATCCGATTTGACTCGCCCTAGACAGATTCATAACAGCGATGCCTGTAACGTTCGCCATTAAGCAAGATGCAGTTTAGGAACTCTCTATTATTCGCGGCATCGCTACAGTCTATGCGAACCGTCATGAAAACATCCGAAAAAAACACCTCCCTGGCTAGTGATGTACGGTACTTCAAAAGTATCGATATAATATTGTATCGATACTTTCACGAAAATGGGTGAAATTGTCGTTCATGTTTCTCTCCATCAGTGTGACATCTCTCCATCACGAGGATAATAATTAGTATAGAATAAACAAAACAATAAATTACTCATTTTGTTATTTACAACTTGTTTTTGTTTAGGCACTTGTTTTCTTATTGCACTTGTTTGGATTAACATTTTGGTGGTCCTTCCTAAATTATGGAGGACAGCAGGTTATCATGGAGAGCTGGAGGTGGTGGTACATCATCTTTGTTTAATTTGTTGAAGTGGTTGGTCTCCCAACAATCTACGTAGAGATAGAGGTACTGTCAAGTAGGTACCTACCTTCATGTCGTAGGTGTTGAAAGATAAAATGTATCAGGGAAAAAAAGTATCGATATGTATCTATACTTTTTTCAAGAAGTATCGATACTTTTGGGACATCCCTACACCTGGCTACCACAGTCAAAACTTGCTAACAAGTATCATTATACAAATTTTTAAAAAACGTTGAAAATTTTTACACAAAAGTTTGTCATTATTTTTTATTGATCACTCACCTGCAAAGAATACAGATTTGCCATTGTCAATAGGTAGGTACTTACCAACCATATTTTCGCTCGAATTGAGTGTGAAGTGTTTCTTCAAAATGAACTCGACTGTGAAGCGAAAATATGATTGTTAGGTAGTGACTACGGCAAAATTGTGTTCATTGCAGGTGAGTGATCTATTATAGAAAAATAATAAACCTTTGTGTAATAATTTTCAGCGCTTTTATTCGAGTTTTGGATTCTACGAACCTTGGAACCTGAACCAACAAATTTTGAGGGGGTTTACATTTTTTTTCTTAGTCGATTCCAAAGGTTCATTATTGAAAATAATGAACCGAAAGGAGAATGTTCGTAGGAAAATTCATGTAAAAACCTCGTCAACTATGGAAATGGTACTCAGTCTGTTTTCCTCCTACAAAAATGATTAACCACTCGTTGAAAAGCTCTCGATGCATCCCAAAATTTTATGCTGACTACTCTGCCATTAAAAAAAACAGTGTCTCACTTGGTAGGTAGGTAGCGCTTTTTTGCGGAAATTTGGAACTCTGACACAATTTTAGATTGACCCCAGCGATAAGACAGAAAGATATTTATGTCAATATGGTTAGTGCTAACTACAATGAGGAATTTCACCATGTCGGAATTTCCTATTTTTTACCCCAAAATCGGATTCAGCACCTCGAAAAACCTCCTAAGGCAAACTTTCAGCCCGAACTTCCTAATTTACGAATAAACAAAACAGTTTAGAAAATACGAATGTTTAAAAAAACCGGGAAAATGACGTCATCCTGGAATAGTTCATTTATGGCCGCTTGAAGCGCTGAGATCGAGAAATCTATAGTTCCCAGATGCAAAATTTCACGAAACAGTAAAGTTCGAAATCGAAAAACTGAAGAAAAAAATAGAAAAAGCAAGATGGGGAAAATTAGGTTTCCTCTGTTTTTGTTTGATAACTTTTCTCTTAGAAAACATGATTTCGTCGTCCCAATGGGCAACAATGGGAGGAGACGGTGATCCGAACAGCCCAATCAGCGAGCGTTCCCGCTTCACGTCCGTTTTCCCGGTTAGTTTTGAAATAAAAAATTTTGATTGTCTCCCAAAAATAACAGGCGACTTATTTTCCGAAATCAGCCCGATTTTCATCTATCCCACACCATTAACTATTCAGGAAAAATGCAAACAGAATTCGGTGAAATTCCTCATTTGGAAAAAGAATCCATGAATGGCTTTTGAAAGTGTAACGGAAACAATTATGCAATTACGTGTGAATGCGCCCTTATTTATAACCATGGAACCTGGATTAGTAAAAGAAACAGAGATTGCCGTATTTGACATCCTTCTTTTTATAAATCACAGATAACGCGTTGATTATCTGAAGTCACGGAGGTCAGTGACTGAGATTTGAAAATACTAATTCTATGTTTTATCTTTCTGGCTAACCTGATGGTTTCAGAAAAATGTACGTAGGCATTCAAATTCCTTTACGGGGGTGGAGTTGTGTGGGATCTGTTTTGGATCCCGTGGAAAATCTCTGAAAGGAAAGGAAAGGTGGTCTCCCGTGGAAAGGTGGTTTCATCAAAAACAGCCAGATGGTTAAGATTCCTTTCTGGAAATGGTTTGAACTGGTATCGTGATCTTACGGTCCGGTTAGTGGAAGAAACGCCTTGAAGAATATGATGTTCAGTGGACATGAATTTGGGGAGATGTGTTAAAACAGACCTATTCAACTTAGTAGTAGCTACCTACCTACTTATCTGCTTAAAAGTTGTGTCATCTACGCACTTTTCTTCTTCAAACCCATTGGATCGTTCATCACTACACGTTCCTCTGTGTTTCAGGAAATTTTCACCCACGGTGGAGTCGGATATGTACCTCCAAGCGCAACCAAAGACGATGTACAGACTTGTGGAACGCTGAGTATAGTCTCATATGTGAGTGATTTTAATTGAAAACGTTACATATTGAACTACTAGATAACTGTTCGTACTTCAATTGTACCTAATTGATGTGATGATAAAATACATTATACATAATACAGTATATTAGCTAATACATTATATTATTATAAATATTAAGTACGTGTACGAATATACATATAGTACAATATTCATATTAACATAATTAATATACATATTAAAATATTATATAATATTATTATATTATAATAAGAATACGTTGATGGGTGAATGGAATGACCATGTTTTCGATATAGTGTTGTCTACTTTTCAATTTATTCTTGTTGGTACATGTTTTGGCAAAAACAGTGTTGCCTTCGTCAGCCTTAATAAACTGGTTTGGGGATCATCCCTTGTGCCGTTGCTTTTGTCTCCTCAGTGTCAGTTATGGAGCATACATTTAAATCAAATTTTGATCTGCAACCCAATGAAGTATGCTTTTCCCCATTCTCCCCCTCTCTCTTCATTCCTTCACAAGCCAAACCTTTGTAAACTGAACTGAACCCGAGGTACGTTTACTTAATTTTCTAACTTAGAAAACTGGGAATCACTGATGATTCTTTGATTCACAGTTTTCTAAGTTGGAAAATCCAATAGGAATCACCTTTCTCCACAAATTAGAAATGCATCAACTGGTATTACCTACCTTGGGTTCAGTTCAGTTTACGAAGGTTCAGCTTGTGAAGGAATGAAGAGAGAGGGAGAGAATGGGGAAAAGCATAGGTACTTCATTGGGTAGCAGATCAAAATTTGATTCAACAGAATGCTCCATAACTGACATTAGAGAGCTACAGGACATTTGTATCCGTCATTCTGTGAGAAGCTGCTAGGGCGAGCATCGACTGGATGCTAACTTTCAGGACGAGTTTCACGGCAATCACATGAGGCTCACGGGATTTTACAACAATAGGTAACGTTACCTCAATCCGCAGTTATTTGTTTTTGTTGAACCAATGAAGGACAATGGGAAGGAAAATATAAGGAAATCAATGAAGTACGCTTGTTTATTACCCAAATAATCGTAAAAGTATAAATAAGTATACGCAAAATTAATGTGAGTAATCGTGCATTTCAGTTTATCCCCTTGTCTGAGGAGTAAATGATAGACAACCGAATTCAACGATATTGGTAGTTTATGATCGACCTCGGACTAATCAATTTTTCGTATTATTCCAATGGTACCTTTTCGAAGTAAAATAAACACGAAGTCATCAAAAAGGTAGAGAAAACTTGTCTTCAACGGGAATGAAATTGAGATCGATTGTCCAACTGATGTCATTGAGATCTATCATCTGCTATCCACACTTCAGACGCAGCAACATGTATAAGGGATCAATTCACTTCAAGGGAAATGTATAAGGGATCAATTCTTCTATCTTAAATTCACTTTACCATGACCCCCAAAGATGAAGAACTCGCAAAAGATTCACAGAAACACTTCAAAATGAAAGAAACTGACTGATCAGCTGATTGATGGCGGCCATTAGCTCAACTACGAAAGCAAGGAGTTGAGTAGTATGTTTTATGTAGTATGTTTTGAGTAGTATGTTTTTATCTCTTCGGAGCCCTTCTTATCCCTATCCAAGTCAAGGTCATGCGTCCCCGTCGCACAACCCGGGCCCCCTGGGATAAATAGAGGTGGTCCTATTAGGTTTCCCTGATGGACCCCTCTTGAAGTTCCAGGGGTGGCTGAATGACCCTCTGGCGACTAGGGAGGGGACCCCTGTCAACGGGTTCCCTGACCCTTTAGTGAAAGCGCCCCCTCGTTATGGACCAAACCCCGGAAATGCCTCATAACCCCCGCCAGCCCATTGGCTCGCGGGGTATTAGGGGAGGCGCCCCAGGCAGGGGCGTCGGCCATCCTCACCCTCCTCCTCTTCCTCGTCATCCCAACCCTCTTCCTCTTCCACTGCCTCTTTGAACCACCAGTGTGCCCATTGTGAGCGGGCATTCACTACCAGGTCCGGCCTTGGTCTCCACATCAGCCGGAAGCATCCTGTTGCTGCTAATGCTGCTATTGATATTGAACGAATACAGCACAGGTATGCTTCCGAGGAATTGCGCAGGATGGCGGCAGATGAGGCAGTGGCTGTGCGCAATGGGGTACGTAATATTAATGTTTATCTGAATGAACGTTTTCCCACGCGCACAGTCATTGCCATCAAGAACATCCGCCTGAAGCCCCACTATAAGCAGCTTGTCCAGGAAGCTATCCTGGCAAATAGCAGTGGGGCTTCTCCCGCATCTCCTATTGCTGATGTGGAGCAGCAGCCTGCCATTCAGTATCCCTCCCCCGGGACCTCCGGTCTTCTTGCCGATCTGAAGACCGAAGTCTTGAGGCTCGGGGGGCAGGTAGGTCGTATTGAAGGCTATGAAAGCACCTACCTGCAGGATCTGGTGAGGCGGGCTGCTGAAGGGCTGGATAACCTGGAAGATGAGGTTGCAGCCTATTTAGGGAGAATCTTCCCGCGGGTTGGGGATGCGACCGTGACGCAGCACCAGGGGGGACCTCCTCCCAGAGTGGTGTTGCGTGGAGGTCGCAGAGCAGCTAAACAAACGAGACGGCGGGAGTACCACCGGGTTCAGAGTTTGTGGAGGAAGCATCCGGCGCGTGTGGCTGCGGAGGTACTGGAGGAGCCTGGGGAAAATCAAGTTCAACCCCCTCTCCAGGAGTTTGTGGATTTCTGGGAACCACTTTTGAGTGCTCCCAGTCACGACCCTGGGGAGCGTGTGGTTCCCCCAGTCTCCACCAGGGATTCCTTGCGCAGCATAATGTGCTCGCCGGTGCTGTCTGACGAGGCACACAAGTGCCGTGTCAAGAACTCCACTTCCGCTGGACCCGATGGTGTTTCTGCCCGACGCTGGAATAAAGCACCAAAAACGATTAAGCTGCTCATCCTCAACCTGCTCCTCCTTGCGGGAAGACCCCCGAAAGCGTTAACCCGTACCCGGACCGTGTTTATCCCCAAGAAAGGGGGAAGTGGGCCTGGAGGCTATCGACCGATCTCTGTGTCCTCGGTAGTCTTCCGCCACTTCCAAAAAGTACTGGCATCTCGCCTCCAGGTGGCTGGTGTCATTGGTGATGTCCAGAGAGCGTTCCGGTCAGCAGATGGCACAGCGGAGAACCTTACAGTTCTCCAAACTGTCATCTCGCTGGCCCGTATTAAACGCCGGCAATTACATCTCGCCGCTCTGGACGTCGCTAAGGCCTTTGACACAGTCAGTCACCTTGCCCTGACCGATTGCCTTCGTGGTGTCGGGGCCCCATCTCGGTTAATCGAGTATGTGGCCTGTCTGTACCAGGAAGGCGTGATGGTCCTCGAGGCAGGAGGTGAGGTATCAGGGGATATACGGATCGGGCGTGGGGTACGCCAGGGGGATCCCCTATCGCCACTCCTCTTCAACCTGGTCGTGGATACGGCCTTGGGTAAGCTGCCCACTGAAGTAGGGTTTGATCTCGCCCCTGGGGTGCGAGTAGGAGCATTGGCATTTGCCGATGATGTTATCCTACTCGCAGAAACCCGTGAGGGCTTGCAGATCGCCCTCAATGCATTTGCTAAGCAGCTAGCCAGGTGTGGACTTGTGGTTAACCCCGATAAGTGTGGGTCGGTCTCCTTGGTCCCGTCGGGTCGCCAGCATAAGGTGAAAGTTGTGGATGGGGATTTTGTCATAGGACAATCTCCCATTCCATCTCGATCCGTGCTGGAGGTTTGGCAGTACCTTGGAGTCGACTTCATGGGGGTGGCCACCATTACTACCAGCCGTGTGGACCTTGGTAGAGCGCTAGCTCGCGTTACCAAGGCTCCATTGAAGCCACAGCAGAAGCTGCGCCTCCTCCGCACTTACTTACTGCCAAAGCTAACCTATGGGTTAGTCTTTGGCAGGCTTACGGCGGGGAGGCTGCAACAATTAGATCGAGAAGTTCGCTCTGCTGTGCGCTCTTGGCTGAAGTTCCCTCCTGGTGTCCCAAGTGCCTATTTTCACGCACCGGTCAAATCCCGTGGGCTTGGCATTGTGTCTCTCTCGGCATGTATCCCTTCACTGCGCCGCCGGCGCCTGCTAGCCCTTCAGGGGTCGAGCTGGGAGGTCGCCCGTGCGGCTGCTGATCTTGATTTTGTCAGGCAGCAGTTAGCATGGTGCGACCGAGCAACACCATCTGCTCCAAAACCCAGTTCGTCTGCTGAGTTTGCTGCTGCGCTGCATGAATCGGTGGATGGTAAAGAACTCCGACAGTGCTCCGAAAGCCTTGTCTCATCCCAATGGGTAGATTGGGCTTCGGAGGGCATTGGGGCCCGCGACTACCGACACTTTCACGCCATCCGCGTGGCATCTTTGCCAACTGCGGTGCGGTGTTCGAGAGGTAGTCGCGGGACAACGCTACCCCTTTGCCGTGCCTGTCGGAGTGGAAATGAACACCTGTATCATGTGGTGCAGCAGTGTCCACGAACTCATGGGGGCCGCATCCTACGTCATGATGCGGTCGCCAAGCAGATAGCAGGTGCATTGTCATCTAGCGGCTGGGATGTTGAGAGAGAGAGATTGTATCACATGCCAAGTGACCACGGTAAGAAGCCCGACATTGTTGCTGTCAAGCCCGACCAGTCTTGCATTATCCTGGATGTCCAAGTTGTCAATGGCAGCTTGGACATGGAGCAGACTTGGCGGGCCAAGATAAGGAAATATGACACAAATGATTTACGGCAAGCAGTGTCGGAGCTAAAAGGAGTGGCACCCAACAACATCAGGGTGATGGCTGCAACCTTGTCGTGGCGCGGTGTGTGGTGCGGGAAAAGTGCCACGGAGTTGCGCGAGTTGGGCATCTCAGTAGGCGTACTCCGTGGTATCACCACCCGTGTCCTGCTCGGCTCATATTTGAACTGGTGGTCGTTTTATAGAGGCACTTCCCTTCATCCTTCTCTCCCACCCCCACCTTCCTCATCTTCCCTCATCCCTAGGGCCGGCGTCGGGTGAGTCCTGGGCGACATTTTGTCTTTGAGGGGAGATTTAAAAAAAAAAATCTCACGGGATTTACGCGACTCTCAGGTATGTTACAAAAGAGAGAGATGAGACAGCCTTGTTCCGTGAGCCTCACGTCATACGCGAGACTCACGTTTTCGATGTGAGAGAAAGACAAAAGCAACAGCACATGAGATGGTCCTCAAACTGGTTTATTAAGGCTGATGAAGGCAACGCTGTTTTTGCCGAAACATGTACCAACAAGAATAAATTGAAAAATAGACTCCAACGCTATAAATAATAATATTATAAATGATACCTAATATATCGTTATAATATGAGATATGTTATATTATTATAAGACTAGCTGAAAAGCCTACTAAAAGCAGGCAAACACGATCCCTCCGACTCTCCCCGCCACCTACTCCCTCCGACTCCTCTCACCCCCAACTCCTCCTGTCTCCCATTCCTCCTCCCACTCCCACGACCCCTCTAACCCCTCCCGATCGGCGACGTGCATACGTATGTACATATGTACGGTTGGCGTTTTATGTATATAGATAATATATTTGTATTATAATTACTATATTAAATATATATTTATTATTATTATTTTGTATTATATTATAATATCATGATCGATTTGGTACGTACTTTTAATCATAAACTTTAATTGTCTGTTTGAAGATACTTTTATTCTTTATAATTATAGGTAATAGTGCATAGTTGATAGAATTAGGTAATAGTATTATAATTATTAGAATATTATAGTATTATTTCTGACGATTTCTATATTATTGATCATATCGCAACATAAATAATAATGTAGAATCATGTTTTATGATCATCTTTTGTTATTTTGTTGTCGATGCTCATTTTTCAGAGCTTCGGAAAATGTATTGAATGGAAACCTAATGATGTCTCAATAGAAACTGATGGCTCTGAACAAGAATGGGCAATGGTGAACACATCTAAATCTCCTTCAGCCTCTAGTAAGTTGCTAATGTTTCTCATGATGTAGTACTCTTCAATTATTTTGGCAGATACTTATTTCTCTCGTGTATTCCCACATTTGTTCTGTATTATGTACTCGAATATTCTGTGGAGTGATTCAGTGTTCAATTTCAATCTATTGTCAGTTGAATTTTATACAGAGCCTAAGCGAAGGTTGTTACCCTCTTGGCGAAAGAGACGTGAGCGAGCGAGAGAGCGATCCGCGAAAGGTTCCCTACGAGCTGTTTATGAAAATCAAGGAATGAGCTGTGAGAGGGAAGAGAGCTGTGTACTGGCGAGTGAGTGTATTCTCCTATTCTCCCGGTGTTTAGATCGTTAATAATTGCACAAAATGATGAATTGCTCTATCAGTTTTTATTTAGATTAATAAATAACATTCACTTGTATTTTAAATCTAAGTCAAAATAGAGAGCTACCAAGCTAAGAGAGAAAATAAACTTACAAATCAGCTTTCACTATTTTAGTGGTGTGTAGTTTGGGAGTAAACAACACAGGAGTCCCAATTCGGAATCAGGAAGAGCCCACAGGTTTAAAGAAAGGAACGACTAGTATACACCACACATTGCACAGCACAACGCCAGAAAGCTGCAGCTTGAGATTTGGCAACGCTGCACTTGCTTCGCCATTCAGGCTGACTACCGCTACCTAACATAGCAGTCGTCTCCTGACAGACTTAATTATCCCGAGTTCTTTTGTTAAGGGTGATGCAACGAGTTACATTGAAACCAACCGTGTTCTGAATTATTCTATTATACTTGCCTTAGAATCTACCTAATCTAAGGGGGGTGCGTTGAAAAAACTAAAAGTAAATTTAACCTTATAAAGTAAATAATTGGTCTAGGGAAACTCTGATGTCGAAAATGAATCAAGAATGAACATCATAATAAATTATAATGTACATATTGTGTCGGTAGACATCGTGGATCTCTGCATGGTCTGGTAAGACAGCAGCTCTGGCAACACACGTCTCCAGGGTTGTAACAAGGCTAGAAATTATATTTAATTGTAATTTCGACCTTGTCTAAATAAAATGGTAAAATAAATAGCAGACTGCTACCACCCTAGTATTTCTAGGGAAAACTAATCTAATTAAACAAAATTAGATTGAAATAAAATTAATCTATGTTTACACAGAACAATGGAAAAAGGGAAAATAAGCAAAATCAAACACAATATAAGGAGAAACGAAAATATACTGAAATGAAATGCAAAATGAAAATGGCAGGAAAACTCCTCTGCTTGAAAATGGAAAAAATTAAATAAAGGAAGATAAAAAAATAAGGGAAAATCCTTCCCACAAAGAAAATAAAGAAAATTGACTAACAGTCAAATTAACCTATGGTTTACTAAAAACCAAAAAATAAAATTCCTTCTGAATAGAAGAGAAAAAATAAATGAACAAAGAAATGACCAACTTGTCTTGGAAAAAGAGAAAACGAAGAAATAAACTGACCTGAAACTCTCTGGTTGAAGAAAACGAAAGAAAAGAAAACAGAACTGGAAAATTGGAGAAAAGAAAATCGAAAGAAAAGCCACAAAAAGGTTTTAGAAAACGAGGGCTGGAAAACTCTGAGAACAGAAAGGGGAAGCGAGAGAGCTAGTACTTGCAGCGACAAAGCCTAACTAACAAGTGGTGGTGATTAATCGTTACACTCGCTTATGAAGGTGTATTAATTCGAAGGCAAGTCCGCTAGATGGCGCAAGACTTGCCTTATGGTTATTTTTAGATAGAGAACATTCCAGAGTTATTCATATAGCGTTTAAAGCAAGAGTAGTTATTAGTTTATATTACTATTATATCACCATCAAATTGATGTTATTGGGGGAGAGATGTGACAGGGTCCATTCAGAGTTACAACCTAGTTGTTATCTTCAGCCACGTTGATCTTTGTTGTACTTTCTCACTTTGTGTTCAAATATATCTACAAATCACTCAGATATTATTTTATTGTATTTTCATAGGTAGCCAAGGTGATGCGAATCCTCAGCGTTGGCTCTCAGTTCGGATTCCGATTTCGGAGATTAAAAGTTACAGAGTGTCAAATAAGAAAACGAAGCTCCTCCTCGTGCACAAAGATCGTCTGACGCACACTGCGTTTTATTTCCAGTTTGAAAATGCTGATTGTTTCACCAAGTCACTGCGGTCGGTTGTCAGAACTCGAAGGTGAATCTTTTAATATATGTCAAATTAAAAAGGAGGCTACCCTAAATGTTCTGTGAGCGTGGTAGAACCGTGGATAAAGAACAAGACTGAAGACAGATGGGACTTCACTTTATAATGACACTTCTTGACAGCTACACAATGACAAATGACATTGACGGTATTAACCAAACTAATGTTAATGAAAGCTACTACTTCGAGTCCATGCCATTCAACCAAGGAGGTAAAGTTATAACATCCGATCCAAGCAAGGCGGCCGATCCGAGTAGAGTGAGGAGCAGGCTTCCCGCCTTCGTCTTCTTCACCTTCAAGTGTTGACAGCCCAGACGGGTATTTTGTGCTGTCATTGGAGTTGCATGCGACTCTAGCTATCAACGCGGTAACTTGTTCCTCATCAATGTCAATTTCCCGCTTCAGTTTGAATAACGCACGAGGCCATCAATTGGCTAGTCGACATATACTGTAGGAACTCGGAACAAATGTTTATATGCTGCTTTATTGCTTTGAAAACATTACAATTAATAATCGAACTTATGTAGATCTGAATATGTCATGCGAACTATAATTCATCTTCCTAAAAGTGTCTTCGCGTTGCCACGCAATAACAAAACGGGACTCATCAGCTGTACTGTAGTTGAGAAGTACCTACTGACTTTCTCATGATGCTACATCTTCTCCCCTCCTAAGAGAAGCTTCCATTTCTAGTTCCTTGTCACTCTACTGCGCAGCTGATCGGCGTGCTTCCTCTTCTGTATCCCCTCAACTTCAACGATATATGAGAGAAGTCCTGTCCTCTTTTGGATGATCCCTTCGATGAAAGAATTCTTAAGGGGATCCTTCACCCATACGGTTTCCCCCTCTTCAAAATCTCGTGCTCTTGATTTCTTGTCGTGATTAATCTTTTGGACGACCAGCGAGTTATCAATGGTAGATTCTACATTTGGTTTCAATAGATCCAACCTACTGCGAATAGTACGTCCATAAAAAAGTTCGGCCGGAGAACGCCCAGTGGTTTTTTGCGGAGTGATTCTATACGCAAACAAGAACTTTTGAAGTCGCAAGTTGGCATCTTTGATTGACCCCTGGGATTTCATTCTTGATTTGAACGTCCTAACCTCCCTCTCAGCCAATCCGTTCGTTTTCGGATGGTATGGTGCAGACGTGATATGAGTAATATTATTGTCTTCACAGAATGTTTTAAATTCAAAACCTGTGAACTGGGCCCCATTGTCACTCACTACTGTACGTGGCAAGCCACATCTACCGAACACTTCACGTAGTATTTGAATTGTTTTGGAAGCTGTAATTTTATCCATAGGGAATATCTCCAACCATTTCGTAGAAGCGTCAACTAGTATGATCCAATATTTGCCCTGAAATGGCCCGCAGAAGTCAATGTGAATACGAGACCATGGCTCACGAGGCACTGACCATGAATAGAGAGGCACCTCCTGTTCGTTACTCCGATGCTGTTGACAATCACCGCACAGTTTCACATGATTCTCAATGTCACTGTCCATCTTTGGCCACCACACGTGACCCTTTGGCCGCCACTGACCGCATACCCGTAATTCCAGGATGACCCTCATGGAGTACCCTCATCACAGATTGTCGTAGAGCCGTAGGAATTACCAGTCTTCCGTGCCAAAGAAGGAGTTTGTCTTCGTATGAAAGCTCCAAACGTTTTTCAAAAAAAGTGTGTAATTGGCGTTCCAATATGACTTCCTTGCTAAGAGGCCAGCCATCCTGTACATATCTCACCACCTTTGAGAGCAAAGGGTCTTCCAAGATGAGCCTCCTTAACTGTCCTTTGGAGATCGCGATGTCGTCCAGTCTAATGTGGAGTAGTTTATTTCCATAGTTCGTACCGTCAACCTCTGACTCCGATGGTTGTGCAGTTTGAATAGGGAGTCTGGATAGCGCATCAGCAGCTACATTGTCTTTTCCCTGCTGGTATTGGATCTCGTAATCGAAGGCCGACAATGTCAGTGCCCATCTAGTGAGGCGGTTTGCGGCTAGCTTTGGAATTTCATTTTTCTCGCCAAGCAGGTGAATCAACGGTTTGTGGTCCGTTCGGATTATGAAATGTCTCCCTACTAAATATTGTTTGAATTTTGAAACCCCAAATATTATTGCCAGAGTCTCCTTGTCAAGGGATGAGTATTTCTTTTCCGCCGGTGTCAGTGTTCTAGACGCGTAATAGACAGGTTTTTCCACATTGTCTGTATACCTATGAAAAAGTACAGCCCCAACCCCCACATCGCTAGCATCTGTTGAAAGTATAAGAGGTACATTTGCGTCGTAGTGTGCTAAACAATCCGAGTTCAAGAGTGTTTTCTTTACGTTCTTTATGATACTATCTTCATGTGTTGTCCATTTCCATTTAGCTCCCTTCCGCAAAAGTTGATGCAATGGAGCACACACCGACTGCAGATTGGGTACAAATTTACTGTAGTAGTTTATTGCTCCCAATATGGACCGCAACTCTTTAGCGTTTGTAGGGTGAGGCATTCGTTTGATTGCTTCCAAATGCTCGGAAGTTGGCTTGATACCGTTCTCATCTATCAAATGGCCCAAATAATTAATCTGGTTCTGGAACCACTTACATTTTTCCATCTGAGTTCTGAGACCAGTTGTCTTGAGTCGACGTAGAACTTCACGTACTCTCGATAAGTGTTCGTCTAGAGTGGATCCCGTAATAATTATATCGTCGATGTAATTTGCTACTCCTGGAATCCCAGCTAGTATGGCTTCAATCGTCCTCTGAAACAAACCAGGTGCAAAAGACACGCCAAAAGGTAGTCTCTTGTAACGAAAAAAACCCTTATGCGACGATTTCACCAAGTATTTACGAGATTCCTCATCTACTTCCAATTGAAGATAGGCATCCCTTAGATCGATAATCGAAAACTGTTTACCACCATTCAACTTGGTCGCCAACTCTTCGAATGTGGGTATTTGATGGTAGTCCGTATGGATGCATGGATTAATAGTGACTTTGAAATCCCCGCATAATCTCAATTTTCCATTGGATTTCATGGCAATTACCAATGGCGAGGCCCACTCGATGGGTGTTTCCGTGGCATTAACCTCCTCTAAAATGCCAGCATCAACCAATCTCTCTAATTCTTTTTCAACGGCTCCCTTCAACGCAAAAGGAACACGTCTGGGGCGGAAAACTTTCGGGACTGCATTGGCCTTCAAATGAATTACTGCTTCATGGTTCTTTATTGTCCCCGTCCCCTCTTTAAAAACGTCTGAAAAATCTCTAGCGATTTGTTGCAAATGTTCTTTAGACTGGTCCACAGTGCATGTCCTGCGAATCATGGCACCCGGAGGCAGCTCTATCCCAAATGCCAGGATCCAGTTCATCCCAAAGAGCGGAGTATCACTGAGTTTTGTAACAATAACTGGTAGGCTTAGCTGCTTGCCATATCCATGAACACCTATTCGGGCTTCCCCCAGTGTTTCAATCTTGTGTCCCGTGTAGGCTGTGAGGCTGCTTGTTTTTACCAAGTGGGGGGAACCAATAGTGTTCCAAACTGTCTCATTGATCACCGATTTGGACGCCCCTGAGTCAAACAGCATCTCGATCGTAACTCCATTAGGCTTAACCTTGACAAAGGCTTCACTACCCTTCTTGATTCTCCTAATGGAATCGACAGAAACATCTTCATCATCAACTGACTCAACCCCTGATGATTACTGCTCCCGAAGCTGGTTCGTTCTTCCACGTTGTTTTTTTATAGAGACTTCTCCTGCTTTGATGCACACCCTGGTAAAATGATCCGTCTTCTTGCAGTACTTACACTGAAACCCTTTTGCTGGACATTTATTCGGGTCAGCGTGTGTTGTTCCCCCGCACTTGAAGCAATGCTTTCCTCTAACTAATGTAACATGCTTATTCCCCTTGTTTTGTTGACTGTTAGGGTTATCTACAAGTTTGTTACTATGTGTTACATTAATTGCGTTGGTAAACGAAAGCTTTGTTCCTAGTACTAGAAGTTTGTTGAATAATATCTTGCTGAAATTTCGCATTCTCCAGAATTTGTGTGAGTGTTTCTATGTCCTCGAATCCACTCTTTACGGATGGGTGTTTGCGTAATATCTCTTGCTGCCAGCTCGCGTTATTAATTCCGAAAACGAATTGATCTCGGAGTCGTTCATGCAACGTATCCCCAAATTGACATTTATGTGCCTGGGCACGCAGACGAGCAATGTACTCCACAATTGTCTCGGACTCTGCCCTAGTAACTTGAGTAAACTTGAGGCGCTCACAAAGGGATATATCTTTTCTTCCGTAATTCTTCTCTAATATTGCTACGAGATCATCAAAGGTTACCTCCTCCAACTCTCTAGGATAGAAATGGTCAATAAGTACCCTAAACGGCCTAGCACTTATTTTGGCTAAGAGGTAATCCCTCTTCCGATCATCTACTCGCACCCGACATGCACGAAGAGCATAGCTGAAACGGTAGTACCAATACTCCCACTCCTCGTGGTCTGCATTAAAATTTTCCACGTCAAAATCCTTAAATTGAATGGATGTCTTGTTTGTAGAGTCTACTACGTCAATATCGCTATCGTCATCATACGTTTTCTTACCTCTACTCTTCTTCCTCGTCGCCATTCTGTAGGAACTCGGAACAAATGTTTATATGCTGCTTTATTGCTTTGAAAACATTACAATTAATAATCGAACTTATGTAGATCTGAATATGTCATGCGAACTATAATTCATCTTCCTAAAAGTGTCTTCGCGTTGCCACGCAATAACAAAACGGGACTCATCAGCTGTACTGTAGTTGAGAAGTACCTACTGACTTTCTCATGATGCTACATATACAATCTTAAGTTTAACCAATACACGCTTCAATCTTTATCTCTTACTCAATTTTTAAAATTTTCAGATCTAGGCATGATAAGCACACTTACAATATTGTTCAAGAACGAGTCGACCCTCAAATGCCTCATTCGTTCTCGGATTTCAACTTGCTCACAGATCGGAAGGAAACCGTTTGGAAATTCGTCAGCGACATGCGCTCTAAACCTTACGAAACCACATTGTCCACATTTTCAAAGTTTTCAGAATACTTGCGTAAGTTACTACTATACAGAACAATATTTTATGTTTCCTATTAGTTTTTTCATGATTGATTAATACTTGTACATGATGATGCCTTTGCTACAGTTTACAAAAATCCAGATGAGAGGCCTTCAGAGGAAGTGGCTCGACTTTTTGAAGGAAGACCTCAACAACCACAAAATCCTGCTCTTGATGGCTCGAAATCCGATGGGCTTAGCGAGTACCTCATTGTTGAGAGGCTAAAACCCAGAGTCCTTTGCCCGAGAGGGCAACCCTTGAGTGTGACCCAGTGGGCAAATGCCATGGATGCCGAGGGCAGGATCTCAGACGTGAAAGAGCTCAAAAAGATTATTTTTGAAGGGGTGAGTCCATCTCTTGAAATATCTAATAAATATAGTAGTCCATTTTTATTGTGAGTAGACGAGAGTGTCCTCCTGTATCGTCTCTATGTACCATCATCCTGACAGAAATCTCAAAGCTGATGAGCGTCACATCACAGAATGATCGAAACTTGATGGACTTCTTCACCATGCTTGAAGATAAAGTGTTGCAGTGTGATGCAACACTTTGTTTTTGATTAAACTTTACCCATGAAAAAAAGGTCATAAAGTAAAAAATTAAGTAAAGTAAACAACCATCTCAGGCTGAATTTTCGTCCAAGTGCCATTCCTGGCAGTCATATTTCAAAGGGAAGATCAAAATTGGTTCTGATGGATTGAAGTGCCTTAGGATGTTGAAATTGAAAGGCAAGTCAGAAAGTAGACTCCATCAACATAAGAATGGGTAGAGGGAGCATGGGTGCCGAAGCCTCTCGCCTTTCTATAGTTTGTAATGACCGACCCCTGTTCAAGGATCAAAAAATCCTAACCCTTCCAGCACTGTACGTCCTGGCATCGCTGCTGCGAGTGAAGAGGGAAGCACCCGACATTCCCAAGCTTGGTGACACTCACCAGTATCAGACTAGGAACAGGGACCTTTTCAGCCTTCCTCGACACCGTCTGGCCCTGACCCAGAAAAGGGATCCTGATTTCTTCGGAGTCAGGACTTTTAATCAACTCCCTGAAAGGATCCGCCTCCTCTCTCCTGGCTCCTTTGAATCATGTGTCAAGTATGCCCTGATCTCCCTGTCGCCGTATGCAGCGGAGGAGTGCTCGCCGGAACTGTGGATGCAGGAGACGTAATTTGTGCTGTGCGTTGTTGGCTGTGAATTTTTGTTTTGTTAACCAGTGTTCCTAATTTTTAGTAGTTGTGCTGTTCGTCGTTGTCTTGTCGTTATCCATTTCAAATTATTTATTCTCTTAATCGTCTTTCCTGTCCCGTTTTTTTATTTTTATTTATCTTTTGTATTGTTGAAGTCTGACTGACGATTGTTGTTAACGACATTGTTCCTATATTTATTTGACCTGTTATTTATTTAATGACAAAATATGATATTTATTTAATATATAGACGCGCTCCTGACGACTTGTCATATACAACTTTTGTATGGCGGCAAAAATAAAGACATTCAAATGGTGGCAACACTATACATAGCTGAGTTACTTGTATCAATTACTGAATTCATTTGCTTGGTCATTACTGACGTAGTGACACATGGATCGCATCGGACCTCCCGGGTGGCGGCGCTTTGGCTGAGCGAGCTACGGCATGTGTCTCTGGAGATGAGACTCGGACCGGTTGCAGGGGCTGTGAGTTCGGGACTCGCCTCGGGAGTATATTGTCGGGCAAGTCGGTCGCAGTTCCCCCTCGTCCCAACCCAGGGCGGAGAGGCCAATGGGAGCGAAATCATCAGAACAAATTCTGATCTTCCCTTAGGAAGGCAGCTGATGACGTCTGCGATGCCAGGAATGGCAGTGAGACGAAAATCCAACCTGAAATGGTTGTTTACTTTACTTTTTTACTTAATGGTGGCAGCAGGCAGGGGCCTGCTTTCCCTCTTTATTTCCCAATCTTAGCAGGTGTAGATCTACTACACATAGCAATACATAAACCCATCTTGGTTATCTCAATTGCAGTTATCACTCCTTAAGGTAGGTTCACATGCGTCTGACTCTGCGACTCTCTCCAACACTTTCCAAGGTTCCAGTTGGGTGTTCACAGGCGTTTGGTTTCTGGCGGGAAGTTATGACGGGAAACCCGACCCCCACCTCCTCCTCCCTCCACCCACTTTTACCACTCTCTCTCCGACTCTTTCCGACCAAATATCTAATTTTTCGGATTTGGACATTCCCTCCCAAAAGTGCCACTCTGACAAGATTACCCCCCTCTCTCCGACACTTTCCAAGATTCCAGTTGGGTGTTCACAGGCGTTTGGTTTCTGGCGGGATGTTATGACAGGAAACCCGACCCCACCTCCTCCTCCCTCCACCCACTTTTACCACCCTCCCTCTGACTCTTTACGACCAAATATCTAATTTTTCGGATTTGGACATTCCCTCCCAAAAGTGCCACTCCAACAAGAGTACCCCCCCCCCCCCCTCTCCGACTCTTTCTCGCCAATCATGGGCAGCAAAACGAGTCGGAATCGCAGCGTCGGACCCTTGTGAACCCTGCTTTAGTATGTAGGGCCAAGGGTCATCCTCAGAGGGAGAGTAAACGCCATCGAAGCCTGAAACTCTTTTCCAATGTCAACCCCAGGCAGTTAGTGAATCCTCCGAGTTCATTATTCTTGCAGCTAAGCTATAACAGCCCTCTCTTACAATTTTCTAATTTTAATTTGTTTTGATTGAACTTTTATAGTTCGGAAGATTACAATCTTGAATAACTTGAGTTATCCAAACGCTTTAACATGCACACAGCAATATCATCATATTGCGTTGTATCACCTCTTGTCTTCATTTTCTAAGGATGCGTGTCATTTCAGGGTGTTCAAGACTCTATCCGCTACGAGGTCTGGAAGTTTCTTCTTGGTTACTTCCCTTGGGACTCTTCCACACACGAACGCCAAGAATTGAGACAAGTGAAGACTGAAGAGTATTTCAGGATGAAGTTGCAATGGAAGAGCATGACCCCTGAGCAGGAGGCCAGATTTTCAGATTTTCGTGATCGAAAAACCTTGATAGGTCAGTTACCTTGATTACTTCAGAGCAATGTTGCATATCCCTGCTTGCGCAAGTCAAATCATACAATAAGTAGTGTTCTGATGGTCTCACTAAAATCAAATACTGCACTTGTAAGTACTTGTAAGTAACTTGCCTCCCAATGATTCTTTTGACCCGTTCGGTCTATTACCATCAGTCGCTCATGGCTTGTCAAACTCCCCGTTCTATAAACTTTTAATTTCAATTTTTTTTTTTTTTTTCATTTTTAGAAAAAGACGTGAATCGAACAGACAGAACTCTGCCATTCTTTGAAGGAGATGATAACCCTAATTTGGGACTCCTTTACGATGTCCTGATGACTTATGTGATGTACGATTTCGATCTTGGCTACGTTCAAGGGATGAGTGACTTGCTGTCTCCTATCTTGTCAGTCATGTCCAATGAAGTCGACGCATTTTGGTGTTTCGTGGGATTCATGAAACGTGTTGTGAGTAATGTATTCCTTGAATTCTTTAGAACCTATTCCATTCCTTGATTCGGTGTTATTTAAACTAAGTTTGTTTTGTCTAAATCACACCTGTTCATGTATCCTCCACTAGGGATAGTAAAGCATTTTTCCCTTGAATCACCTGCATCGCTTCATCTCAAGCTTTTCCAAAATAGGTACCTAACTAAGCTGATCTCATATGATTCAAAGGAAAAACGCTTTATTATCCCTAGCGGAGGATACACGAACTAATGCTGTAGGTGTGGTTTAGACGCTCGTAACTAAGTTGTGTGTTGTCACGTTATGCTGGTGGTTAAGTAGGTGTACTATTTTAAAAATATGGATTGAATAATTAATGTTGCGTTTTGCATTCATTTCTTGCAGTTCAGAAATTTCGACATGGACCAATCCGGAATGAAGAAACAGCTCAGTCAACTGCACACGTTGTTGTCAGCCGTGCACCCAGATTTATCACATTTCCTCGATGAACACGATTCGGGGAATATGTTCTTCTGTTTCAGATGGTTACTTGTTTGGTTCAAGAGGGAGTTCACTCATCAAGAAATTATGGTACTCTGGGAGGTGGGTATTTGTTGGTCAACCACACATTTACTTCTGGAAAGCTTTTCGAATTAGTTTTCTAGAAAATACCATCAATTATATTTCAAAATACCAAAATTTAATGAGTGAATGACAATTGCAGGTTATGTGGACAGAGTTGCCATGCAGTAATTTTCATCTTCTGGTCAGCGTTGCAATTTTGGAAAGAGAGAAGGACGTTCTCATTGAAAATAACTACGGATTTACTGAGATTTTGAAAGTGAGATTTTTTTAAAACCACTGTATTATTACTTTTTCTAATTAAATTTCCTTGAAGGCGAAGGGTACCATAAAAATGAATAATTACTGAACTAATAACGGGTAGGACGCCCAGGACATTCTCTAGGGTTTTTTTTCCTATTATTGGGACGGGGCAAGCCCTAGTCACTTAGACCATAAGTTTGATCTATTGTGACAGGATTCCCTTTTCACTCAAGTGCCCGTTTGAAAACCTCTTCCTTCCCTAGTGGAGAAGTTTTCCGGGCGTTTCCCGAGAAATTTCGGCCGGGACAAGAGTACCCTTACCGAAATGCCGGAATCTGGTAGATGCTACAGCAGGGCACTCACAGAGAGAGAGAGAGAGAGAGAGAGAAAGAATTTTTATTGAACAAGTAATGACAAATTATACATAACTGCACAACATAATACAATATATTGCTCGTCTAAAGGCCAGTGGCCCGTAGCGACGAGACAAGAGTTGTTGCCAAACTACATCATTAGTATGCACCTGAAGCACGAGTATAACAATACTTTAGTGCTAAAACACTCTCTTTTAATTTAATTTAATTAATTTATTACTTTAATATGTGAAATTATATTACATCTTGCACTATTGCTAAATATAAATTAATCTACTCCACATAAATCGTTTTTACTCACTATATAAACTGTATATAACAGATTCTGCCCCCTGAACACTCAACCCAATGACCCATGACAACACAGCCATCCTGTACACTCCTTTAGTACAGCTCGCAGGATTTTTCAAGGAATCATTTAACATTTTATGTATTATATGGAGTATGTATTTTGGGCTCTTGGTCGTTGCTGCGAGCCGAGCGAAGGGATTCACAACATTGCCCATCAGCCGAAATCGAGTTTCGTAATGAAATTGCTGTGTCGAGATCAAGGATGGATGAGAATTAAAGAAAAAAAGTAACTTTTTCAGAAAAAGTTGTCTAATTGATAGCATTTTAGCTTTTTCAAATAGAAGTTGCGTTGGATATCTACGTGGTTTTCCCCACATTACCTTAAGAATACCTTTGTGGAGCACATTCAGGTCATTTAACACACCAGGTCCCACTCCACCCCAGACCACGATTCCATATTGCAGCATTGACTGTACCAAACCATAAAATATGATCTTTAAATTGTTAATGGTCATTAAATTTCGAGCATTGTAAAAGATCGGGATGAATTTTATCAACTTTGTATGCAGATAAGATAGATGTTCCTTCCACGAAAACTTTGAATCAATTATTACCCCAAGGTACTTGTATCTATCAACTTTTTCTATGCTAGGACAAGTGCATGAACCACCTCCTACACAGCAATGAATGGTCAAACAGTTTTCGGCCGAGTTAGATCCCACGGAGTTTCCCAGCGTCATATACTTCGTTTTGGTTAGATTCAGGGTGAGACTACTGAACATGAGCCATTGACTAACCCGATTTAAGCTCAACTCAGCTTTACGGTATACCTCCTCCCAACTTGCACCCCTCACCAAAATCGCCGTGTCGTCCGCGAAAAGGAATGTCTCCACTCCTGGTAAAATATTAGGTAATTCATTAATATACATGATAAATAAGATAGGACCCAGAGTACTACCCTGGATTACGCCGTAGTCGATTCTATCAGAATTACTGGAAACTTCATCTATTGAAACGACTTGCTTCCTTTCTGATAGGTAGCTACCAAACCAATTAACAGCCTCAGTGCCCACTCCCATAAGTTGCATTCGCCTTAGTAGCATATGTCTGTCAATACTGTCAAAGGCCTTGGCCAGATCGAGGTACACCATGATAAGTTTGTCATTTCTTTCACGCGCGTCGTGCACAGCACAAGTCAGTGAAAACAAGGCATCATCAACCCCTTTGCCTGTACGAAACCCATACTGGCATGGGCTGAGCAAATCATGAGACTCAAGAAACCGCACCAGATTGTACTTTATCCATTTTTCCAGAATTTTTGACAACGCACTTAGCATTGAAATGGGCCTATAGTTTGAAATATCCAACTTGTCACCTCCCTTATAAATCGGAATAACTTTTGCCAACTTAAATGCCTCGGGGAAAGTACTCGTACGGATACTGAGGTTGTATATGTGGAGCAGGGGGACCCTGAGATCTTGGATGTGTTGTTTTATTAATTGCGAAGGAATTCCATCCTGCCCAGGAGCAGAATTCCCCTTAATTTGTTTTACTGTCACTATCAGGTCTTCCTCAGTTAACTCAGGAATAGTGAACGTGCCGTAATCTGGGGGCAGTCGTGAAATTTCAGGGAAAGCAGAAGTATTAATCTTTGGTACGTTAGAGGCCAAATTATACCCTACCTGAGAAAAATATTCATTAAACTCATTACAGGCTTGCAATGATGCAGCTTCTTTCGCAATGTCATTATTTTTCATTATTCCGACTACCAGCGGACAGGTAACTGGGTCTTTCCCTTTCCTCCCAATCGCCTCATTTATAACATACCACAGCTTTCTAGGATCGCCTTCAGCTCTTTCAAATTTAGTCGCAAAGTAAAGTTCTTTTGCCTTGCGTACAATACCTTTAAGTCTATTTCGATAATTCTTGTAGTGAGATTTAAGTTGGGTATTAAATGGTTGGCGTTTCAGAACAGAACACAATTTATCACGACGCTTGATCGACACAATTATTCCTTTGGTTATCCAAGGGGATAGCTTCTTTTCTTTAGAAAATGTCAATTTTGAGTACGAAGCCCTCTCTATAACAGAAATTATTATGTTCACTAAAGCCATAGCCGATTGGTTAATATCTAAAACCAATACAGGAGACCAGTCAATTTTTTTTAATTCTGCCTCTAGTATGGAATGATTCAGAACCCTCTTTGTATATTTATCTACTCGTCTGCGGGGACACTTATCGCCTATTGAAAACGCTACTACTGTTGCAAAGTGATCAGTCACCGCAGACCGAATTACCGCTGGATAAAGTTCAAAAGAGCTCTGTCTCACCGAAATATGATCGAGACAAGTTGTTGTTTCATTATCAATGCGAGTAGGCTCCGAGATAAGGTTGACGAATCCAGATGAAGATAAGACTTGCTGATAATATCGGACCAATGCACTATTATTTGAAAGACAATCAATATTAAAGTCCCCTATTAGAAAACATTGCTTGCTTCTACTAACCTTGCCCAACTCGACCTCCAACCCATCAACAAAATCAACCACACTAGAGCTAGGTGACCTATAAATACCATAAATAATGATATCCACTTTATGTATAGCAAATTCAATTTTCAAGACGGCCGCATCATGAATTACAACCTGTGAGACATCATACTCGATATCGCTTCTACCATAGAAAATAACTCCGTCGTTTCTATTTCTGTGCTTTACAGTTACGAACTCTTTATACCCAGGTAACATCCCCAAAACACAGTTAGAATCAGCCCAAACCTCAGTAAGCATAATAAAGTCAGGTCGACACGATGCCGAGTCCAGCCACAACAAAAATTCATCAAAATTCTGTCTATAGGATCGTATATTCATGTGCAGCAGAAGATATTTATTAATAATGTTAACTTCCTTTTTATACTCATTTAAATTTTCAAACATTTTACATTCTCTGTCTAATTCCCTATCATTTATATCGTTTACAAAGTTTCTCTCCTCCATAATGCAGGATACAGTTCCAAAATTATTTTTCCTAAGATTATATGCTTAAGATTATGTTTGCCAACCTACTTTTTTCCAGGATTGATCTCATATAATTCCTTAATTAATTTCCGTTGGTCCATTTGTTGGAGCTGTGAGACATCAATAATACGGTGCCCTCGTGAACCCAGCGACTCGTCCTTCTTGAGGTATATTTTACCGTCCATGACCCAGGCAAATTTGTACTCATATTGCTTACTAAATATTCTCGTGAGCCAATACAAGTGGTTGTTAATAGTGGTGAGACGCTCGTTGACATAGATTTTAGAATCCGGAAAGGTAGCGTGTAAATCCTTAGCAGTAACATTTCGATGGTTCTTCATCTGAAGTAACCATGTTTTTTTATGCATGTACGAGTCGAATTTCACCAAGATGGGGTAAGTAGAAGATACTCTTTTTACCCTGTGCGGAGGTTTGATACGGTAAGCCGTTTCCAAACTGTAACTATCCGCAGGAATCTCAATCTTGTTGGCGAGATTTCGTATTATTTCTCTCACATCCTCATTTGGCGTTTCCGGAATACCTTTAATTTCAATCGTGGTATTTAGTGTCAGCTGCTCAACATCGTTCAGTTTGTTTTTCAAAACAGAAATCTCCTGCTTTTGTTGAGCATACTCGACCCGCAGAGAAATGTTTGCCTTCTTTATCTCCTCCACATTTGACTTGAAGCTATCAAATGATTTTTTCATCTCCTCAAATCCTCCATTGAAAAATTGCATCGAAACCTCCAACGCTTTGAAACGTTCTTCAAAACCATTTACAACTGATAGGAGCTTATCAACTTTATTTTCCAATGAACTTGCCTCTTTGTCGCCATAGTCGTCGTCGTCGACGTCCGACTCTGTACCTTGATTACTATCATTTTTCTCGGCCAGTGGATTTCCCTCACATGTTCGGCATGTATCACACTTCCAGCATTTTTTTGCTTGAGCATTCAGTTTTTTGTAGTTCTCCACAGTTTTCAGCCTCGTGCAAGGTGGGTGAAGAGGCCTGCGGCACTCCGAACAGATCACAGTTTTTCTAGGCGAGTGAAGCTCCCTACTGCACTTAGCACAATCCATCGCGATTAGATAACACGACGCACGTAGACGCACGCAGACAAAACGCAAACGATAACCGATGTGAACTCACCGAGCGCTCGACAACAACTGTAGAGTATGTTCTGCAGTCTCGACTCCTTCGCAGCAGAGCCGACATTCAACTGTCCTGGCCTTGCCCATCTTGTTGAGATGGTATCTCAAGGGGCAGTGGCCAGTCAGGAGACTCACTATGGTGCGAAGGTCCTTCCTCCTTAGTGACAGCAGAGCTTTTGGTCTTTTTTTAGAGATGGTGATTAGCTGCTTGGCTTGCTTCTGCTTTGGAGTGTTGCGCCAGTATGCAGCTCTCTTGCTGTCCTCCCATTTTCGGACCTGTTCCCTAGGGTTAAGGGTAGGCGAAGAAGGTGGGCGAGGGTGGTGATACCATGGAGGACCTGCCATGACAAGGTCGCGGCCAAAAGGTCTTATACGCCCCTTTATTGCCATAACGCCACTACTCCCTCACTATGTACTCCTAGTAGGTGGGTACCTTATAGATACTCTTTCGTTTCTATGATAACTTCATTTTCTGAGTCATTGGTTCCTCCTGACTATTCTGGGTTCGGTTTGCTTTACCGATAGCACCGTGATTGTCAGTCTTCAAAACGAAAAGGTCTTCTTACAGTGGATCGGATTTATCTCAATTTTTTTTTTTTTTTTAAGCCAAAAAAGTTAATTTATTTTTAAAGTCGTAATATAGTAGAAGGGATCATGGGAATGTCGATGGACGAAACTTGGTTGAGGACGACTGGTTTCAGCTCTGGTGTCCTGTTTGGTGTAGGCGGTTCACTTCATTCCCTTCCTGAAAGAGGAAGAGGAGCCCCATCTTCCAGTCCCAATGGGGTATTTCGGTCAATTTTTTTTATTTTTTTTTTCAAAAGAGTATGGCTCAGGAATAACGGTAATCGGGTCTGTTTGTCGAGAAAATGTTTTTAAAAAAATGAGAGAAGCTAAGGAAAGTTGAAGATTTGAATGGTGTGACGTAGCTAGCCAATCGTGACGTAGCTAGCCAACTGTCTTTGAAAAAGTATCCATGCACAGAAACCCCTCTTGGATACTACAACATTCTACTCACACACGCGCGCGGGGCAGTCCGCGGCGTAGTCCTTGCCTAGTGTGTGTGCATTTATAGCGGCCCGCCTTTTTCAAACGTGTGATCTCTTTAATTAATTTTTCTACCACATGTTATACTATCATTGGGCTTAAATTTGTAGTATATAGGTTTTCAAGGGTGCTGAATCCAAATTTGAGGTCAAAAACCTGAATTTCCGACCCACCGAAATACCCCATTCTGCCTCCTCCCGATCCAAAAGAAGGTCGTCTTCCTATGCTGATCGCAGTACCCGACGCGAGCTCTCTGAGGGAGACTGCTTTTATAGTGGCCATCGGAATTTTCGTCCTGACGAAACCAGCAACTATCGGACGAGGTTTGTTCCACTTTAGTGCCAATGCGTCGACCTTCTGCCTGATGAACACTTGAAATTCTTTATGTAGTACTTCTTCGCATGACGTTATGAGTGGTGAGAAAGAGCCGTGAAAATCCTCTGCCGCTGAATCGTACTTGCGATGTTTTGTTCTTGCGGCTTCGTCTGCTATTGACATCCATTCACGGGTGGCATAGGAAGAGGCGTCGGCGTTAACTACGCGGAGGTCAAAAAAAGACGCTCTCTCCCTATCCCATACTCCGTCAATTTTGATATCAGCAATGAGTCCAGGTTCTCCCACACTGCCTTCTCTCATGACTGGCTCTGTCGTGACTCCTCTATATGCCTTTTTGGCCATGCTTGCTACCGCGTCCCTGATCGTCGTGCCCCTGCTTTACGAGTCCTCCCCTTTCCTTTATCTCAATTCCTTGATATTTCTCCTCCGCCTGTATCACTTTGTAACTCGCAATTCTTCTTCTTTCTCAGCACGTGAACGATCTTTCGTACAAAATGAATCTTCACGACGTTCTCGCTACTGCCACAGCGATCTTCAAGCAATTGGAAAGTTCGCCGAATCTCACCGTTGCCACTCGCAGGGTCCTGGGTCTATCTGGAGGATCTAGTCATAATAGCTCGAGTAGTGAGGATGACTCCCTCAGTGATGGGCTCGCCTGTGAGATGGCTGCTCTAGAGAAGGATTGTGATCAGGGTATGAATTTACACTTTCTTTGAACACATATTGATGATAGATTTCAATCGTTGGATTGAAATAGCATTGTAAATGTCCTTATTCTGCAGTTGTGTTGACTAACTATTCAGGACGACCTTAGCAATATTAGCTTGACATTCTGATCTGCTAAAATAAATTGTTCACCATTCCTAGGTTTCAGGAAGACTTTTCATTCTTTACTTACAATTTGTGCTGAATCCTGAGTTCGCTATATTTCCGAGTTTGCAACTAAGCATTTATTTTGGCAAAGCCTCATTATTGATTGAAACAATGTTAATTCAAGTCTTTGTTATTTCACTTGTTTCAATACACTAGATTCCGTTTATAATGATGCTTTAGAGACTGTTATATCGTATCAATATACCCGGAACATAACAATACTGAAGATTGGTATAGAAAATATACAAGATCTGTTGCACATCCTTCGTTACCTCCGATTTATCACTATCCTGCATCGTTATAAAAGGAATCTACTTTAGTTGAAAGTGTGATAAATGTCATAGGTAAATTACTGAAATTCCGTATTAGTTGGTTAGATACGTTCTCAAAAATTATATCTTATTCCATCAAACGCCTACACAATGGGGTATTTCGGTGAGTCGGAAATTCAGGTTTTTGACCTCAAATTTGGAATTAGCTCCATTGAAAACCTATAATATCCAATTTTTTGCCAAATGTTACAGTAACGTGTAGAAAAATTAATTAAAGAGATCACACGTTTAAAAAAAAGGAGGTTGTATTATGTAATAACCAAGAGATTATCATTTCGGATAACGTTACTTTATGGTTCAATCGTCATGAAAAGTTTTATCTCTTCTCTGTGCATGGATACTTTTTTCAAAGATAGTTTTTTCAAGGCGAGCAACTTAATACGTCACACCTTGCTGCCATCATTCAAATCTTCAACTTTTATTAGCTTCCCTAATTTTTTCTAAACATTTTCTCGACGAACTGACCCGATTACTGTTATTCCTGAGCCATACTCTTTTAGAAAATAATTTTTTTAAATTGGCTGAAATACATCATTGTGTGAGTACCTAAATAAACGATTGTAAGGGAGAATACCTATCTTGGAAGTTGTTTGCACTTAAGGTGGGTTCACAAGCATCCGACTCTGCGACTCTTTCCGAGATTCCAGTTGGGTGTTCGCAGGCGTCCAGTTTCCGGCAGGACATTATGGAGGGAAAACCGACTCCCTCCTCCCACTACCCACTTTTACCACCCTCGCTCCAAATCTTTCCGACCAAATAAATAATTTTCGGATTTGGACCTTCCCTCGCAAAAGTGCCTCTCCGACAAGATTACCCCCTCTTTCTGGCCAAACAGCGGGCAGAAAAGCGAGTTGGACGCTTGTGAAGGTGGGTTCACAACTGTCCGACTCTGCGACTCTCTCCAACTCTTTCTGAGATTCTGGTTGGGTGTTCACAGGCGTCTGGTTTCTCAAGGGAAGACCAACCCCCCACCTCCCTCCTCCCACCACCCACTTTTGCCACCCCCTCTCCGAATCTTTCCGACCAAATATCTAATTTTTCGGATTTGGACCTTCCCTCGCAAAAGTGCCTCTCCGACAAGATTACCCCCTCTTTCTGGCCAATCAGCGGGCAGAAAAGCGAGTTGGACGCTTGTGAAGGTGGGTTCACAACTGTCCGACTCTGCGACTCTCTCCAACTCTTTCTGAGATTCTGGTTGGGTGTTCACAGGCGTCTGGTTTCTCAAGGGAAGACCAACCCCCCACCTCCCTCCTCCCACCACCCACTTTTACCACCCTCTCTCCGAATCTTTCCGACCAAATATCTAATTTTTCGGATTTGGACCTTCCCTCGCAAAAGTGCCTCTCCGACAAGATTACCCCCTCTTTCTGGCCAATCAGCGGGCAGAAAAGCGAGTTGGACGCTTGTGAAGGTAGGTTCACAACTGTCCGACTCTGCGACTCTCTCCAACTCTTTCTGAGATTCTGGTTGGGTGTTCACAGGCGTCTGGTTTCTCGAGGGAAGACCAACCCCCCACCTTCCTCCTCCCACCACCCACTTTTGCCACCCCCTCTCCAAATCTTTCCGACCAAATATCTAATTTTTCGGATTTGGACCTTCCCTCGCAAAAGTGCCTCTCCGACAAGATTACCCCCTCTTTCTGGCCAATCAGCGGGCAGAAAAGTGAGTTGGACGCTTGTGATGGTAGGTTCACAACCGTCCGACTCTGCGACTCTCTCCAACTCTTTCTGAGGTTCTGGTTGGGTGTTCACAGGCGTCTAGTTTCTTGAGGGAAGACCAACCCCCCACCTCCCTCCTCCCACCACCCACTTTTGCCACCCCCTCTCCGACCAAATATCTAATTTTTCGGATTTGGACATTCCCTCGCAAAAGTGCCTCTCCGACAAGATTACCCCCTCTTTCTGGCCAATCAGTGGGCAGAAAAGCGAGTTGGACGCTTGTGAAGGTAGGTTCACAACCGTCCGACTCTGCGACTCTCTCCAACTCTTTCTGAGATTCTGGTTGGGTGTTCACAGGCGTCTGGTTTCTCGAGGGAAGACCAACCCCCCACCTCCCACCACCCACTTTTGCCACCCCCTCTCCGAATCTTTCCGACCAAATATCTAATTTTTCGGATTTGGACCTTCCCTCGCAAAAGTGCCTCTCCGACAAGATTACCCCCTCTTTCTGGCCAATCAGCGGGCAGAAAAGTGAGTTGGACGCTTGTGATGGTAGGTTCACAACCGTCCGACTCTGCGACTCTCTCCAACTCTTTCTGAGGTTCTGGTTGGGTGTTCACAGGCGTCTAGTTTCTTGAGGGAAGACCAACCCCCCACCTCCCTCCTCCCACCACCCACTTTTGCCACCCCCTCTCCGACCAAATATCTAATTTTTCGGATTTGGACATTCCCTCGCAAAAGTGCCTCTCCGACAAGATTACCCCCTCTTTCTGGCCAATCAGTGGGCAGAAAAGCGAGTTGGACGCTTGTGAAGGTAGGTTCACAACCGTCCGACTCTGCGACTCTCTCCAACTCTTTCTGAGATTCTGGTTGGGTGTTCACAGGCGTCTGGTTTCTCGAGGGAAGACCAACCCCCCACCTCCCACCACCCACTTTTGCCACCCCCTCTCCGAATCTTTCCGACCAAATATCTAATTTTTCGGATTTGGACCTTCCCTCGCAAAAGTGCCACTCCGACAAGATTACCCGCCTCTTTCCGACTCTTTCTGGCCAATCAGCAGGCAGAAAAGCGAGTTGGAATTGCAGAGTCAGATGCATGTGAAGGCGGGCTCACAAGCGTCCGACTCTGCGACTCTCTCCAACTCCTTCTGAGATTCCGGTTGGGTGTTCACAGGCATCTGGTTTCTGGTGGGAAACCCGACCCCCCACCTCCCTCCTCCCACTTTTTCCACCCTCTCTCCGAATCTTTCCAACCAAAATATCTAATTTTTCGGATTTGGACTTTCCCTCGCAAAAGTGCCTCTCCGACAAGATTACCCCCTCTTTCTGGCCAATCAGCGGGCAGAAAAGCGAGTTGGACGCTTGTGAAGGTAGGTTCACAACTGTCCGACTCTGCGACTCTCTCCAACTCTTTCTGAGATTCCGGTTGGGTGTTCACAGGCATCTGGTTTCTGGAGGGAAACCCGACCCCCCATCTCCCTCCTCCCACTTTTTCCACCCTCTCTCCGAATCTTTCCAACCAAAATATCTAATTTTTCGGATTTGGACCTTCCCTCGCAAAAGTACCTCTCCGAAAAGATTACCCCCTCTTTCTGGCCAATCAACGAGCAGAAAAGCGAGTCGGATGCTTGTGAACCCACCTTAACCTCTCACCTTGACGTCCTCCATTTGTAATACCTACACTCCTTTCCTGTAGTGCCCCAATAAGGATATGCTAGTAACACCGGACAAGTAATTAATTCAAACCCTCTGGAATACACCCCACTCTGTTAATTAAAATGTATTAAATCCATGGTATTGTACCTCCGGCATATTAGTAAATTCAATCTATCGATGTTTATAGGCGATACAACCGGTGTAACTCCTGAGAAGTAGAAACTGCAGCTGCTCATGGCGAATAATACTCTTATTTGTCGTCCAATGACTGGTTTACGAAGTTCTCTGTTGCATGATTTGGCGTTAATGATAAGTACCTAACGACATATGTATATTATTAACTAGACTTGGAAGTGGTCGCAGATCAATATCTAAGGTAGGTTCCGATATATACCTACGCTGTATATACTCGTGCCTACCTCATTATAAGGAGTAGATGACATGCTCAGTTCTCGTCACTGCTCATTTGATTCATGGTTAACCAGATTATGTTTTGTGATGTATTTGATAGGTTGGCCGCAGAACGTATTTGCACCTAATTTCCTCCTCCATGCTACGATATAAGCATCAAGCTGTAAGACTTGTTAGGTGCCACTTACTTTCATACGAGATGGTTGTGGTTCCAAAATCATTTTACATTATAGACAAAATTTACTAGAAATATCCAAGGTGAAGGCGCGTTTTTTTTTCACTATTTGCTTACTACATTTTGTATTGACGACCGATTTATATTTAATTTTTTCGGGCTTACGTTATTTTTGATGTTTTGTTTTATTCTATATCGACAACATGAAACCACAGTACATTTTCAATTTCTACGAAAACATCCAGTTTTGTAACAAATCATTCTAAAGTGATCAAAGTTTTCTCAGCAGCTAAAATCGTATTGCACTCCTAATAAACTTAGTAATTTTGCGTTTTTGCAATGTGCGTTAACCCTGCTTAACTCAGATGTAGACCCTTCAATGAACGTGAATTCAAATTCACGCTTCGTGTTCAATTTTTGGTTCTTGTACGTCTTTCCTGATTCAGGTTTCCTAGAACGTACTTATGAGAACGATGGTACCTAAATTACGTAACTCCAATCATTGTTATGTCAATTCAAGTCATTTTGTCTCAATCAACGGGTTTCTTCTCCATCCTGAGAATCAACGATCCGACTGTTCATTTCCCGAATAACAGTGAATTTAATTCATAATTCCTGAGTAGGTGTAAATTAAATACCTTGTGGCGACACTACATATTATTTTCATCACTATTTACCTATGTAATGTTCCACAAGTTAGAACACTACTTCTCTTTATATTTTATACATATTTAGAAAGGTATTGATATATTTTTCCAATATAGCAATAATATTGATGAGTGATATGCTTAGTACCTAGTTTAGATTTAGTGCACACTGTTGCCAAAGGCCTTCCCTACGTTGGAAAATATATACCTACTTAGTCAAATAAAAATGTTTGCTTATCAGTGGTTTTATTATATTTAATATTAGATACCTGATCATCCACCTAGTTCATCTAACGGCAGTTTAATTTCTGGTGCCAAACTACATTTGATCTTATCGCTGATCAGAAACGAAAGGGAATGCGCTATACCTCCAAAACTAATTCCTTAGATTCTCCTTAATATGTGGGTGTCTTCATTTGAGGGTGCTCAAACTCGTCGCAACGTTGTAGTATTCGGGAATTTGTAATTAATTAGGATAAACCTTAAGGAGTGGCAGAACTTTGGATGTTGCCCAGTACGAAGAGGGTGTGGTGTCAAATTTGCGAGAAGTGGCAACACAGCGAAAAACCACTGAGCTTGCAGCCAGCAGCAGCTTTTGACATCACTACCCAGTAGGCAACAGAGGACCATTCGGAGGACTAGGGAGGCATCACAATGGCTCAACCCACTTGCAGCAGACAACTTCGACTTGTCGTCTTCCCAATTCCGTGACGCACTAGCCATTCGGTACAGTTGGGAACCAAGAGGGTTGCCAGTATGGTGCGACGGATGCGGGGGTCCCATGGATATGAACCATGCCCTCAATTGTATGAAGGGCGGCCTGATAAAACAGGGACACGACCTGGTTCGGGACGAATGCGCCAAAATAGCAAGCCTTGCATGGAACGGTGTTGTCACAGAACCAGAAAGTGCTAATGGCAGCCCCGGCCTGGTGGCAGACATGAAGGTTCATGGTGTGTGGGACCGTGAGAGACCTGCGTTTTTTGTTACCCGCGTTATAAACACTGACGCAGTCTCTTACACTTGCATGGACTGGCCAACCATCTCTCGCCATGCTGCCCAAGCCAAGCATGCAAAATACGAAAGAATAGCCGAAGATCTGAGAGGGTCTTTCACGCCACTCGTAATTTCACGACGAGTATGACGCTTTTCTCAAGAATGCGTCCCTACGCCTTGCCAACAGATGGTCCAAATCCTACGCTCAAGTGATGATGTGGACGCGAGTATAAACTCAATCCAGTCCATCGAGCAGTTTCCATGAGGCTAAAAGGCCCAAGGAAACAAGTCCGAGGACTGGACTGCAATTTGGCTCCCACAAGACTAACTCCTCACACATTTACGCTCGCACGCGCGCAAAAAAAACCCTTTGGCATAAATAAATTTCAATTTTTGGCAAACTTTTGGCATACCAATTTGAACTTTTGGCAACTCATTTTGAACTTTCGGCAAATCCATTACGTTTCGACAACTACTGAAGTCCTTGTCCACCTTCATTCCTTCTACAATGTTCAATAAAGTGTTTTTTCTCTCTTTAAAAAATTAGGATAAACTTCGCAGGGATCAATTTGATTTGTCGCATGCTCTATTACCTAATAACTAACGATACAGTGCTACCAACTTATCTGGTTAGCGTAGAGGAATTCCCTTAACACTAGGGTTGAGGTTCCCTACTCCTAGGTACAGGCATCTTCATATGATCCAGTTCACTCTTGAGACAGGTCTCCATGGGAGGTTTTGTCTTTTGACTGCCATTTCTTCACCACCCCCCCCCCCCCTTTTAAGATAACGATGAATGTGCGAAGGATTCATGTCAATCCTGAAGGCCTGGCGCTCATCGGCTTTGGGATCACTCGGGACAATCTATTTTCACGATTGCGAAGTGACGCGGATAACTCAGGGTGTCTCACCTTTCAGACTCGCCAGGAGCACTGGAGAAATCACCCTGTTGAGGTTGGAAGGTGTTAGGTGAAATAGGAGAAGATGGGCGGAGCCTCCGATCCAATACCCCCTTCAACCATGCCACAAAACAGCCAATGGCAGGAGAAGACTCACACCCGCCTTGACAAAAGGAGGCAACATGGATGCTAATCAGGTGTTGTATCTGTTATAGGGATGTCCGATACTTCAAAAGTATCGATATAATATCGTATCGATACATCTAGAAAGTATCAAAAAGTATCGATACGATACTTTCAAAAAGTATCGATATTTTGAAGTATCGATACTTTTTGATACTTCTAAAAAAATGTGTGAAAATGCCTTTTATGTTTCTCTCCATCAGTGTGAATAATAATCTCTCTATCGCGAGGATAATAATTAATATAGAATGAACAAAACAATAAATCACTCATTTTTTTGTTTGGGCACTTGTTTTTGTATTGCACTTAGTCGGGTTAACATTTTGGTGGTCCTTCCTAGATGATGGAGGAGAGCAGGTTATCATAATATGATTATGGTCGGTTCGGAGAGGCAGTCCTGAACGGTTCAGAGGGGCTTGGAGGAGCCCATTCACCTCTATCCCCTCCCCTTTTCAGTTCTGGTTTGGTTCCGAACTGTTCTGGACTGCCTCTCCGAACAGACCCATAGAGAGCTGGAGGTGGTGGTACATCATCTTTGTTTAGTTTGTTGATCTCCCAACAATCTACGTAGAGAAAGAGGTACCTACTAAAATTCGAGACTTTCATCTAATGTGAGAGATAAAAAATAGGTAGCATTTTGATCTAGTGTGAGAGGTAAAAAAGTATCGCCTCCGATACTGGAAAAAAAGTATCGATACTACGATATATATCAGGGAAAAAAGTATCGATATGTATCGATACTTTTTTCGAAAAGTATCGATACTTTTAAGTATCGATACTTTCGGGACATCCCTAATCTGTTACACCTTATTAATCAGATGCATGAAAGGAGGGTAATCCCATCCTGGCCAAAGTGCCACTTGCCTGCCCCTCAATTGAAGTTGGATTCATGGTGGCTGTGCTCAACCTTCTCAGTGCAGTAACTTCTGCATCTTCCAGGTAGTGGTGTGTTGAAGGGGGGCTTGGATAAGCACGCCTATCCCCCACCTTCAATATGAGTTTAACGAGCTTTCTAAAACCCTGGAACCAACACACTTAGTTGGAAGTGTGAGCTAGAATGTGCACCTCCACCTGTCGGTTTAAACGGGTACTTACACTGGTAAATAATATATTGATAGTGAGAACAATCCATCCTCCAAGGTGTGTGCTCCTCCCAGACTGCTTGAGTCAAGGGGAGACCACAAAGCTAAGTTTGAGGACTCTTCTAAACTTATTTTGGACCTATGTCCTCTCTTGCCGTTACCTCTTCTGAGATCCTTGTCTCTTTGTAACTCTCTACCTATTCAATTCAATGAATACAAATCAACAACAAAAATCAGGTGATTTAAAGACGAGCTCGAGTGCGTTCTGAGCTCTACTCGACAAGAATTGTCAATGTAAAATTTATTACAAAACTTATTTTTGAAGGCAAATCAAAACTCGACTTGAGTTTTCGATTCGTAAAAATCTCATCACCTTGAACTAGAGACTATGGATCTCTCATTGTGTCGATGTGAGAAAAGGTGAAGTTGGAAGATAGACTGGAATATTATCTACATAATTTAGTGAGGTTAGGTTTTCAAAAAAATGTAATTAATAGATAGATACGTGGTGAACAATAATTTAATGATTAATTACAGTAAAAATACAATAATATTTTTCTTATTGGAAATTGGTATGAAATTCAGTCCACGGTTCACCTGAGCGATAGTTTTTGGACTCTCATACCTGAGGATGCGTCAAGTAAATTTTCACTATTGCGATGCGCACAATAATTGGGAGAAACCAAAGTTTATCTACAATTATTCAACAAACTCACCCAAACGACATTTAACGATTTTCATACAAGTAGGTAAGTTTTCTACTCTGTACAGATCCAAAATCGTTATAAATTAAATTTATTTGGAACTAATTGAAATACTACGATCACATCATGTAAGTTCAAGTGAATCATGATTTATCCCCCCCAGTAAGAATGAAGGAACCTTGAGGAAAGGATGTGAAATCATCGAGGACTCAAGTAATTAAAAAATAATACTATATATTACACTTGGGGTTGTCTTAAGAGTATTTTTTTACAATTGGAAGGAGACCCCTAGACTTGAAGAAACTGTGTACTGTGCTTGGGCTGCTGCCTTGAGAGAAATGATGTGGGCTGCCTCGCGAAGACATTTCGTCAAAGGAAGAGCCTTTTCAAATAAAGGAATGGCCTTCAAGAGGTTTCCTCTGCAAAATAAAAAAAATTCAGGTCAGAGCGCAGCCTGTCGTTTCTAGCTATCACAATCGTTGTCATCTGCCCACTTTCACCAAACATTCGAAACGAGTTTAAACCAAGAGTGCCAAGAGATAATCGACGTTTAGCTATAAACGTCTTTCACCAGAGCAATTTACGAGTTTAAACTCCATCTCGAGGGGTTCGAGTTTAAACGGTCGAAAGTCGGCCTAATAAACTCCGAATGCTCGTTTAACTAAAAATTCAATATGGCCGCACAGAGAACATTTTTTATTGTTGTGAGATTTTGTGTGTTCTTGGAAGTGTTTTGTGTTTGGAAATGGATATGCCATTACAAATAATTTATGACTCGTCTGATGACGACGTCCCCAGGAGACGTCCGAGGAGAATCCTTCAACGTGTTCCACACTACCAAGACCACGGTCATCAAAGTCCTAAATTTGATTGATACTCGGCTAGAGTTCCTGACGAAATACCTTGTAAACCGGGAACAGATCGAACAGAAGAAAGGTCGTCCTTAACTTTCCTACCTTTATTAATACGAATTATTAACTAATAAAAAATTAAAAAGAACCGATATTGTATCAGAAGTAGGTGATTGGCAATAAAGAAATCAAAATGACTCGCGACGAACTCGTATCACTGAACATCACTGATAAAGGCGGTAATCTGCTGATAGCAAGCGCAGGAGTGGTTGTTGTTCGACGCTTCTATTGCCCCAAATGCGTCATAATGTCCAACTTTCGTTCATTTCACTAGACATTTCAAGATTAGCTAAGCTCGATTATCTCAATCGCCGTTTAACTTTGATTTGGGTTGGTGAAAGACGCTCGCCATCTTGCCGGGTTTATTCCTTCAGATCAACAATCAAGGCGTTTAGTTAAACGCGATTTGAACAACTTTTGGTGAAAGTGGGCCCGAGTAGATACAATTGATTTTTTTGGGAGGAAGGAAATTCAATTATAGTTGCTTTGTGGGTATATCACGTTCAGGACTCATATTGTAGACAAATTAATTATAATGTCTTGACAGTTTAAAGAGGATTCAAGTAACAACTTGAATGAAGCAACAGGAAGATAAGCGTGGCTTGATCTTTGAATCACTGATGGTGGGAAATGACTACGAATCTAAAGACATCTGTGATTCCAGACCAGTTGGTCGTTGGCCAATCAGACTACCCAATGAATCCGCCATTAAAGTGCAGATCGGAACTTGCTGTCCATGTAAACCACGCCTCACTCATTGGATATTTACTTATCAACATGGCGCCAAACTTCCTTAAAAGATACATTGGAAAATAATTGAATAGCTTGCTCACCTCTGAACCTCAACCGACGCAAGAGTTTCATAAGCGAATTCACATTTTGGATCCAATTTTATCGCCCTCTCCATTTCTTCAATGGAGCCATCCACATCTGCCTTCCATTGCAAACGAAGCAAACCTGAGTAACAAAATCACAAGAAAATCAATTTTGGTAACAACTTGCCTAGAACAAGGCATTTGAAGACTCTGCAGCAACTACTAGCCAACTACAAAATTGTTTTTGAGTCCAGAACTACCTATAGGTCTGCCACAGAAACTTTGCATCCCTTTGGCGCATTCTTCTGGAGATCCTAGAACTACTTATCTCTTATCATCACCTACGATAATGTTTTGGGAATTTCTCCCCTAAAAAGGGATTTGATTTCCCTCCTACTGCAGCTTGAAATTCGTGCATTTCCAAAATTGAAATTTCATGGCACTACACGAACATAAATTTCTCACGGCTCCAATTTCTGTGTCAAGGTTTGACCATGGAAGGTTGACTCGATCGTTATAGTTCGTGGATCCTCCACCTAGGGGGCGCCACACTGATACAAAGTTTCTGTGGTAGACCTATAGTAGGCACGTAGGTAGTTCTGGATGTTACTCGCATCACCACTAGATTGAGCGAGTACGTAAGAGTTCAAAATCAGTGTCAACTCAGAACGGCAATTTTGAAGTTGGCTCGTTGTTGCTGGAGGATCCTCAATTGTTACCAGAGATACAAAATAAACAACCAAGCGTTTGTAAAATTACCTTTATGAACGAGGATTGTAGCATTGCGAGGATCTGCTTTGATAGCTCTGTTAATAACATCTTCAGCTTTTTGGAATTCGTCGTTTTCGTTGTAAATCTACAAGTTAATGACCACGTCAATTAATTATAAAAAAGATTTTATACTTCATTAAGTACGTTGATCTTCAATAAAACATTTTGATAGGGTTGAGTATTGATTGTTGAAATTAAAACTACTTAACTTAATACACGTTTGAGCGTAAACAGACGCCATAGTTCGCTACAAAGATATCAATTTTTGATAGACGCTTAACAGAAAAATTCCATTTATGGGTGGTAGCTGTGACCAAAACTATCATAAGTTTTCTCGTCTCATGCAGCGTGACTCATCTAAGATTAATCATCCTCTTCGCAACGTAAAAAAGAGAGCAACGGTGATCTTCATCATTTTTACGAGGAATTGAACCTTGATACTGTTGAACACTGCGCAACCGGGTGCAATTGACACCAACTTTGTTTTTTCAAATCGGTATTCCTTTTTAGGACGTCCCACAGTAAGACTTGGGCGTCCTTATGCAATTGATTTGGGGTAAAGTTGGCAAACACACTGGCTAATCCATTTTAGACCATTCTGAATCCAAATCCGCGAAAAAACCTTGTATGTCTGTGTGTGTGTGTGTGACAAAATCTTGTGTTGTCTGCCCAGGCCTCAATTTCCAACCGATTTTCGTGGATCTTTTTTTATTCGACGCGGGAATCTATCTAGTTGTGCACTACGTCGCCGGAATCTCAATTTTTGCCTTTTAAGGGGGGAAAGGGGGGTTAATGCTCAAAAACCGAGCGTTTTCGGGCATAATCTTGTGTCGTCTGCCCAGGCCTCAATTTCCAACCGATTTTCGTGGATCTTTTTTTATTCGACGCAGGAATCTATCTAGTTGTGCACTACATCGCTGGAATTTCGAATTATGCCTTTTAAGGAAGTAAAGGGGGGGTTAGTGCTTGGAAAAACGTGCGTTTGCGGGCATAATCCTGTAAACTCTGCCAAGGCCTCAATTCCCAACCGATTTGCGTGTTTCTTTTTTTATTTGACTCAAATAACTTCCGAGTTGTACATGATTTCACCAGAGTACCAGAATTCGCAAGGGGAGGGGGCGAGTGGGGGGAAAAATATCCGATTTTAAAATATTTCGGTTCCTTAATAGCTTGTTAATTGTACCCAAGCTTAGAAATTGAGGAAAAATTCCCATTATACCTCCGGATTTTCATGAATTATTATCTGTACCACCATGGAACTAATAGTGGTGCCACCATGGTGCCAGGACACCATAAACCGCATATTTACTACTAACTAAAGAACATTACATTTAGTTAATAAAAATACTAAATACATTAATTGAATCGGTTTTTTGCTTACTAACTGGTTAAAATTGACCTAATGCTTATTCAAGGACGTCCCCTGGAATGCATGCATTACTCAACAATATGTTATATTGCAAATTTGGATTCTACGCAAAATTTCCTAATTTTTCGACTTTTTTCAGCGCAAAACCCGCATCGCGAGAGCGCAAAGTTGCGGAAATTATGGATTTTAGTAAACCCCAAGTGTGGTACATGAATTTCCGTTATTATTTCCATCGAAATATCAAAAATAATTTTTTTAAAGTGTTGTTGGATGCTGTTTTAGGGTCTGTTCGGAGAGGCAGTCCAGAACCAAACCGGAACTGAAAAGGGGAGGGGATAGAGGCGAATGGACTCCTCCGGGCTCCTCCAAACCCCTCAGGACTGCCTCTCCGAACAGACCATAAGTAGTAGAAATGCACTTATTAAGAACTCTGAGTAGATACCTGAGCAAGAAGCAGATAACCTTCGGTGACTTTAGGATTCTTTGACACCACTTCGTCCAAACTTTGCTTAACCGAGTCCGCTTTAATCTTGTCTCTGTTCTTCATTGCTAATTTATACTCCGCATACAATTTTTGAGTAAGTACAATCGTTGCTTTAGGGTTGAGGGTGTACGCTTTCTCGAACTGCTCGAGGGCTTCCTCGGTTTTATCATCCAACAGCAACATCTTGGAAATTTAAAAAAAAAACATTGAATAAATAACATGGAAATTGTAGTAATTGCAAAAAGATAACCAAAAGAAACCTAGAAAAGCCCGAGATATCAGGAATCCAACCCTAATTATTCAATTTTTTCTTCATCAAAAATATAAATTACTCTGATCTAAAAAAAAAGATAATGAGTCTTCCAATCGCTGAAGAAGCCACAAAAATTACCTGAGCCATCTGGTGGTAGATATCTGAGTTACCAGGATCGATTCCTATTGCTGTTTGGTAGTCTTCGTGTGCTCTTGCCATTTGGACATCTTGCATGAACAATCCTGCTCTCTTCAATAAAGCGCTTACTGCCACCTGAAGGAAGAACACAATATCATCGTTGGCGGCTAAACAGTGGCACGATCAAGTAAGCAGAATGTAGCTAGTAGTAGCTCAACTACTAAAGGGGCACTGAAGAAGACCTTATGTTATTGTTGGATGCCTAGGGCTACCCAACAAGGCAGAAATACATGATATATTTTCCTAAAGGTGCGATTTCCCTGGCGCGTCTGCGGCGGGCGATTTTGTCTTGTACCTACTCAGCCGCGCCGCGCTGTGTAACAACGTTTTCTCGAAGAGGCGCTTCCGAGTCTACCAAGGTAGCGGAAGCTTTGTTTTCACTTTTCAAGGTCAAATATGAAATATTTCAATGAAATATGGTAGAGCAAGAGTTCCAGAACCGCAGTTATTTCTGCAGTTTTGATCCGATTTCCATCAAATTTTCAGCGAGTGAAGGGCCAGATCGTAGATGGTCCCATATGAATTTAAAGCCCCCGTGCATGTCGGTGATGAGGAAGCTATGTGCCAGTTTAAGAGTATTGCTTGTGAGTCTACCAAGGTAGAGGAATTATTATTTTCACTTTTCTAGTATAAAAAAGTCCTCCAAATCAAAATTCCCACTCACATTTTACGTTTCTTCTTGAATAATTTTGGTTTCCGTGTTTGTCTTCTTCTTTGTTTTTGTCTGTCTGTAAGTTGGTCTGCGTCCGTAAATCCTTGTAACGAGCAAAACTACATGAAGTTAAGGTCCGAATTCACATTTTCCGGAATTGTGGATTCGGGACACTAGATGGTGAAAAATAACCATCATAGTTTCCGTTCGATTTCGATGGTACTTTCAGGGATTGTGGGGTTGAAAGTCTCGTTGGTTCCCTATAAATTCAAATTATTGAATTTTTGACAATAGATATTATGCATCGGATCATCTGTAACAATCGGGTTATGGATACGAAGTAGATAATTTAATGAATTTAATTCCTATATCCACTTTGGTCAAACGTGGGAAAAACGAAAAAAAACCATAACGACCTGAAAAACGGGTTGTAAACCAATGATGTTATTTTTATATATTTCTAAATTGTAAGAAATATTTTTGGAAAAATAGGTAGGTAAATTAGTTAAAAGTTTAAAATAATTTTGAACGAGATTTGAAATATCAAATTTATGAATACAGTACTTTTAGAAACAAAACGTAGCGTTTAGTACTTTTTGATAACAAACGAAGAGGGTATAGTACTTCTTGAAAACAAACGGATAAGAGACCGCCAGTGATGGATACAGTACCTTTTGAAATTAAACGGAATAGGTATTCACCCTCGTTTTTCTAGGGAATAGATTATCTTTTGCTACAAAACGATCGCATTTTTGTGAAGAACTACCACCCTAAAACCCCTGGAAAGTTATAACTCAATTTTGATAAAAATGGTCTTTAGTACCTACCATTAGAATCAAACTCCTCGTGTGCACTACATCCGCTTAGTAGACTTTTCAGGTGTGAAATAATATAAATTTCTTAGTACATAAACATGTCTCTCTTTTCAGAGGGTTGTGTATTCATGAGAAGAGAAAATGTTGGTTTGGTACTGATCTTCTTGTGAGTCCGAATTTGGCATACACGCCAGGCTCAATTCTGTAACTCAGTAAAATCAGAAAACATTGCGGGTTTGCATACCCTAGCCGCGAAGGCAGCGCGGTTGGACTGCTCACTAGACCAGTCGGGTCACAGCCGCGGCGGCTGTCATGTAGCCGCCCAGAAAGGCCCATATAGCCGCCGGCCGCGGCCGCGTCAGGGAAATCGGTTTCATCTAAAACCACTGAAGCAGTGGGGAGCGTCTGGTCGCGAGCCGCGGCCGCAGTCGCGCCAGGGAAATCGCACCTTAAGACTGCCATTAGATAAACAAGAAGGCCCGAGGGTATTACGGTGGGTACCTTCGGATCGACGGATTTAGCCTCCACGATTTCGGTGAGATCAGCTCTGGCAAGGACGTCTTGACTGGACAGAAGATGAATCGTTCCTCGAAGAAGTAGAGCTTCGTAATACGCGTCGTTTGGCTCGGAATTGTGTTGCTTCACTGAATTTATCTCGTTCGAACACAATGGAATCACATTTTCGTAGTCTGCGTTTCTCATAGCTTTTTTAGCGGCAGCCAACCCTCTAAAAAATACATAGACATTTTTTGACATCTAGGTAGGTACTGAAATTCTAATAATGTTCCGCAACTTCTTAAGGTGATAACGAATCATTAGAAAGTTTTAACCATCCTCAAAAGCGTGCCAAGGCCACAGAGGGGTGCTTAGCGCTGTTGGCTGTAGCAAAAGTCTTCTACCTGGCTGAATGCTCGATCTAACCAGGTTTCCATGGCTTTCCTCACTCATTAATGGTTTGCTAAAACACTGAAATAACATTTGAAGAACTTACGTGGCCTCGCCTTCGTCCTGACTCCCGTTTTCGGATGACGTCAAATACTTAGAAATAGGATCGTTTGAGAACGAGTTGAAATAATGTTTAATGAACTCAGACGAAGGAATGACAGCTGGTTTCACCTTCATGTACTTTTCAGCTTCTTCCAAACCTGAAATCGTATAACATAATATACAAGTCAAGAAGGGCTGATAAATGACAACAATATTGTTCCCATATAATGAAAAACATGGATTTTCTCATTAGTTTGGGTGTCATACAAAGTGAAAATTCACAGATATCGGAATTCCGTTGAAAACTGCAGAGGATGAGGTTGGGTGTTCACAGGCGTCCAGTTTCTGGCGGGACGTTATGGAGGGAAAACCGACCCCCCCCTACCACCACCCTCTCTCTGTCTCTTTCCGTCAAATATCTCATTTTTCGGATGCGGACTGTCCCTCCCAAAAGTGTCTCTCCGACAATATTACCCCTCTCTCTCCGACTCTTTCCATCTGTACTTGGCCAATCAGCGGGCAGAACACAGAGTTGGAAATGCAGAGTTGGACGCTTGTGAACCCACCTTAAGGCGTTACAAACAGGTGACTGCTTGGATATGTTGGATATCCACATCCATGGTTGCCCTCCTCCACGCTGTCATCTCCTGATACCAGGTGTTTCAAGACGCGATAAACAGTAACCCCATGCAACTACCTCCCAATTTAATTTTTAAAAGATTGTAAATCAACGCTTGCATTTACGAGTTTGAATGTGTTCCAAGCTCAAGCTGATTGCAACTTTCCAAGGTGCAATAGAAAGAATTATTTTGATAAACGTGTAATAAAACATGCTACTGAAAATTGCAGACCCTCCACATTAACGACTTCAGGAAAAAACCTAAAGTGATCTATATAGAAGGGTTGAGAAATCCCGCCCCCTGCTCCTCCCGATCGGTGGCTACAGCTTTCGTACAAGTACGCAACCACGAGAGACATTTTATGTAAGCGAAAATCATCAGAAATTTCCTCGTAACGCTCCCCGCGTGACGATTTTTCATTTATGTGCCATAGTAAAGACATAAAATGTCAAAACTAAGCAAATCAGATGAAAAATAATTGAACTAAAAAATAATAACACTTTTTGGACTATTTTCCGCAAACTTTTGATGAACATAATATGTAAGGATTTATTTTAGATGTACTTAAACTATTTCCACTAACGTTCTTCTTTTGAAATACATTCTAAAAGGTTTAATGAGCCTTAAAAAATACGGAAATAAATATTTTCCTGCTTTATGTAAAGGTGGTTCGAAAGAAGAAGAGTAGTTAGGTGTCATAAGTGGGTCGGAAATTCAGGTTTTTGACCTCAAATTTAGATTCAGCTCCATTGAAAACTTATATACTCCAACTTTTTGCCCAACGTTACAATAACATGTAACGGACTTACGCTGCGGGCGTGTGTGTGTAGTATTTTGTAGCATCCAAGAGATTCTCATTTCAGATAACGTTACTTTACGGTTCGATCGTCAGGAAAGGGTTTTATTTCTTCTCTGTGCATGGATACTTTTTTCAAAGATAGTTTCTTCAAGGGGACTTAATACGTCACACCCTGCTGCCAGCGTTCAAATCTTCAACTTTTATTAATTTATTTAATTTCATCTAAACACTTTCTCGACGAACAGACCCGATTAGCGTTATTTCTGAGTCCTACTCTTTTGAAAAAAATAAAAATAAAAATAAAAATTGACTGAATAACCCCATTATATTTCTACCCACTATAGATTCCTAAAACATACCCAACGATTTCAGAATCCGATCGGCGTTTTGAAGCTCTTCAGTGCTCGAGAATTGTTGCAAAATGCAGCAAGCTGTCACGTCTTCCATCGCCATCCGCAGATTGCCGAGTTTTTCGCACGCCTTGTAACGGCGAAGAAGTGCTTTCAAATAAGTCGGTTTTATCTTTATAGCTTCAGTGCAATTTGAAATTACAGCTTCCAGGTCGTCCTGAGAACAAAGAAAGTTTTATTTGAATACAACTAAGTGCGAAGCAGTGATCGTTACCCGAGGGTCTGGAATTTCTTTCTTTCTGTTTGTGATTGATCAGAAATGTCGAAGTTCGTATGATGGAAAAGAATCAAATTACCTGCCTAGTTTTGCTGCGATGGCCGAGTTCAGCAGTATTGTTGAGTCGGGCGATAAGCTGGCGGTATATAGATACGACTACTCATTGATTAAATCAAGGATTTCTTTCACCAATATAGACTCAAGTCCAGTAGGGGGATCGGTAGTAGCCACAATATCTCTCAAAGATAGACTACGCTCCAAATACCCAGAAGGTTATATCCTGTACACTGATGGGTCAAATATCGGAAGTAGTAGTGGATGCGGGTACTACGACCCACAAGCCAGAATCGGCCGAGCTTTCAAACTGCATGAATTCGCATCAAGTTTTACATGTGAAGCTGTAGCAATCAGAGAAGCCGTTCGCTACGCTACAAACAGAAGAGAGAGCTTGGTGATCATAATTACAGATTGTCGTAGCGTCCTAACTAAACTAAGTAACTGTAAACTGCTCAGCAATTACTCGCTTAGCAATTACAACACCATATTACTCGAGATCCTCCAGTTGATCGAGCACATGAGACTTGGGCAGAGAGAGCTGAAACTCGTATGGACAAGAGCTCACGTGGGTGTGAGAGGTAATGAGATGGCAGATTCCCTTTCCAACGAAGCCAGACGCAACAGGAATCCCCCTTACTACGATTCTACCTTACAAGGACATACCTTACAAGGACATACATGGTATACACCCATGCCCGTCAATAATTGTCAATTTAATAATTATTATTAAAAAAGAACTGGCAGAGTCAGTACGACAAGGCAGTGGTCGGGGAGCAGTATCGGCGGGAAAACCCTCGAGTATCTGTGAGGCCATGGAGTTCGAGATGGAACGAAGGCAAATAAGAGTAATTTGTCGATTACGATCCAACCATGACCTATGCGAGGCATATCTGCACCGAATCGGACAGCGCCTCACTCCGGAATGGAGCAGATGTCAAGATGGCTCCATAGAAACTCTGCAGCATATACTCATGGATTGCCCAACCTACGAGCATGCGAGGAAAAAGATGATGGATGACGTTACACCCCACTTAGACAATCCAGTACATTACTACCAGATTGTACACTCAAAACGCTTTCTTATATGGGTCATTTTCCCAGAAAGGGCCATTGTCCCAGAGAAGATTCCGAAAGCCCATTTATGATTTAGGCGTTTAAAAAAATTCTCCATAAACTATCAACTTTGTTCTACTTCGGGCAATCAATAAAATATGCACCTATTCACGCTAAAATATAGAAATTAAAGTTTAAACTGTTAAATGTCCAGTAATTTGCCATGTACGGACCCCTAGGTAGTCAACTAGGCTTGAACACTGTGAATCACCTATGAAAGAAGCAGCCTGAATTTGTAGTGATTCTTTATTGCATATACCTAGACATGAAAAAAATGGGTTTGCAGATTTTTTCAGAAGCAAATAAAGCGAGCAGGAGGATAAAATGTGCTTGTCCGGAGGTTTCTGTCTTTAATCTGCCTTTTTTGTGTTTTCGTATTTTGGCGGCTTTTTATCGTTTCCCGCGGTTTTACTACCACTGTAAGAGGTGAGGTTAGTCGTTAGGTTATCAAAGAAAGCGGCGGGAATCGTATTTCTTCTATGTGGAAGCGTGCACAAGTGGTTTCAGTTGCAAAAACGTGGTGTCACAGTCACCGTCTGTCTTTCATCTGCCCTCTGTGAAACGGTAAGAAATCGAAATTATTTTTTCTTTTTGGTCTCTAGTTCTTGTTTCTACCGAGCTGGTTCCAGGGATATGGTTACACTTCAGCAGAACAGCACCAGAACGCGGGAAAAGCTGAAAAACCTAAGTGCCACCCAGGAACTTGTGTCTTTCATCTGCCGATGATGGTGGCAGATAAAAGACTTTTTTCAAGTTGTTAATGATTTAATTTGAATTTTCCGTTGCAATTTAAAAACTACATTTTTCGACCTCAAAACTGTATTCAGCAACCGTAAAAATCCCCTGGTACCAAGTTTTGGTTCGAAAAACCGACAAATTGAGATTACTTGGTTACTTTCGGAGGTTTCTAGGTTGCTATCAGAAAAACCGTGTTCCACGTTGGTTTAACCCTTTTCTACAACTGTGTCCCGCCCTGGTTCAATTTTTGGAATAACTCCCAGTTCTCGCTACTCATGGAGATGGGGTTCCGAGTATTCTCCTTTACCCGGAAACCACGCCAATAGGTTTCTTTCGATAGGTTTTCTTCTTTAATTTTTAATTAATTAATTAAGCGTCCCACTGTGTTCTTTCGTCGAAATTCAATCAGTATGGTGTGAGGTTAATCCCTGATTTTTGGCAGAACTTGAGTCGAACTTAAAGTTTTCTGAAATCTTGGGATACCGATTGTCCCTTTCTAGGAAAATGACCCATATACACATCGATTTATTTTTTTATACATACGATTGGTGTAAAGATTTAATTTTTTTTTCGCTTTCAATTCTATTATTATTAATTTTTTAATTTTATTTTGTTCTAATAATCAATAAATAAAACAAACTTCATGGCTACTGCCAAATGCTGATACCAATTGAAGGAAAAAAAACCTGCCTAGAAACAAGGAACTGGATTTCGAAGAAAATAATGCTCAAGTATCTGCTTTACCAGACGAAGCTTTGGCTCTACATACTCCAAGAAGCTGTCAAGCATATAGATACGCTACAGCTGCCTTAAAGTGAATTTTACGTATTTTAAATCATTTAAGGATTCTATAAATTCATTAAATCCTTTCCTTGATGGCCTCTGAGGTTTTTACTCGCGAACACCCTCCACTTACCATTGCTTCATGAGCAGCCGCTCGGTTTTGGTACAGAGCTGACAAAAGGAACTCTTTCTCGCTGGAAGGACACAATTCTATCGCTTCCGAATAGCACCTGATAGCTTCGGAAAATTTCTTCGCTTTATACATAACGTTTCCATCTTCTTTCAATTTCAGTGCTTTTTGAAGAGGAGTCTGAAAGAAAAATAAGAACTGTCAAACAACCAGTAGTGAAAATTTAAGGCACTAGGTTTTACAGGAGAATACCCCTAAATATCGATTTAAAATTAAACTAATACAGTAGAACAATTAAAATGATTTCGTTCTGTGACAGGTTTACGATTCTAGGCTAATTTAATTACGTATCTCAACGAGTTACTTCATAGCGTATTCAAAATAAGCTTCTTACAAACCGAGTAAACTAGACACTCCAAACATCACTCAAGTAAAATCAACCTGTGAGATAGCAATATGATACTACTAGAAGGGAGTTATGAAATCGATACACAACTGACTCGAGGCACATGAGCCAAGGACAACAGGGATTTGCTTGAAGAGCAAAAAAAATCAAAAGGTTGATGGAAGAATTATTACCTCGGGCGAAGGCTCAGCGGGAATTTCTGTTTTTTCTATAGAATCAGTCTTTTCTGTTTTCCTCTTAGAATCTTGACCGTCCACTGAATCCGGCTTGGGCTTGTGCTTTCTCATGTAGTAAAACACATACCCCATCGCTGGCACTCCGATGAGGAGCGCCAGCATCACCCTCGACCACGATTGTTGGATTTGGACGACCTGACCATCGCCTGCCATCGTTAATGAAATTCGATAATTTTGCACTTACAAGTTTTTGGAGCACTACAGAGACCGACCCATTCAACAAAATGAAATAGAAGCCGCAAATGCCAAGAAGGAAAAATGACTACTGCGTTATCACTTGGAAGGCCAAAGTCTTTTATCATAATTCTGTAGAACATCGTTGCTTCGATAGATCTCGGAGTGACGTACCGCTATTAGGGATGGGTATCGTTATAAAAGTATCGATATTTTGTATCGATACAGTATCGTATCCGAGTATCGATATCCCAAGTATCGTTGGGCATGAGTATCGATATTTTTAAAATATCGAGTATCGATACTTTAGTGTCACAAACTATCAATATCATCCAATTTTCTCAAGAAAAATAATTTTTTCAACAACTTTTATTCATTTTTTACTATTAAGAGTCCAAACAGAGTGATTTTTTCCATGATATCGCTCAAATCCTAGAAGAGGGGTACAAGTCCAAAAATGTGATTTTCGGGAAATCGCTTTCAAAGTTTAACTCCAACAATTTAGTTTACACTCCAACAAATAGCTATATCTCCATGACAACACGTTTAATGTTAATGATATTTGGGGACAATGTTCCCGTACTAACGCTACTACAGCTCATGGGCCGAAATTATTCTTTTCGCTAGTGAGGAAGGAGTGGGGGGAATATTTTTGTCGAATTTCTTCGATTTTTGGTGTTGTTCCCTTTTTCGTGGACAATATTTCTTTATTTCAGAGATGTCACTTTTTTTTCATGGACGATTTTTATTCTTTCCCAGATGATTAATTTGGTTTCAAATGAGAATTATCATGACTTGAGATGTATAAAACGAGAATTTATTAGATTGGGAGTTGTCGGAAAAATAAAACAGATTGAAAACGGAAGATATTTATAATTCTGTCTCCAAAAATATTCTTAAGTAATTGAAACAGCTTCTTAAAATCTATAATCAAAGATAACCAACGTGTGATTTCGAGTTCAATCCCCCCCCCCCCCCCTCACACCATTCCTTCTTCAACGGTTTCAGTACAACCAGTACAACTTTCATCGGTAGTTTCGGTAGGTAGTCCGTAGGAGTAGATATTCAAGGTGAAACACACCAGTGGCACCACTAATTTGTTCTATGGTGTCAAAATGTATAGTTCATGAAAATACAAAGGTTTATTCATAAAGATTCAAAGCTTGGGTACCATTAATAAGCCCTAAATGAACCAAAATATCGAAAAATCGTAATTTTGTGAATATTATCCCTCCACTTGCCTATTTCTAATGATAATTTCAGTACTCTGGCGACTTAGTTAGTCAGTTAGTTATCTGGATGAACATTTATATTATAAATGTTATTTGTGCAACCCAAGAGTAATGACCAAAAAGCCTCATTTTTTAGCTCATGTTGAATTTTCCGCGAAAACAGTATCGATATTCGATATTTAGAAGTATCGGATCCAAAGTATCGATATCTAAAAATATCGGATAGTGCAGTATCGATACTAAACTATCGAGTATCGGTGCGAAAGTATCGATATTTTGAAATATCGAGTATCGATACCCATCCCTAACCGCTATTCGATCCTCCTCTCGGAGGAAGACTAACAAATCCAAGAATAATAAACCTCCTCAGGATTAATTAGATGCTAATTAATTTCTATAAAATTAAAATTAAGTTTATGATCAGTTATCAGGTAAATAAGTGGACAATTTGTTGATAAAATACTATTTTTTGAAAGGATAAATAAGTTTACCGTCATAGATCCTTCAACGAGTTGGCTCGTTTCCATTCGGGAGTGGCCGAAATTTCAGCGCCTGCCATTTTTGTGTTCGGAGGCAGTCCTTCAGCGTGACTGCGTAATCTTCTTTCGGTATTTTTGTCAAAAAAGCATGCACGTCGTAGAAAACTGCGTAGTAAAAGTTATCGTTTGATGGAAACTCGGAACATTTCGGACAATCAATCGTCGTCAGTTGAATAAGAAGATTTTCCAGTGCAGAATGAGCGTGGACGCGTATGGCCCGAGCTCCCAGTCGCTCACGTTTCTCGAGACCGAAGAAGCTGATATCATCGGAGCTGACACGCAAGGATCTCAATACGACTTCACAGATTTCACGATCCCTTCGCAAAGTCAGACGCAGCAATCGACGATCGAGCCTCCTCAGAATCCAATTCAGGTAGTATGATTTACGTAGTGATTCCTTTTGGAAAAGTGTGCCCTTGCGATTGCCCACCTAGTCTTTTTTCAGTCACCAGATTTTGACTAGACGGGGCACTTATCTCAGTTTCGTCACATTCTTGTAATTATTGCCAACGACTCAGCTGGTCACTATTTTTTCACCATTTCATTACCCATGATTGGGTGGAGAATGAGTCCACGTAGTACGTACTCACTTCCTCAATGATCCATAGGTAGGTACACCTACATCGGTACTTAGCCATATTATTTGTACCTAATTTGGTGCTCTCACTTCATGGACAAGTAACTCGACAAAAGTTGGCCTATATAAGTGATGTGGGTTTTTATTCTGCAGTTTAACGTTTTCATGTGAAAAAGATACTGAGTACTTATTTACTATCCATTAACGACCTATTGAATGGTTCTTGAGGCTTTACTACCTCCTATCTCGCTACCTACTGGTGGAGAAGATGCCCTCTATTCCAACTTGAGGACTTATCGTCGTGATTCCTGTTTTACGTTGTCGATTCCTCTAAATTTTCCTTGGTTGTTATTTAAACGGGTTCGTTCTTAGTATTTCGCAAAATTGAAGGCGCAAAAACTTGAAAAGTTGTACCTAAATTTGAAATTTCAAAGGATTTTAGAAATTTATTAGTGCACGGCCGTAGGGAATTGACAAACTGAAATATTGCCACCTGAATCATCTAAATCGAACAATAATTGCCAAAGAAAAACGGGAAAAACCACTGAATAAACGGGTTTTTCCATATTTTTCTGGCAATTGATGTTCGATTTTGATGATTCCAGCGGCAATATTTCAGTTTGTCAATTCCCTACGGCCGTGCACTAATAAATTTCTAAAATCCTTTAAAATTTAGGAACAACATTTCAAGTTTTGCGCCTTCAATTTCGTGAAATACTGACCCGGAACGAGGAACGAACGGTGACCGACTGAGACAGGTGCTGGTCGATGGCAGTGTTGCCAAACGTAGTTCACCAAAAACCCCAGTGTGACTCCAAAAAACCCCTGAAATCCCCCTGAACCACAACAAAAAACCCTGGAAAAACCCCTAACACAAAAATGGGGAGAGAACAATGGAATAAATAATTAAAAATGAACAGAAATAAAATATATTCAAGAAGCAAAAATATAAAATCAATTGAACGAGCCAATGCCTATCTATAAAGAGTGGCTAGGTATCTGTTAAAATATTGCTATGCATCAAGATGAACATTTTATCTTAGCATTTAATTTTATCACCAAATGAACAAAAATCAAATAAACGAGCAAATATCAATAAAACGAGGGAATATTTATAAAAATATAGCAATATGTCAAGATACAAATTTTATCTTACCATTAAATGATAAGCAAGGGGGCTTAAATGATAAGCTACACGTCAAAACAATCCACATCGATACTATCTAAAGCTAGATTTAATTCAACTTGGACATCTTGGGCTATGTGGTCGTACATATGAGAATTGAATTTTGATAACATTTTGTCATTCGGCTCAAATTGCACGCAAGTAATTCCTTGTTTTTTCAAATAATACCTAAGTGCCAAAATGGACTGCACTACTTCCAGAGATAGCCTATTTCTCAATTTATTTTTAACAGTATTATAAACAGAAAATGCTCTCTCAACAAATGCATTGGAAATTGGGAGCGACAGCAATGACAGAGCAAAAGAGGCAATGTTCCGGAATCTCGGGATTTTTGCGCTGTCAACGTCAAAGTACACATTTGCCCAAAATTTCTCGGCAGTACTAATGTCGTCCCATTTTTTATCTGACAAACTTGACCATTCCTGCTCGCATTCAGCAACGTTAAATCTTTTGAATTGGGTCAAAAGGTCGGAAATTGAGGTTTTGCCTTGAGAGGTCGCACTTTCGGGACGAAAAAGATTTATGTTTTTGAGGATTTGAAGGTTTTTTGGTAGCCTTTCTTGGAGCTGAGAGCAAAACAAAGCCAAAAAGTTCATGCATCTTTTCCTGACATCCTCTTGTTCACTCTCTTTTAGTTGTTTGGCAAGCACTTCAAAATCGTACCCTAAATACGTAGCTTGAACATGCATGAGGTGCTGGGCAAAGGGAAACGTCACCAGTTGAGAGTCTGGGATTTTCTCAAGTTGGGCAGGAACAACGATTTTCTTGAGGAACGACTTGAATAATAACATGAGATCCTCGAAAAGGATGAAAGTATCTATGCTGTCACTTTGGAACAGTTTGTTCGTTTTACAGATCGGAGTGAGGGTGAGCTTCAAAAACACGAGGAAGGCTTTATATGCAGGAATGTCCATTATACTCAAAATTTGTTCTGCGGAGTAACATTTGTCGTCAGTGACAGCTTTACGAAAAAAACACCTCAGCTCATCCCACTGCTCGAGGACTACTTCCACTGCAGCTTCTCTTGCCAACCACCTAGTTCCTGCCAGCTTCGGAATTTTTCGGGGAACTTTAGCTCGGTAAACCTCGCAGAATTTTTGATAATCCTGCAATCTTTTAGGACTGAGCGAAAAATAATTGTGACATTCCCGAATTAAAAATTCCAGCTGCCTTGGAAGTTCTTTGCAAGCTCTCTCAGCACACAAGTGCAGCGAATGGCAAACACATCTGACTAGGACCAAGTCAGGCACTTCAGTCAGCAGGAGAGACGACAGCGAATTGTGAGCCCCGACCATTACATTCGCTCCGTCTGTGCCTATTCCTATAAGATTTTTTATTTTCAAGCCATCTATTTTCAGTTGATCCTTAACGACATCAAACAACCCCTGGGCCGTGCAGTTTTGCAGGGAAATAATTCTGTAAAAAGTAGTTATAACTTCCTGCCTTTTTGTAGAAAAATACTTTATTATAAGGCACAGTGTTTTACACGTAGTTACGTCCGTGCTTTCGTCAATGATTAGGGAATAATTTACATCTCCAACATCTTCTACCAAATCTTCAATTAAACAAGGACCGATGATGTTTTTAATTATCATAGTACATTTCGTCCTGTGCAGCTTGATTTTTGCGAGTGAGATGGAGGAAGGATCTAAGCTCTGAACTAATTCGCTCAAGTGATTAATACATTTCATTGAGCAATGTTCCGCGACGAAAGCGCTCAATCTCATTTCAACAATCTTAACTTGTTTTGGTTTCAAACACAATGGAGTAAGAGGAGGAATCGAAGACAAGGTCCGCGTAAAATTCATCTCCCGCAAGTGTTTTCGAGTTTTGGCGTGGGCGACGAGGTCTTTTTTGTGAGCCTTGAGGGAAGTTTTGCAATAACTGCAGTAAGCTCTGCTTGGATCATTTTGGTCTCTAGAAATCCAATCTGTGAATTGAGCCAGAACAAACAAAGGTCATTACGGAATTCAAAGGGAAATCTACTTAACACCTGCCTAGAACATTCAAAAAATTACTCACCCTTCAGCAATGGATCTTTCTCCCACACCTTCAAGTAAGCCTGAACAAATTTTTTGGAGGAACAGCTTGCCATGGTACCTACGTCGAATAAAACTGATGACTAAAGGCAACAGTTTGGTTATTGGTTTTCACTATCCAAAACTGACTAAGTAAAGGCAACTGTACGGTTTTCACAAAGAAGATTGATCTTGGACGGAGCTGGTGGTTGTAGATAACTTATAAAAGAGTAATATTATGATAGGTCAACGTGAAAAACTGGTGAGGTTGAAGTCCGAAAATTAGGATGGTTTGTGATGACTCATTCATCAGATTTGTTGTTGTTGTGCCACCCATGGATAGTATAATAGGGGATGCGGTTCCCGCGCAAAAATGTTGCTGTGCAAATCATCCATGTGCCACCCTCAGGCTTATGGATGTTTTTATGGTATCCTACATCCATGCTTAGCTCTCGCAAGGGACAGCTCAAAAGCTAATTTCCAATGTTCGAAAAACCCCGTTTCCCCCCAAGACTAATTTAAAAAACCCCCCAAAAAACCCCTGACTGGTTTTCGATTGCTCCTCAGCCTAATTTCGATTTTAATATTGTAATCGATGTTGAATCTCGATCTCTATTGATTTCTTAACGGACTGCTACCTTCAGTTCCACGATCGATGGGATATTTTTCGATTACCACTAGAAGTAGAAAAATCGATTTTCTCGAATATTTTCGTCTGTGAGGCATATAAAAAAATTCCTTATATGGTTTTGCTCCTCAAAACCTCATGAGTAAGAATAAATTGTTTCTAAGTCTTTGAATGTTGTGTTCTGCGTGTTGTCGAGTGAGGGCGATGGTCCTCTCAATGCGATGAATTGTTCCTAGCCTGAATCCTACTCAACGGAGAGATTGATCCGGCGGGAGGCGGAACATTTTCCTAGTCAGGCCTACTGTTCTGAAGAGGTCTCTAAGGCGAGCTAGAGGTTCAGCGCCTTTATGGGGCAAACTCGGGGTGTGTTGGTCCAGGTATTTCCCTGGAACAGTTCCAATGGTTACGGTGACAAAGATGTAACCATTCCAAATTACCGGTACAGTTCCATTACCGGTACATGCGATGAAATCCCACTCACATGGCATGGATGAAGCAGGCAGTCAAATCCCTATCACCCTTCTTCCATGCTTATGATCTCAACTTGCAATACAATAGCATCATTTTCCTTGACAATTCGCTAAAAGGAAGGAATTTTAACAAGTGTTACAAAGAGGCAATTTATTATAAATAATAGTTACCAAACAATTCAAGGAAAGAATAATGACGTTGCAGTTACATGAACTTAACATGACAATAATAAATTAATAATACTGGAGACAACTTCCATGCTAACCAGTCCAGAAGATCCCTTCCCGCTCAAGAGCCATTCCATGTTACTATTACATTCTCAGTCCATGGAAATAGTAAGGGCGCTTCCAGGTACAACATGGAACAGAACTGAGAACAAGATCCATGCTTACCGGTCCAAAACCCTTTCTGGTCCAGAGCCATCGAACCATTCTCCATGATATCTTATCGGTCAGGTTCCATCCTTACCGGTCCAGTTCCATCCTCACCAATAGGAATGATCTCTTCCTGGTCCAGAGCCATTTCAAGATATCTTATCAGTCAGTGGAACTGGACCGGTAAGGGTCGAGTTTTCGTGACTGCGTGGAACCGTTCCAACCTGATACTCGGTTCCACAGTCCCGGTACAGCTGTACCGACACACCTCTAGGGCAAACCATTCCCTCGGAAGAACTGGGGCTGTAGGTAATACGAGAAATGATAAGTCGGATAGACGAGGTACGAATGCATGTAGGAAGACCCCTCAGTGTGGCTTATATACTCTAGTTAGTATGGTGAGGGGAGAGTGGAAAAAAGGTGACGTGTTTTTTTCCCTTCCTCACTTCACCCATGTTAGTGACGACTCATGCCTGCTTGGGGTTTTCCTACGCGTCACTTTATTGGAGAACTGCTGACTTGAAATGTATGACATTACATTGAACTTTGGAGGAAGACGAAGAAACTGTCAGGAAAAGGGGTGTTTTCTGTAGAGGTTGGAGCTGTGCGGGTCTAGTCGCATTACTCATTGTTTCTGGAGGCGCCGAGCAAAATTCCTCGCCTGGGCAGGTAATCAAAAAATTAATTTGACGAAAGAAAAATGCAATTTTTTGTTTTGTCATAATTTTGCGCAGAAACAATGGAAAACTTACATTAGGCGCTGTTTTTCTCGAAAAAACTTTTCAGAACACGGTGAACCTCGTGAATGGGCTCCCGCAGCGAACGTAGAACGCTCATTGCTAGTAAATCGGAATTTCGTGAAACTGAGAGCTGTTTAATGGGATGGATATTGGTGAAACAAAAAGCAACTGGAAACTAATCGACTTATCGGTGACTTATCTAATTCTATTTGTTTTTTATCATGCTGCAAGGGGTTTTAACCGTGACAAGCTCCGACTACTATATATGGCCTTAGTACAATCAACCATACAGTATGGTATTGTGGCATGGGGTGGCACCTTTTCAAGTCACTTAGAGAAAATCCATGTCTTACAGAGGAGTGTTATAAAGATTATTATGAGGAGGGGACGCCTATATTTCAGTGAAAAACTGTTCGATGAGTTTAAGGTTTTTAGCCCAAGTCAACTGTTTTTGAAATCGCTTCTCATTCAGTATCATAAAACCCCATCCATGGTTCAAATAAACCAGCATCATGAGTATGATACCCGATTTACATCATTGGGAAATGTGGCTGCCCCTAGACCCGCACTCTCTCACTACCAGAAGTCCCAGTTATATTATTTTTATTGTTCATCGAGCTCTGGATTCCTCCCTCAAAACAACACTGTTACATCATCGAACATGTTTCAAGAAAAAAATCGTTGAATGGACACTTAGATTAGGAAGAGAAGCTGCAGAAAACATAATTCTTAGCGCGTATAGATAATGTTATTTAGGATAATTTCAAAATATTGAACTGAAGTTGTGTAGTTGTAAATATGAATAAGGAGGCAACGAAGGTATTTAGTTACAATGATTTGTTTCGTATGGTTTCGTATTTCTCTCATTTTAATTTTTATGTTTCTTCATCTTTCAACCTGAAATTGTTTAGTTTGGCACCACTCTTGCAGGGTCCTACAGAGTCTCTTTCCCCGCAAAAGAGTTGTTTTTGTAGAAGAATAATATTTTCATTTAAATATTATATTAATATGTAACTATTGTACTTACCTATTATATGTCACAACTGAACAATCTCCATTTCACTCTCACGTTGGAAACGAGTGAAAGGGCGATTAATCTCTCTAATTTCCTCTTAACTTTTTGGTTCTGGGCGTTGAGTATTTTCGGATTGTAGATTTTGAAAGTTCTGAATCAGAATGATTACCTACCCGTTGCGGAGCAAAGTCAAAAAAATAAAAGTAATTATGTACGACATTTTTTCGTTTCTTCTGAGAGTTCTTGAATGTTGGCGGGTGCGGAACCGCTCATATGCTAGCAGAAATGTCGATCAAAAAGTAGGTAGACGAATCGCTGGAATACAGTGCAGTCACTGTTATTATCAGGGCAACTGAAAAATCATAAAATTACTCACAGACTTTTACATTTTGGTTCATCGAATCTTTTTCTTTATTCAGAGGGTCCAAATACTGCTATTTTTTCACATATTTTTCTTACCGTTTGGCACGGTACCACCACTACAGACCACAGATAACTAACTACCTCACACTTTATCATCGGTACAACCGAGACAAGTTAACACTTTCAGCCCGGCACTATATTCATAGAATAACGCTTCTGAAGGGATTTTAACTTGAAATTGTGTTATGAGTTGTGTGTTGCCATAAGGATTCGGCCGTCAGAGGCAAAGCTAAGCGCGTTGCCGTATGGTAACGCCCGCGCTGAGTGTTGAGTCGGAAAGACTCAAAACCAAATTTCTGAAATCATATGCCAAAATCGTGTCCAAGGTTTTATGGTGAAGATTAGTACCAACTTCTATTGAGATAGTTTGTTGAATCTTGTGTGGTAAATCCCAAACGAAAACCCTTGAACACAGCCACCACAAACATCAGACCTGTGTGAAATGGGCCATAGACGCCCAGCCATAGATTTAAGGCGCGCCTAGACTGACCCGCAACACTTCCCGAGCCGCGCGGCCACATCATTCCCTTCTTATTCTTCCTTATCCTTATTCTTCCTTATCCTTATTCTTCCTTATACTTCTTATTCGCCCAACTTCTCGAATCCATCAAAAAACGAATCTCCACTGAAATGTTCTTAATGTGGTTCTGTAGCAGTTGTGATGACAGAACCTCGGCAACTTCGAAGACCGATTACTTTTTTTAATCGAAACTCCCACCCACCATTTTTCAGTAGGTATATTGTTGAGTATATGTTACTCTGACATCCACCAGAGTTTGGAGAGATTTGAAGATGACTATTTTTTGTAAAGTGCGAAAGTGTTCGAAATTTCTCCTGAAATCAGCTATCACCCCAAATCGGGCGTTCATAACTTTTCTCCTATTGATCCAGGATCGACCAAATTTCAGTATAATGTCCACCAGTTATATAAGAAACATATCCCAGAATTTCGTGCATGTAGCTCAGTCGTAAGTACCCAGCCATAGATGATTTGTGCGAGAAAACGTGTGTTGCGGTATCGGAACAGGTGGCACACCAACTTCTTACATCCATTTCTTTTTTTAATAAAAATTCCCACCCACCATATTCTAGTATAATGTTGAGGATGTGTTACTCTAACATCCACCAGAGTTTGGAGCAATTTGAAGATGACAATTTTTTTTAAAGTGCGAAGATGTGGTTCTGTAGCAGTTGTGATGACAGAACCTCGGCAACTTCGAAGACCGATTACTTTTTTTAATCAAAATTCCCACCCACCCTTTTTCAGTATATTGTTGAGTATATGTTACTCTGACATCCACCAGAGTTTGGAGAGATTTGAAGATGACTATTTTTTGTAAAGTGCGAAAGTGTTCGAAATTTCTCCTGAAATCAGCTATCACCCCAAATCAGGCGTTCATAACTTTTCTCCTAATGATCCAGAATCGACCAAATTTCAGTTTAATATCCACCAGTTATATAACACACATATCCCAGAATTTCGTGCATGTAGCTCAGTCGTAAGTACCCAGCCATAGATGATTTATGCGAGAAAACATGTGTTGCGGTATCAGAACAGGTGGCACACCAACTTCTTACATCCATTACTTTTTTTAATCGAAATTCCCACCCACCATATTTTAGTATAATGTTGAGGATATGTTATTCTAACATCCACCAGAGTTTGTAGCAATTTGGAGATGACTGTTTTTTGTAAAGTGCGAAGATGAGGTTCTGTAGTAGCTGTGATTATACAACCTCGGCAACTTCTAAGACCGATTACTTTTTTTAATCGAAATTCCCACCCACCATATTTTAGTGTAATGTTGAGGATATGTTACTCTAACATCCACCAGAGTTTGTAGCAATTTGGAGATGACTGTTTTTTGAAAAGTGCGAAGATGTGGTTCTGTAGTAGCTGTGATTATACAACCTCGGCAACTTCTAAGACCGATTACGTCTTTAAATCAAAATTCCCACCCACCATTTTTTAGTATAATGTTGAGGATATGTTACTCTAACATCCACTAGAGTTTGGAGAGATTTGAAAATGACCGTTTTTTGCAAAATGCGAAAGTGTTCGAAATTTCTACCAAAATAAGCTATCACCCTAATCGGGCGTTCATAACTTTTCTCCTATTGATCCGGAATCTACCAAATTTCAATTTAATATCCACCAGTTATATAAGAAACATATCCCAGAATTTCATGGATGTAGCTCAGTCGTAAGTACTCAGGCATAGATGATTTGTGCGAGAAAACGTGTGTTGCGGTATCGGAACAGGTGGCACACCAACTTCTTACATCCATTACTTTTTTTTTAATCAAAATTCCCACCCACCATATTTTAGTATAATGTTGAGGAAATTCTTCGAATTTAGTTGGTTCATCGAATTTAGTTGGTTCATCGAATTTTGTTGGTTCATCGAATTTTGTTGGTTCTTCGAATTTAGTTGGTTCATCGTCAATAGTCATCGTCAAATCTCTCCAAACTCTAGTGGATGTTAGAGTAACGAATCCTCAACATTATACCAAAAAATGGTGGGTGGGAATTTTGATTTAGAAAAGTAATGGATGTATGAAGTTGGTGTGCCACCCGTTCTGACGCTGGTAAGTGTTGCGGGTTAGTCTAGGCGCGCCTTAAATCTATGGCTGGGTACTTACGACTGAGCTACATGCACGAAATTCTGGGATATGTTTCTTATATAACTGGTGGATAATATACTGCAATTTGGTCGATTCCGGATCGATAGGAGAAAAGTTATGAACGCCCGATTTTGGGTGATAGCTGATTTCAGTAGAATTTTCGAACACTTTCGCACTTTACAGAAAATAGTCATCTTCAAATCTCTCCAAACTCTGATGGATGTTACAGTAACATATCCTCAACATCAGACTAAAATATGGTGGGTGGGAATTTCGTTTAAAAAAAGTAATGGATGTAAGAATTTGGTGTGCCACCTGTTCTGATACCGCAACACACGTTTTCTCGCACAAATCATCTATGCCTGAGTACTTACGACTGAGCTACATCCATGAAATTCTGGGATACGTTTCTTATATAACTGGTGGATTATATACTAAAATTTGGTCGATTCCGGATCGATAGGAGAAAAGTTATGAACGCCCGATTTTGGGTGATAGCTGATTTCAGTAGAATTTTCGAACACTTTCGCACTTTACAGAAAATAGTCATCTTCAAATCTCTCCAAACTCTGGTGGATGTTACAGTAACATATCCTCAACCATATACTAAAAAATGGCGGATGGGAATTCTGTTTAAAAAAATTAATCGCTGTAAGAATTTGGTGTGCCACCTGTTCTGATGAACCAACTAAATTCTCGATGAACCAACTAAATTCGATGAACCAACTAAATTCGATGAACCAACTAAATTCTCGATGAACCAACTAAATTCGATGAACCAACTAAATTCGATGAACCGACTAAATTCTCGATGAACCAACTAAATTCGATGAACCAACTAAATTCTCGATGAACCAACTAAATTCGATGAACCAACTAAATTCTCGATGAACCAACTAAATTCGATGAACCAACTAAATTCGATGAACCAACTAAATTCGATGAACCTACTAAATTCGATGAACCAACTAAATTCTCGATGAACCAACTAAATTCGATGAACCAACTAAATTCGATGAACCAACTAAATTCTCGATGAACCAACTAAATTCGATGAACCAACTAAATTCTCGATGAACCACTAAATTCGATGAACCAACTAAATTCTCGATGAACCAACTAAATTCGATGAACCAACTAAATTCGATGAACCAACTAAATTCTCGATGAACCAACTAAATTCGATGAACCAACTAAATTCTCGATGAACCAACTAAATTCTCGATGAACCAACTAAATTCGATGAACCAACTAAATTCTCGATGAACCAACTAAATTCGATGAACCAACTAAATTCTCGATGAACCAACTAAATTCGATGAACCAACTAAATTCTCGATGAACCAACTAAATTCGATGAACCAACTAAATTCTCGATGAACCAACTAAATTCGATGAACCAACTAAATTCTCGATAAACCAACTAAATTCGATGAACCAACTAAATTCGATGAACCAACTAAATTCGATGAACCAACTAAATTCTCGATGAACCAACTAAATTCGATGAACCAACTAAATTCTCGATGAACCAACTAAATTCTCGATGAACCAACTAAATTTTCGATGAACCAACTAAATTCGATGAACCAACTAAATTCTCGATGAACCAACTAAATTCGATGAACCAACTAAATTCGATGAACCAACTAAATTCGAAGAACCAACTACATTCTCGATGAACCAACTAAATTCTCGATGAACCAACTAAATTCTCGATGAACCAACTAAATTTGATGAACCAACTAAATTCGATGAACCAACTAAATTCTCGATGAACCAACTAAATTCGATGAACCAACTAAATTCGATGAACCAACTAAATTCGATGAACCAACTAAATTCGATGAACCAACTAAATTCGATGAACCAACTAAATTCTCGATGAACCAACTAAATTCTCGATGAACCAACTAAATTCGATGAACCAACTAAATTCTCGATGAAACAACTAAATTCGATGAACCAACTAAATTCGATGAACCAACTAAATTCTCGATGAACCAACTAAATTCGATGAACCAACTAAATTCGATGAACCAACTAAATTCGATGAACCAACTAAATTCTCGATGAACCAACTAAATTCTCGATGAACCAACTAAATTCGATGAACCAACTAAATTCTCGATGAACCAACTAAATTCGATGAACCAACTAAATTCGATGAACCAACTAAATTCTCGATGAACCAACTAAATTCGATGAACCAACTAAATTCGATGAACCAACTAAATTCTCGATGAACCAACTAAATTCGATGAACCAACTAAATTCTCGATGAACCAACTAAATTCGATGAACCAACTAAATTCTCGATGAACCAACTAAATTCGATGAACCAACTAAATTCTCGATGAACCAACTAAATTCGATGAACCAACTAATTCGATGAACCAACTAAATTCGATGAACCAACTAAATTCTCGATGAACCAACTAAATTCTCGATGAACCAACTAAATTCTCGATGAACCAACTAAATTCGATGAACCAACTAAATTCTCGATGAACCAACTAAATTCGATGAACCAACTAAATTCGATGAACCAACTAAATTCGAAGAACCAACTAAATTCTCGATGAACCAACTAAATTCTCGATGAACCAACTAAATTCTCGATGAACCAACTAAATTCTCGATGAACCAACTAAATTTGATGAACCAACTAAATTCGATGAACCAACTAAATTCTCGATGAACCAACTAAATTCGATGAACCAACTAAATTCGATGAACCAACTAAATTCGATGAACCAACTAAATTCGATGAACCAACTAAATTCGATGAACCAACTAAATTCTCGATGAACCAACTAAATTCGATGAACCAACTAAATTCTCGATGAAACAACTAAATTCGATGAACCAACTAAATTCGATGAACCAACTAAATTCTCGATGAACCAACTAAATTCGATGAACCAACTAAATTCGATGAACCAACTAAATTCGATGAACCAACTAAATTCTCGATGAACCAACTAAATTCTCGATGAACCAACTAAATTCGATGAACCAACTAAATTCGATGAACCAACTAAATTCTCGATGAACCAACTAAATTCAATGAACCAACTAAATTCGATGAACCAACTAAATTCTCGATGAACCAACTAAATTCGATGAACCAACTAAATTCGATGAACCAACTAAATTCTCGATGAACCAACTAAATTCGATGAACCAACTAAATTCTCGATGAACCAACTAAATTCGATGAACCAACTAAATTCGATGAACCAACTAAATTCTCGATGAACCAACTAAATTCTCGATGAACCAACTAAATTCGATGAACCAACTAAATTCTCGATGAACCAACTAAATTCTCGATGAACCAACTAAATTCGATGAACCAACTAAATTCGATGAACCAACTAAATTCTCGATGAACCAACTAAATTCTCGATGAACCAAATAAATTCGATGAAGCAAATAAATTCTCGATGAAGCAACTAAATTCGATGAACCAACTAAATTCGATGAACCAACTAAATTCTCGATGAACCAACTAAATTCGATGAACCAACTAAATTCTCGATGAACCAACTAAATTCTCGATGAACCAACTAAATTCGATGAACCAACTAAATTCTCGATGAACCAACTAAATTCGATGAACCAACTAAATTCTCGATGAACCAACTAAATTCGATGAACCAACTAAATTCTCGATGAACCAACTAAATTCGATGAACCAACTAAATTCGATGAATCAACTAAATTCGATGAACCAACTAAATTCTCGATGAACCAACTAAATTCGATGAACCAACTAAATTCGATGAACCAACTAAATTCGATGAACCAACTAAATTCGATGAACCAACTAAATTCTCGATGAACCAACTAAATTCGATGAACCTACTAAATTCTCGATGAACCAACTAATTCGATAAACCAACTAAATTCGATGAACCAACTAAATTCGATGAACCGACTAAATTCGATGAACCGACTAAATTCGATGAACCAACTAAATTCGATGAACCAACTAAATTCGATGAACCAACTAAAATACCATAAACATATACCAAAAAGTAATGGATGTAAGAATTTGGTGTGCCACCTGTTCTGATACCGCAACACACGTTTTCTCGCACAAATCATCTATGGCTGGGTACTTACGACTGAGCTACATCCATGAAATTCTGGGATATGTGTCTTATATAACTGGTGGATAATATACTGAAATTTGGTCTATTCCGGATCGATAGGAGAAAAGTTATGAACGCCCGATTTTGGGTGATAGCTGATTTCAGTAGAATTATCGAACACTTTCGCACTTTACTAAAAATAGTCATCTTCAAATCTCTCCAAACTCTGGTGGATGTTACAGTAACATATCCTCAACATTATACTAAAAAATGGTGGGTGGGAGTTTCGATCAAAAAGTAATCGATCTTGGAAGTTGAGGAGGTTCTGTAATCATAACTACTACAGAACCACATGTTAGCACTTTACAAAAAATAGCACTTTTCAAATCTCTCCAAACTCTAGTGGATGTTAGAGTAACGAATCCTCAACATTATACCAAAAAATGGTGGGTGGGAATTTTGATTTAGAAAAGTAATGGATGTATGAAGTTGGTGTGCCACCCGTTCTGACGCTGGTAAGTGTTGCGGGTTAGTCTAGGCGCGCCTTAAATCTATGGCTGGGTACTTACGACTGAGCTACATGCACGAAATTCTGGGATATGTTTCTTATATAACTGGTGGATAATATACTGCAATTTGGTCGATTCCGGATCGATAGGAATAAAGTTATGAACGCCCGATTTTGGGTGATAGCTGATTTCAGTAGAATTTTCGAACACTTTCGCACTTTACAGAAAATAGTCATCTTCAAATCTCTCCAAACTCTGGTGGATGTTACAGTAACATATCCTCAACATCAGACTAAAATATGGTGGGTGGGAATTTCGTTTAAAAAATGTAATGGATGTAAGAATTTGGTGTGCCACCTGTTCTGATACCGCAACACACGTTTTCTCGCACAAATCATCTATGCCTGAGTACTTACGACTGAGCTACATCCATGAAATTCTGGGATATGTTTCTTATATAACTGGTGGATAATATACTGCAATTTGGTCGATTCCGGATCGATAGGAATAAAGTTATGAACGCCCGATTTTGGGTGATAGCTGATTTCAGTAGAATTTTCGAACACTTTCGCACTTTACAGAAAATAGTCATCTTCAAATCTCTCCAAACTCTGGTGGATGTTACAGTAACATATCCTCAACATCAGACTAAAATATGGTGGGTGGGAATTTCGTTTAAAAAATGTAATGGATGTAAGAATTTGGTGTGCCACCTGTTCTGATACCGCAACACACGTTTTCTCGCACAAATCATCTATGCCTGAGTACTTACGACTGAGCTACATCCATGAAATTCTGGGATATGTTTCTTATATAACTGGTGGATAATATACTGAAATTTGGTCGATTCCGGATCGATAGGAGAAAAGTTATGAACGCCCGATTTTGGGTGATAGCTGATTTCAGTAGAATTTTCGAACACTTTCGCACTTTACAGAAAATAGTCATCTTCAAATCTCTCCAAATTCTGGTGGATGTTACAGTAACATATCCTCAACATTATACTAAAATATGGTGGGTGGGAATTTAGTTTAAAAAAATTAATGGATGTATGAAGTTGGTGTGCCACCTGTTCTGATACCGCAACACACGTTTTCTCGCACAAATCATCTATGGCTGGGTACTTACGACTGAGCTACATGCACGAAATTCTGGGATATGTTTCTTATATAACTGGTGGACATTATACTGAAATTTGGTAGATTCCGGATCAATAGGAGAAAAGTTATGAACGCCCGATTTTGGGTGATAGCTGATTTCAGTAGAAATTTCGAACACTTTCGCACTTTACAAAAAATAGTCATCTTCAAATGTCTCCAAACTCTAGTGAATGTTAGAGTATTATATCCTCAACATTATACTAAAAAATGGTGGGTGGGAATTTCGATTTAAAAAAGTAATTTAGTTAACAGTATGTTCAACTCTGCGTACTATTGTACCTACCTATTACCTACCTATCTTGTTGAATGCACGAATTAATGCTGTTGAAAATAGTTGTCCATAGTTCTACAGGCTTCATTCATGTCAGAACTTCAAGAAAATTTCAGTGGAGATTCGTTTTTTGATGGATTCGAGAAGTTGGGCGAATAAGAAGTTCTGTTGTAACGGAATGATGTGGCCGCGCGGCTCGGGAAGTGTTGCGGGTTAGTCTAGGCGCGCCTTAAATCTATGGCTGGGCGTCTATGGCCCATTTCACACAGGTAAACATCAGCAACGCTCATAAACAATACCTGAATGCTTTCAACAATAAACGTATCCCAACGCAATATCACACCGGAATCATAGTACTACGAAAGCACTAGCGGAAGTGCATTTTGGCATAATTAAGGTACTCTGTAGTGTTTCTTACCGACTTCAAGACTGTTCAAACCCAAAATATCAAAGAACAACTTGCATTTCTGGATTGAAACTTTATCGAGCTTCAACATAAAGTTACAAGTTCTGCTTCTGAGTCTATCAATGTAGCGGAAGCATTGTTTTCAATTTTCGAGTCTGCTGGGTGTGGTACGTACTGAGCTTCCTCGTATCCATAACCCGGAGGTTTTTTATCTTTTTTTCGACTTGTTCTTAATCATCTCATGTATGATTGTCTGTGGACGCTACGTTCCGATGACTTCTTCCGCACTCCTCCTCATACCCTCCCATTGTGGGCATGTGAAGAAGGTGTGGCAGACATCATCCTCCTCTATCCCACAGTATCTGCACTCTGGGTCAGTGGATTTCCCGATCTTTACTAAGAAGGAGCGGAAGTATCCATGCCCTGAGAGGAATTGAGTCAGGTAATAGTTCACCTCTCCGTGTTTTCTCTCCAACCAAGCCTTTAGATCGTCAATTATGAGGGTTGTCCACCTTCCACGGGTTTCACAGACAAGGTCTGCTTGCCACCTACGGATGGTCTCCTCCCGCTCTTCCTTCTTTACTATGGATATTGCCTCTGCCTTCCTCATTCTTATCCTTTTACGCTCCAGTGCCTGGTAGTATGTTGGGATAGTTCCCGCTATCACTTGTGATGCTGGACCTGAGACGTTCTAAATGCACTACTGATTCTCAGAGCTCCTCTCCTCTGTACAGCTTTCATACGTGCCCTGAACTTTTGGTACCTTAGGGAGTCTGCCCACACTCTGCTCCATACAGCATAATTGCCTCTGCAGTTCGCATAAGGAGTCTCCTCTTAGCGGGTGATGGGCCCCCTAGATTTTCCATCAGTCGGCTCAGCTTATTTACAATATCTGCAGCCTTATCTGCTGCTCCACTGATGTGCCTCCAGAAGCTTAGTTTCCCGTCCAGCATCACACCAAGGTAGCGAATGGCTGGAGAGGTGATGATTTCCTGCCCATCCACATTCATAGGTATAGATCTCCCAATTCTCGCTGTGGTTAGCAGTACAATTTCCGTTTTTTGGATCGCCAGTGACATTGTGTGTGCTTCCATCCACTCCATCACTCTGCGCATTGCCTGATTCAGCTTAAACTGGAGGTGTTCCTTGCATCCTTCGAGCTCTTATCACCACCACCAAGTATACCCGGAAGTATAGATGATACGATCCATAGTAGCTAATCTCTTAGTAGGTACCTCGCACCACTCCATAGGGGACCATCCACTCGCCAACCCGTACAATCCCTTAAAATTCCCGGATTTACGAAACTTACAGGGACCCTATGAAAACCATCGCTCCAGATCGAAAGTAGCCTCTGCCCATGCGCAAACTTCCGTATTTTTCACCGGAATTCGATGAAATTTTCAGTAATTGTGCAGGTCGGCGTGTTGATGGTCCCCTATGAGGGTAGTGCAAGGTACTTAGAGATTGATATTTTGAGATCAGCCGGTATGCATCGAGTCATAAATACAAGGGAGCCACTTGGCAGACGTTTTTTCTCTTTCATTTAACGGGATTGATGCGTATTTACTTTTTAAAAAATCAACAATTATTTTTCAACAGTTCGATGTTTGAGGTCATAATGATAGGTACACACATTTCAAAAGTAACGTGTGATGTTTAAACCAAGTTTGGAGTTATTTGATCGGAAGTGTAAGTTAATTCAACAAGACTATTGAAATGGACAAGAATATACTTACTGCAATAATATTATACAAAAACCATTACTGTCATTCCAATAATCGGTATTGGATGGTTATCGATTTTATTGTAACGATCTCAAGAACGTTGTATCATATTATCTAGTCTTTGAAGTCCCTCCTGGTGAGACGAAAAAAATTGATTCTTCAATTTATTCCAGATTACAAATTAAATGCACTGCTGTACTGTTGTAAGGTATCAAAAAGGAACCCCCACGCTCCCTACAATAAACATTGGATTTCTCGAGAAGACAAAAATTATTCCAGATTTGATTCTTCAATTTAGGTCCACCAAGATTCTTAGCGTCGGGTCGGTTGCTTCTTTATGGTGAATCATCACGGTTCTTCCGACAGGAACCTACTGCTGTGTTTGCCTTTCGTTGAAGATTAAAAAGAGCTCCTTCCAGTTGATCAATCATTCTGTTGGCTATAAATACTTTCTTCGGTAGTCTTTGAGGTTGGCTTGATGTATCAGTGTTTCTAGCTTCTCATTTCCGTCGGGGACAGGAGCCGTGGGAAATGGAGTCCGGTGATGTCATTTGCTGAGACAGCAGGAGATAATACTTCTTACGTCCACGCATCCCGACGCACCCTCAACCACAGTTTTCTCTCTGTTCTTTATTTCTCTCGAACTACACGTCCGGTTGGTTAATAGTTATACAAGACTACTGGTGTTGAAGGATAACAGCTTTTTGAAGAGAGGTTGAGGAATGAGAACCCAGGGTTTTCTACCTCCAGCTATCCCAACTTTGCCGGATTGAGAGGCTTTACTATTTCACTAACTCTGAGTTTCACAAAGTTCTTTATATTTTTAACACATTTTTTCTCTTTATTTCAGCAAGTCAATGGAAAAATAACCATTGATTTAGATACTGTCACCAACAACACAGCCCAGAAGCTTGCCGAACTCCAATTTGAAGAAGAAGAGGAGGATGCGTTTTACAACAAGGTTCGTATCTAACCATTCTTTAATGAGGAATTTCACCGAATTCTGTTTGCATTTTTCCTGAACAGTTAATGGTGTGGGATAGATGAAAATCGGGTTGATTTTAGAAAATAAGTCTCCTGTTATCTTCGGGAGACATTCAAAATTTATGGTTTCAAAAAATAACCGTGAAAACGGACCTCTTCAGTACCACAATCTAACAGCTGTTCTCTGCCATCGACTTAAGTGGCCTGGAAGACAAAAGAAATGCCTACTTGGTGTCGGTTGTATTTATGCGCCTCAACGCGAAATTTCTACCCTTGAATTATTTGATGCCTTATAATACGCTTTTCTGTGACAGTTACTTCTGAAACTTAGGAAGATGAGATATGAACATTTATTTTCGGCAGTTATGACATTTCTTATTCCAGTTTACTTTTGGTTTATTATTTTCAATAACGAACCTTTGTAATTTTATCTGCATAAGAAAAGAAGGACACGATTCTGAAAGTTCAATATTTTATGCAAAGTATTTGAGATTTTGTTTTTATGGGATTTTAGGAGCTGCCGGCGTACGCCTGCAAGTACTGTGGAATCCACGATCCTAGTTGCGTTGTCATGTGTAACGTGTGCAAGAAGTGGTTCTGCAACGGACGTGGCAACACTTCAGGTTCCCATATCATCAACCATCTTGTTCGAGCTAAGCACAAGGTAAATCTTATAGTTTGTATTGGTAGTACCCATTGCAAATGCCCAAAGTTCAAATTTGTTTTCACGAAAAAGAGTTCAAAATTGATTTTATAGTGTTTTCGGGGATTGTGCTGGTGAATCTATTGATGCTTCTCCGCGAATTGCATCGTTATGTTAGGTGAAGGAGCTGCCCCCAACCATACAAAATAGAAAATTATTTTCGTAATGCGAGATAAGATTCCGTCCGGTTTTGATAGCTAGGCAAGTGATGATGGAGTCCCCACCCTCCCGAGAGGTCTGCGACTGGATACTTTACCTCAACGTACTACTTTTGGAGAAACGCTGCAAATTATTACACAACTCTTTATTATTTTCTGTGCTAATCTCCCATCTGCAAAGTACATTGCTTTTCCATAAGAATAGTAATGTAACCTTTTTAACTGAGAAGGGTAAGTAAACTCTAATCTAAAGAGGTTCTCTTCCTCACCTTATACTCCTTACCTTATACCTTACCTTATATTCATTAGAGAATGTCCATTCTCAGAATTTATCTTTTATTAGGCATAAGTCGCGCAGAAAAGTAAAAAGCACTGTCTAGTGACTAGGTACTTGTCCTACCACTGGGAAATCTTTGTAGCTGGTCAGGTTATATGCTGCGGTTGTAGTTGGTGTCTCTGAAGAGGGGTTTGGATGCGGGTCTTCCAGGAGCTTTGTTGCTTGCAGCTCTGGTCCTGGCAGTCTGGGTGTTCATGTACAAAAGGTCCAACTTAACCAACTAAATAGGTGGATTCCGGGGGGGGGGGGGGGGGGGCTACGAAATCTTGAGGCATGGAGGAGGGATCCACCTTCAGCCTTCTTTCTCTCCATTCGGATAGTAACTCACAGAATGGCCAGAGAGTTGACCAGCCTGGGAGACGCGGTTGCTTCCCCCTTACCAGCAAGGAATGTGGGACGCAGATGGTGGCGCCTCTGGTGGTGGGCCCTCTGTTCTCCTTCGTGTGTGCTTTTCAAGGAGAGGATTTTGTTTAGTGGAAAGTTCAAAAGTTACCCAGTAGGACTCCCAATCGCAGTACCTACTAACCTATTTATCACACGAGATTAACAATCTAGTTTATTTGGACAGAAAGAACCTACAACAATATCATTATCCGAAATCAATAGATTAAATGAATGAACACTGTATTCTATCGGGAGAATGGGGTATTTCGGTGGGTCAGAAATTCAGGTTTTTGACCTCAACTTTGGATTCAGCACCATTGAAAACCTATATAGCTACTCTAACTTTTTGCCCAATGTTACAGTAACATGTAGCAAAATTAATTAAAGATATCACACGTTTGAAAAAAAGGCGGCCCTCCCTGAACGCCTGAAGGCGACAAACTTAATATGTCACTCAACTTGCTACGTTCTGCTGCCATAATTCAAATCTTCAACTTTTACTCGTATTAGCTTCCCTAATTTCTTCTAAACATTTTCTCGACGAATAGACCCGATTACGGTAATTCCTGAGGCATACTCTATTGAAATTTTTTTTTTTTTTAATTATCGAAATTCCCCATTTTGGAGTAGAACCTTTTAATGATGACCGGTAATATTGCTAATTAATTTCCCAATCAGTCCTCATCAAACCCTAATGGAAACGAATGCTCAGTCCTCTTGGTGGTCTCATTAGTAACTAAACATTTAACGCTATACATTGATGGAAAAAAGACATTGAACAGAAATTAATTTATCTATTTATTTTAATAAGGATCCTTATAGTGTGCGAACGTTTGGTCCTATAGATCTCTAGGTGGTTTCTTCCATTCGATTTTGTTTTAAATTTATGAAAAAACAAAACCTTTATATTGACACTATTTGTCACCTCTTATTAGAGACTGACAACCAAAATCTTCACGTCATGACGATCCTAAGTGAAGTCCATGTCACAAATTTCATCAAAATCTGTCCACAAGCACTAAGGAGCATGAACGATTTGGATTTTTTAATGGGGAATTTGCCTCACATTTTTTTTTTTTTTTTTTTTCGAATGAGGGCTTATTTTTATGGAATAAAACCATAGTGAGCTGCTCGAAAACGCATCCAAAAAATTTAGAGAATTTAAGGAAGATGGAAATTTTAAATGTGGTGGCAATGTGTAAGAGGCAGCCATGTTTGAAATGTAACGGATATTCTACCAATCTGACTTCAAAGGAGGTTCTGTGGCGCTTACCACAGAAGCGGAACATACACGAACTTTCAGCTTACAAGTAGTGCGCACAAGAGTGCGCCACAAACTGGCAGGAAGAACCTAGACACAAAAGTGACCAAAAGAAACAATATTACTCACTTTTTTACAATACGATTCTACCTACTAGTTTATCAAGCATTATTAGTCTTCATCTTCTCTTATTTAGTTTCAAGATTTGAATCACATTATTCGAGTAGCCATTTCACTGGATCGTTTTGTGTGGCGGTGTTAGAACTCTGTCTGTTGTCAGAGTTGTTTTCGCGTCGCTTTTTTTTTTGTATGACGTCAACAATATTCCTCGATTTTCGCGGTGTTTTGTAACAGAGGCTTCACTTGTTTAGGCATTTTCTCCTACGGTAATTTTTTCCCCTTGGTTATTCCTAGTGTTAAACGTTATTCTAGGGCCCTATTATAGGATTTGACTTGAAATTCCAGAATCTAAAATTGAGGCAAATTCCCCATTCAATTTTTGGATTTAACGTACCTCAAAATGTTAGCTCGTCCCTTCCAAGGCATCGTAAGCGACATTTTCTTAAGTTTTCAGGAGACACAAAAAACTGTATAAGATGCCCTGTTACAGTTACAGATAATAGCATCGTAAGCGACGTCGTTCAAGATAATTTGATGTTCATGGTGGTAGTTACGATAGTGGAGGATACGATATTTTTCCAAACACTGTATTGGCGGTTAAGACTTTCTGAAGTCGCTTACTCTTTTTCATAGCTCTATGGTGGTTACGATAGTAATATTTCAATCCCATTTTTCGATCATTTAGAACGTTCTGGCGCTTACGATTTTTTCACCAACGAATAGGCCTTGACTAGACGAATCCAACGGTATTGACTAACTCAAAAACGCTAAAAATGTCGCTTACGATACTCAGCCTTGGAAGGGAAGGCTATCGAATTTTGAGGGATAGAGTTACATTTTTTCTTGATCGATTTCAAAGGTTCATTCTTGAACATGATGAACCAAATGAGAATGATTTTTGAATGATTGATTTTTTTTTAATTGTTTGTTTGTTTTTTGATTTTTTTCTCTTTTTTTTTCTTGTGATTATTGCATGAGGATGATTTGTTATTGATTCATTTTAATCGTTTTTCCAGGAAGTAACGCTGCATAAGGATGGTCCCCTCGGGGAAACCGTTCTGGAGTGCTACTCTTGCGGAGTCAGGAACGTTTTCGTTCTTGGTTTCATTCCTGCAAAAGCGGATTCCGTTGTTGTTCTTCTCTGTCGACAACCCTGTGCTGCTCAGACGTCCCTGAAAGATATGAACTGGTCAGTATGATTTGCGTGTCCAGTATTGTTTTACACTCTGAATTTCCTCTGTGTTCGCACATTTTTTCATGATTAATCCAGTGTGATAAAATAGTATGAGAAAAAAAAAAACACTTTATTGAACATTGTAGAAGGAATGAAGGTGGACAAGGACTCCAGTAGTTGTTGAAACGTAATGGATTTGCCAAAAGTTCAAAATGGTATGCCAAAAGTTTTCCAAAAATTCAAATTGAAGACCACAGGGGAAGAACGCACCTAGTCGATTTTTTGCGAAAAATAGGTTATGACGGTTTCTTATAGATTTTTTCATGGCGGACTCGATGGTGACAACCAAAATGGGCAAAAACGATCCAATATAAGAGATAAATGCGAGAAACGAAACACCATACAGGGGAAGAACGCACCAAGCCGAGCGCAACCGGGGAAGAACGTGCCAACTTTCGGGCTCCCTCCCCCAGGTCGTATTCCCCTACCTGATGGATCTTTGTGATTCACGCATTCATGCGGTTTTCCTGGGTTTCAAACTTTTTTCGATTGTTAGCGGCGATAAATATTATTTTCTTCGTACCAATAAGTTCATTTGAGATAGATGCTAGTGTTTGTTTTCTTGAAAACGGTGAAACTGTTTTTGTTTTTGTTGGCGAAAACTGTTTTGTTTTCGTAGAAGTGAATATGGAACAGGAAAGCGAGGAAGATGAGATTGATCTTGTTACCACCAAGAAGAGAAAATCTACTGGAAGGATGCAAAAAATGAAAACACGTGTCTTGAGTTTTTTGGCAATTTTTTTCAGAACAAAGGGTGTTCCTTGATTTTTAAAAATACAAACATCAGTTTCCTCAAATTTTATTAAATGAACAATTTTTTCAAAATCAATGTTTCTACTTTTTTGCAAGAACAAAAATGAATTTCCTGGATTTTATTCTATTAAAATATTTTGCAAAACTTCTGAGTGAACTTTTGAAAATACCAAATCATTATATATATTATTAAAATGTCACGAAATCGTTATGCCCTGCTAAAGAGAGAAATCTTATGGCAGGATACTATGAATAAAACCAGCAATACACGTTCATGGTGCGTTTTTCCTCTGTACAGATGGACCTTTGCAACTTTGGATACCAATATGGAGTTTTAAAATACTTTTTGCAGTAGTTTTGATTGTACCACCGCATTCAACAGTACGCTGAGATACAATTCCCATTTTTAAAAAAATTGTATCGACCAAATTCGAACTAATATTGGGTTTTTGCCGGAAAAAAATTATTTCCTGAAAAGTTTGCAAAATTGGACATGGTGCGTTCTTCCCATGTAGTCTTCAATTGATTTATGCCAAAAGTAGGATTTTTTGCGAGCGTGCGAGCAAGCGAACGTGAATGTGTGAGGCGTTAGTCTTGTGGGAGCATGATGATTAGATTAAGTCTACACTCATAATGGGAAGCAAGTACATAGACTGCTCGATCTTGGTTATTTGGTTTGAATAAGGACGAATTCGATTGTTTCTCTGCCTGATCGATTGTATATCTTCCTTGTTACTCATGGAAGTCAAAAAGTGCGAGTTCATGGATCGCGTAACAATCAAAATCCCCCGGCGTGTCGAAGGTGTGTTTCGTTCGGCAGGTCACTTTTCCGAAGACCCGACCGGTCGTTTTCAGAAAATAAATTAATCACCCGATACAGACAAATCAGAAGGAACCCATCTATTATACGCGGATGAAGAGACAGAAAATGACATGGATGGTGAGAGAAGAACTTCTTACTATACCGCTTAAACCATGTGTAACTACGGCCAAGTGCGCCATACGGGCAAGTGCGTTCATCGCCTATTTCTCCACCCAGGCTACTCATAGACATTTTTTAGCGATTTATTCCATTAGATCAGGTGTTCATTGACGGCTGATCAAATTTTGAGCTATTTTGCAGCTGTGGGAGTGAAATTGTGGATAATTTTCCAAACCTCTATCTTGTAACTCAAGGTCTGTTCGGAGAAGCAGTCCGGAACCAAGCTGGAACTGAAAAGGGGAGGGGATAGAGGCGAATGGGCTCCTCCGAACTCCTCCGGGCTCCTCCAAACCCCTCCGAACCGTTCAGGACTGCCTCTCCGAACAGACCATTTGTTTTACAGTTCAAAGTTGGCCACCTAAAATTGTTTGTATGGATTATTTTCCCACCTTATTCTCTATTATTTCGTTTGTAGCGGTTCTTCAATAGTTTCTGCTTTCAATTCGTTCTTCGTAGGAAAAGAAAAGTCAAAATTACGTTTTTTATTGCAATAGCGCTCTTGTGCTGCAGTTTTGAGACCACTAGGGCAAGTGCACACAGCTTGATTTTCAGTGACAGTAGAAAGATAAAATTCTCAAAGTTAGTCCGGTCTCATGAATTTTATCTTAAGAGTTCAGCGTGGTCTCTTCCTTCTCTTATGAGCTAGTTTGTAATAAAAAATAATTTTTCTCAGACAGGAAAAATATGGCCCCCACCACTCATGATCAGTTGGTTATGTACGTCGATTTCTTTTCTGGATTTCATGTGGGAGACGTGAAAGTCGGAGACAGAGACGCAAAAGTGGAGTGGGTGGGAAGCCAAAATCCGGAAAACTAAATGGCCTACGACAATAGTATATAAATATTTGTTAGCATGAACATTATATTACCCCCCCACGTATTTTTTTTTTCAGGGATCAAGAACAGTGGAAACCATTGATCACGGATAGGTGTTTCCTGACATGGTTGGTCAAAGTGCCTGCAGAACAGGATCAGCTCAGAGCGCGTCAAGTCAATGCGACCCAAATCGCTAAGATGGAAGAGTTGTGGCGAGATAACGCCGATGCCACTTTCTCTGACCTTGAAAAGCCCGGGGTGGATGAAGAGCCTCAGCAAGTTCTTCTGAGGTAGGTTACTCTTTTGCTTCCGTCAAGGTACCAAGAAATATTTTATTATTAGGAAAATGGAAATTGCATTTTAGACGTACTTGCACAATTTTGGTTTTGTGATTGTAAAAAAATATCTCCGGCTGGCGATATCTGAGTGTACAGGAATGGTAGCCAATGACATCTGGGTCTTAAGGGGGTCTCAGTCCGTCGCCGTTCCTTCCTCATACCGGGTTAGTATAATCTCTTACGAACCGGCAGTCAAATTTTCAAAATTGTACATAAATTTGAAATTTTCGAAATTTATCAGTGCATCTACTTAGGAAAAACGAACAGATTGCTGCTGGAATCATCAAAATCTACCAATAAATTACAGAGATGAAGGGGAAAATCTGTTTATTCACTGGTTGAATAACGAAGTTACATGATTTAGGAGTCTGCAGGAGAACTCAGTGACACTCACGTCTTGCTTGGCTTTCTATGGAGATTTATTTATTTTTCTTTCTAGTGTGTTCCCTTCGCTTCCAATAGTTCGTTGAGGGGAGAATTTTAAAAGTATTTTCCCTGTATCCAGCATCAGATCATCTATACAATCGTGTTAAGGGGACACATATGAAGACGCGGGGGGAAAAACCACTTTTGTCCACTTTTGATGAAAAATGATATTCTGGTGCCATCTAGTAGGAGACGGAGCAAGGTTTCAGATGACCAAGCGACCTAAACATGAAACAACTTTTGTCCGAAGTTATAGAGCTAGAAAGGTTCGCCGTACTGGGGAAGAACAACTTATGTCCACGCGGTCAGAGGGAAAAAACACGTTAGTCCAAAGTATGCCACCATTCCTGATCATGAATCTCGTTTCGAACATATAAAAATGACCGTTCCCATCAGAGGTCACTCATACCTTGAGTGCGATAGGGACATGAGCCTTGTCAACCAACAATCATACACCGAAGTGCCAGACGATTGGAGAGAGGTTCTTCGCTCATCCAGGCAAAAACCGTTTCATTTCACAGTCATTGAATGTGGAAATGAATTCGAATTCCAGAACTGGTCAAAGTTTTTCGAAAGTTTCTACCCAAAAAAGAACCCTATTGCCACTCGACCAATAAGGGTACTTGAAGTAAACAGAGACAACCCAATCTTTATTTTCTATCGAAATTCCTTTTCTGGTTCTTACCAAAAATCTGTTTTTGTAAACAACAAAAAGAAAGCGAAAACAGGGATGCAATCCAGAGCGAGAAATTCACTCCGAGACCCTGCAGCAACTGCTCCTAGAAAGCAACCTGGGAAACTTTATTCCCAAAAACTTGCAATCAAAGCTACTAAACTGAATGATCTTCGCCATATCAGCCAATTCTTGGAGAAAGAAGACTCTCGTAAATTCTATCAAGACTTGACTGGCACGCAAAATGAAGATGTAGTAGACCTCTACGACGAGGAGAATCTTTCAGATGTTGATGCGTACCCAGAAACCAGGGATGAGGCTGGTGAAGAATAACTTTTGTCCACAACCTTCATCAGAAAATTCAAATTGTCCTGATTGTAAATGAAGTAAAAACATTTTTCTCTATATAAACTTGTTCCCCAAATATGTATATTACTTATAAAAGTGTTTTCAAATTTTTGATTTTGTATATACACTGTATTTTGAGTTATTAAAAATTTAAATTTGTTTTTCGCAAAATTCCATCTGATGGACTGAAGTGGTTCTTCCCTCCGGGTCTTCATATGTCAATTTTTGGTCCGAAGCACAAACATTTTTTTTCCATAATTTGTAAATAGACTCATTCCCGGAAATTTCAAAAAAAAAAAAATTCTAAATCCGATGAGTAGAAGTGCTCCAAATTTGGGTTAGAACCTAGGGAGTCACTAGTGCTGAGGAGCGCTCTGGTTCCATTTCCATTTGATTGAGAGAAGAACTTGGCTGACGTTCGGCTGACTGATCAACTGACCTAAAAATACTTCCCTTGAACACTTTCTTCCTTTTTCTAAAAATCCGCGTCGATCTGGGCATTTTCGACTGAAAACTTCAACACGAAACACGACGAGACACAAAAATAAGACGAGCTCCTGTAAAAATACACTCAGGCTATCATTCTTTGAGGTTTCGATGCTAAACGATGTATTCTATTCGATTTATATCGATGTTGAACTATCGAGAGTTGATACCGCAATGAGGAATTTCACCATGTTGGAATTTCCTATTTTTGACCCCAAAATCGGATTCAGCACCTCGAAAAATCCCCTAAGGCAAACTTTCAGCCCGAACTTCCTAATTTACGAATAAACAAAACAGTGTAGAAAATACGAATGTTTAAAAAAACCGGGAAAATGACGTCATCCTGGAATAGTTCATTTATGGCCGCTTGAAGCGCTGAGATCGAGAAATCTATAGTCCCCAGATGCAAAATTTCACAAAACAGTAAAGTTCGTAATCGAAAAACTGAAGAAAAAAATACAAAAAGCAAGATGGGGAAAATTAGGTTTCCCCTGTTTTTGTTTGATAACTTTTCTCTTAGAAAACACGATTTCGTCGTCCCATCAGGCAACACTGGGAGGAGACGGCGATCCGAACAGCCCAATCAGCGAGCATTCCCGCTTCACGTCCGTTTTCCCGGTTAGTTTTGAAATCAAAAATTTTGATTGTCTCCCAAAAATAACAGGAGACTTATTTTCCGAAATCAGCCCGATTTTCATCTATCCCACACCATTAACTATTCAGGAAAAATGCAAGCAGAATTCGGTGAAATTCCTCATTCCATTGGTTGAAAACAGGCAGGAACAGTCATTCAAATTTCGATAAACCTGACCGCCCAAACTCGGCCGCGCGTTTTTTATTCAAACCGCTCTCCTGTAAAATTACGTTTTTGAGCTTATTTGTTCCTTTTTCTCAGGAACTATTCATCCGATTGGAACCAAATTTTTACAGGATGTTCTTCTAGTATGTACCCATAATTATGATGGAGGGTTTTGACGAATAACGCTATGGAGCCTAAATATGAGTGTGTGAATATTTCTTTCTTTCGCGTTACCCTCTGAGTTCTACGTCATTGTTCTTCTCAGTACACGTTTCTCAGATTCGATACATCTGTACCATCACACACCTAGTCCGTAATACTAATATAACTGAGATATCATGTGGTCCTCTATCAAAATTTTGCAGTCTACTGACATTGAAGGTGTCAATTTTAATTTTCCGTTTTCTCATCTCTAGGTATGAAGATGGTTACCAATATCAAAACATCTTCGGCCCCCTTGTCAAATTGGAAGCGGACTACGATAAACGATTGAAGGAGTCGCAGACTCAGGACAACGTAGATGTCAGATGGGACGTTGGCCTCAACAAGAAAATCATTGCTTATTTCACTTTGGCAAAGTCTGACGGAGGTGAGTTCCGAACTACCAGGACGAAATATTAATGAACTCGTCATGTCTCGATTAAATGCAATCCTTGATACTAAAATAGTTGATTTTTTTGTATTTTCAAGACATGAAACTCATGCATGGTGACGAATTGAGGCTTCGCTATCTTGGTGAAATGCATAAGCCTTGGTCAGGTGTCGGCCACGTCATCAAGATTCCTGACAACTATGGAGAGGAAGTTGGAATTGAACTGAAATCATCCAGTGGCGCTCCTACTGAATGCACCTCAAATTTCGTCGTCGATTTCATCTGGAAAAGCACCAGTTTCGACCGGTAGGACTTGGAAGTTGTTAATAAATTTTCTCTTTTTAGATTCCCAAAATACTGTAAATAAATTGTCTCAATTTGTGAATTCAGGATGCAGTATGCGCTGAGGAAGTTCGCCGTGGACGACGTTTCTGTATCGGCCTACATCTATCATCGACTTTTGGGTCATGATTTCGAGGACATGTTGTTCCGAGTGCACCTTCCGAAGCACTTCTCAGCTCCGAATCTACCCGACCTGAATAGATCACAGGTATTTATCTTTCAGTATTTATGTAGCTGTTTATATGTTGCCATCAACTTGATCAAATCAAAAGCTATGCCTATCCTTCCTCTCAAACCTTAGAGGACATGCTCTAAGTAAGCGTATGGTGGCCAAACACAACCCCAGCGCCACAGAAGAGCTACTGCGGCGAAGCCGCAAGGAAGTCAGGATAGTGGTCGGCCTGGTAACGGGCTTTACTCCACTCCGATTCCATCTCAAGCGCATTGGGGTAAATCAGAATACAACCCTCTGCAGGCTGTGTGGAGAGGCTGAAGAAAAAGCCTCCCACATAATATTCGATTGCGAAATGCTATCAAATCGCAGATTTCACCTCGGGTCACCTACACCCATGGAGGCTTTTCCCTGCACAAACCTAGCCAAGCTGCTACTGGCCCTTACCAAAGGGCTAGGACTCTTTGACTAGGAACAGAATCCGCGGAGTAGCACAATAAGCCACTAGGCTTCAGCGCTTTGGGCTTCCATCACCCTGATCCGCGGATTCATCTACAATCTATCCTTCCTCTATAATATAAAGCTCTCCTTTAAGCAAGATGTCCATTTTATCAGACCTCTCGTGCTGTGAGAAAACAGCCCGGGTTAAAATTGTCAGAAGAATGAAAAGCACAGATTCACATAAATTCCACATAAACCCGTTTTCAACGCTAGAAAGATGTGTTTGTGAAGTTTGACAATTAATGCATTTTACATGGGGCAGTGGAAAATTCATTGACAGCCAAAATCAGGTTCAAAGATCGGATAGTGCACATACCTTCTGGGGGAAAGAATTATATAATAAAATACCAATCAGGTTGCAAGAAATGCCCGAAACCAAATTTATTAATTTTATCACAAATATTTTGAAAAAAGAGGCATTTTACTCTGTTGAGAAATTTTCAGATTTCAATTTCGAAAATTTGACCGGCTAGCCATGTGAATTGACCCAACATGTTCTTGACTTAATTTAGATTGATTAAATAATTTATCATGTTTATTATTATCTCAGTAAGTATTATCTCTTATAAGTAAGTACGAGAGGCGTCTCAAAAGTATGTTTCCCTATTTTTTTTTTAAATGAAGACAAAGTTTTTCTTTTAAAAAAAATGGTATATTCTGAAAGCTACAGATCTAAACTATTTTTCTACGTAGTCACCGTTTTTTGCAATGCACTTGGTAAAGCGGGAGTGAGGTTTCTTCAGACCCTCGTCGTAGAACTGCGGGTCCACCTGCAGTAAGTAGGCGCGGACTGCGTTGCAAAGTTCCTCGTCGGTGGTGAACCTCTTGCCTCCCAAAAACGCTTTCAATTTTGGGAATAAATAATAATCCGATGGTGCAAGATCCGGAGAGTACGGGGGGAGGGGGGGGGAATGTCCCAATTGAACGATTCCAACACTTCTTGTGTGATGCGAGCTGAATGAGGGCACGCATTGTCATGCATCAGAAGGACTCCTTTTGACAATAGGCTTGGTCTTTTCCGTTTTTATCGCCTGCTTTAACTTTTTCAAAACCTCGCAGTTATGGGCAGCATTAATGGTTTGACCTCTTGGGAGGTAATCAATCAAGAGAGTCCCCTTGGCATCCCAAAAAACAGTGGTCATCACCTTCCCAGCTGAAAAACAGACTCGCTTTTTTGGGAGTTTGCGATTTTGTTGGGCTGGACCACTGCATACTCTGCCTTTTCATTTCTGGGGTGTAGTGGTGTACCCACGTCTCGTCCCCAGTAACGATTCGCGAATAGAGATCATCACCTTCCTCATCAAAAAGTTCAAAAAATTTGCGGGCTGCAGCGAGTCTGTTTTGCTTGTGACCGGCAGTCAACAAGCGAGGAACCCACCTTGCGCTGATTTTTCTGTAATCCAGGTTGGTGATCAGCCTGTGGATAGTGGCAAGCGACATGTAGAATTTGGGATGCAATTCTTCCATAATTTCATCAATAGTGATGCGGCGATCCGAATCAACGATCGTTCTCACTGCGTCCACAACCTCGTTGTCTTGTTCGTTGGAAGGCCTCCCGCTGCGTGGTTTATCGTGAAGTTCTGCACGGCCATTTCCAAACTCTTTACACCAACGACGGACCATCTGAACACTTATCGACTTTTCACCATAAACTACCGATATTTTTCGATGGATTTCGGTCGGATTTTTATTTTTTAAAGTGTAAAAACGAATCACTGCATGGAGCTCGGAGGTGGACACGGGTGGCTTGGAGGTTGCCATGGTAAAACTGATACTGATAACGGACCGCTTATCACACAGTGACGCTGCTTCGCCAGTGTTGCCACTACATCCGTACCAACAACTGTAGACAAAATAGAAGTCTGTACAACGCACACATCCTGAGAAAAAAAATAGGGAAAAATGCCTTTGAGACGCCCCTCGTATTATCTCTTAAACTGTATGTGGGCACGGTGTCAATGAATATTATTAGTAACTATTATTTGTTTCAAGTTTATCCATTATTATTTCATGTTTAGTTTTGTAGTATAATTAATATGTGATCTCTTTGCCTGGCTGTGATTTTGTTTGACTGTGATAATAGGAATGTCTGTGATTGTGTTTAATTGTATATGTGCGTGTGATTATTGTGTTGCGTTTTTCGAGCGTTGGACCCCGGGGTTCTTGGCCGGCCTGGGGGCGGCCCCCTTGGCGCTTTTTATTGAGATGTACGGTTTGCCTTTACGGTAGACCGCGCAGTTCGTAAGGCCACCTCTCCAGTAATGGATTGGTGGCCCCAGGAGCTGACATGGTGGGTGGGTCCAGGCCGGCCGGTGCGGTAGCGCTCCACACACACACACACCTTGTTCCTGGGAGTACCAATCACATGAGTTCCTATTTCACTTAGTTCCTGTTCCTCATTGTTTTTCATAGTTCGAGCTTTTTATTGTTGATTTTTTTGCCTAATTATAATTGTTGTTGATACCTTGCCCTACATGTTAGTATTAGATAGGTTGTTAAGAATCTAAAAATGCTTTAATAATTTGTTCGACATACCCTACTATGTACATATGTACATTTACCCACAGTATGAAAAATAAAATATCTATATCAATGATCAAATATCAATATATTAGGGTCTGAGTTCTCATGTCTATGAACTATGGAAAGCGCATACCTACTCATAGAAATACAGGGTGTTTCACGAAAAGGTCACACCCCCCTTCATTTCCGCAAAATACAGCGTAAAAAATTCCGACCAACGCAATTCTTCATGATTTTTTGTGAGGATCTCAGGGAAAATACTTTTGCGCAAAAAAGTTGCGCGCAATCGTGCGCAATTGACACTAACTTCATTTTTTCAAATGGAACCCCCCCTTTTTTATTACAGATTCGGATTCTACGTCAAAATTCATGAAAAATTCATACCCGAATCGATTTGTTTTATTGCGCGCAACCTGGCTTTTTGGACGCTCTAAGTTGCGCAACTCCACAATTGCGCAAAAATTAGGTTTTGGAGAACCCTTAGTGTGGCACATGTTTTTTCATCATTTTTTGACGCTGAATCACTGGGTGTCATCCGTTTTGAGGAAGACCAAGATTTCAAGAGGAAAAATTAACATTTCTTTCACGAAAACATCAGTTTTGTGGACGAAGTCATGTTTATTTTTATTTTCTCACCTCCTTTTGAACCACGGGCTTGGGGCCGTCTACGGTGGAGTTAAAAATAAAAACTGGCAGCACGATCATGCTTGAACTGAATAAAATTGCCTAAAAACTCATAACGATTCAAAAAGAGGGATTTTTTCACTAACAACAACCGACTTTTTGGCCGCCATTTAGAAAAATTCCAGTCAAATTGAAAAACGGATGCCACCACGTGGTTTAGCGTTAAAAAATGATGAAAAAACATGTGCCACACTTAGGGTTCTCCAAAACCTAATTTTTGTGCCATTGTGGAGTTGCGCAACTTAGAGCGTTCAAAAAGCCAGGTTGCGCGCAATAAAACAAATCGATTCGGGTATGAATTTTTCATGAATTTTGACGTAGAATCCGAATCTGTAATAAAAAAGGGGGGGTTCCATTTGAAAAAATGAAGTTAGTGTAAATTGCGCACGATTGCGCGCAACTTTTTTGCGCAAAAGTATTTTTCCTGAGATCCTCACAAAAAATCATGAAGAATTGCGTTGGTCGGAATTTTTTACGCTGTGTTTTGCGGAAATGAAGGGGGGTGTGACCTTTTCGTGAAACACCCTGTATAGCTCGATTCATAATATGTAAGGTACCTTTCAACTTTTGTTATTAATTGGTTTGGGTGTATCACATTCACAGGTCTATGCGGTGAAACACGCCTTACAGAGGCCCTTGTCTCTAATTCAGGGACCACCTGGAACGGGTAAAACGGTGACGTCAGCAACGATCGTGTTCCAACTTGTGAAGCAAAACGGTGGTCCCGTTCTTGTTTGTGCACCGTCGAATATCGCCGTTGATCAACTCACTGAGAAGATACATCGCACAGGACTAAAGGTTGGTTTTGTTTCTGATCAATGTATTTGATTCGATGGCTGGATTCCCATGTGTTAATGATTACGTTTTCTTGAAATGTAGGTAGTCCGTGTCTGCGCCAAATCGAGAGAAGCTATCGATTCGCCGGTGTCATTCCTGGCCCTGCACAATCAAATAAGAAAGATGGATTGGTAGGTGTTCAGGGCTTCATACGTAGTCTTACCAATGCAATTTATTGTCGTTTCACGAATATGATCAAAGATATTTTTTCTCAATTTTAGCAACACTGAACTGCAAAAGTTGCAGCAGTTGAAAGATGAAACTGGAGAACTGTCTTCGGTTGATGAAAAGCGGTACAGAATGCTCAAAAAATCTGCCGAGAAAGAATTGCTGGACGCCGCTGATGTGATTTGCTGCACATGCGTGGGAGCAGGTGACCCCAGACTGACCAGGCTCAAGTTTCATTCCATTCTTATCGATGAAAGTATGCAAGCCACCGAACCAGAGTGTATGGTTCCTGTCATCCTCGGAGCGAAGCAGGTTTGTTCCCATCTCGACGTTCACTCATCAAACCTAATAATTGTCGATTTGATGTATTACTTAACTGATTCTTATGGTTTCAGTTGATCCTTGTTGGAGATCACTGCCAGCTTGGTCCTGTCGTCATGTGCAAGAAAGCTTCGCGTGCAGGCTTATCTCAGTCGTTGTTTGAGCGCTTGGTAGTGCTTGGAATTCGACCTTTCCGGCTGGAAGTGCAGTACAGAATGCACCCAGAGCTCTCACGCTTCCCATCTAATTTCTTTTACGAAGGGTCCTTGCAAAATGGAGTGTGCGCAGGTAATTTCATGTTTTCTGTCTTTTATTCCTGTGATATCTGTATGATATGCTGATATCCTGTTGATGAATTACTTGTTGACTTTCCCTTGCATGTACAGAAGAGCGGAAGTTGACCAAGGTTGAGTTCCCATGGCCAGTTCAAGAGAAGCCAATGCTGTTTTACGTGACCCAAGGACAAGAAGAAATTGCTGGCTCTGGCACATCTTACCTGAATAGAACTGAAGCTGCCAACGTCGAGAAAATGACGACCCGATTCTTGAGGGCTGGTGTGAAACCAGAGCAGATTGGTGTTATCACGCCTTATGAAGGGCAGCGAGCTTATTTGGTTGGTAATCATATGAATTTACCCACTTGCTTTCTTATTTTAGTTCTTGTGTGAGAATGCTTGTCACATTTCGTATAATTATTTAGGGCCGGGGGTACAACACCCGTTTAAACGTCACTCATCGATTAAACTACTGTTTAAACGAAGAATGCAGTTTAGGGCAGGGGTACAAGTTCCTAAACTTCGCTTTTAGTTCCTGATAAGAGCTAAACTAAGACTAAAGTTAAACGGTCGCTGATGGCCGTTTAAGCTGAGCTTAGTGGGTAATAACGAGAAATATTCTTACCAATGTGGTGAAGTATTTTGGTTGAGGTTGAATTTTATTAAATATATTGCAGTAGCTGCTCTACTATGTTACATTATTCACTGACGATTTTAGTGGTGAAGTTAGTCTGTGCAAATATGCATTAAATTTAAGGAATACCTAGTTGGAAAAAGCATTCAACAATTTGAACATTAAAATAGGAAAATATTCCAGCGTTTTATTCAAGTTTTAATGAACTAAATATAGTTATTTCAAGAACAGAATCAAGAGAGGTAAAGTCACAAAACTTATAAAAAAGGTACATTTGTGTATTTTTCGGAAAGAATATACAGAATATCTCAAAACATTATCAGTCATTATCAGTCAGGTCCTTTACTCAGTTACACAATAATTGATACCTACAGAATAATATTGTACTGATAAAATAAAATGGGAAGGTAGGAGGAAACGACCATTAGGAACAGGGCAGCACCCTACGTGGGAGACGTATCTTCAGTTGAACATGGTAATCACCTGAAAAAAATGAAGTGGGTGTGACGAAAAGAGTTGTGAAATAGGTAACTATGATGAAGAGTGACGTAAGAAAGTAGTTAACAAAATGCATCTATAGTATTACGAGCAATTTGAGCTTCATAAGTTGCTGTAGGTACCTACTTGCTGGTTTTGCAGGAGTGCTTTTTGGTAATACATTCTATCAGGTATTCTACCGATCGTTATGATTATGTACGTACATCAACCAATATTCGGAACAAACTTGCTTGCTAGTAAAAGAAATAGTAGTTATCACTACTCACTTTCACATTATCGTCGGAAGTATTCGGCGTGCAAAATTTCTTTTAATGATAAGAAATAGGATAAAATTAATATGTCGAAAGTACTCACCAAATCTTCGAAAACCCGGTTCTTGGACGGGAAGACTCTTTCTTGAATAACCGACTTTTGGGTCGATCATGAAAGTTAATACGTCGTTTTCATCGTTGGTTTGTTTATATTTATTTTTCGACACTCCTTTCTTTCACCACTAGTGTATTACAATAAATAGAAACGCTAAAATTAAGGTTTTTGAGCCGATTGAAATAAAAGTCGTCCGCACTTTTATTCTAGCAAAACTCACATTGAGGATTTAGGTTATCCTGATTAACGTGAAGTTGATGTTTATTCCAAAATTTGCAGTTACGAACATGGTACAGCATGGAACCTTTATAGTTCCATGCCGTTTTGTTCTCTTCCTCTTCGTCTTCGTCGTCTCAGGATACCTAAACTCCAGTTTCCTAAACTGAGCTGATAAGGACTTATACACCCGCCAAACGGGATCTGTAGTTTAAACGGTGTTTCAAAATTAAGCGAAGCTTAGCTATGTCCCCGTTTAAACGATGACTTGTACCCCCGGCCCTAAGGGCGTTAAGTTAAATAGTTAAGGGAGTTAAATGCATATGATTGACTTTATGCTTTTGATTTGGCTCAATAGGTGCAGTACATGCAGTATCAAGGAGCGCTGCACGCCAAGCTGTACCAGGAAATCGAAGTGGCGAGTGTCGACGCTTTCCAAGGCAGAGAAAAGGACCTCATTATTATGTCTTGCGTAAGATCTAACGAGCATCAGGGGATTGGTTTTCTCAACGACCCTAGGCGTCTCAATGTTGCTCTTACTCGTGCCAAATATGGGATAATCATCGTTGGAAACCCTAAAGTTCTGTCGAAGGTATGCCAGTTACCACTCATTTTCATGGAAGAGAGGTAAATTTATTATCATAAATACGAGAGTGGATCAAATATAAAGAAGACTTAGATCTCTGAGAGCCAATGGTTTTTGGGAGTTTCTCAGGGGAGGGCTTTCGCTTCCAGACTGTTTGCGTGGAGCCATGCCAAAATCCAAGAGAGGTTCGTCTCGTGGTTTTGGGCCATTCACAAGTAGTTTTCGCGGTATCTGAGAAACAGGTGCCTACTACTATTGCGCAACACATTATCATCAAATTTCTTGCCTCTGATGAAAATTTTGCATTTTCGAAAAATTTGCAATGGTTGACTGCCCAATTTGGAGACGAATGTGATCGCTCTGTTGGTAATTTCATGAATGCTACACACTGGGTCGCCGGGGAGTTCAGGTTTCAGGAAGTGAAAGTGGAAAGGGTCTTCGCATTTGTTTGTGGGCTGAAAAATTCTACATCCGCTGATTATTTTGGTTTCACAGCAAAAATGTTAAAAACTATAGCTGACACCATACTTGAACCATTCACCTATCTGGTGAATCTATATTTTGAGAAAGGCTGTATTCCCGATTGTCTGAAGATAGCCTCTGTGACTCCTATTCCCAAAAAAGGGAAATGCAAAACTCATGATGACTTCAGGCCGATATCTAAGCTCCCTCTGTTGGTTAAGGTTATTGAGCTTGCTGCTCTTGAGCAGATAAGGGCTTATTCAAATGCTCATTCTATCATCCATCCTCGGCAGTTTGGCTTTCAGCGGGGGAAAAGCACGTCATCAGCGGCTTGCTCACTAATTATTGACGTTCTTGATTATCTGGAACAGGGTAATCTTGTGGCCTTGCTCTTGTACGGTTTGACAAAGGCATTCAATCTGTTCTCTCATGATTTCCTTATCGACAAGCTTCAACATTACGGATTTGATGAGGCGGTCAACGACCTGTTACGTCAGTGCAACAACGACCTGATTCTGTATGCCGATGACATAACCTCCTGCACAACCGGTCCAGATGCTGTGTCACTTGCGGATCGTTTGGCCGCCTCTGACAGCCTGATTGGTGATTGGTGTAGGGCAAACTCATTGCTGGTGAACAACAGCAAGACCCAAGACTTGAGACTCAACCTTAATGGCCCGCTAACGAATACAGTGAATTTCCTGGGAATCCTCGTGGATAACAGATTGTCCTGGCGGAGTCATACTGACCACTTGGCCTCTCAGCTGGCCAAATGCAACTTTGCGTTGCTTAAACTCTCCAGAGTACTGTCGCCCCATGCGTTGAGGATGGTATTGTTTGCTTACTTCATGAGCAGGGCTAGTTACGGTATCGTCCTCTGGGGAAACTCCGCCCATAAACAGTCCATCTTCCGACTACAGAAAGCAGCACTGCGAATTATTTTTGGCCTGGGCTATGACCATTCTTGCAGAGGTTTGTTTAAAAAGATGAAGTGCTTGACCATACAGGCCTTTACGTATACCAGGCATTACTTTTTATAAAAGATAACCTGGACAGAGTTCAGCAGGGTTGCGGTATTCAAGATCATGAGACAAGGCAGCGTAGTGCTCTCTGTCCTCCTCCGGTGCGTCTATCTGCTTCCCTCCGCTCAAACCCTCTGCAGCAGGGGGTCAGGTTCTTCAACCATCTCCCTGTTCAGCTGCAAACCTTAGCCGGTGTAAAATTCAGAAGGTCCTTAAAAAATGTTCTTGTTATGGCTGAGTTATATGATGTTGATGAATTTTTTAATATATGTAGTTGGTGTTAGTTGTTGAATTTTTTATATACTGCGTTATCTGTTTTACATTGTTTTACAAATTTCCGTTATATTAGTTTAAGTTTGACTATTGTTATACCATTCTCTTGGTTCAACAATAAAAAATATCTTGACTCTTGAAACTCTCTCAAGGACCCGAATGAGTTAACCCTCATCCCAATAAATTCTGACCTGAGGCACAACAGTGGATAAGATATTAATAGTTTTGTCATTTAGAATAGTTTTGAAACTCTAAAATTCTCCGTTTTCAGCAACCTTTGTGGAACCATCTTCTCAACTTCTACAAAGAACAGAAAGTCCTAGTTGAGGGGCCGCTGAACAATCTGAAAGAGTCACAAATTCAGTTCTCCAAGCCGAAACAAATCGTAAATACTGCGAATCCTGGAACTCATTTCATGTCAACGACAGTTTATGACGCAAGGGAAGCGATCGTGCCTGGAAGCATCTACGACAGAAGCGGAGCCTCAGCTCCATCCAATTACTACCCAAGACCAGGTTAGTAATTCATTTGCGGAGGTTGACGATAACCTAGTTGATCACACTTTCGTTTTAGGCGTGGGTGTCTATTTTCAGATGGGTTAAGGGGGTCTCAGTCGGTCGCCGTTCGTTCCTCGTTCCGGGTCACTATTTCGCGAAATTAAAGGGGCAAAAACTTGAAAAGTTGTTCCTTAATTTGAAATTTTAAAGAATTTTGGAAATGTGTTAATTAGTGCACGGCCCTAGGGAATTGAATAACTGAAATATTGCCGCCGGAATCATCAAAATCGAACAATAATTGCTAGAGAAAAATGGGAAAAACTACTGAATAAACGGTTTTTCTCATGTTTTCCCCATATTTCTCTGGCAATTATTGTTCGATTTTGATGATTCCAGCGGCAATCTTTCATTTTTTCAATTCCCAAGGCCCCTGCACTAATGAATTTCTAAAATCCTTCAAAATTTCAAGTTTAGCCTCATTTTATGGGAATTGTGAATTAACGGGGTTTCCCTTTTTTTCTGGCAATTATGAAATGAAATGTATGTATTCCTTCATAAAGTTACATGGTTACAAAATAAAGTACCTACCATACTCAGTCACATAATATATTACGATCCTTAGTGCCAGGAACTACCCCACACCAAAGAACGCAGTTCTGTGCTGGGTGGGGGAGCAGACTCTCGAGTCCCGAATATATAAACTATGCGGGCCGATTTCGATCTATGTAAATGATGAAATTAAATTAAATAAAATATTTACAGGACATACTGGAACCTTCACTATGTATATATACTACTGAACAAATTTTCACATGCTGATATCCTTGTGATATTAGCCAGCTGAAAACAATTTTTTTATACACTGCTCTAGAATGAATAGATGGGTATTTTATGCTATCAGGTACTACTCTCATCAAAAAAGGTAAACTGTAAAAAATGTGGCATGAAGTACCTTTTAACCTTGATAGCGGAACATGTACAACAGAACGGGTTTTAGGACGGAACGAATATGCATTGTTGAAGGTATTATTGTATTCAAATTCGATAGGGTGTTTATACAAAAGGGGTGATTTGGCATATATTTGACCTATTGAAAAAACTTTAGCAGTAGAAAATAGATCATTAGTAGGGAATCTTTTAGGTTTTTTAATAATGAGTTTTAGAATTGTCCTCTGCGCTACTCTCAATGAGTTCAGTATCGATGGAAAAGTGCCTCCCCATTATAGCACGCCGAATCCAAGTAAACTCTGCACCAAAGCCTTGTACAAGATTATTAATGATCTAAGTTTTAAGCTATTTCTGACAGCATAAAAGAGATAGCTCATCCCCATTACTTTTCTGGACAGTAATGAAATTTGAGATCCCCATCTGAGGTCTTCATCAATAGTCACGCCCAGATATCTCGCCGATGTGACCCTTTCTATAATCGGACAAGAGCACGAGTTAGAATCTATGCTATTGCAATTATGGATTTTAATTACATGCTCTACATCTTCTCTACTACGAGATTTTGAGAAAACAAGGTATTTTGTCTTATTGACATTCAAACTCAAGGTGTTCGCCGACAGCCAACCATTCATCAATCCCATATCGTGATTAGCTTTAGAAAACAGCTCGTTCAAATCACTGGCTGTACATAAGATAGAGGTATCGTCAGCGAAGAGGTATACTTTCCCTCTCAAGGGTATATTCTCAATCCTATTTATAAAGATAAGAAAGAGGAGGGGACCAAGGGTGCTACCCTGAATCACTCCAAAGTCGACAGATCTGCAGGAACTATCAACCCCATCAACCGACACCATCTGCCGCCTACCATGCAAATGGCTACAAAACCATTCATGCTCATCACCAGTGATTCCATTATATTTCAATACCTCCAGCAACTGGTCTCGGTTGATGGAGTCAAAGGCCTTGGCCATATCCAACAGAATCAGCGCCGCCTTTAAGGGTAGTATGTAATGTTTTGGGTCAAAAAAAAATCGATTTTTCAAAAATAACATTAAAAAATAGTTTAGTATATAACGGATAAAATGCAATAAACATTTTAAAAATCGAACGACTATAAGTGGGTTAAAAAAAAATACCTAAACCGAGCGCGCACTAAATTAGCAGCTAGGCCAATGTGCGATAAAACTTGGAACGCTACCTGGCCGCCACAAACTTTGCATCAGAACGTTAGAACAAGATGCAAATCTGACGAAAACAAACATCAGTAACCTGTCAAATTATAACCTACTCGTTGTTGTTGTCTTCTTCTTCTTCTAGAAAGAGTCCCGTCATCTAAAATAAACTTTGGAAAAGTTCAGAAGCTTTGAAACGACGTCACATCTAGAAAAAAACTGCTTTTCAGAAAAACGCGTTTTCTGAACAATCACGTTTTTCAGCACTCAGGAACACTTTTCTCCCTTACTATTGAACTTATTTCATGGATTTTTTTAAAATGTCCACTGGTATATTATAGACAAACTGTGCCAAGGATTTGTCGAAATTTTATTTTCAACATCTGGGGCATTGCGTGCAGTCCAGAAAATTTTAGTAAAAAATCTACATTTTCTTCAAAACTTCGCCTATTTTTTTCACAACGCCATGCTGGTATTTCTTTGGCACAGTCTTTACAGCATAATATTCTTGATAAAATAAAAAAAAGTAAAGCGATTGGTTGAGCAGAGCCTGAAAAATCGGTTCCTAAAGATAACTACATTATAAGGGAAATTCATCAGGCCGAGAAAATTACAACTACCCTTAATCCCTCGTTAAATTATTGTTCGGTTTACATGATTCCAGCGACAATATTTCAGATTTTCTATTCCCTAGGGCCGTGCACTAATGAATTTCTATAATCCTATAAAATTTCAAATTTAGGTACAACTTTTTAAGTGTTTTGGCCCTTTAATTTCGCGAAATACTGACCCGAAACGAACGGCGACCCCCTTAGCATGGATGGTGGAGGTGGAAGTAGGTAATGTAGTTGCGGGTTGTTCTTCATTCCTCTGTCAAACTTTTGACTCCACTTAACGAAACATTTATGGTGATACGTTATGATTGACAGTTATGGTTAAAATTTTCCCCTTATTCATGTAAAATTTCTTTCATCAGGTACAGGAACCTTGGATATGTTCTCGCGGCCACATGACCCCATCAGCTACATATCTCCAGAACGGGCTCAGGCTACCATATCCAACATGCCTGTACCCCTGGGAATGTTCATGAATATGACTCACGTACCCCCAAGATTCTACAACCAACATCAACAAGCCCTACAAGGTAATAGCTATAACAATTAATTTAGATTATCTGCGAGAAAAATTATTTCCGCTATTTTGTTTGTACTATTTTAGTAAAAAAAAGTAGGTATCAAACGAACTTTTATTTAATAATAATAAAGAGTAACGAGTCGGCCCCTCGTGGATTTCACTACCTGTTTCTCCAATCTTCAGTATTTTTATTAGTGATGAAAACATGATTGATCTACTCTGCCATCTTTCAATTACCTGAATGTTGCATTGTTAGATGTTCGTCCCATAATTATCAATCGGCAGATCGTGTGTTCGAATCTTGCCCTATTCACTATTTTGCTCCCACTTCTTAGGTTATTATTAGTGTTTTGTTTGATTTGTTAGTCATTGAGAATAGTTAATAGTGATGTAAGCGATGGAGCTGATGATCTCTTCCGAATGTCTAATAAATCTAATGATCTTGACTGAAAGACAGAAAGCGACCAGCGTTCCTCTGGACCATAAACATTACTAGTGTCATAGTTGTAATATCATGTCTTGGAACTGTGTCCTGCCCCAAAATACCTCCAATCAGTTTCTCAGTTTTGTAGGTTAGGGTTTCCTAAATGTTTCTTCATTGTTGTTTACCTCCTTCTTCAGCTCGGCAGAATATGAGAGGTGGGCGTCTTGGAAGTGGAAGGATGAAAGGCAAAGGAGGAAACATGAAATCCAAGATGAACTCTCTCAGTCAGAACAACAGCCAGGACGTGACTCAGCCCTACAGCCAAGGAATCACCCAAGCAATGTCACAGGTTCGTAGTCCCAATCTTTACTTCGGAGTTTATTTGTCCTATTCGTCTTTCCGTAATTGAATCTAAACTGGATTCTGTGTGCAGGGCATGTCGCAACCCGGATTGAGCTTAAGTCAGGCTGGGCTTTCTCAGGCAGAGCTGTCGCAAGACTCGTACCTTGTCGGAGAGTTCCCATCACAGGTTGACGGCCTCTTGTCTCAAGATTCAACGTACCAAGGGGAGAGATCGCCATTTTACACTCCTCCAAACCCTCATTTCTCACAGGTAATTTAACCATTTTGCCACTTCCTTACATAACATCACAATGTAAACTTAATGTAACTTACTTGTTTTCGATTCAATTACCACCCAGAGCTATGTAGGAACAACTATTCGCTCCCGGTAAGGACTGAGAGGTACCTATTCGCTTTTTATCTTTTATTAATGACGCATTCACAGACAAATCATAAAATTACATTTTCCAGTACTAGGTTGTTTAGATAAATGATACAAATTTCATGGTAGAGACATTATTTTAGGATTTGGGAAAGTTTCTGAAATTGTGTTTACTCGTTCCCCTAATTAATCTCCCTCGGAACCCTTGCGCTGACATATTTATGTCGCTTTATTAGGATGTTTCAAGAGATGAACAAGCACTACTCCACAGCCCACACCTATTATTACGTCGTGAATGTGTTACCTTCTCCGTCCTACTTTATGATGCCCATTAACCATCATCCTTCTTGATCAGCCACAACTTTTGGTAATCCATTTCATCTTGACTGATCTCCCAAAACTCCGTTCAAATTCAGCTGACCAAATGCGAGTTTTTTCGTTTCTTCGAATAAAATTTTATGTCACTCAGTAGGGCTTCCATAGCAACCAAGAGCTAAATTTCGATGTGTGATGGTGGAACATGATTTATATTGGATGTAAGTCAATCATTTACTGCCTGGGGTTGCCATTGGAATTTCTGGCTCTTTCGAGCTTCCTTTATTTTAAAAAGATGATTCCGCCGGATTGGAGTCAGTAAATCTTCCGCTGAATCTTCCGCTGAATATTTTGATCCTTTTCCAGGAGATTTCGTGCAAAGAAAAGTCTCATCTACATAGAAAGTGCTCGGCAGAGTCCTCTTCTTGTTCACGTGAACACATCGGTGATATTAGATTGTCCATGTTTAGCATTCTAAGGGAGGCGTGATGCCCTGTTATACTACCGATCATTGGTCTGATGGTATTTCGACTTTTGGAGATCCATAAGGCTTATTTAGGATCATAATATGAAGTGATAACCATTGTAGTCTTTTCCTATCAGTTTCTTTGGACCAGAGTATAGTCTTGGGATTCCCATTTTTAAACCTTTTCTTTGCAGGCATTCTTTGAGATGCCAATGGGGAATTTGCCTCAATTTTAGATTCTGGAATTTCAAGTCAAATCCTATAATAGGGCCCTAGAATAAAGTTCAACACCAGGAATACCCAAGGGAAAAAAATTACCGTAGAAGATAATGCCTAAACAAGTGGAATGGTGTCACAAAACACAGCAAAGATCGATGCAAACTGATTACGTCACTCCCCATGGTTCTTCATGCAAAACTGTGTTCTGGCAAAGCGTAAAAGGAGTTTCGGCAAATAGTGTCAGAGAATGTCAACAGGTAGAGTTGTAGGCGCCCTTGTGACCACATGAAACAATCCACTGAAATAATGTGATTCAAATATCAAAACTAACTAAGAAGGTGAAGACTAATAATGCTTGATAAACTAATAGGTAGAATCGTATTGTAAAAAAGAGTGAGTAAAATTGTTTCATTTCATCACTTTCGTGTCAGGGTTCTTTCTGCCAGTTCACAGTGCACTCATGTGTTCAATCACGTAAGCTAGTTGTTTTATGTGCGCTATCTGAGGTAGTGCTGCTGTTGTAAGGAAAAATTCGTCACGTCACAGACTCCCGGTACATTTAAAATTTCCATCTTCCTGAAATTCTCAAATTTTTTGGATACGTTTTCGAGCAGCACACTAGGGTTTCTTACATATCAGTGAACCCTCTTTCGAAAAAATTAAAAAATTGTAAGGAAAATTCCCCATTGCTGGGGAGGGTCTTATGAATTCTTTCTTCGAACACTCTTTCGTCAGAATGTTCGCTTGTTCGTTCCCAGCCTAGTTGGGGTCTGTTCGGAGAGGCAGTCCGGAACAAGTTCGGAACCAAACTGGAGCTGAAAAGGGGAGGGGATAGAGGCGAATGGACCCCTCCAGGCTCCTCCAAACCCCTCCGAACCGTTCAGGACTGCCTCTCTGAACAGACCCTTGGTATCCCTGGGTATCTATTTAATGGAAATTTTGTTTTGATGTATGGAACCTACTCATCGGATTTGAGACAGATTGGTACTCGCTTCTTTTTGACTATCTAAACTTGCTCGTTATAACCTACGTATTTATGGGGAAAACATTTTGGACTTACTGGACATTTGGACTGTTTGGACTTACCGACTATACTAGGCGGAAGACCAAAGTTAGTTCCCTCACCCGTTAGTTGTTTCCAAGTTCCGCCGCTAGGCTGCTGAGCCCACTTCAAACTAAATTAGTTCTGTTCATGCAATCATTAGATAGTTGTATTCCGTAATAACGAACCAGCATTAGATCTATTAAAGGAATCAGTTTATTAAGTAAAGCAAATAACGAATAATCAGAGATTCAAATGTTCAGGGTTGATCTATGTGGCTGCGGCCATTCCGAATCTTGGGGTAACCTCCCGTACAACCGCTCATCGTCATCTTGTGCTACGAATTCAACATTAGGAGTATTCATGGTCTGGGAGATTCGACGTCGAATCTTCGAATTTGGAGGTTCGACGAGAGTCAATGCGCATGCGCACCGGCTAATACGACGATTCGATTTACCACGAGCTGAAGGCGTCGTAAATTGAGATTCGATGTCGAATTACAAAATGTGATCCTAGCGCTAGCGGCAGTTGTGCGAAGCAACTATCATAACATCAACAAACAGATCTTCTCGTCCTTTCATTTTTCTTTTAACAACACCTTTTTTATTTTTTTATTCCGTTTTTCCGTTCGTTTATTTCTTTTTTGTTCGAAGTGGGTTTTTTCTCGATTAAATGAGTGGAACTGAGCTAAGGGGCTAGGGAAAAACGCGACCTGATGGTCTGCTGGAGAATTGGAAATGCTGCTTGTTGGCATTAAAGCGAGCATACCACATTCTCCTTTCTAGCATCGAACATGATTCAGCCATGAGCTTAGTACCAAAATGCGTTCAAAATTGTGTGACGGAAGTAGCAAGGGTTTTTCTTTGAGACAAGACTCCTCGTCGGTAGGTACCTATTCAGAAGTCTGAAACGTGATCCTTTTTTAATTTTAGCCGTAGATCTTTTCGTTCGTACACTAGGAACTTTTTTAAAGGATTTTATTAGGAACCTCTGGGGTATTTTCATTTTTTAACTAAAAGGAAATTAATGAAGATGCGGTCCTTTTGACACTGACTTGGTTATTGTCTGATGCCGCAAGGAGCGCTACTCACGATTCGATTTTCGACGATTGGACGGGAGAAAATGTGGGAGCCTCATGAGACCCCGAGTTTACGACGATTCGACGATCGAATCAGACCATGAATACCCCTATTGTTGAAACCGTCTTAACCCTAATTGGGCCACGGTATCACTAGTGTCACTGAAAACATCCCAGGAATTCCACAGCTGCCCCAAGATGTCCCTGGAGTAACCAACATTAAATTGGATTTTTAAATTTAATTGACAACCGAATTTTTTGTGGGTTATTGGAAATTTCAAAATTGTTATGGTGAAAATTTTCAAGAAATTGAAGAAAAAATTGTTATGACATCATTTTGGTTTATTATTTTCAATAATGAACCTTTGGAATCGACCAAGATTTTGACTTCTACTAGCTGTCATGAGCCTTCAACCACCGCTGTCAGTGTCCACGCAGCCACCACAGCCGGGACATGGATGAAGAGTGTTGGTGCTGATAGCGGTTGATAAGGGGGTGTCAAAGCTGATCGCCAACTCCTATGGGGAGACCACGAAAGTAGACTAGTCCCCCTTACAAAATTCTTTTAGTGCAATGAGTGCAAAATATATGTGGAAGGAGGATTTTTGTAAGTGGCAAGGGATCTCAATCTTCTTGGAAAAAAGGACGATCAATACGGTGGTTCCAAACCAATTCCCCTCTCGTTCGTGTTGATTTGTCTACCCGGATACCCACCCGAACTCGGATCGTCCGATAGATTAAAAAAAATGTTTAAAAAATTCAGCTCTGTCTATTAATTTTTTAATTGCAATTTAAATCTTGTTAATCTGGTGACGCCTTGGGATGGGACAGCTGTGGAATTCATAAGATGTTTTTGGTGATACCAGTGACACCATGGTCCAATTGTATGGTAATTGTTTTATACAAAAACTTGTGAAACCGTTTTCTCCGTGTTCATTTTTAGTTCTTTTATCCCGAGGAATCAACACGGACCACGCAATTGAGTTACGCCCTCACAAGGAGAGACCTTTGAGCGACCAGTGTGTTGGTCTGCCTTTCACAATAAATTGAAGTTACTAAAAGTTGTAAGAAATTCTAGTGGATGTGTAAACGTTCTCTTCATCGATCGATGGTTTAATATTGTTCACAGCCATACTGAGTGAAGAGCAGCAGTGGGAATACCTGAGACCATGAAGGAGGGAGTACTGTATGAGGAAAGGCTCACTGTTGCTGTAGCGATGGCCTCCGCCACCCGTGAGATTTGACGGTGGAGTGGTGGAGCCGCGGCCCGCAATGTCGACGAATTACTTCTAAAAACAACAAGTGCAAGAACAAGGAAGAAGAAGAAGATGAGGAGTTTCTATCTAAGGACGTGGACACAAAAATCGTACGAAGTTTCGAAAAAACACCGTCTGGAGTGGTCCATGAACCACACTCAATACAAGCGAAATATCTTGTTTTAAAATTCCCAATTTTACCAAGTTTTGTTTCTTTTTGTGCAATTTGGTTTCTGTTTTACTTTTTTTTTATGATCACGCTCATCACAGCTGGATTTTTTTTCCTCTCGTACAAACCGATATACTTTTGCCTTTCTATGCGCCCGTCTCAACACTCTGGAAACCCATTCCAGCTTTCTCACTAAATAACTCCGTTGAAAAAATTGGTCGCCAAATACACTCAACGTCTTTACTGTATTAGAAAGATTTTATTTTTTAATGCTTGCCGTTGATTTTTATTATTTTTATTACTTTTCGTAAATTTTACGTTCAATCGGAATTTTCTCTTCGATCGATACGTATCAAGTCATTTCCATGGTGTGGGAATCTTGACGATGGCTTGGTAGCTCCCCGGTTTCGTTCTATGAACGGGGTTTGATCGTCAGCTATCGCCGTTTTGTTCGTGAAAAGTCGTTGATTCTTTTCTCTACCGTTCGTTTACGTGTTACTTTGGCTTGGCTGCTGTGTGCCATCTTTGCATTCATGACATAATTTTCTTCCCGATAATCGAAGTGACATTGTCGAAGTTCTGATACCCGACCAAACTGCCAGGGTTGTCGATGTAAGATGCGTCAGTTATTTCCATGATCTCCTGTATTGTGAACGCTGAAATTGAACACAAAAGCAGATCTTTTAAAATTCGAAAGAAAAATGGCTTTTCAATAACGCAAAAACAGCTTAACAGTTCAATTGTTTTCAGGTTAGAATAGAACGTTGACGCTGAAAGAAAAAAATAAATCGTTAGAGAGTTTGTTCAGTTCCACAAATATTTCGTAGGCAATTATCAGTTCCGTTGCGTTTGATCCACCGCTGTGAACTTTGAACTGATTACCTGATCATGGAGTTTGCCTGTTATTTCACAGCCAAAATAGTCACCAAAATCTTAATATCCTGTTTTGTGCCTAATTCACCATCACATGCAGCTAGACTTTAGCATTTTCGCATGACAAGTCCTTACGAATTGCCCATTCGAACCTCTGCACATCGAAGAATAATTTGCTATTCTACCAAGTTACACCCATAGTTTTTGTTACATTTTGAGTTCTCCTTCCATGGTTGAATATCATTCCTGTTAGGTGCTGGTTCAAATTTGTCACTTAGATATTTTGTTTTATTGTTGATTTCTGTTTTTCCTTTGCCTTCTAGCAGGTAGGAATTGATTTTTATTGTCAAATACCTGCCTTTTCTCCATCCTATTCTGTAGATGTTCACCCCGATTATCCTGTAAAACACATTCCATACAAAAATCGTTACATTTTAGCTGTATTCACTTAATTCAGAAACAACCAAAAAGTAGTGTGCTAAAAAAACGACATGTTGGTTAAATAAAAAATGGGCATTCTTGAACTTCTTGATTTTTATATTTTTCACCTTCTACTGTAATATTGTATTATGATTACTGCAAGACACTCACTAGATTGGGAGTGATTGGAGGCGCAGAACTAATCAGTCGTTTGAAGGAATACATTATTGCAAGAATGAAAACATTTTAGAAATTACCTTCGAAATGTTTCATAGGTACCCTTGATATCGCACTCAAATTTGTGTTTAGTTATCGAGAAAAGATTGAGTAAAAATCGATTGTCCCTTCATAAATTAGTGGTAAGTATGAAATCGATTTTGCTTCCGAGTCTACCAAGGTAGCGGAAGCTTTGTTCCTCCAAAACATGTTCTCCAAAATCAAAATTTCCAATCGCGTTTTACGTTTCAGACCTTCCTGAACAATTTTGGTTCCGTGTCTGTTTGTGTGTCTGTCATGAGTTCCTTGCCACTGCCATAACTTCTACAAATCTCATCCGATTTCGATGTAATTATTAGGGATCGTACGGGCTGGCGTGTAGAGAGAGAGAGAGAGAGAGAGAAAGCGTTTATTTACAATAATAGTAATTATTACTATTTGTAATACAATAGAATACTTAACCTAATTTTATTACATACAAATACACTTATTTACTACCTCATCTAACAATTTCTTATCTATCTAGTTATTTTTGACTTTCACAATCACCAAATTATTGCAACATTTAAGTACTGCCAAAAGCACACACGCTTATACTGCTGGTATTATATTACCGTCGCAGGGGGTGGTCGCTGCTTCTAAATCCTATGTAGGTACCTATCTATAATATTTTTCCTTCGAATGCCAAGTTACCAATTCCTTCGTGCCTATTTCAACTCATTTCCGACCATTGGGAACAAATGCTCTACTTTTACTCTTACTCTCCTGACCATGTATTTCCTATTCGTAATTGAATTCTGCAGTTAGGAAATCCCTATAATTACTAGCTGCCCTAATAAATTGTGCCACCTTTTCAAAATTTACGGATGTTCCGTTAAGCATTTCCACAATCTCCGGATCGGATAACCATGTCTTTCCCGTGTATCTGAATCTTAGTTCTCTCATTATGGGACATTTAGCCATAAAGTGGAGTGGCGTCTCGTCTTCCCGCTCGTTGCACATGCTGCATTTGTTTGCCAGGCCCTCTCTCCACCACCGGTAATTTACTTTCACCATTTCCGTTCGAGCTCTACAGACGATTCTAATTTTCGCAAGATCTGTCATATTCATGTACGCCAGTCCCCCACCCGCCGTTCTATCCAATTTCGCATAGAGTTTATGATGTTCCGAGTCAGTCACTTCTCTACTCACGTTGTTCACCCAATTATCCCTCATCTCCCGAATCAGAACATCAATGCCACTCTTCCACTCCTCACCATCCCAAGGGCAACTGAGCTCCTCCGCCATTCTGCCATATTCCCGCCACCATCCCTCACCCTCCAGCACAACCTGGTCTGCCACAATCCTGGTATACCTACTCCTTGGATACTTCATAACTTTCGCTATATAATCCGCCTGCAACTTTATTGTATATAGGAAGATTGGTTGAAACCCGCTTTCAGCGTACACAATGTAATTGGGGGTGTTTTGTGGCAATGCCAGCACCTTTTTAATGTAATACCGCTGTAATTGTTCCACTTGTTCGTATTTCTTGTGCCCCCACACCTGCGCGCCGTAGCATACCAATGACCTTGTTGTCGCTCTATATACTTTATGTTTTGTCTCTAGTGGGACCCGTCTCTTATGAATCATTCTTCCCCACACTGCCGCCATTCCGTGCTTAGCTTCACCGACTTTCTTGGCAAAATGGGTTCCCAAATCCATAGTAGGAGTGATTGTGATGCCCAAGTACTTGTATCTGGTGACCACTTCGAGTGCCTCCCCTTCGAACTTCCAGTTTTCATTCTTGGACCTCCTTCCTCCCCTCTTTCCCAATATCATCACTTGGGACTTCTCTCGGTTCAGCGTCAGATTCCATCTATTCAGGTACCCACTGAGTTCGTTTATCATCACTTGGAGTGATGCTGGACTTTCCGCCAGCAAGACCACGTCATCAGCGTACATTAGGCATTTTATTCTGAATCCTCCTACTGTCACTCCACCGCTCAATTGGTCCGGCAAGTCGTTTATAAAAAGGGAGAATGCTAATGGGCTAATCAGACATCCCTGTTTTAAACCTACCTCTGTCCTGAAATACTCTGAAAGCCCTCCTTCGCTCCACACCGCCATTCCTGTGCCCCTGTATAACCCTTCCAACATCTTAATGAACTTACTCGATATGCCATAATTCGACATTTTGAAGAATAGGGCACTTCTTGAGATATGATCGTATGCCGCTTTTAGATCTATGTAAAATACGTAAGTTTTCCATCCCTTCTTTTTCCTCAACTCACCAATATTGAACAGGGTGAACAAGTTGTCGGACGTGGAATACCCCGAACGGAATCCCGCCTGAGCCTCACTTAAAAATCCCCTTCTCTCCACCCATGCTTTCAGTCGTTCCAATAGCATTCCTGCAAATATTTTTGCCATTGTATTCATGAAGGCTAATCCTCGGAAGTTACCCGGGTCCGATGTGTCCCCCCTCTTATGCAGTGGAAACAAGATCGCGTTCTTGAAAGAGTCGGGCGCCTCCCCCCTGTTATAAATGCTGTTGAAATTTCGCACAATATGAATTTTTAATTCCTCGGGGGCATTTATGTAAAATTCGTTGCAAATACGGTCAGGTCCGGGCGCCTTATTTATTTTCAATTTCCCCAACATATGATTCAACTCCACCAATGTAAATGGTTTGTCTAGATCATCTTCCCGTATGTTTGGTAAGGCATACGCCATCTCCAGCTCGACAGGTGGGTTTAGTAATCTTCTAAAGTGGTTTACCAATTCCTCCTTGCTTACCTTCGGTGCCCTGAATGGTGACTTTCCTTTTATTTGATCTACCAGCTTCCAAAATTCCTTTGCCCCAGTCACAGTGCTTAACTTCATATCTGTAGCAATGTAAAACTCTTTTTCTTTCAGTGAACATAGACTTTTATACTCCTTTCTTTTGTCCAAATATGTTTTTTTGTTCATTTCATTATCCGTTCTCCTAAGGATCTTCAACTGCATCATACTCTTTTTCCGGGCCTTTAAACATTCATAGTCGTACCATGGCTTTTTAAAAGATCGTTGCTTCGATGTGATCAGGCTTCCTCTGTCCGCTGCCTTTCTAATACATTCTATTATATTGCCCATACCCTGCTCTCCCTCGCACGGCACCCTCCCCTCCCGCTCCATCCTTCCCAACAGTTGTTTGATTTTTTCCTTAAAGAATTTCTCATCGTTCCGATTCCATGTTAGCTTTGGCAATAGTGGAGTAACCTCGTCCCCTGCATCCACCATGTCTATTGCCAATTCCACTGCGATGGGCTGATGGTCTGATAAAATTTCTGGTACCACCTCAAATCTCCGCACCACATCCAAACCCTCCCCCGAAACAGCCGCAAGATCAATCACCGAGCTGCCCTTCCTATCAATATATGTATTTTCCCCACCGTAATCACCCTCGAACCTACCATTCAACACCACCATGCCATTTCTATCAAACAGTTTTACCAATTTTCTTCCCCTCGCATCTATCACAGTATCCCTTGAGTTCCTAGTCTCTTTTATTCTTTCCATCCCATCGTATGGTCCCCTCGGTAGGTGCTGAAGGGATCCCGTTCTTGCGTTTACGTCACCTATGATCATGAAACACTGATCCTTATTATCAATAACATGTTGCAGATCTTCGAAATCATTTTCCCATTCTGAACCTTTCATATACACCGGTACCACTGTAATTTGTTCCTTGTTGTTGTATTTAATTTTTATGACTTTGGTGTCTCCTATATTGCCAAAACTAATCGTTTTCTCGTAGTGTTTTTTATTTATCCCCATAAGTCTGCCCCCACTGGGCCTGCCAAACCTACCCTCCCTGGAGGCCGCCTCCCAGCATAAAAAGTAATCACCTAACACGACCTCAATACCTCTGACATCCGTTTCAACCAAAAATGTTTCACACAGTGCAAACACGTCACAGCTCATTATCAATTTTATAAAGTTTTCATCCTTCAATTTATTTCTTAACCCACATACATTCCATGACACTAATTTGATTCCTTTAATATTTATACCTCCTCGCTGCGGTGCTTCTAGTCATGCTTCCTGTTCCTCTTCGTCGTCACCGCCGCCACCAGCTTCCTGTTCCTCCGCCCTCTGTTCCTCCTGGCCCGAATCTGCATTGGATCTTTCGATGTTCCTCTGAACCATTCGTTCGATATCGTCGGCAACGTCCATATTCAGTAATGCCTTTATTTTTTCTACTCCGCTGCCTTGACGGTGTACCAGCCCCAAAACAGGGTCCCACCAGAATTTCTCATTGTCTACGATTAGTTTGTCAAAACTCATACGTACATTTTTTTCTGGGTACTTCCTCTTAATAGAGAGTTTTTGCTTCACACGGTGGCGTGCTCCCGTGAACGTGAAGCTACGGAAAACTAGAGTTGATGCTAACCTCCCCACTCCTTTTTACCACGGGACTGTGACTGTTACCAAGGAAACGGGACGCTCCGTGGATTCTGTTATCATAACCTGACACCAAGAGACCTTGACTGAGAAGTTGGCCACCATTTTCGTTCTTGCTGAAGTGGAAGGTACAGAATGGAACTAACTACAAAAACCTAGTTTTGAGTGATCAAGCATCAAAGTTATTTCAAGTTTGTAAATCAGGTGATAACTTTATTGGAATTTCCTTCTTTTCCTCTCAAATTTAAATTAATTCTGCCTCATTTCCTACTTTGAGAAAATGCAATATCTGTTGTAGAAAGCCTAAAATTCAAATTATATGTGGCTGGTTTCTGTCTGAGATTTTGGAAAACGCTGTTACCAAATCTGAGTGATGAACCAACTCAGTTGGTTCCATTCTGAGGAATTCTAAACGACTATTCACACTCAACCTTCAATTGTTCGCAATCCTAAATTCATCATTCTTCTAAAAGAAAGCGATACCTTACTCATAACCTCACCCTCACAAATTCTCAAAATTCTATTTTTATAGGTTTTTATATAATCCTGTTTCAATTTTTTATCCAACCAAACATTATTCTGAGTATTATTGGTAGGTGAAGTGGTAAACAGGGTGTTTCACGAAAAGGTTGCACCCCCCTTCATTTCCCCAAAATTCAGCGTAATAAATTGGGACCATCGCCATTCTTCGTGGTTTTTTGTAAGGAATCCAGGAAAAATACTTTCGCGCAAAATACTTGCATGCAGGTGCGCAATTGACACCAACTTCATTTATTCAAATGGAGCCCCCCCCCCCCCTTTATCACAAATTCGTCAAATTTCATGACAAATTCATACCCGAACCAAATTTTTTATTGCGCGCAACCTGACTTTTTGAACGCTCTAAGTTGCGCAACTCCACAATTGTACAAAAAATTAGGTTTTGGAGGACCCTAACTGTGGCACATGTTTTTCCATAATTTTTTGACTCTGAATCACAGGGTGTCGTCCGTTTTTAAATTTGACTGGTATTTTTCTATTTTGCGCGAAAGTATTTTTCCTGAATTCCTCACAAAAAACCATGAAGAATAGCGTTGGTCCCAATTTTGTACGCTGTATTTTAGGGAAATGAAGGGGGGTGCAACCTTTTCGTGAAACACCTTGTATATGCAGTTTGATGCATAGTTTTACTATCAAATTGCAATTATAATTAAATTGTTGGCAAACTTCTTATAAACTCATGAACACAATTGGCATTTTAGAAATAGCATACATATGACTAAAAATGATGATATTTTAGGCCTATCTTTTGTTATAAGTTTTTCTCTAAGTCCCAAAATTTTCTGAATTCACGTATGGTATTACACCTAATTAATAAATACTTATATTTTGAAATGTAATAAATGACAATAAACTCGGGAAAGTTATTATATTTTTTAAAATGCACAGGGGTTAGAATGAGTTTTAAATGTGTTATTGCCTGAACACATTTTTAGATCAGTTTTCTTTCACTATTAATCAAGTGAAATATCAAATGAAATTATGATCAAGTGAACTACCAACATCATTCGTGATTATGTTCGGACCTCAAAATTCAACATGTGTTAGGCAATGTTTATCATATTAAAATAACTTTTTGCATGGGGGAACTATACATATATTTTTGTAGAGTAAATGTAGTAAATAAACCTCTATTGAAGTTCCACTGCAGTGCTCTGTAATAACCTAAAGTAGTTTCAATGTGAGGTAGGTACTCATTTTTAAAGTATATTTTGGCAAGAATTGAAGAAGAAAGTAAAAGAAATCTTGCGATTCGCAAAACCAAAGCATGTAATAACTGTTATCAGTGTGTAACCTACCTAAAGGTTGCATCTTGCGGTGGCAGGAACCCGACCGCGGGAGGCGACCGTGTGAAGAGCGCTTCAAACGGGCGGGCTTCACAAACGCGCGGCCCCGCGACAACTTCGGGAAACTTCGTACCTTTCCGGTCATCATCGGACCTCGTTATTTCCACGGACGGTCCCTCCCACGGTGCGACCGTGTGAAGCAAAAACTCTCTAATGGCACCCCGAACACCGAGAAGAATTCTTCGTTTCTCCCTGATTTCCCACGTGAAGTCCGGGTTTATCCAGATGTTTGTGGATCTCAGCGCCGACGTGTGTTTGATGATTTTATCCTTATCATCCTGTCCCAACAACGTCACCAGGACTGGCCTGTTCTGTGCGTTAGGGGGCCCAAGCATTCTTGCCGCAACCAAGGTAGGCATGATTTGCAGCCCGAGTACGTCTCGAAACATATCCAATACCGCTTGCTTAATACTCATGTTCTGATTGACCCTTACTCCTCCAATGACGAGGTTATTGCGACGTTGCTCGTTCTCCAATACAGTGATACGATTCTCATTGGCCTTCTGATTCAACTTCAGATGTCTCACTTCACTTTTTAGGCTTTCATTCTCCTCCCTCAGTAACATGTTTTCCTGTTGAATCATCTGCAAGTCCTCTTTTGTCGCCAAATTCCTTACACTTTCTTGAATGGGTAGTAGTTTTGCTTCCAAGAGCGATCCCATTCTATTCATCATCTCTTCCATCGTCCACTCTGCTACCTTCCTCTTCGAGTCTCCGCTGTGGTCATCTGGTGAGCGGTCCCTCTTCCCTGATGCAAAGTATTGCTTGATGCCCTTGTTTTCTCCCATTTTTGATCTTCTCTCTACCTATTACCCACTTATCTCTTCTTGGGTTACTTCTTCTTTGTAATAGTTTCCTCTCCCAGTTATCGACCGTGCGACTGTGTTTGTGGCGTATTCCGTCTGTCCGTTGGCTCTTTAGGTACCCTCGGCTGCTTGCCTCCTACTGGGAATCGCAGTGTCTTTTCCCAGAATTGTCACTGATTCGGCTGGCCGCTCTCCCACTCTCTCATCTGTCCGTACGAGCAAGTTCCCTCACCTGGGCAGCCTATGTGACGTATCTTATCACCGTCGCGCCTGCGCATGTGACCTGTCAAAACAATCTCGAGCCGTCAACGGGCTCCGGGTCACTTGTTTAATTGAATCTTCCGACCTCATACGGTTCAATATTATCTGTATCTACTCACGATTTCGTGATCTTTCCTTCCTTGTCTGGTATGCTGGCTGTTCACTTCGAGTTCTTGACAAAATTCAAATTCTTCCTCCAACTTTACACCCACTAATTTATCGTTTTCAAGAAGAGCTCGGACTGATAGGTGTTACCTCACCGACCGCTTGAGCGACACCCAGGCTGGCGTGTAGATGGTCCCCTATGAAAATCATTACCCCCGGACTGAGAGTAGCCAGTGCGCATGCGCAAACGTTAAATCCTTGTAACGGCCATAACTTCTACATTTCCAATTTGATTTCGATGAAATTTTCTGGAGTTATGTGAGTTGAGGTGGAGATGTTCCCATAAGAAAATCATGAATTGAAAGTATTTTGTGCGCATGCGCAAACGTGAAATCTGTGTAACAGCCGTAACTTCTACATTTTCCAACAATATTCAGAGACTGCGGGATGACGTGTAGATGGTCCCCTATGAGGGTAGTGGAAGGTACTTAGGGATTGATGTTTTGAGATCACCTACAATGCATCGGATCATCTACACAATCGGGTTAAGGATACAAGGAAGCTATGTGCCACCCCCACTTGGCAGAATTTTTTGTCACGTTTTTTTAGATGAAATGCAAATGCTTAGCGGGTAGGTCCTAACCCATGACGCGCTTTACCTTCGGAAACAAAAAACGTCCGCCAAGTGGGTGTGCCACATAGCTTCCTCGTATCCATAACCAAATTATATAGATGATCCGATGCATTGTAGTTAATCTCAAAACACCAATCTCTAGGTACCTTTGACTACCCTCATAGGGGACCATCTACACGCTAATCTGGACAATCCTAGAAAATTTCATCTAATTCGGATGAAAAATGTAAGTATTATGGCTGTTACAAGGATTTTACGTTTGCGCATGCGCAGTGGCTACTATCAGTCTGGGGGTGATGATCTCCATTGGGTACCATCTACAACCTAATCCGCATAATCCCTGAAAATTTCATCGAAATCGGACAATAACTTCGTATAGTTATGCCCGTTACAAGGAATTCATGACAGACAGACAGACACGGAACCAAAATTGTTCAGAAAGGTCTAAAACGTCAAATGCGAGTGAAAATTTTGATTTTGGAGAACTTTTTTTTTCATCCTTGAAAAGTGAAAACAAAGCTTCCGCTACGTTGGTAGACTCTGAAGCAATAAGTTTGATAGGTGATTTATTTGAAAGAGAAACACCTCAAGTAAGTAGGTTGAAAAACCTCTATTTTGGATAGGCGCTCTAGCAGTAATATAAAACAACTCAACCATCAACAGCTGTGTAAAATATTTGAAGGTGAAACTCCTCACGATTTCCCGATAATTGCCTCGTCCTAAAACTGAAGCCAAAAACTAGCCAAGATTGAAGGTAAAACTCCTTGACTCAAGACAACAAACCTTTGAGGCGGTTTTATCCCAAAGTTGAGGAGTTTCACCTTGAAAACCTCAAAGATGAGACATTTTTCTTGAAAAAAGTCCATTCATGCAGCACGAATTAATGAGCGAATTTTCAAAGAAATCTTTCAGTGAAAGGTATGGTTAATAAAAGGAACAATGGTGTTGCAATTTCTTTTAGAAACATACTGTATGCACTGGGTATGCTTCGAGATGTTAGGAGTGCATATTCACGTTCTACTCGTCTCCATGAACTTATAGAGTACCCACACGGCTACTTACTGCATTTCTGGGTACAACAATTATACGCACATTTTCATTATATATTTACTTTTTCGAATTTTTGGACGGTTTCCATTTTTTTAAAGTGCATCGGTATAAGAGATTTTGTGCTGAATCAGAATATACCGTTTTATTACTATGATTGTGAAGGTAATAACCACAAAAACCTGGAAGCCCCCGTTTTTGGACTATTTTTGAAATTTGGACCACTTTGGGTTGTCCAAAATTTCTGGCTAACGAACTCGTCCTTAAGTTTGTTGTTACGAACATTTTGGCGAAAACTAAACAAATTTTGCTAAAAAATTACTCAAGTAATCGTGCGGAATGACACATGATTTGTGGGAAAACTTCAGGGAACGTTTCAGAATGTTCCAAAACGGATTTCAGTGAAAATTTTTAACAAAAAAGACCATTCTAACAATTTTTAGGCCATTGCAATTTTCCTTGAAAATTCGCTAAAACTCCATTCTGAAATTGGGGCTTAAATTGACACGAATTTAACATTGTGATCAGATCAATGAGGAATTTCACCATGTCAGAATTTCCTATTTTTGACCCCAAAATCGGATTCAGCACCTCCAAAAACCTCCTACGCCAAAATTTCAGCCCGTACTTCCTAATTTACAAATAAACAAAACAGTGTAGAAAATATGAACGTTTAAAAAACCGGGAGGATGACGTCAATCTGGAATAGTTCATTTACCGCCGCTTGAAGCGCTGAGTCCTAATCAATATGAATCTATAGTCCTCAGATGCAACATTTCATAAAACCAGTAAAGATTGAAATCGAAAAACTGAAGAAAAAATAGAAAAAGGCAAGATGGGGAAAATTAGGTTTCCCCTGTTTTTTAAGACGTCCCACAGTAAGACTTGGGCGTCCTTATGCGATCGATCTGGGGTGAAGGAGGACAACACTCAACAGAAAAAAAATAACCACACAGTAATCCGTTTTAGACCATTCTGAATCAGAATCCGCGAAAAAAAACCATAGGTGTATGTCTGTGTGTGTAACAACATCTTGTGTACTCCGCCCAGGCCTTAGTTCTCAACCGATTTTCCTGGTTCTTTTTTTGTTCGACGCGGAAAACTATCTAGTTGTGCACTACGTCGCCGGAATTTCGAATTTTGCCTTTTAAGGGGGGGAAAGGGGGGGTTAAAGCTCAAAAAACGTGCGTTTGCGGGTATAATCTTGTAAACTCTGCCCAGGCCTCAATTTCCAACCGATTTGCGAGTTTCTTCTTTTGTTTGACTCAAATAACTCCCGAGTTGTACATGATTTCACCAGAGTATCAAAACTCGCAAGGGGAGGGGGCGAGTGGGGGGATAATGTTCACAAAATATCCGAATTTTCAATATTTCGGTTCCTTTACTACTTACTAATTGTACCCAAGCTTTAAAATTGAGTAAAAATTCTCACAATACCTCCAGATTGTCATGAATTATTCTCTGTACCACCATGGAACTAATATTGGTGCCACCATGGTGCCAGAACACCATAAACCTCATATTTCGTGGGTGTTTTGGGTTTCACCTAGAATACGGATGTGAACCTCGACGGACTGCCTACTAAAACTCTGTACCTCAGAGGTCGATTATCGTAAGTGACATTTTGGCGATCTTACAGCAGAGCCAAAAGAAGTTGTGGGCACACCTATTTTGATCCCTATGGCCCATTCTGATGACTTTACAATGCTCAAATTAATTCTGTAGAATCTGTTTATGCCTACCAATACAATAGAATACAAAATACAATAGAAAGAATGCACATACAAAACAAAAATCTCGAAAACGAGAATTTTGGACATACGATAGTTGACCTCTGAGGTACAGAACTAATAGATGAAAGTTCAACGTTACGACGTTTTCCTCTTTGGTGCCAGACTGGCACCATTGGTGGCGGTGGGTTGAATCTTCCATATCATAACGGGCATCGTCCAATTTAAAGGGGACTATCCAAAACCCACCCACATCCATCGATATTTCTTATAAATGATCAGCTACGAATTGGATGATGCTCCTTATGATTTGAATATGATTCCTTATCAGTGACAAACTCTGTAAGACTAAACGATAAAGCCTAAGCTGTGTGGCTGATAATGATTTTACTCATTTTGAAAAATATCAGCTTTCCTATTCAACGAAACAGAAGGAAACTGCATCAATATTCCTTCACTTAGGAATTTCCACTTGTACTATTTGTGGGATTAAATTAATAATTAATTGAACTCGTTCAATAAGAAAGTACAGAATAAGATAACAGGAACCCTATCATCCTCATTATCTACATGTGGAATTTCAACTCTTGGGACCACCCGAAGCAACCACCTGACAGCTCGCCCACCTGATCAGAGAAGAGCTAAGTGAGTTATTAATAATCAGCGTTCTTAAATTAATAAGTTCCCTATTAAAAGTCATCTTCTTGGGGCCACCAGAAGAGAATTTAGCTAACCCACCTGATCAAGGAGGAGTATAGTTTGCCATTCGAACTCTGTTCTTATAGAGGCTACCTGTGAATTTTCAGCAGTCATCAAATAGGTTAACTTTGTTTCAATGTATCCGATAAATCATAATTTCCCACATTTTCGCACATAGAAAAAGGTAGGTGAATGTGTGACATTTCGAACATAGGTGTTACTCATCTCTCTGAAAATTGAGGTAAGTAATTAATTTAGGTATTATGATTGGCATATGAAGGCATTTATTCCTAACTAATTTTTAACGATCACTGTTCGTTAGTTCCCGGTGGTTACCGTTAGGATTGATAAAATTAGAGTGGTTCGTCATTTGGAAAAGTCCGGAACACTGATAACAAACTGATTCAGATTGCTCATCCCGGTTGAAGGTCATCGCTTTTTCTACAAGTTTCCATTTCGTGGGAAGAAATTCAGTAAGTCATAATTTCCCACCAAATTAATTTTGGTGTATTATTTTCAATAATGAACCTTTGGAATCGACCAAGAAAAAAAATTGTTTAACATCCCCTCAAAATTTGATGGTTTACGTTTCAAGGTACGTAGAATCCAAAAATCAAATAAAATTTGGCCGTCCGCGGCACTTTCCTCAGTTAGCATTGACCGATTTTGATGAAAGCAGTTTTTGATGTAGAGGTACGTGAAAAATCATTTGGAAGTAAAACCTTAACAATCAAAAGAAAAAGTAGGAAATTTTGACAATTTTACAAAAATGACTTTACGAGTTGATTTTTCACCCATCACGACTTCACAAAAATTTTTGTATAACCACTAGAAAGATGGTGAATTTAACGCCCTATCCAACGGTGTAATTAGATTTTGAATTGCTCGTAAATTAAGCGAGTTATGGTAATTTTTATGGCTTAAGATCGAAAACACGAAAAAACGTCTGCCAAGTGGGTGTGGCACATAGCTTCCTCGTATCCATAACCCGATTATATAGATGATCCGATGCATAGTAGTTAATCTCAAAACATCAAAAAAGTTAATCTGTAACATCCCTGAAAATTTCATTGAAATCGGATAGAAAATGTAGAAATTATGGATGTTACAAGGAAGTTCACGTTTGCGCATGCGCAGTGGCCACTATCAGTTCGAAGGTGATGATCTTCATTAAGGACCATCGACAACCTAATCCGTATAATCCCTGAAAATTTCATTGAAATCGGATGGAAAATGTAGAAGATATGGCCGTTACAAGGAATTCACGTTTGCGCATGCGCAGTCGCTTCTATCAGTCCGGGGATGATGATTTTCATAGGGGACCGTCTACACACCAACCCGCACAATCCCTGAAAATTTCATTGAAATCGGACAATAACTTCGTGTAGTTATGCGCGTTACAAGGAATTCATGACACACAGACACTGAACCAAAATTGTTCAGAAAGGTCTAAAACGCAAAACGCGATTAAAAATTTTGATTTTGGAGAACTTTTTTTTTCGTCCTTGAAAAGTGAAAACAAAGCTTCCGATACCTTGGTAGACTCGGAAGCAAAATCTTAAAACTAAAATAACTCGGAAATTAAGCGTCTAACGAAAAATTGCTAAGAGACACTTTCTTACTAAAATTAGTTGTAGATTCGACTCCCGTTTTTCGGTCCTTAACATGGGACACCCTGTATATAGAAAAATAAAAAATAATAAACCATTGTGTAATAATTTGCAGCGTTTCTAAAAGTTTCCATTTCGTGGGGAATCGTGTGGGAAGAAATTCAGTACCTAAGTCATAATTTCTCACCAAATTCATTTTTACAATCATGCCTCGACAGAGCTTAGGGCAAGGCTCTTTAGGTTTAGGCCCCAATTCCTTCAACATTTTTCAAAAATAAGGATGGAAGTTTATCGCTAGAAAGAACATTATTTTTTGCCCCTTTTCTCTGGGAGCAGCGAGAAGGTTTCCGGTATTCCTATCTGCTGGAGAACTTCTTTCTACTTCGTTCAAGCCTGTTGGCGCCATTAGCAAAGCAAACTGGTTAGTTTCTTGTGATATTTTAGCTATTATTTGACAAAATTAATGCCTACTGATTCTTGTATTTTGTGAAATAAATGTTTTAGTTCCCTAAAAAGTCTAGATTTGTTGCATTTTCGTTTGCTTCTTTCAACTAGGCCCAGAAAAAAACTGAAAAACGTGAGTTCCCCTTCCCTGATTGGGTCTAAGAATTTGTATCATTATGAACAAAACATTTAGCAACATGCATCATTTCTGCGTAAATTTATACTATATCGATATTTCTTTTAAGTTAGACAACCCAAGTTTATCCCCTACAACGATGTTTCACCCAGTTGTGTCTTCGATTATTTTGGCGAAATGACTCATCGACTGACTTGCATACACGAATCTGACAAGTAGGTACCTCATAACTTTATGAGGATGTGCGGTCTCTGTAGATCACAGTTGATTACGGGCGGAGCCCCTCCTCAGGTTTTCGAAATAACAATAGCCGTAGTTCTGTTTTCTGTGTTCAGATATTATTCCAAAAAACGCTGCAAATCATTGCTCAAAGGTTTATTATTTTCTGTATAGATCACCCTTCTGTATAAATCACTGGTTCTCCATCAATAGCACCTACCACCATCTGTATTCTCCCTTGACCTTCCCTCTCAAATTTCTGCTTCCTGCGTTCAATAGGATTGAAAATGGCTTCGGAGCTCACTCAGCTGATCGGTGATCTGAAGAGTGAAGAAGATCTCCTCGAATGCTGGAGACGCCTGGAAGAGCACTTCCATTCAATAGGATTGAAAATGGCTTCGGAGCTCACTCAGCTGATCAGTGATCTGAAGAGTGAAGAAGCCTTTGAGCAATGATTTGCAGCGTTTTTTACCCACCAACATTTTTAACACAGAATGTGTTTTTGCGATGACCTACCGAAAAAAAATCGTCACGAAAAAGCGACAGAAAAAACATCTGGTGATGTTTTTTTTTTTTTTTTTTTATGTCAACTCCACATTTATTATTGTTGTTTTTTATTTAACGGATGACTAGTATCGCAAAAACACATTCTGTGTTCCTATGATTTCATACAGAATATGGAAAAAGAAATAAACCGGGGGGTGCAGGGGGGCGGAGCCCCCCGCCGAGGCGCAAAGCGCCGAGTTTTTACCTACCAACTTTTTTTTACCTACCAGCTAGGTACTACCTACCACACCATACTAGCTTCACACCTTCAAAACCAAGTTTATTGGAAAGAACTAAACGCTTCACACTCGATTCGAAAAATAGAAAGCTTCATACCTATGGAAATTTGATTACGCAGAAGGCAAAACTGTATACAAATCGAAGAAATGAACAGCGATCGCATTTTAGTCCGATAAAATTTGAATGGAGATTAGACCTCTTTTGCGATTCACACTCATGATTCTGTTTTATCGAAGGAAAACCTTCAAGTACTCGTAGGGACCGAACGGTTTGTCCTACAGAGCTCCGGGTGGTCTCAAAATTTTTTAAAAATTCAATACTATTTAAAATTGGTGAAAAAACGATACCTTTATTTCGAGAGTTTTCGAGCTAGGGCACTCTTGAAAATTTCAACCCTTAATTTTCACCCCTTAGAATTGACAAACATCAACCAAAAGCTTCGCGGCACAACTAGACCCCAAATGGAGCCCATATACCAAATTTGAACCAAATCGGTCCAGCGTTGCTAAGAAAAGCGCCACGTACCTACGGCGGACGGACGGAAATTTTTTTATTCGATTTTCGTATTCTACGTACCTTGAAACGTAAAACATCAAATTTTGAGGGGGGGTTAAATTTTTATTTCTTGCTCGATTCCAAAGGCTTATTATTGAAAATAATAAACCAATATGTGACCTAGGTATTTTCAGGTGATTTCAGTTGGCATTTTAAAAATCGGAATTGGATCTTGAAATCGATTCAATTCTTCCAATTTATTTACCTATTATCGGTAAAATTTGAGGGCTGTGGCTGTCTACATAGGTACTGTCCGAGTGTAAAACTATAAAACTAAACTAATGGCCTCATGAGAAATTGCGTGGGAATATTTTACTCAACAACTCAACCGTGGGATTTGATCATCAAAATTTGATGTCGACTACGGGGAAATTTCGGATGATAGATATCGATAATCCTCTTACTCGATAAATGGCTTCGACCGTATTCGATATCAATACCAAAAAAAAATAATTGTTTTTTTTAATTAATTTTCAACTCATAACTAAAAATCATAATTGCAACCGATTACTACGGCAAGACAAGCACCAAACGAGAGGACAAAGAGTAAGTAATGCTGAATGATTCAAAAACATTCCATGGAAACATTGAATAAAATATCGATCGTGAGGTTCGCGATATAACTATCGATAGAATCGAAACAAAGTGTGAATCACGCAAACCGATAACTACGTAGTGTTCTCCCGACGTCGACATACCCACTTCACTACTTCAGCAGTTTTATCAGGGCTCTTCTCTTCCCACTTCAACCAACTCAACTTGAAGTTAAAAAGGTTTTCTCCTCGTCGTTTCCATCGTCGCAAATCCGAAGGTAAGATCAGATTAGATAAATTAGTAGAAAGTAGACATCGTTTATTATGACGTTCTGTTAGTAGACATCACAGAGTACAAGAGGCAAGTTGGGCAGACATCATGTTCCTTGGGCGTGTTCTACTTATTTGGTAAGTAGGTAGTAGTTGGCTAATTCCGTTCTTTAGGCATACGAAGGTTTCATTGATCGGTTTGAAAGAGTTGGTACTTTCGGTACATTGTCGCGATATCGACTCATTTTGGGACCCACTCCTCTCTAAACTCTAATCTGACTTGAGTATAGGAAACAGATGTCGTTGGTGGGTTATCCAAGCTAGGCATCGATGGATGGGTTCTGGGATCTAGTACCTACGTAAGGATTAGGACGTACATACGACGGAGGGAATCAATTCATCGTAGAAAGAATCGTAGAATTACCTATAGTTGAACTTCAACAGCCGTGTTGTACGTGTGATTCACAGTTTATACGCCACCTCCCCTGCTTGGCCTTGAGCCAGGGCTGTGAAAGCTAAGGCTGAGAACCAGGGAAGCGTTTTGGCCAGTAAACGGTAGCGCTGTCTGAGGAGAAGGGCCGGAACTACTATCAAGAACGTAGTTACCGACCACTCTCATTAGATGGCAGCGGTAGTAGTGAAGACCACCTGACCATCATTAATAGAAATAGTAAATTATTAGCGCCATAATTTTAATTCTCGAACATTTTTTATGCAAAGTATTTATTATTTTTAATTAGAAAACTACAATTTATGCAAATGTTAATTTTTTAATTTTTCGCCAATTTGAATGAACTTGTTTCTGGTACTCTGTGGTAACATGGATGAAGGAACTCTACCAAATGTGAATAACATAATAGTAAATTAATATTGTAATAAGTTTAATTCCTGAATATTTTTTACGCAAATTAGTAATCATTTTCAATCGATGTTTAACAATAAATATGTGTAAAATTGTCAATTTTGTAATTTCCCGCTAATTTGAATAGTCCTAGTCGTCATCGCCATTTTACTTGAACGTTTGGACCCACTTCTTTCCACATTGCTGTTTTTTGTTTCTAGCGAAGTGTACTTTCTTCAAAATCTTACTATATCTTCTTATATTTCTTCTGCTAACATTCAAGATACCTACGTTTATCTTCTGCTAATAGTCAAGATACGTCCCTATACACGTCTCCACCTAAAAATGGACAAACCGACGGTAAGTAAATTCATCACCTATGAAATCAAATTATTACAACCATTCATCTCATTCTCGCCCGCTTCTAGAGCGAATGAATGAATTATTGTGGAACGTAGATTAGGTAAGTAGATTATTAGTACATTATTAGTTGACGTGAATATTTCCTATGATTATCAGTACTATTAGTTGATGGTACGTTTGTACCTTAACATGACTCTGTTGGTGTCACGCGATTGTTCAACAATTACTGAAACTGTACTCGCGTACTTATAGCATGTTGCAATCACGTCCTGCTGTGGCGTCATGTTCTCACTCTAAAGTAAGTATGTAAGAACTTAGAAAGGTTGGTTGGTAGATATAATTCGCGCTATATTGAAAGCATTTGTGGGTCCAGTGTGAAATACAGTCTGAAGAGGGAAAAACTGTTAGTTGTACAGTTGTTCACCCCAAAGCGCAAATTTCTACCTACTTTTGTCTCCAATGAAAACAAGGATTATAGGTGGGTAGCCTCTTGACCTAACAACTCATTGTATTACATTCCTGTCGTATGTTAAAGTACCTAACCTCCTGTTAGGATTTGCTTTGAACAAACGCTGGCTCTCCTGGGATTAGAGGCAGATATATTTTCTCCTACCTACCTCGGTACCTATTTTCTCAAAAAAAAGAAAGCAATTCATGTGTTCATTTCAAGTTATACATATCTACTTAATACCAGAAATAAATTCACTGCTAAATTAAATAAATTATTTATAAATAATTTTTTTTTCATTTTCAGTTTCACTTGCGCCATTGTCGGGCGCCAGGGTGTGACGCCACAAATATGACAGAAAAGCTTTTCATGTCTCCTTCTAATCCTGAAAGGTGAGGAATAATAATTGATTTACCTACTTGTTACTTACTACTGCGTAAAGGTGCTGGTCTAGGTGAGAGTTATCCAAAGTGGTGATAGTAAGAAATAAATAAAATTGTAAAATACACTAAATTTTTATTTGTTGGCGATTCACGGAAGTGGGAGACAAGGCTATAGGAGAAAGTACCTTGAATAAGTTAACAAACGCTCAAAGAATTGATTTGACCAATTTTTCTAAATGGCATTATTAGAATACTAATACAGATATCTGTAAATTTTTGTTGGCAGTTTTATTGCGGCTAGCGTTCTTATTTTCAGAATGAAATCCTGGAAAAAAATTGTGGGAATTGAAGACGAATCCATAATTTATTTTTACATCTGTGGACGTCATTTCGCTAAAAGCTCCTTCAGGACATTCAAGCGAGATACACTACTTCGCCAAGCTGTTCCCTGTTTCCGAACTGGGCCTCTTAATCCCCTCACAGGTGACTACAGCCCTTTTGAGCAGAATGAAAGTCTTCCTTTGGAATCCCCTCAGGGCTTCCTTCCTCCTGCTCAAGAGATGGTGGCGGAATCAAGTTCTCTACTTCAAATTTCCTCTTCTCCCCGGATTCATCAATCAGGTACTCATCAGAATGATGGTTTGCCTAGTTCTTCTGAAAACCTGGTTGTTGATTCGGCGATTGTAGGAATTGAAGTTGATAACCTTCCCGGGAGTACCATAGAAACATCTGGTGTTGAACATGTGAAGTCCCCTATTCTTGTACTTTTGGACGATACGGATGGTAATTCCTATTCGTACCATCTGGACGTAGAAGGGTTGGGTTCCTCCTTTGACGTTTCAGGTGTTCAACATTTATCGGAAGACATCTTAACAAGAGTGGATGTTACCAGATCTTCTCTGACTGGTGTTTCGGGTAGTGTTTGGAATGAAGTAGTAGAAGAGGTTCCGAACACTATGACTGTTCATTCCAGGCCTCTTTCGTCATCCACACCTTTGAGACCAACGTCAACCGCGAAGAAACTAGACTTTGGTTCCGCACTGATCACTCCTGGAGCGACTTCTGATGTAACTTCTACTTTGGCAAGCATGAGTGAGTCTGATGTTCCTTTACCTCAAGGATGCAAGGGAAAACCAGCATCTCATGGCAATTCCATCCTCAGCCTAATTGGTGAAACCAGGTACTCTAGTCTCACCCCTCGCAAGCAGAAGCTTGTGCAGGAGGTGAGGAAGCAGAGGAAATCCCTGGGAGTAATCAAGAAGAGTTTGAAGTCCAAGTCATTGAGGTTGCAATCACTCGAAAAAAATAACCTTGATGATATAGCTCTCGTTGAGAGATTTGCATCCTCAATGTCAGCCCCAGTAGCCAACCTCGTGTACGCCCAGGTAAGAAATTTTAAACGGAAGCCTCGCGCCAGAAGGTGGACAGTTGCAGAAAAGTTGATAGCTTTATCCTTGTATAAGCGAGCACCCCGAAGCTACCGATTTCTGGCTACCATGTTTACTCTGCCCACTCCACGTACCTTGGTGACTCTTCTCAATAAGGTGCCACTGAAGCCTGGGGTCAATAGTCATGTGTTTGATTCCATAAAGAATGCTATTGACAAATGTGATGACAGTCGGTATGCCTATTGTGCACTGCTCTGGGATGAAATGTCCATCAGAGAGAATTTGGAGTACATTCCATCCGACGATCTGATTTGGGGGTTTGAAGATCTTGGTGATGGCAAACGGTCTGCTAAACCTGCCCACCATGCCCTAGTTTTTATGGCCGTTGGCCTGTTCTATAGTTGGAAACAGCCCCTGGCTTACTATTTCACTCCAAGCAACTTGGGAGGCGTTTCTCTTATCGAGATCCTTCGTTCGGTCCTTTCGCATTGCAATTCAGCAGGATTGATTGTGAGAGCGACTATATGCGATGGCCACTCAGTTAATAGAAAGGTCTACCAACTTCTGGGCTCCTCTTCTCATCAACCGTGGTTCACCTGTGATGGGAATAAGATTTTCACCCTTTTCGACCCTCCACATCTTCTCAAATGCACAAGAAACATGTTTGTGAAACACGATCTGTCCATTGAAACTGTAAGTATTAAACTAGTGGTTTACTCATTTACGTTATTGTATTGTTTAGGCGTATTTATTCATGATAAATTTATGTTTTAGGACATTTATTTGAACGGCAAAAAAGCCGTCATGACAGCAAAATGGCGCGACATCGTTGAGACATTTGAGGACGATTCTAAAAATCTCACACGTGCAATGCACAAAATTACGGAAGACCATCTGAACCCCAAACTGCAGAAGTCCATGAAAGTCAACTTGGCTGCACAGGTAGGTACTTCAAGTTGAAACTTAAAATTATGGTTCTTGGTTAGCAGTTGTAGTGGTATCTATTGATTTAACACCAGACTCTTTAGAAAAAGTTAACATACCAGATCAAACGATCATTCTTATTAATTTCAAATTTTGAAGCCCAGGTATTTGATTGACTCTTTCCCAAAAGCCCTGTGATCTATGTGACTAGTTTTATTACTGAGAGGTCCTCTGTGAGATTTAAGATGGATTGCTGTTTTTCTTCAAATTCCGTCTATAAATAATTATATGGCTTGACTTGAAACTGTAATTTATGGTCCTTATAATAAGGATAATCAATACGACGCTCTCACAAGAATAGATGATACATAATATACTGTAAAGGATTTCAACTTTGTCTATAATGGTTTCTCAGAGTAAATTACGAGATTGAATATAATGTTTTAAGAGGGGCTAATGTATTTTTGTTCCATTTCAGATTTTCAGTCGCACTGTTACTGCTACCATTGAAACCTGTGTAAGACATGGTGAGTTGTACTCAGCCGAGTGTTTTTCTCCTGTTCTTAAGTACCTTCAAGTCTTAAGTACATTCAATGTAAATTCAATTAAATGTTAAATTCAACATGTAAATAGTAAATTCAAGTCTTCTTAAGTACATTCAATGTCATGATTGTATAAGCAGCATGATTGTAAGCAGCATCGTTTTGAAAGTTCAGCGCTTTTAAACCCAATTTTACTGAAACATTAATTTTTCACTATCTGCTTGCTCGATCTACAGGAAAACTGTATGTTTCTTTTAAAGTAGGTATGCTGTGATGTTTTATTTATATTTTTGTAAGGTTTCACTAGTTTGTGGCTACAGACTAGTGAAACGATATCCGTTATACAGAAACGATATCTGTTATACAATGTATCTGTGGGCAAAAAGTGTTTGAAAGGTTTTTTTTTCTACAGTCAAGTTATCAGAAGACCACTTGATTACTAAATAGAGTCTACATTTACAAATCCTTCTCTAAATATGTAAGGGTATTAAATATGAAAAACGCTGCAAATTATTACACAATGGTTTATTATTTTTCTATATAGATCACTCGTCTACAAAATCACCAACCATCCAATATGAAGGGGGAAAAAAAAATCAAAAAAAAAAAAAAAAATCAAAATCACCAACCATCGATTGCATTTCGGTCAGCTCTAATTTGAACGGAGATTAGGCCTCTTTTGCGATTAACACTCGTGTTTTGATTTATATATATATATATTTCAATATAAACCCTTTTAAATTTTCGTAGGGAGCGAACGGTTTGTCCTACAGAGCTCCGCGTGGTCTCAAAAAATTCTAAAAATTCTATAGAATCTTAAATTGAAGGAAAAACAATACCTTTATATCAAAATTTTTTGAGTTAGGGCGTTTTCAAAATTTCAAAATTGATTTTGGAACCCTTAGAAGTGACCTACATCAACCAAAAGCTTCGGGGCACAACTAGACCCCAAATGGAGCCTACATACCAAATTTCATCAAAATCGGTCAATGCTAAGTGGCAAAAGTGCCGCGTACGGCGGACGGACGGCAAAAATTTTATTCGATTTTTGGATTCTACGTACCTTGAAACGTAAACCATCAAATTTTGAGGGGGTGTTAAAATTTTTTTTTTCTTGGTCGATTCCAAAGGTTCATTATTGAAAATAATAATCCAAAATGATACACTAGCAACCTAAGTAGTTGTTTCTAAGTTATTTTGTGGGTTGCAGGTATTTTACAACAACGAGCGTCTGCAACAGCCGAAGCTACTCGTTTCTTCAATGACCTCTTTGATAGCCTTAATGGCTACAGAGAGGCTCCAGAAGGTGGAGGCAGAGGTTTGCGTTGCCGCTTACAAAGAGCTCGTGAGGAACTACACCTCGATTTTTGGAGTTATGCCTTGGAAAAAGTGAGTTGAGAATCTACCAAACTAAATCATCCGTTCATTGTTCAGCCATCTCAGCATTTAGCTATGAGATAGCTGAAGAAGTAGATTTACCCCATTGATTTACCAGTTATTCATTATGAGTCAATTTCACCTAGGTAGTTTATAAATTTGTTAAGATTTGTACCTGGAGGCCTCAGTTGACAATCAAGTTCATTTGAATAGGGCGCGTTATTACTCCGGAAGCATTTAGTGAGTTTTTCAATTTGTGAGGTTAATTTTCTGAGGTCTGTGCTAATATTAGGTACCTATTTTTTCGTTGATAGTAAGGTCTTATACATTCTATGCATTCTATTATTGCATGTTTGAAAATATTGAAATTTATTCATTACTGTAAAATACAATTTTAAACATTCCACTTTTTTTTTCAGTTGCAGTCAATGAAGTTTCTACCAAGGACCCCGACCTCACCACCTTGCAGCACTGTCACCTTGAATGGGTGGGTGAGAACAGTAACTGCATTGAAACTGCTGTGGAGTACTCTCAAGGAAGAAATTCCATTTGAAAAAATGTCGTACCTTGTGCCTCGCAGATTGAATCAAGACCCATTGGAAAACTTCTTTGGTTCCATTCGTTCGAAATGTGGTTCTAATGTTAATCCCTCGACCCGTCAGTTCACCTCGGCTATCAAAACCTGTTTGGTTAACAAACTAGCTGATGATGATTTGGGAAAAGGTAACTGCGAACGTAATGTTGAGCCTCAGGAAATCTTAGAAAGTCTCCAGAGGTTCTTGGTTCAATCTGCGGAACCTGAGGGCCGGGAACCTGTTTCTGAACCTACCAGTCCTCTGCCGAAGTCATACAGCGACTCATTCACTGTTCCTAAACAAGTTAATGTTCGCCAAGACTCGACTGGCCACCGTGGAATTTCCTGTGCTTATGTGTGCGGGTTCTCGGTGAGCCGACTCCTTGGAAAACACAGTTGCGATCGTTGTCGAAAAGGATTAGTTGCAGATAATCAACAGGCATACGACGCTCTCTCTTTGATTGAATTGAGGGAATTTTCTTCTACAACCAGTGGGTTGTCTTACCCATCCCTGTCTATTTTTTCCTTGTTTGACCAGGGTCTGAAAATCGCTCATGAAGTCCTGGAGAGAGAGTCGTATTCTTGTAACATTCAGCAACGTATCATGGTTGTGTTAGCTGAGAAGTTGGATTTCGCCTGGTGGCAAAACCACTGCCCGGAGCATAGCACATTCGTGTTCAACGCTATTACCGTTTCCCTGTGCAGGATTTACATTCCATGGTGGTGTAAGTGCAGGAACAGGGCAGCCAAGGTCGCGAGGAAAGAATTGTATTCAAGAAAAATGATGATATTGCAACATCAATGAATTAATTTCTTTTTCAGTAAAGGGGGGCGTGAGTGTATGTTCGCCTGACTTGAGGGTACTCCTACATTTGTACATATATTTCTCATAAATTTAGCATTGTAAACTTGAAAACTTTGTCATTATGACTATAACGACCGTGCTGTCATAGTTGCCTGTGTAGGACATTAGTCCAATTTCCGTTTTGATTTTTTTTTTTAGTCTTCTAACGTAGCGGAAGCATTGTTTCAACTTTTCATGGATGAAAAGAACGCTGCAAATTATTACACAGTGGTTTATTATTTCTCTGTATAGATCACTCGCCAGCAAAGAACAGAGCTTTGCCATTGCCACTTCCTACCAACCATATTTTCGCTTCACAATCAAGTTTATTTTGAAAAACGCTGCAAATTATTACACAATGGTTTATTATTTTTCTGTATAGATCACTAGCCAGCAAAGAACAGAGCTTTGCCATTGCCACTTCCTACCAACCATATTTTCGCTTCACAATCAAGTTTATTTTGAAAAACGCTGCAAATTATTACACAATGGTTTATTATTTTTCTGTATAGATCACTAGCCAGCAAAGAACAGAGCTTTGCCATTGCCACTTCCTACCAACCATATTTTCGCTTCACAATCAAGTTTATTTTGAAAAACGCTGCAAATTATTACACAATGGTTTATTATTTTTCTGTATAGATCACTAGCCAGCAAAGAACAGAGCTTTGCCATTGCCACTTCCTACCAACCATATTTTCGCTTCACAATCAAGTTTATTTTGAAAAACGCTGCAAATTATTACACAATGGTTTATTATTTCTCTGTATAGATCACTAGCCAGCAAAGAACAGAGCTTTGTCATTTCCACTTCCATTCACACTCCTGTTTTTGATTTATCGTAAGTCCAACCCTTAAATTCTCGTAGGATGCGAACGGTTTGTCCTACAGGGCTCCGCGTGGTCTTAAAAAATTCTATACTATCTTAAATTGATGGAAAAACAATACCTTTATATCAAAATTTTTTGAGTTAGGGCGTTGAGAGATAGGGCGTAGAGGTTAGGCGAATCACAGTCGTTTTTCTTATTTATTCTAAGTTGAACCCTTAAGTGCTCATTAGGAGCGAATGGCTAGTCCTACACAACTCTCGATGGTCTAATTTGATTGTAAACATTTAGTACTATTTTATATTGATGAAAAAACGATATCTTTATTTCGGAAGTTTTGGAGGTAGGCGTTTTGAAAATTTGAGTATTTTTTTTCTTCTATCCTCAGAGGTGACCTACATCAACCAAAAGCTTCGGGGCACAACTTGACCCCAAATGGAGTCCATATGCTAAATTTCATCAAAATCGGTTCATGGGAATTGAGGAAATTTTCGGATGCTACGTATACTTTGAAACGTAAACCAACAAATTTTGAAGGGGGGTTAAAACATTTCATTTCTTGGTCGATTCCAAAGGTTCATTGTTGAAATTGATAAACCAAGAAGTCCTCCAACATCAAATTTTACACTCTCATTTCAGACCTTCCGTTTATTGATATTCTATGAAATTTTCTAGGGTTGTATAGTTGAGACTCTGGATGTTCCCTATAAATGCTGTAATCATGATATGACCATTATTTATCGTTTGAGATTATCTATTATGTATCGTATCATCTGTACAATAGATTGTATTATTGATACGACGAAACTGTGTGCCACATATATTCTTACTCACAGGTACCTGTTTTTTAAAGTTATAATTCATCTCTATAAAAATTATCTAATCTAAAAAATATCTAATTCATCTTATAAGAAGAATCTCCTCTTTTCTTATATTTATCTTGATATCTGATTCATCTTAGTGCCTTTCGCACAGTATGAGCGAATTTCCAAAGTTAATAGTTCAACTGATTTTTAGCCATTTTTTAACTATCGCATGTTATTTATCAGTTTTAATGTGGTTATGTTATGGGAAATGTTGCGCTGATTCCTACCTGTATATGTTTGATTTACCATCAAACCTAAACCTACCAGTAATCTAAAAGAGGGAAATTTCTGCGGTTTTCGTGTCCCTGATTATTGGATAATTATTTAGCATCTTTGATTACTAATTTCCATAATGAAAAAACACGTTTAGATCATCACCTTGAAACGCCGCCAATGCCTTCTGCTGGTCCCATTGATCATTGAAAGTGTTGTAACTACCATTAATGAATCAATGAGATGTTTAGTCACGATGTACCTACTCGAGTACCACCAAGCCTGCCAGTAATATGCGGATCCAAAAGAGGGATTTTTCTGAGGTTCACAAGTCCCTGGTCGTTGGATAATGTAGCATCTCATGTAGCTAATATCCGCGATGTAGAACCACACAGAATATCACCTTGAAATTCCGACCGTTCCTCCTGGAGGCTTCCTCAATAATAAAATTGTGGTAACTAACTAGGTACTACCATGAATGAATTACCGAGATCTGTTGTAACAATGTATCAATGTACCACAGTAATGTTATTGGTCCCAACAAATACTTCTTCATTTTATTGTGATGTGGGTTTTGTATGATCGGTTGCAGAAATACCTACCTTGGTTCTGATAATTCAGGTGGTAGGTACAACTTAATATTTTTAAATTACCAACTTCGGGTTTCAGTAAAAGGCTTATCGACTCTAACACCTTCCTGGACTGCGAGTTGTAAAGCTAATTTTTTTCAATTTATGTTTAGAAAAAAGTACTAGGTGGTTTGGAAAACTTAGGAAGGAGGAAATTCAAAGATGTTCTGTACTTGTAGACCCTTATTAAGTTTGGTGAGTAGGTAGATATGTGGATCATAGGAGCGTATGTACCTATTGAATCTTAAGTAGGTGTTATTTTTTGTAATGTCAACTTATTGTTGTTTCACTACGATGAACTTGGTTAATACGTTCCTTGCTTCTTTTCTGCAGTAGTTGATTACCTGTGTATTTGTAATATACAAGATAGTTTAATTCTGCCTATTCCCATTGTTGTATTCAACACGTAGTAATGAGTCCCTCTCAGACGATAATATTCTTTATTCATAGAAAGATTTACTTTCATTAAAACCTTAAGGTACCCATAATAATAGTTATTCCAAGAATAAATCAGTTTTGTAATGCTATATTGTTTTACAGTTCATAGGAATTATTTTTCGGATGTCAGGTAGTTCACGTTATTGATTAATGAATCCACAAAGTCTAAGTTCCTTTCGCTGTTTATTTTCCTTTTGCTACGTTTTACTCAGCTATGTACGGTTGTTGGGAACTCGTAGTGGTAAGCCCATACTACTAAGTAAGTACCTACTAACAATAATGATAGTTTTAGTTTCGTACTTACGTCTGTGATGAAATAAATGTGATTATGCCCGTCCTGGTCCAATATTTTAGTTACCAATATTTAATATTATTATTCTTATCATTAGATGATTGTATTTTACGTCAAACTCTGATGTACTATGTGAATAATTTCCTTCCTTTCAAAAAGAACGCCTTTACTTGAAAATTGTGCGTAGTTGGTGAAAGTAAAATCCCTACTATTGTTAACATTTTCCTTAAAATGGTATCCATGTTGGTTTTAAAAATATCAAACGAATAAAACCAGTACTCTTCTAACTGAGTTGATTGCTATCCATATTCCTTACTCCACTCATAAAGAAAGTTAGTATTTCATTCCACCATTTCTATGTTTTCTCACTTTTATTCGAAGAAACAAAAGTAAGATATTTTCATGTTTTGCATGAAAAATTGTTGCAAGTTGTTCTTCGAATCTAAGTGATGAAATATAGACAAATGGTAGCTACTACGCGAGAATGAGCCAACATTCGAAAAGAAGCGGGAACGGGAAAACATTCGAAAAGAAGCGGGAACGGGAAAACATTTGAAAAGAAGAGGGAACGGGCCCAGGTTCTACCCCCACTCCTTTAGTACTTCTGGCCACCACTGGGTTCCACTACCGTCGCGATCCCCTGAATATAATATCCATGCTTGCCATCCATTTTAACGTTAGCTTTCTTCTCTGTTAACTTGTCTCCGGTACTCTGTGCCTTGAGCGGCTCAATCGCCCGTTGTCTCCGTTGTTATCGCTGTACTTCCGACTGAAGTTGTGGTGAATAATTCCGAGCTCCTTGTTGACATTAACCCTACAATTTTGGAATTCCCTGAAACTGCGTGTTGAATTGGACGTAAGAAATTTTCCCTTCAGAAAAGGTCACGTTGTTATTCAAAAGGGGAAGCAACGAGTACCGTGGACTGGGGTGATACTGATCAATTTATTATTTTTTTTTTAAATGAGCTTAATTTAACAAAATTTCGAAATTTGATATAGGATACTGTTCGTAAGATGTGGGAGAATATAAACTATTTTTTCAGATTTTTTTGAATTATTACACGTAGTTTTCAAGGAAAAACTGTAGAAATTGATCACTATCACCCCTGTAACCCCTTTTTCACTAGGGAACCCTCGGAAGGGAGCAAAGTAAAGTAATCAAAGTTAAAATGTGTTAACTAATAGAAAACCCTACTTTAGGAATCTTATGTTTTGGCTCTAAGGTAAACTAATGTGCGGAAATAAAGAACTTACCTTAGCTGTCTGTTGTCTTCCCTGAAGATATGTATGCTGCCACCACATACGAATGTAGGACTTAATCCTTTGATTAAGTATGATAAATATGAAATGAAATGAAGTTAATTGCAAGTGAAGTTACGTTAAGTTTGGATTGAAAAGCAAGTGAATTTACTGAAAGAAGCTACTTTGAATTTAATTGTGAAGTAATACCTGGTACAGTGGGAGTAGTAAATGAAAGTAGATGGTACTTCCGTATGGTTGTTGTATTCACGAATATGCAAAATAAAATATATGTCACAACAACGCACGCAAAAAGGAACATTCTCTCTCTCTCTCACTATAGGTGAACAAATGTGGACAATATAGTCAACAGTGGCGTCTCCTCCAGGCAAACATAGCAAACACTGTTTGCCTTACTACAAATATGCAAAATAAATAAATAAATTTTTGTTGAGATTCTCCTATATTTCCATTTTTGTAAGTAATATTTAGCTGATTTTGGAAAACTTTTATAATATTTAGGGACTATTTCATTATTAACAAGGAATTTAGAATAAATAAGAGAATGGAATAAGAAAGAACGTATTTTGCCTTGGATACTAGCCCGCAACACACCAGAGACTTGGAGAGGTCGGTAATGTAGATGATTGCGGATGATAAGCGAACTAGCGCGGGGGCTGGTCCTCCTTGCATCGCTGGATGCAAGGCAAGCAGCTCAAAAAAATGAATTTTTCGGGACTGTTTAGAGTGAGAGGCGACGATCGGCGGGGTGGCGGGGGGTCAGCGCGGGGTCCAGTATTGCCATACCCCCACTACCAGACTCTCAGCTGTTGCAAACAGTAGGAAAACTGTTTCGTGACCTTGAATACTTGGAATATGAGCCGTGGATACTAATTAGCTCACGCATGAAGACATAACACATCCATCCACCCACATTATCTCTAAGAAGGAAAGCAGTTCGTTTTTTCGCCGCCGCAAATATCAGCTGTATGACATTGACTGGTGTCCCGTTCCCGATTTTACTGTATTTCACTGTACCTAATCGTTTTTCTTTTTGATAGACACTAGGAAATAATTTCAAAACATTGTAGAATGAAGGTTTCACATCTTATTGGGTCTAAATTCAGAGTCTCCCTTTTTGGTTAATTATTTTCAAGAAAAAAGTTTGACCACCCTCAAATTTGATGGTTTACGTTTGTGGTAGGTGAGTACGTGTAGATTTTGAAAATCGAATATAAAAAAAAAATCCGTCCGTCCGCGGATCTTTCCTTAATTATCATGGACCGATTATGATGAAATTTGGTATGTGGGCTCCATTTGGGGTCTAGTTGTGCCGCAAAGCTTTTGGTTGATGTAAGTCACTTCTAAGCGGTGAAACGGAAGGGCTGAAACTTCCAAAGGCACCCTCTCTCGAAAACTCTCGATATAAAGGTATTGTTTTATCAGAAATTTAAGATTGTACCATTGAATTTTCGGAATCGAATGAGACTATAGTCTCATGGGTATACCCATAGCTTTGTAGGACAAACTGTTCGCTCCCTACGAGAAGTTAGAAAAACGAGTATGAATCGCAAAAGAGGCGTGATCGCCCTTCAAATTTAGTTAACCAAAATGCTTTCGCCGGTCGTTTCTTAGGGATGTACTCGGTTTTGCTTCCTTAGCAACCAGTGATCAAATTTCTAAACGAAGGAATTCTTTATTTCTTCCAGTGGAGTGTGGAGCGTTTAATTCTTCCAAATAAACTTGATTGTGAAGGTAAAACATGGTTGGTAGGTGGTGACAATGACAAAGCTGAGTTCTTTGCTGGCACGTGATCAATACAGAAAAAATGAACCTTTGTGTAATAATTTGCAGCCTAGCTGTTTGCCTGACGAATATTATCACGCGACGCCCCTGATAGTCAATGTGAACAAGGTGAACAAGTTGGTGGACACGGAAGGTGTACACCACGTTTACGATTCAAGTTTTACAAGTTAAATTTAAAAGAATTACAAGTTTTAATATTAGGGGGGGGGGGAATTTAGGATCGGGCCATTCTCAGTCTTTGCTATTGGCAGGTGAATCTTGCGCCTGTTCGCCAGTCTTTTGAAAAGGAGAAATCACTACTAACCTAATCAGTTATGAGGTCTATATACAATAAAAAGGAGTAATCCTACCAGTCCAGAAAGTTCGTGATGGGCAGGTGCTGTCTAGAAGTTCTTGTTGATGCTGCAGTCTTGTCAGGGTGAATCCAGGAGTGAACTAGCAAAGTGTTGGGGGCCCCAGTCTCGGCGGGCTTGTACTCTCGGCCACAGTGACAGCTACTCAAGGAATGAGGGCATCAGGGATGAGCACGGGGGTCCTTCGGTTTAGGTGGGGCGAGGCGGTGCTTCTGCGCCTGCGCACGGAGTGGGGGAGCTACTGGTGGCGCCGCTGGTGTTGATTGGGCGAAGCTCGATCTTGGTACTGGTGGCGCTACTGGTGCTGACTGGGCGAAGCTCGGTCCTGGCACTGGTGGCGCTGCTGGTGTGGAAGCTGCGGACCTAGCCCGCGCTCTTTTAAGTGGAGAACGACTAACCGTAATCCTCAGGGGTGGAACCCAGGGATTACACCCCAGTCTACGGTACTTACGAATAAGTACCCTTGAAACGGTACTATTTGTATTGTTTCAAGTTTTAGCCGCCCTATGCTCTATTTTGTGTAAGTGATAAGAATCTAATGTCGAATCATGTCTGAATTTCCGACCCACCGAAATACCCCATTCTTATAACGAGCAAACCCGAATCCAAATTTCCTCCCCTCACAATAACCCAAACTTCTACATATTCCATCCAAATTCGATTGGATTCTCAGTGGTTGTATGTTTGGGCTTTTGGTGATGTGTGATCTTTGAAGTATTTCACACTGGCCCAAAAAATGCTTATTGGCTCCTTTGGCACTCAAGGGTCGATTATTTGTTTTAGATACCTGAACAAGGACCTGGTTGCTGACCCTAATTGTTGGAGATGGATCGTCGTCCTCCTAACTCAGGGGTATGGAGACCACCCTTCGCTCGTGCTGAAAGAAGGGTGAGTTATATGTACGTGTCTTCTGATATTATAACGATTGGTCCTGGAAAGTAATATTTTGTAGGTAGGTAAGTGGACAATTTACTCTTGTGTTTCCTTCCACTGTGAAGCTAAGCGCACACTACAGGCATCGCACCACAATTGTTGCAGTGTAGTACACAACGGAGAAATGGGCCTATCATTTCATGTCTTGCGTCCATGTTATCGTGTTCATTGTCTTATGCCTGTTAGTTTCAATCATTGGTTGAAAAAACTGATATTGAACGTTTTGAATTCAAGATATTCTATACACTTATGTAGGTATCCAAATTTATTGATGAACATTACACTATAATTTTAAATAAGATCCTCTCAGGGTATGTTGGGATGGGTAGGAGCTTGTCTCAATGATTTTTGACATGGGGCATTGCGGGCTAGCATCTCCTGGCGTTTCCACCCGTCGGGCGATTTCTGTGAATCACAGGATTCCCGCATGTCCCGGGAATCACAGAAACATGTTCCCGGGAATCACAGAAACATGTTCCCGGGAATCACAGAAATCGCCATTAGTTCGTATCGCCGAGTCCGTGTGTTATTAAGCTCAGTCCAGTTTTATCCAGTCTTGTCTTGAATTAACAATGAGCTGGGGTAACAGCAAAATTTTAGATTTTATTAATGCCGAGTTCTCCTTTTCTTCCTCCCCTGCATGGTGCTTGGGGCGACGATGACAACGGCAGCAGCGATGATTTCCGCTTCCATCATGTTGACGAACTGGTGTTGCTAGTGTAAACGAAATAACTGAACAATGTTTATTGCTCAATTTTATTGTACAACACAACGCAATTATTGCATCACCTCCTGTTGATGCAACACGAGAACGCAATTATTATCATGTGTTGCCAACAACTTTTCTAGTGCAATTTTTTTGGAGTTGGGCAATTATTGTCGAAAAAAATTGCTAGTGTAAAGGGGCCTTTAGACACTCAGGTTTTCGAGGCGCGAAGCGCCGAGTTTTTCTTGATTCATTTTAGATATGTTAATAAAAACGGAGTTGAGTAGAATGTTGTCTATTTCCACGAAAATAATGAGTTACAAGTTAAATCGATTTCGACGGTTAGGTCATCATCAGTAACAAAGTAGTTGTTACTGATGATGACCTAACCGTCGAAATCGATTTAACTTGTAACTCATTATTTTCGTGGAAATAGACAACATTCTACTCAACTCCGTTTTTATTAAAATGGTTTTCCACAATCTCATCGCGAGTGATTTTATTCGTATTAGATATGTTGCTAGGGACAATATAACTTCAGTATTTCGTATACGTACCTACGACTTAAAGTTCTGCTCTAAATTTGGCTAAAACATGTTCCATGTTTTTATAATTAACGCCTTATGGTTTAAATTGGATTTCGTAGAGAAATAGTGTATTTTTGGGACATAATCCCTCCGTGGATCAATTATTTTTGTTGCTATTACGTATTTATTTCCAAACGTTTTTGCTCACATTCACCTCGGTTATTCATGTAACTAAGCAGTATTTGGGTCATTTTTTAATGTTTTAGAAGACCAATTCCCCCCACCACCATAAGATATAAAATTTTATCGATCCAATAATCAGGTCATAAAAGTACACACCATTCAATTGTTCGTGAAATCTTGAGTTGAAGAGCAATCCCCTGATTGTTGTTGTTTCGTCCAGTAATTAGAAAAACAAAAACACGCTTACTGCTCAGAGCCTTTGGCTAAAATTCAAGAAACGTGGAACATGCTTCAGCCGTGCTTTTCAGTAGAGTAGGAAAGGGGTGGATGGGTGGGGGCCCCTGCATGACACAAGCCTGTCAACCCCTCTGTGCCACTTCCTCCGTGTCGCCCTCTCCAAGTCACCCCTCCCACCTAACATTTTTCGGGTCGTCAGTCCAAGACTAAAGCATCTTCCATGCTAACAGCAGGTAGTTTGAGCACGATTTCGCGATGCAATTCAATCCACCACTAGTGTGCGCTTAGTTCAAATATACGCTGTTGGTTTTTAGTTAATCTTCTTCAACACTTTTAAAATTGAATAAGCCCCGTAAAATCAACTTTCGATTGCATTCATAGCAGAATTTTAAGAAGAACCTAGCCTCGTACAAACGGGAGTGGCAACCCAAGCCTCTCCCCTCCATCCCTCTGGCGCATTCTTCAGTTGAAAAATCATCATGCATATCCCTTTTGCATAAGACGTTTTTTCTTGAATTTTTCTCCTCTACGCGACATTCTTTCCATCCTACTGCAGCTGGAAATTCTTGATATTTCCGAATTGCTGTTTTTCATAACCAATTTTGTTTGAAGTGCAGCCACCAAACTAATGAAAAAAATTCGTACTGATCGTAGTTTGTAGTTCCTCGACCTAGAGGAACTGCCTTTTATGTGCAGACTTTCTGAGGTAGACCTAAAGTCCCCAAAAGGGTATTTGCCTCACATTTTTTTTTTTTTTTGGAAAGGGTTCATTGATATGGAAGAAAACTGTAGTGTGCTTCTCGAAAAAGCATCCAACAAATTTAGAGAATTTAAGGAAGATGGACATTTTAAATGTAGCGGCAATGTGTATATGGGGGCAGCCATTTTGCGACGTAATGCATTTCTAACCAATCTGACTTCATAGAGGGATCTGTGCCCCTTACGACAGTAGCGCTACCTCTGGAACTGTGGGAGCGTGACTGAAGGAGGGGATAAAGGCATACGCAAAAGTGACCAAAAGAAGCAATTTTACTCACTCTTTTTCAAAATACGTTTCTACCTATTAGTTTATCAAGCATTATTAGTCTTCATCTTCTCTTATTTAGTTTCTATATTAGTTAGTTTCATTATCTGAATCACATTATTTGAGTGGATCATTTCATGTGGTCACAAGGGCGCCTACAACTCTACCTGTTGTCGTTCTTTGATACTATTTGCTGAGACTTCTTTTACGCTTAGCCAAAGTGCACAGCAGTGAAAATGCAGTCAGTATTCGCGTCATTTTGCTGGGTGTGACGTGATCAGCCTCCTTCAATTCTCGCGGTGTTTTTTGACAGAGGCTTCACTTGTTTTGGCATATTTTTCTACAGTAATTTTTTTTTCCTAGGGTAATCCTGGTGTTAAACGTTATTCTAGGGCCCTATTATACAGGGTGTCTACGAAACAGGTCTCATTTCTGCAAGGGATCGATTCTACAACTAATTTGCAACAAAAAATGTCAGCAATTTTCGTTTAAACCTTCATTTCCGAGTTATTTTAATTTTAAAGTTTTTTTTTCCATGAATTTGACTTTGTCATTAAATTGGTAATAACTCCATTAATTTGCTGTAATAATTACAATTTTTAGGATACTGTAGGAAAGGGCATTAAATTTCCTATTTCCCTGATACCAAATAAATTTTTTTCAGTTGAATTTTACAGGGAATAAAGCATCCTAAAAAGTGAACTTGGTAACTTTTCGTTTTTCAACGCCCATAATTTCCAAATAATTCGAAATAATAAACTTTTGCCTAAAAACTTCGCCAGAATCTCAGCTTTCCAACGGTGTAATCAAAAAATATTTTACAACTGAATTTGAGGGAGAAATTTCTGTTTGAACGCGGAAAAACGTGCATTTTTGTCAACGAAATCGACGGTTTGACTGGGAGACTCGTGCTCGGGAGGAGCGGCGGTGGTGAAGACCCCGGAGTCTCCCCGTTAAACCGTCGATTTCGTTGACAAAAATTCACGTTTTTCCGCGTTCAAACAGAAATTTCTCCCTCAAATTCAGTTGTAAAATATTTTTTGATTACACCGTTGGAAAGCTGAGATTCTGGCGAAGTTTTTAGGCAAAAGTTTATTATTTCGAATTATTTGGAAATTATGGGCGTTGAAAAACGAAAAGTTACTGATTCACTTTTTAGGATGCTTTATTCCCCAAAAAATTCAACTGAAAAAAATTATTTGGTATCTGGGAGATAAGAAATTTAATGCTCTTTCCAACTTCTTCTTCTTCCATTGGCGCTACAGTCCTATGTGGACCCTGGCCTCCCGTACGACTGTCCTCCATGAAGCTCTATCCTTCGCGGCTTCGTCTGGATTCCTGATCCGGAGCTTTCTTAGGTCCTCGTGCACCCCGTCTCTCCATCTCACCCGGGGTCGTCCTCTTCTTCTGGTCCCATCCATTCTATGATTGTAAACTTTTTTTGGGATCCTGCTGGTATCCATTCTTTGTACGTGTCCAAACCATTGGATCCTCTGGGCTTTGATAAAACGGACAATGTTCCCATGGTCAATCAGCTCGTCCAGCTCATTGTTGGTGCGGATTTTCCACTCTCCCTCAGCAAACCTTGCACCGAATATTCTCCTGAGGATTTTTCTTTCAAAGACTAGGAGAGAGGTTTCATCCTTGGCTGTAAGTGACCACGTCTCGGCTCCGTACGTTACCACTGGTCTTACAAGTGAGTAATACAGTCTTAGTTTGGACTGTCTGGAGAGAAGGCGCGATTTGAATAGCTTGATGCAGCTGAAGTAGGCTCTATTGCCAGCGTTGAGGCGTTGCTGGATTTCACTGGATATATCATTTTTACCTGTGATGGTTGTGCCAAGGTACTTGAACTCTTGCACGCCCTCAAAAGTTGTACCATTCAGTGATACGTCCATGGATCTTCTAGTGGGAGCAGTGGACACTGCCATATATTTGGTCTTAGATGGGCTCACAATTAGCCCCATCTGCGCAGCCAGGTTTTCCAATCTGGAATAAATATCTTCCAAGGCTCGCAGGTTTCTAGAAATTATGGCAATATCATCCGCGTAACCGCATAATTGTACTGATTTATAAAATATAGATCCACCTGGCTCTACCTGGCTGATTGCATTGTGTAGGGCTAAATTGAATAGCACTGCTGACAGCCCATCACCCTGTCGGACTCCACCACAAACCTCAAAAGCTCGGCTAACTTTATTTCCAATCATCACTCTTGCTTTGGTGTCTTGTAGGGTCATACCAATAAGATTGACCAACTTTTGGGGGATACCAAAATGGATCAAAGCTTGGATAAGTTTTTCTCTTGACAACCGATCGAAAGCCTGAACAAAATCTATGAACAGGAGATGGAGGTCGATGCTATACTCATAGCACTTCTCTAGTACCTGCCTTATCACAAAAATTTGATCCGTGGTACTTCTTTCCTGTCTAAAACCGGCCTGGTATTCACCCAACAGCTTTTCCGAGTGTACACTGAGTCTTTTAAGGATTACGCCAGACAGTATTTTATAAGCGACGTTTAGTAGAGTGATTCCTCTGTAGTTATTGCACTGCAGCTTGTCGCCTTTTTTGAATATCGGGACAATTAAACCTGTCTTCCAGTCGTTAGGCATTTCTTCCTTCTTCCAAATCATGCAGATGAGGGCATGCAGTCTTTCAGCCAGATCATGGCCTCCCTTTTTCAAGAGTTCGGCTGTGGTTCTGTCTTCTCCAGGGGACTTGTGATTTTTAAGCCGATTCATAACATCGACCATCTCTTGAAAGGTAGGAGCATTCGTTAGATGCTCTTTCCAACGGTATCCTCAAATTGTAATTATTACAGCAAATTAATGGAGTTATTACCAATTTAATGTCATAAAGTCAAAATCACGAGGAAAAAAAACATTTAAATTGAAATAACTCGGAAAAGAATGGTTTAAACTTGTAAAATTAGTTGTAGAATCGATCCCTTGAAGGAATGGACCTGTTTTGTAGACACCCTGTAGAATTTGACTTGAATTTCCAAAATCTAAAATTGAGGCAAATTCCCCAATTTACCTGTTTTTAGCCACTTTCCATAATTTTAGTTCCCCATCCTATATGTCTAGTTTCGTACGAGTTACCTATTTTGTGAACTGTAGCTCTTTTTTTCTACAGGATTCTGAAATGTCCATTGATGAAACTTCTGGATTTAATGGAAATGGTAGAAGAGGAGCCTCTCGTGGGCGCACTGCTTCAGAAGACAGAAGGAATGGTGGTGGATTTCAGAAACGTTCAATTAGACTGAACTCCAATGATTCGAGAGATAACCAAGGTACCAGTGGAATAAATTCGTCGAATGGAAGGTTTAGCGTCCTTGACATGATGGGGTCACATGGAGTTGACAATGGCAACCCATCCCCCAGTACCACCAGGAACATTATCGCGAATTGGGTAAACAGGAAGCCCAATGATGATGGTTGGAATACACCCAAAAACAAACGATCTAAAAAAGAAGGGGCGAATTCTTATCCGAAGAAAGACCAGTTTCCAAATTCGTCTTCCTCAAAACAGGATAATCGTTTTGATGGCGCCATCAGTGATTTGGCCCGAGCTCCAACAAATCCTGGAAGAGGTTATGGCAGTCGGAATGGGGTTTCCAGAGGTGGTTTCCGGAGAAGAAACATCCGATCTTTGGAAGTCACACAGCTAAAATCTTTGGATGACTGGATCTCTCTGTCCTCCTTCGACAGTCCGCTGAGGATTATGTTGAAACTTCAGGAATTTGAATCTTCATGGATGGCCTCGTTTCAATCGAACGCTTCATTCGAAGTGATGGATATTGCCTTCGAGCTATTCCTCAGAATCGATTCAAAATACAGATTTGGGAGAATTGCCTTGATGAAAAATCTTTTCAATGCGAAATTTTTCGAGCGCCTCAAACAAGTATTTGAGGAATTGAAACGTTCCTGGTTTTCGCTCGGTAAAGACAAAGTTGTGGTTTTCGTGGAGCACATCCGCAAAAACTTGGAATTCATTCTAAGTAATAACCCAGAGTACCATGATAATGAGGCATCCAAAAACCAAATAGCTTCTTTGGGTGAAGATTGCATCTCTCTACTTCAACACATGAATACGAAATTGTTGGATTTGCAAGGGAACAGTGACCCAAATATTTATTTGGAAGTCCTGAAAATAGAAGAACTTGCGAAAATAAAATTCATCGAGATGCAAGTGCTAGAAGAACCCATACACCCAGAAGACTTTAAAAGCTCATACGAAGTGATGCCAAACAACGTGTATGGAGCTTACGAAAGTGACGACCATTACGTTCAAACTCACTTTGGATTGTTGAAAGAAGACTTCCAGAGTACACTCCGAGAGGGCGTTGAACAATATCTTCTTGATCCGAAGCAGAGGAATTTCAAGATATGGGCTTACGAAAATGTTGTTTTAACTCGCTATTTTAAGATGGAAAACCAAAAGAACGTTCTTTTTAAAGTCAAATTTCCGGAGTGCACTCAATATTTCTCTAAAATTTCATGGAATTACGTCAAGAGATTTATGTTTGGGTCTCTGGTGGTATTGACTGCAGATAAGTTTGATACTTATCATTTAGCCATCATCGTGGATAGAAACTTTGACAAACCTAACGACATTTCCATTGTCATTAACTTCGTTTACTCGCCCCCAACTGCTGTCGCAGAAACCAAGTTTCTTCTAGTTGAACCAAAAGTGTTCTACGAGCCATATTTCCATTCAATGAAGGTATTGAAGCTAATGGCAAAAATCGGTCTTCCTTTAAAGAAATACATTGTCAATGCTGACACATCGTCGACCCTGCCGAAGTATTTGGATGGTGGGTCGATGGTGTACCGTATTGGAACTCACGATATAAAGATCGATGACATTCTCAGTTGGCCCAAGCCTCAAGATCTTGGTTTGAACAGTTCTCAACGGGAAGCATTCATGAACGCTCTTACAAGTGAAATGACGTTGATTCAAGGGCCACCTGGTACGGGCAAGACTTTCTTGGCGTTCAAATTAATTGCAACTTTGATCATGAACCGGAAGACTAGTTACAAGGATGGTCCAATATTGATTGTTTGTTACAAAAACCATTCGCTAGACCAGATTCTAGAAGGACTTTTGAACAAAGGAAAGAAAATCGTTCGAATTGGAAGTCAGTCCAAAGTCAAGGCCCTGAAGTATGATTGTAATGTCAGCAGGTTACCTGCACCACCTACAATCAGTGCATTGAGGAAAGAAAAAATCGACTTGGAACAGAAATTGTCCGCGATCTTGGAATCCATCCAAAAGCTTGATTCAATGATAAAGTTGGTGAGCTCAAGGATTGGAATTGTTGATCTTTCGTTTTTCACGGAATATGGGATTATTGATCCGTCCATGAACCTGGCTTTGGATACCTGGCTTCTGGAGAGAGTACCTGTCAATAGACAGATACCACTCGGGGAGGTGCATGCAGTACGTCACCGGATCCGTGAGACACTCTATAGTCCTCTAACCATGTTAGACACCCAAGATTTGTTTGCATCTGATCTTCTAGATCTTAGTACCGAAGTTCTACGTCTAAATGATATATTGATGGACGAACGTGATAATCAAGAGGATTATTATCAAAAATGGATGATTAATCAGCGTTTTTTTTCAACATTTGATGCGTATCTTCGCCTTGCTTCTGGTCTTGAAATGGCCAATGAACCGTTCGATTGTCCAGACCCAAAATCAAACAGTTTTCGCGAGTATCATTATCTTAAGGCTGAAGAGCGTTGGGCGTTGTATAACAAATGGGAACGAGAATTGATCAGAGCACTTGAAGAAATTTTAGTTACTCGCCAAAACCAAGTTTCAGAAATAGAAGACAATCTCCTCGAATATAAAGAAATGGAAATGGGTCAAACGTTGAAATATGAACGTCCCGACGTAATTGGCGTCACTACAACAGGAGCAACGAAACACTATTCTGCACTAGCCGATGTTGGAGCAAAAATTGGTGAGGATGATGTTTTTTATAACTAATGGAATATTTTTCTGCTTTCATCTTTCCAATGTTTTAACATTCAAAAGCTCATTACGAAGAAATGCAACTACGAAGATCGACCCAACAGAAAATGTCATTGATTCGAAGTGGTTTCCAGAGAAAAAAATATCTCCGTTTAAGAGGGTCTCAGTCATTCGCCGTCCGTTCTTAGTATTTCGCGAAATTGAAGGGGCAAAAACGTAGAAAATTGTACCTAAATTTGAAATTTTAAAGGATTTTAGAAATTTGTTAGTGCACGGCCCTAGAAAATCTGAAAAACTGCCGTCGGAATCATCAAAATGGAACAATAATTGCCAGAGAAATATGGGAAAACCCGTTTATTCAGTAGTTTTTCCCATATTTCTCTGGCAATTATTGTTCGATTTTGATGATTCCAGCGGCAATATTTCAGTTTTTCAATTCCACTAATGAATTTCCAAAATCCTTTGACATTTCAAATTTAGGTGAAATTTTTAAAGTTTTTGAAAAATTCAATTTTGTGAAATACTGACCCGTAACGAGGAACAAACAGCGACCAACTGAGACCCCTTTAAGCTGGATTCACATGGGAGGGAAAGGATGGAACGACAGAAAGAAATAACGCAATCTAATTGGCTGATTTTCCCCAGTGGAGAATGGTGGCTGCCATCTTGACGGAACAGCAGGAAGTCTGTCGGTGGAAGAAATTTTTATACCGTCGTCCTTCTTCCACCCATAAAATAGAAAGACTGTCAATAGTAGCCAACTCATTTCATTCCTTTGTCGAAAAAAGCATATAAACTATCGATTGTTGGAAAAAACAATCGATTGTTGCAATCGACAGTCGGCCACCCCAAGGTTCCACACTTGCGCTCATTTGTTTGTTTATTTTCTCCCACTGTCCTTTTTTTAAATTCTTTAAAAATAAATTTCAACGAGGAATGATCACCACTCTTTCAAAACACTGTCAACAGAGGTTACAGATCAAAGAGAGGTTATCATTTCAGAGGCTTTCAGGAGGAAGGTTCTCATTCCGTCCATTTCATCCATGTGAACCTTCCGCCGAATCCGCCCACCCCCTCCACTGGTTTTCTCGTCTTTCCGTCCTTCCGACCTTTCCGTCCCATGTGAATCCAGCCTAACTCCATTTACCAATTACGTTGACTGTTGGGTCAATCTTCATTGTTGCTGTACCTTTAAAATAAGGTGACTTCCTTGGTTATTCTCTTATACTAGATGCTAAGTCGTGGATGAATGAAGTAATTTGAATTAAAACGTGTTAAATTTTCAGTTATTGTCGAAGAGGCGGCTGAAGTCTTGGAGGCACATGTCATCGCTTCCCTCTCTCCCAAGTGCGAACATCTCATTTTGATAGGTACCTATATAATTTTTAAAACTTTATTATAATTGGTATTTTTCTTCTGAGTCTACCAAGGTAGCAGAAGCATTGTTTTCACTTTTCAAGGTTAAAAAAATTCTCCAAAATCAAAATTTTCACTCCATGTTCTATTATGCCTTCTTAAACAATTCTAGTTCCATGTCTGTCATGAAATCCTTGTAACACCCAAAACTCCTACTTAGTGTTTCCAAATTTTGTGAATTTTTCGGGATACACTTTGTCATCAATTATTATTAAAATATTATGATCAATATTACAATCAAAATATAACAAATACACTTTGTCATCAATTATTATTAAAATATTATGATCAATATTACAATCAAAATATAACAAATCGTTTATTATTAATAGTATCCTCCATTATTGTTATTTGTTATTGTTGTTGATTTATAATAAGTATTTGTTCCGTAAATAATTTTCATTGCGGCCTACTAATCAAATTCGGCTGTGAGCTCTGCTCGGTATTTTGATGCCTGGGATCCGAATTTGGCCATTGCTGGCTAATCTCCTCCATCCAGCAGGGTGCGTTCAGAACGCGTAGGGAAGAGGCACGCTTGAGGGTCGATGTCACTATCGATGCACATCGCGGGAAAACAATAACAAAGAAATTAATGGGAGGGTTCAAAGCAAGGAGGTCGCGGTCACGCTAGGAGGCTCGCTGGAGGGTCGATGCTTTTGGTTTTCAAACAAATTTGATCGCGGGAGGTCGATGTCGGGGTGTCATCGCAGCTCCCTGGACTGTGATTGGTTGTTTCAAGGCCGCATCCCCTTCCTACCACCACTGCATGACCCTGTGAACCACACTGTTTCTTCCCTGTGACCACAGTTCCGTTTTATTCATTTTCGTCAGTTTTTGTTGTTTTGTGTGATGGATCGCCACCAAAAAGAATTGCTTATCAATTGCATGAGGGGCGTGAGGGCAATATGGGATAAGGGCCACCCTCATCACCATAATGGTATAATCCTCGCCAAACAGTGGAAAATGACTGGATTGAAAGTTGGAAAATCAGATAAGTCAAATTAAGTTACATCAATTACATGATTTTATTTTTGAGAAAATATGTAGGTACTAAGAGTTTTCTGAAAAAAATCATCTGATCAACGAAAGTATGTAATGGAAGGTTTCCTTTGACATCCGTAAATACGCGACGCACTTCACCGGATCTTCTTCCACTTGAGGCATTAAATGGTGAAATTCTCCATATTCTGCGCGTTTTTCGGTTATGGGGTGGTTCTGGAATCTTCTTTTGCATAAAGTTCCAATTATGAACATTTTTGCTCCCATCGACATATCGCTAGAAGAGCTCATGTTGACGGTTCGATCACGACTAAGGTTATTCTATCCCGGACAGCCTCTCTCCTGACCACTTCATCGACCTCTTTGTTCTGAACAGACCAGTCAGGAGGGAGGATGACTTGCCATCCTCCCTCTGCCTCGACCTTCCATCCTGCCTCCTAGCTTCCTTCTCACCTCCGCGTTCTGAACGCACCCTTATCATTGCGGCCTGCTCCAGCACTGCTGCTCCATGGTAGAGGAACCCTGAACTCTGCAAGAACTGAGCAGACTCTGAGGAAATGGGCCTTAAGGGCCCCATTCACTTGTATGCCTGGATTCGCCGCCGCGGCCCTAGCCGCTGTCAAAGGGGAAAACTACCCGTGAATGGTTAACAAAATCTTGAGGTCTGGCGGTCGTCCGCCGCTCGGCAGGTAATCGAACATGCTCGAAAATTGCGGCCAGTTAATCCTCGGCAGCCCTGTGAATGATTGAAGTGAGGCCGACGCCCGGTCGCTCTCCCACCAGAAAGGTATGTAACCCTACCGTTTTCCTCACTTCTAGTCATCTGAGCCAGCGGTGTTTGGTAGCAGGTCCGCCATTCGGCGGAGTCAGGAGGTTTTGGTAGCCAGGTGGACTACTGTGGTGGCTTCAGGGAGTACCTGGAGGGACGCGGCGGCGAATCCGGACATACAAGTGAATGGGGCCTTTTATCCTCTCGCACTCCCATATTACAAAGAGAGCACAAGGTGCAGGGGTCGTCTTGTTGATCGTATGGCTTGCTATTCAGGGAGATCCATTATTAGCTGTTTAAATTTGTTGTTTTTATTCTTTATTTAAGAATTTCATGATTTGGTTTCCTCGTAATTACTTCATGTTTGGTTGTCTTTTAATCCACTATCCCTGTAACAGTGTTCGTCACTTTTATGACCACGTATTCTGACATGGCTGGAATTAACAATGTCTCATCAGCAATCTCTAAACTTGGACCTGCTGAAGGTCTAAAAAATTATATAGTTGCCAGTAATCTCTTGTATTTATAAACCCTTCTTAAATTTACTGAATAATGTTTTCCAGGGGACCACCAACAGCTGAAACCCACCACAGCTTCTTTCACTCTTGGAGAGCAGTATAGAATGAGTACTTCACTATTTGAGAGAATGATTAAGAATGATATCAAATGGTCGTGCTTATCGACTCAGCACAGAATGCGACCGGAAATTGCTGCCCTCATTTGCCCTGCCATTTACCGCAGTTTGACTAACAGCCCCAATGTTGAGCAGTACCCTGATGTCACAGGAATGAAGAAAAATGTTTTTTTCTTCAGTCACAGTTATCCTGAGCAAGTGGTGAGTTTATCGTATAGCTTTCACTCAGATTGCTGTGCATGCATAATGGGAAGAGTCCTCATTTTACTACCGCAATCCGGAGAGCCTCTTTGAAACTAGCGAAAGAAGAAGTTTGATTTTTTTAAATGAGAATCAAAGCTCTCGACAACTTCGCCAAGATCACTATCTTACAGATATCAATAACTGAAGGGCAAAGAGCTGGTTGTTCTTTCCCCTCTCCCATATATTCTTGCTTTTAAAGGTGTTGGCTATTAGTTTTGATCTTCAAATGTCTCTAAGGCCAGAAGCTACTCCGATTTGTCTTCTTGTTTTGTCTAGTTGCTTCACCAAGCTCGGTGTCTCCGCTCTTGAGGGGTGGAAAACTGGATTGCATTTGATACACTCGTTGTTAATGTTTGTGTTCAATGAGTATATTTATCTACTTATTTTGTTGTATATCCATTGACAATAATTTGCATTTATGACGTCTTTTATATGCTTTATGACAGGGTTTCGACAGTGAAAGTAAATACAATCCTAAGGAAGCAGATATGCTCCTTTCCATCTGTTATTACCTGATCAGACAAGGTTACGATCCCAAAGACATAACTGTTCTAAGCACCTACCTTGAACAAGACAGGTACATTAAAAAGGTAAGTTGTGACTTCCTAATCGTCTCCTTGTCTAGGTATTTGTATTTACGAAAATTTTTGATTGACATCCCATCAGGCACTTCTATTGCCCTTGAAGCATACCTTGTGCACATCAGGTTTTTGTGTGAGCCGGTGTGGCTACAGTCGTTGGGGCGTCGTTCGGCGGTGGACCGACTTCTGCGGGGGTCGTGGGTTCAAGGCTCATCGCCGGGAGCCTGCGTTTTTCGGCGGCCAGAGCTCCCATGCCCTGTCTTAAGTTGTTATTTTTTCTTGCGGGGCTGGGGATCTGCTGACCTCAACGTCTCGGGTCCTTCTGACTGCACCAGGTTGTTGAATCCCATTGCCTCGGCCTCTACAACTTTTAGGGGGAACTCAAGGGAAAAATTAACTGCTGGAAATAACGGAAGGGAAAAACACCTATAATTGGGCCACTGGTTATCACACGAGTGGACCACCACAGACCTACTGTACCCGTCACAGGGTCTCCTCTTCTCCTTTGCTTCCAGATCAGCAGCTAGGATACGTCCCTTTCCTAGATTCCCGCTCTGTGAGAGCGACAGTGTTGCTCGTCCACAACACTACTGCAATATAACAAAATAGCCCTCATTGTCCTAAGCCAAAATAGCTTCATTAACCAAAGGAAACTTCCAGCCATAGAACTAGGAGTGTTCAAAACCCAGCTTTGCAAAGATGTGAATGAAAGTTTTTGATTCTCCCTAAAAAATTCAGAGGCTGGCGACCCTGTCCTCCCCCTCCTGACGATCAGCTCCTCAAACCTAACTGTTACGACCTCAGAGGTTCTTTTTCAGTAGGTTGTTAGGGGTAGCTGGGAACTTGGATGTGGTTTCTGCAGTGTTGTGCTCGTCCATCTCTTTGTTCTGTTCTTCACGTACCTACTGATCTAATCCTGCTGAAACTGAGAGGTGTAGAGCCATTGGCGACTGTGCTCCGGAAGATGTCCTATGAATGCCATCGTATATTTATGTGGAAATGGAACCCTTGAAATTTATTATAAAGTTCCATTTCTTTTTACTCATTTCTGAATAATATTGGTATCTATCTGAATAGTCTGAATAATTGTGAATTTTGTTCAACTTCTCCGAAGCATCCGATTCCTGTTTGGTTACTTCCCAGCTAGGCTACAAGGCTGGGTACCTCGCGTAGTTACATACGGGGTGGGGTATTCATGGTCTGGGAAATTCGACGTCGAATCGTCGAATTTGGAGATTCGACGAGAGTCAGTGCGCATGCGCACCGGCTAATACGACGATTCTATTTACCACGGGCTGAAAGCGTCGTAAATCGAGATTTGACGTCGAATTACAAAATGTGATCCTAGCGCTAGTGGCAGTTCTGTGAAGCAGCTATCATAACATCAACCAACAGATCTTCACGTCCTTTCATTTTGAGTTTTTCTTTCAACAACACCTTTTTTTTATTCCGTTTTTCTGTTCGTTTATTTCGTTTGTATTCTGTTATAAGTTGGTTTTTTTCTCGATTAAAATTTAATGAGTGGAGCTGAGCCACCCAAGTGGCTAAGGAAAAACGCAACCATCTGATGGTCTGCTGGAGAAGTGTAAATGTTGCTTGCTGGCATTAAAGCGAGCATAGCATTCTCCTTTCTAGCATCGAACATGTTTCTGCCATGAGTTAAGGACCAAAATGCGTTCAAAATTGTGAGACGGAAGTAGGAAGGGTTTTTCTTTGAGACAAGACTCCTCGTCAGTAGGTACCTATTCAGAAGTCTGAAGTATGCTTCTTTTTATTTATTTATTTATTTTTTTTATTTATTTATAATAATACGGGCAAGCCCAATTTACATGATAAAAAAAACGTGATACAAAAATACAAAACTACTGTTAGAGGGAAATGAATTAATAAAGAAATATATACTATTGACAGATGAATGGAATTTAAAATAAAACAGGAGATGAATATATCAGTGGTTTGAGTTGTGATGAAGTACTATGGAAAAAGTCAAAATCAGTATGAAGATGGAGAAGAAACTGCTGAACGGCGGATACGGTTTAAGGGGGAATTTAGTAAATAATTTTATGCTGAAAACGGAACATGGAACAAGGTGGGATGGCGACTGGTGAGACGAGGAGTGGTAAACTGGAACTTGGCGAGAAGAGACGGGCAATTGATTTTATTATTGAGCAGTTTGTGCAGGAACACCAAATCAGCAAGGATCCTTCTTTTGTATAGTGCTTGCAGTTAACAGGTCTCCAACATGTTTGGATAGCTGCATTCGTCAGACGGAATTCTCAGTTTAAAGCTCACGTATCTCAGAAATTTATTCTGTACCCTTTCCAAGGCATACCGGTGGATTGAATAAAAAGGGCTCCAGACCGTTGACGCATATTCCAGTTTTGGTAGAACCAAGGCCTTGTACAATACAATAATCGGCTTTACGTCGGTAAATTCACGGGTGTGACGCTTCAGGAAGCCCAGCGTTCGCATAGCACTGTTCGCCACTGCACCAATATGTCTGGAGAAAGAGAGCTGGCTATCACACAGGACTCCCAGGTCCATAGTCTCAGTCGCACGAAATAGAGGAGATCCTTCCAGAATGTATGGGAACTGACATATGCTTACCGAACGATGGAACGTAACCACAGAACACTTCCCCGGGTTAAGTTGTAAACTGTTCTCAGTGCACCAAACACTCAAACGAGCAACCGCCCGCTGCAGGATTTCACCGTCAAGTGGAGACTCGATAAGCCGGTACAATTTTAAATCATCCGCAAACAACAAACATTGAACATCCGGCCCCAGGAAGTTAACCACACTGTTGATGCCCAACAGGAAGAACCAAGGCCCAATATGGCTTCCTTGGGGAACTCCCGACGTTGCCACGAACGAAGAAGAGACGACACTCCTCACTCTGACGCACAGTCGTCTTCCAATGAGGTAGGACTCGATCCAACGCAACAGTGAGCCAAATATTCCAATTGAATCCAGAAGTGAAAGAAGGTGTCCGTGGGATATTTTATCGAACGCTTTAGAAAAATCCGTAGAGACAAGGTCTGTCTGACATCCATTTCGAAAACCGTTCATCACATAATCCTGAAATTGCAGGAGGTTTGTAACTGTTGAACGACCGCGAACGAATCCGTGCTGCTGCTCAACAATTAATGGGGCAAACCTGAGGGAGAGCTGAGCAACTACCAACTTTTCCATCAGCTTTGGAGTGGTAGATAGAGAGCATCTTCTTCTTAATTCGCCGTCTCCTCGCGGAGGTGGGCGATCCAAACTGCTAGCTTCTCCTTGTCGGTGGCCACTCTGAACACTGCCTCCGATGAACAGGAAAACCACCGTCTCAGGTCCTTCAGCCATGAATTTTTTCGCCTTCCAACCGATCGACGTCCCAGGATTTTCCCCTCCACTATGAGTCTCAGGAGCTCGTAACGGTCCCCGCGCATTACATGTCCAATGTACCTAGTTTTTCTCTCCTTCACGGTGAGAAGGAGCTCCCTGGTCTTGTCCATTCTATTGAGGACCTCCACATTCGTTACTCTCCGAACCCATGGGATGCGCAACATGCGTCGGTATACATACATCTCGAAGGCCTCAATATTGCGCTCCAAACCCGGGTCAAGCGTCCAGCTTTCACACCCATATAGGAGGACAGAAAACACGTAGCAACGGACCATTCGCATTCTTAGGGCTAAGCTTAAAGTCGACCTGACAAAGAAGTTTTTCATTTGAAAGAAGGTACTTCTTGCCATCTCAATTCGTGCCCTAATTTCTTTCTTTGGGTCGTTACGGTATAGAGAGCATACTGGGTGATAATTAATGACTAGCGACTTGTCTCCAGATTTAGGGACGGGAGTGATAAAGGATGATTTCCATCGGTCGGGAAAGTGGCCAGATACCAGGGACAAGTTGAAAAGAAAAGTTAATGGGTAAGCGAGGTACGGCGCACATTCCCTCAGCAGAATTGGAGGAACCCCATCTGGACCCATACCCTTTCGAATGTCCAAGTGCGAAAGCTCATGGAGAACGTCTTCATATTTTATCACAATCAATCCGACTGGTGAGACATCACTGACAGGAAAAGTCGGGGGCTCGGTAACAGGGGGATCAAAAACACTGGAGAAATATTGCGCAAACATCTCAGTAATTTGATGAGGATCGGATGCAGAAACCCCCTCAAAGGTCATATTGTTGGGTAGACTATTTCCTCCATTGTTGTAATTGAAATAGTTCCAGAATGCTTTAATATCATTTGGGATGGAATTTTGCACTTCTGTGAGATACTCCTTATGTAGACCTTCGGACATCACCTTACAGCGACATGACCTTCTTTTTTAATTCTCGCCATAGATTTTTTAGTTCGTATACTAGGAACTTTCTAATAGGATTTATTAGGAACCTTTGGGGTATAATCATTTTTCAACTAAAAGGAAATTAACAAACATGCGGTTCTTTTGGCACTGATTTGGTTATCATCTGATGCCGCAAGGAGCGCTACGCACAATTCGATTTTCGACGATTCGACAGGGGAAAATGTGGGAGCCTCATGAGACCCTCGAGTTTACGATGATTCGACGATCGAATCAGACCATGAATACCTACCCCAATAATTTACTGTCCGTATAATTGTTTTGAGAAGATTTTATATAATGGGAATTGAACTACACACTGGGTGTTTTTCTAAAAATTTGATTGATTTATTTGAATATCCTCAATTTAACCACACTTTCGAAAACTGAGATTAATAACTTATTTGCGGGGTTACAATTATAGAGGCGGTTTAACGGAGCATAGACGTGGCAGCTACGGCGACTGAGATTGGACTGGTGCTTCAGTGATCGGGAGGGGTTCAGCAAGGTTCACCCTGAATGTACATGAGACCATTAGTTGGTCTATTATCTATGAGTCCAATGTTCTATTTCTAGCCTATTCGGCCAAAACACTAATGTATTTTAATTTTTCTATCTAGATTACAATAATGCTTTTAATGGTTTCAGACACGCGATAACCAATATCCTTCTTCAGTCAAAGATGTAAATTGCACGGTAGTTGACAACTACCAGGGCGAGGAGAATACAATTATTCTATTGTCACTCGTGAGAAGCAATGAGTTGGGTCAAGTTGGTTTCTTGTCCACTAAAAACAGGTTCGTTATTTTTGTTGTAATCTTGGTTGGTTGCATTGTATGAAAAATCTTATATTAAACCTAAACCCACTCAACTAATGAGTTCAAGCCTAGGTTTTTTAGTATTGAACTTTTTAGTATGTAAACTTTAAAGAAATTGTATCTTTAAGGGTAGGGGAAAATTTTTTTGAGTCAAAAATCGATTTTGAGAAAAAAATAGTTTCGTAATGTAGATTATTTACTGGTCAGTTTAAAAAAAAAAGCATGTCAAAATTCCAACGGGAAGTGGTTAAAAAAAATTTACAAACACGGAATAGTCGCGCTCCACTCGGCTAATAGAGGCCAGCGCCGTAAGCCGGGTCGTCCCCCTCTTCCTCTTGAAACATATCCTCAAGTCTTCGCTTTGCCTGATTCTTTTTTATTCTTCCTTCCCTCGTATTCAGTTGCGTTGGCGAGGTACAGGTTTTCGTTTTTTAAAAATTCGTTGAGATCTCGGCATTATAGAAAATACGAACGGCAACTGAACGAAAGGTAAAGGTGACGAATGAAAAGCGATAACCGGTTCAAACACTCCGCAAAACTTTGTCAACACCGGTTGGGAAGGTTATACACACAGAGATTAGACATATGGTTATAATTATGTCCTTCTTCTTCTTCTTCCAAAGGGTTCAAAATGACTCATCAGAAGCTAGGAAAGGTTTACGGACACACCAGATGACGTTATAGATGGAACACGCTTCTTTTTTAGAAAATCGCGTTTCCTGAAAAACCACGTTTTTCAATACTTATGTTCCTTTTTCTCGGGTTCTACTTGCCCTATCGCCTTGATTATTTTTTCTAATTGTGCATTAGATCGTAACGAACAGACGTATTCGTTTTTTTGGCAATTTTTGATCGAGAAGTTGAGGAAAAAAATTCATCTATCGCCTAGAATTTTGGCCGTATTTGAAGATTTTTTTCAAATAGCCGTACCTTTTCCCGGAGTATAGTATTTTTTAAAAAACCGTGTCAGGACCTACAGGACTAAATGCTTTACAAAATTAAAAAAAAATCAAGGCGATTGGGCAAGTAGAACCCGAGAAAAAGGAACATGAGCTTATACGCGATTTCATCAGAGAGCGCAAAATTTCCCCCTACCCTTAAATAATGATTAAAAAGAGGTTTCCATTATTTTCCCGACCATCACTTTTGACCAGAAAGTCACGGAGAGTTTTTGCTGCCAATGGGCGACATTAGCTCAATGACCCCTGGAACGTCAACGTAGAGCGTCTCAACAGGGTCATGTGTTCCGTGGATACTGCAGTCTGTGAAAAGGTTCCATGGGCACATTCTTGGCGTGCAAAAACGCACCTTCTCAACCGATTGTCTTGTTTCGACTCAAGAGATTAGAGAGATTTTGCTGCAGAAACTTGACAGCCCCTGAAGATTTAAATTACTGACTCAGTTACACTCATTTTCAGGGTTTGCGTCGCTCTTTCTCGAGCCAGACATGGATTATTCATGTTTGGAAACATGCCGTGCCTTAGTAGGAATGAACCCACCATATGGAGTGATATCAACGTTGTATTGCTTCAGCAGGAGTCCATTGGTAAGTACCTAACCAGCTTTTCGTTTGTTTTAGCAAACTTAGTGAAACAAATTACTGGTTTTGGTGGTGAAGGATAGTTAGGCTGGTGGAGCTTCTCTCCTCACAAGACCTTCAACTAGGAAATAATATTGTGCAACAGTTGTATTGTCAACAAAATCGTTGACGTTTATTCCCCTCATCCCTAGTCTTAAGCTGGATGCACATGGGGCAGAATGTACACAGTAACTGGAAAGATGGAAGAATAGAACGCAATGTGATTGATTGTTTGGACAACATTTGAGTGCAGTGGCCGCATGCACTGGATGTGATAACAGTCGAGAATCGACCATAATCAGAGGTTTGCTCTAAAATTTGAATTTTTTTCGTGCCTTTTTAAAGTTAGTGTTCACAAAAAAAACTTCCTCAAAATTTCAGATTCCAATGATCCAATTAAAAAAATTTACGCTTGAAATCTATTCAAAAAGATTTCCTACGGTGCTCTCATTTATACTTTTACGTATTAAACGTAGGTATTTATGGTACTAGTAGTGATGTGTGATTGAAAACTTAGTTGGATTTGAAAGGAAAATATAGTTAGAAGGAAGAGTAAAGTTAGAAGAAGACCGCTTTGAGGGATTTTACCGACAGGCATGGAACCAGAATTGTTCAAAAAGACTAAAAACGTGGAAATATGATTTTGGAGGACATTTTTTTCCAACCTTGAAAAGTGAAAATAATGCTTCTGCTTCTTCAGTAGACTTGGAAGCAAAATCAATTAATTTTTAAGAATTTATTAATTAAGATTTGATTGAATCAAAAGAAATTAAGCAATCAACAAAGGAATGTTTCGATACACGATTATAATCAATGAGAGAGGTTTCAGCCCAGAAGGCTATCATTCGATCCATCACAGAGACAGCACATGTGAACACTCTTTCCAACACTCACTACAGCTTTTTTCGTCCGCTGTCTTTCTGCTTTCCACGTTCATTCTGCCGCATGTGGATGTTAAGATTAAAGCCGGCTGTGCTGGGGAACTCAAGTTACCACAACCAAAAATACCTAGGACTCACGAGGGAGGGAGAGAGAATGCAGAACACGGTATGAAAATGGTGGTAAGTCTTCAGAAGCCCTTGGCTCCTCTTCCTTTTCTCCAGCTCCAGGTTCACCAATCTCCCAGTCAGGCTGGCCAAAACCAACCCAAGCAGATCTGCCCAGGATGGAAGTGGGATAGTGGAGGATGCTCCTCCAAGGTGAAAGGGAGTGGGAGTTCACCTTCTATCTTTATATTCCAGGAACCAAATTCCCTCTGAAATGTATCAAGCACGGTAACATCACAGAAGTGGAGTCTCCAGAAGATGTATCTGAGTTAAAGAACGCAGGATGTAGACATCCTTGTGCTACTCCGCTCCTTTGTGGGCATACATGTAATCTGTTATGCCATGGAGAGGACCAGGCTCATGATAATCTATTTGCCTGTAGGGAGCAATGCATCAGGTGAGAAATTCCTTGGAGTTTGAACATATTTCAATAATCGTTAGTCTCATACTTGCTAGGTATAAATGTGTATTAAATTTTCAGAAAATGTCCTGAAGGCCACACTTGCAATGCTCTATGCAGAGCTGAGTGTCCACCATGCCCTGTTCTGGTGCCAAAAGTTCTGGTTTGCGGTCATTCATTGCAACTTGCATGTCATATGCCCAACCTGCAATCCTCCTGTACGCAAATGGTTGAGATTAAACTGGAACACTGTGGTCATATTCAAATGGTGTTATGCAGAATGACAATGCGTAGGGAACGTATTGTCTGCAAGGCTGTCTGTCAAAAGAACTACACATGCGGACACACTTGCAAAAGGACCTGTCACTCTAGAAATGACCCAGATCATAAAATCACTGTGAGTCCACATTCACCGCGTTCATAACTAGCTGTAGTCGAGGTGTATTATTATGCAGAGGTTGTAGGACTTAGAAACTAAAAGCTCTCATGTACGAGTATATCAAGAGGTTTTGGAAGTTCTCTGGAGAGAACTCCTGGAAGCATTGTGCCTGGCTTGCAACCAGCCTACTGTAGAGGAGCGTTAATAAAGGTATTAGGAAGACAGCCTTGTCTTAGCCCAGTGTGGAGGACACTGCAACTTTGTCTCACTCAAAGGTGTGTTTCACGTTTCAAGCTCCCTAACCGTCAAGATTGTTCAATTAATTCCTCCACGTAGTATTGACGGACACGAACCTTCATAATATTAACCTAACTTGCATTTTGTTTCAGTATCTTTGCGAAGAGTCTTGTGAACTCATAAATAAAAGCTGCCCGAGGAAACACAGGTGCAACAAGAAGTGTAGGGAACCTTGTGGCGACTGCTTAATCAAAGTTACAAAAACGCTCGAATGCAACCATAAAGCAATGGTCAGATGCTCCAAGGACATAGGTACTGTCACCTGCAAGGAACTTTGTTCGCGAAAACTGCCTTGCCAACACGATTGTGAGAACAAGTGTGCAGAAAGTTGTGGACCATGTTTCGTTAAGGTGAGTTCTATTGGTGATGAAGGTTTTTTTTTTTTAATTACGCCGTGTCGGTGCGGCATCTTCAGCCATCCGACCTCTGGCAGCCCAGTATAATTGCGCGGTTCGGTGGTAGTGGTTTTCCTCTGTCTGTGCAGCTCTGACATCCTGCAGGGCTTCACAGCTCTCAAGGTGGTCTCCGTCCATTTCACCTGTCCCGCACAATTGGCAGTCCAGTGACTGCTTCACGCCTATTTGGTGCAGATGCTTCTGGAGGAAATCATGGCCCGTCAAGGAGTGGAAGCATGCGACTCCAACTTTCCTCGGGAGATTAGCTGGTATTCGTCCGTTTTCATTTGCCAGGGCTTCCCATTTTTTCCCCCTGGCGCGCTCGCCTTGTTCTGTGGCCATAGATACCAATATATTCTTTTCAGCTTCTCGTCGAGCAGCATACAGCGTCACCGGGATATTTGGTTGGGGCATCTCTGAGCCTTCCTTTGACAACTGGTCAGCCATCTCATTTCCAAACAGGCCACAGTGAGATGGCACCCACTGGATAATCAGCTGGTTCCCTTTATTCAGGATTTCATCCCCAAGCCTCCTGCACTCACGGACAGACAGGCTGTCACTGGCCTGTCCTGGCCCTGTTATTGCATGTATTGCTGCCTGTGAGTCAACCAGGCTGACTGTGTCCGGTACTCGCTCCAGTCGAAGACACTCCTCCAATGCCAACTGTATTGCCTTGACTTCAGCATCAAAGTTGGTGGTGACAGCCCCAACTGGTGCTTTCACCTGGAATGCGGAGGAAAATACCCCTGCTCCTGCATTTTTCGTTGCATCTTTTGCGGAGCCATCAGTGTATACTCGCAGCCAGAGGGGGGTGGGGTACCTCTCATTCAGTGTCTCCAGAGCTGTCATTCTCAGCTCAGAGGGGGATGTCTGTCCCTTGCTCACCTCCTTGGTTAGGTCCAGCCTGCCCTCTGCCTGACGCAGCACAACCAGGTCATTCTCAATGTAGAAGGCTTCCCGAGGACCCTGGGTGATGCCATGCTTTCTTTCTATGGTCTCCACCATCGAGGAAAAGTTCTATTGCGTGCATAGTCGCTGAGATACTACTTCATGTCTCCTCCAGTGTGGGTCGTCAAGTTTGAGGAGTCTCTCCTTCATAGCGACTGCAGCAATTTCCCTTCGGACACTGAGGGGCTCAATCCCAGTTTGCAGTTCCATGGATACAATGGGGGTGGACTGGGGTACTCCCTTGATTAGCCTCAAGGCAACATTTTGCGTTTAGTCCAGCTTTTCTAGTGTTTTTGCCGAGGCTGTCACCATCACCTCCTCCCCATACTCCATCACTGGACGAACATGCGTTTTATACGTAAAGAAGGTAAACTTGATCCACTGCTCAGTGGATACAATCCTCACGGGATCATGGCCTCCTTTTAAACCAATGAACTAACGTGTCCATATGAGGAGAGGGGGTTTACGACTTCGGGGCTCTGGTGGGATGAGAGTTCCTGGGAAACGTTTGCCCCACAACTTCCAATGACCTTTTGCATGTGTGAGCCGTCGATCCATCTTGTCCAAACCAAACTTGGGTCCCATGAATATCGAGGTCATCCAATTTTGGTTGGAATTTGGTTGGGATTTTTCCTTCCCTGTAATAGGACCTATTAAAAAACGTGGAATTGTTGTTTCTAGGTCGAGAAAGAAATCGAATCTTGTGGTCATAAAATAAAGGTGGCTTGTTCGGCTCTCCCTTCCCGCAAAGACTGTGGGAAGCGCTGCGAATCAATGAGATCTTGTGGACATCCCTGTTCTGGTTGGTACTTGACCATTTTTTTCTTGAAATTTCTCTTTTTTCCAATTGTATCTCATTCAATGGTGTGTATTGTTTGTAGGACTGTGCAAAAATATTTGTGAGGAACAATTTTGTCATGTAAAGGTGGAAAAAAACATGGCTTGTGGACACATAATGTTGATGAAATGTGGCGACGCGACCAAGAGTGAGTGTAGAAGCCTCCAACGATTTTTCAATTACTTTATGTTATAATGGAGTTTATGTAATTTGCATTTCACATTCATATGTTATGTCACTAATTTTCAATAGATGGTCAAGACATTGGATACATGTGCGATGCTCCCTGTCAGGCGAAACTACCCTGTGGTCATCCGTGTGAGGGCACGTGCGGATCCTGCTTGCAAAACAGAGTCCATATTTCTTGTAGAAGGACGTGTGAGAAAACTTTGGTCTGCTCTCACAAGTATGTCGTCATTACGAATTTCCTTAGGAATGCTTGACAAGGCACCCTTTGATTAATTTCCTTAATGTACTTGCAGGTGTCAGAGTCGGTGTAATGATACCTGCCACACCTGCTCACAACAGAAATGCGTCAAAAAATGCTGGCAAAACGAAGTTAGTATCTTTTTATTATTACTTGGAAGAATGGGAAAGGAAGGTCTAGGCAATGGCAGTCCAGACCATAAGTTGCCCAGTCCAAGACTGCTGGTTTATACTTCAAAAGGCAACTCGCCTGGGTTATCCCTCATTTTGCAGACGTTTTTGGACTTCATGGATAGGAGAATAGAGAACAACTGAAATCCACTTGAGGGTAGTTGGTAGGTATGAAACGGAAAAAAAAATATTTTTTTATTGACTTGAAGAAAAAACTAGGTAGTCTAAAGCCGCATCCACACTTGCAACATTCGGCTGCTCTGATCCTCTGGCGTGTTCGGGGCGGCAAAACTTCAAAGGAATGAGGATCGGAGCGCAGTCCAATTGCTCTATTGGCGGTTTTTCATCTTGCACCGAAGAAATGTTCGGAGTGGGGTGAGCTTTGTATGGGCAGAGCGAGGTTCGGGACAGAAGAGCGGAGCAAGGTTCGGAGCGGCTGAATGTTGCAAGTGTGGACGCAGCTTAAAAGGTCGGCTTTCCTACACGTGGTCCTGGGTGCAACGGCCGTGCGGCTCTAGCATTCAGTACCATTCAGAATGTTGAGGATCAAGGAAGAGGAGGAAAGGGTGATTTTGGCAGGAATGAGGAGGGAACAAGCTAGTTTATTTGGATTGCGACGTTTGGAAGGGGTTTTCCATGTTTTTCTTTTTTGGTTTTTGTTTATACTCCTCCACCATGTCATACAAGAAAACATTTTGTTCTACAAGCCCCACCAGTACCTCATCCTCCTCTGGCATAAACACGTTGAGCACTTCTAAAAAGCTAGGGAACTGGAGGAAAAAAAGTAAATAGTGTGAAGTCTTCAATTCACATTTATCGTCTGTGATTCCCATTTTTGAAGAGAGGGAGACGTATGATGTGGATTTGCATATCCCGGCCGTAGATAGGCACTGGTCCCTCGAGCAGTCCAGCAGATGCAATGGCTCAGCGGCGTGTAGTGATTTGAGTAGATTCAACTAGCACAGTACCTATGATTGTGTCTTCTGTCACTAGCCAACTTACTCTTCAAACCAAGAGGGACGAACTTTGAATTTTTTTCTTTTTTTAATTGGCTGGGGGTGCACATGCGCCTATGCTCCTACCAGTAGCCGTCCCTGAGTTACAACCAGCACTAACCGCACATGAAGTGACAGCCAACCACCCTGGAGTGGTGACAACGCACACAATGACAACTCGAGAAGCTCCGAAGGATCAAAGTGAAATAATTTGAAATAATGCTCCGGCGTAGGGAGGAAGGGTGTGTTATTTTACCTGCTGTGACCACAAGTCAGTTGGTAGTAGGTGACAAATGGAACAATGAGTCAGTGACTCTGGTAATAAGTGACGTGATTTCCTACCCACCGATGTTGTGATCAGCGACCTCTTCGCATTTCTGTCCATTCGCTTCCTTAGCTCAAGTGGTAGGAGCTCCGATTCAGAATCGGAACGATAGGAGATCGATCCCCGGTCGAGGGAAGTTAATTTTTGATGATTCAACACTGTGGCGCAGTCAGTAGGACCCGGATGGTCTCCTCAGTATTCAGAGAAACAATAATTCATTAAGATTAGGTAATCAAAACAACTCCCTCCCAAGACACGAGTCGAGCCACCGCCTATTCGGACAAACAGCAGATCCCCTGCCCCGTCAGTAAGGAACAAAACAAAAAACTCCGAAGCCAGTCAAAAATAGCGCGTTCTCACTGGTTGGAAAACGCCGGCCAAAGCTGCCTCTCACCTCCCTGACTAGGTAACGGAGTACCTAAGATTTCCTAATGGGGGGGGGGGGGAACGCCTAGCCTCTTGGGTGTTTGATGGCAAGGACTAGAGTTACACTTTAGATATTTCAAGGACCTTCCTTCCCCTTTCAACCATGATCTGTGATATTATTTTTTCACCATTTGTTTATGAGAACCGGTGCTATTTAAGTCTTCCATACTTCTGTTCACAGGTGGGTAACCCACATTTCTGGGTGCAAGCTCGAGGTGAAAAGGGGAAAAAGAGGGATGTGTTTCAACCCGAGAACAAACTTGTTTGGGATCTCCAAACTGCTTTGAACCGAAGATGTTCTGAAATTGGGAACAGTTTTCTAGGTATTCACCAAACTAATTATCTATTGTTCTTTATTATAATATTTCTTCCAAAAAATGAGGTACACAAGATCTCACACAAGCGATATAATAATAATAATCTGTGCTGATGTAGCGATTTTTCCATATCTTTATCCAATGGGACGTCCCCTGGAATATAAACATAAACAATATGTTATCACGCTCAAACACATTTCCGAATGTTTCAGATTTACTTCCGCCCAAATACAAGTCGAAGTTTCATAAAATAATGGAGTTTGTGTTTCGTACCAGGCGCAACAGTTACTCCGACAAATACGATGAGATGTCTCTTCTCAAAATAAGCTTGTTCAAAGTGGAGTTCGTCTCAGTTTTTCCTTTGATCCTCAACCGCGTCATGGGAGTGAACAGCAGCATGGAACCATCGAAAAAATTGGAGTAAGTTCGTTTAATTTCTGCTTGTTTTTTCGTGTAATTACCTTTGATATTGGGTAGGTTCCAACGGGTACGTGAAATCAATCAAAATGCAACCATGCCCTGATGTACCACAGTCACTTCAAAAAACGTGTCTGGTAAATCAAGGAAAGATTAAAAACTGAAAATCTTGTTACTTGACTCTAAAGAAGCGTGAAATGTTAGCCCAAGATATTTTTTTACTTCGTAATGACAATAAATTTATTTCGCATAACAAGTAATTTTTCTGAGGGATAAATAGCCTGGAAAATCTTTTTGAAAATAATCTAAAGGAGTTTTGAATTTAGTTTAGGCCATAATTGACTCCTCTGTCTACTAATCCCAACAATGAGTCGCATGCTCTCTCTTTCCTTCTCGCCCCACGAAGGCACATTGAAGCTGCACGCGGTATGGAGAAGGACAACCTCGTCCTTAGCCATCCCTTTACTTCCTGTATTGGCCGATCCCACTTCTCACTCAGACGGTCCGCCAGAACCCTAAAAAATGCTGCCATTTGTGGTGGATACCTGGAGTCCACAGACGTTACAAGAGGGGTAAAAGAGGCACATGCTGCCTGGTACTTCCTTTTCTTCTCTTCCTCGGCAATTCTAAGTGCTGTGGCCGCTGGATGAGGAACGTAGGAGGAGGCGTCAGTGTCAACGACACGTACATCGAACAACGCCTCCCTCTGTGGCTCCCAAACCCCATGGCACGCCAGGTCTCCTCGTAGTCCAGGATGTACGAGGGACGTCTCAACAACGATAGGCTCCTTGACACAGTTTCCCCACGTTGTTGACATGAGCTCACCTAAGACGTCCCGAATCTCGCTGTGGCGTCGTGTAATGAAGCCACCTGTCTTGCAGCCCAAGGCGTGACTGAGCGAAAAATCCATCCATCCACACCCATCGCATGTAACAGGCATTCCGACTGGCAACCTCTTGTACCTTAATGCCAAGGCGTCACGAAATTCGTATGGGGACATGTCGAAATTATGCTTTTTCAACGGCAGAGCTAGAACCAATGAACTCTTTGTTCTCGATGCCTTGAGCACTGGTCGCTGGATTGTTCTTTTCCTACCTGGCTCAAATTTTGCGAGTGCTGATTCAAGAAAGATGGGTGACCATGGTCACATGCTGAATCATAGAGATGGGTCACATGGTAACCTAGCTCAAAAGGCTGACTATGCCGAATGGAAGTATCGATGACTGTAGCTCTAGACTTCGATGTTTGAAACATTGCACTTGCCATTGAAACCGGATATGTCCAGGCCGTGCCACCTTTGTTCACTAGTAGCGAGAATGTATCGACTCCTCTGGTTACACGTCTTCAATAAATAAACGTCGCCTGTAAATAAAGGCCGACGTTTCGGTACATTTACACAGGGTGCTTCATGTTAAGGACCGAAAAACTTCTGGAGTGTATGCTACAACTAATTAAGTAAGAAAATGTCTCTTAGAAATTTTGTTTTGACCCCTTGTTTATCCAATTTAAAGATTTTTTTCATGTTTTTGGCCTCGTGTTACCGAAAACTTGATAAATTAATTTACCATAACTAAATTAATTCACGTAATAATGTGAAAGTAAGGTTGGAAAGGGCGTCAAATTTTCCATCTTTCTAGTGCCTACAAATAACTATTTTTAGGGTCCTGTTGGGTGAAAAATCAAGCCATTGAGTAATTTTTGTCAAATGGGGAATTTGCCTCACATTTTTTTTTTCGAATGAGGGTTTATTTTTATGGAATAAAACCATAGTGAGCTGCTCGAAAACGCATCCAAAAAATTTAGAGAATTTAAGGAAGATGGAAATTTTAAATGTGCAATGTGTAAGAGGCAGCCATGTTTGAAACGTAACGGATATTCTACCAATCTGACTTCAAAGGAGGTTCTGTGGCGCTTACCACAGAAGCGGAACATACACGAACTTATAGGTTACAAGGATTAACACAAGAGTGCACCACGAACTGGCAGGAAGAACCCAGACACAAAAGTGACCAAAAGAAATAATATTACTCACTTTTTTACAATACGATTCTACCTACTAGTTTATCAAGCATTATTAGACTTCATCTTCTCTTATTTAGTTTCAAGATTTGAATCACATTATTCGAGTAGCCATTTCACTGGATCGTTTTGTGTGGCGGTGCTAGAACTCTGTCTGTTGTCGGCGTTGTTTTCGCGTCGTTTTTTTTTCGTATGACGTCAACAATATTCCTCGATTTTCGCGGTGTTTTGTAACAGAGGCTTCACTTGTTTAGGCATTTTCTCCTACGGTAATTTTTTCCCCTTGGTTATTCCTAGTGTTAAACGTTATTCTAGGGCCCTATTGTAGGATTTGACTTGAAATTCCAGAATCTAAAATTGAGGCAAATTCCCCATTGGCAAAATTTCTTAATTTTCTTTTTTTTTCTCCGTGGTTTTTCATGTACTTCAACACCAAAAACTGCGCAAAGATAGCTTTCCAATGGTATAATCAAACAATATTTTACAAATCAAATTAAGGGGGAAATGTGTGTTTGAACATCCTCCACACATCACATTATCTTCGCCCCAAGCCTGAAGACAGCCAAGACTGAATTGGAGCAGCTAACGAAATATATGTTTTGAAGGGGGGACTCCAGGATCCACATTGCTGCTACTTCTCCTGACCGCGGAAAAGCTTCAAGATTGAGTGGGCTCGAGGTAGCTACTGATCCATTGGTGGGGGGGATCTGGTTCCCAGTGGAGCTGCTCCACTTCAGTCTTGGCTGTCTTCAGGCTTGGGGCGAAGATAATGTGATGTTTGGAGGATGCTGCTGGCCAATCCATGATGGTGGGTAGTTGGTCTTCCATGTTCAGCACTAATAGTTCTAGTACCTGTATTTTAATGTGAACAAAAAACCTTTCATGAATGGAAAATGGTCTCAACTTTGTTGGTTTTGTAGGCTGGAAAGTTTCCTGGAGAAGTTGATCAACCGTGTTTCATTTCAAGCTCATTACTCGGGGGTCTATGAAATGCGTCAGTTGTTGGAACAACTGCTGTGGGTATCATTCTTTATTGATGCTCATGATTTGTCAAGAGACTTGGAACACGAAGTAGGGGTGAGTACATCACAACTTTTCCACTTTGAAGTAGATGTTTCCTCGGTACCTACCAGGTAGATGAACATAGTTAATCGTGTATTTTAGAGTATTATCCAGGGGGGTTTTCAAAACATCACAAAAGAGAAATTTTTCGTTTACCATTAAACAATCGTGAATAGTGGAAATTTTGTTTTTCACTTTGGGGTTAAGGCTAAAGGGGATGACAAGTGTGCGAGTGAGACAGCTATATCGGGAAAAGAGAGAGACAGGAGCTTAATCATTTTCCCAAAAGTTCTCAGCTATCAGTGGACCGATTTTCATTCTGTAAACTTATTTGGTTTCCTTTCGTCGTATTCTAAGTTTGTGCCATGTCAAATTTCTCATAAAATCTATATTTTTGACGAAACACCATAATTAATCTTTTGGTGATTCACTCATTGACCAAATATGCGGGCATTAGAATAAATTTTCCCAAAACCGAGATACCAGGCATATTCTAGCAGATGTCCTCAACATATGGAATCCATCAGAAATCAAAAATATTGAGAATTAGCGACCGAAAGAGAAAACGAAAATCAAAAGGGGTGAACTTCAGTCAGGCAACCCCCCTCACCATTCAGAAGACAACAAACCCGCCCGTCAGCTCATCCGCCACCCGCCCCACACAGTTCCCCTACTCAGAAGTTTTATAAAACGCTTGCCAGGTGGGTGTGGCACATAGCTTCCTCGTATCCACAACTCGAAAGTATTGATACTCTTATAATTGGGAAATCATCAAAAACCCGATTTTGAGAATATCACCCCTATTATTCACTAATTAATAATAAAATCGTATGCCAATTAGGTGTGGCACATAGCTTCCTAGTACCCATAACTCGAAAGTATTGATACTCTTATAATTGAGAAATCATCAAAAACCCGATTTTGAGAATATCACCCCTATTATTCACTAATTAATAATAAAAACGTATGCCAAGTAGGTGTGGCACATAGCTTCCTCGTATCCACAACTCGAAAGTATTGATACTCTTATAATTGAGAAATCATCAAAAACCCGATTTTGAGAATATCACCCCTATTATTCACTAATTAATAATAAAAACGTATGCCAATTAGGTGTGGCACATAGCTTCCTCGTATCCACAACTCGAAAGTATTGATACTCTTATAATTGAGAAATCATCAAAAACCCGATTTTGAGAATATCACCCCTATTATTCACTAATTAATAATAAAAACGTATGCCAAGTAGGTGTGGCACATAGCTTCCTCGTATCCACAACTCGAAAGTATTGATACTCTTATAATTGAGAAATCATCAAAAACCCGATTTTGAGAATATCACCCCTATTATTCACTAATTAATAATAAAAACGTATGCCAAGTAGGTGTGGCACATAGCTTCCTCGTATCCACAACTCGAAAGTACTGATACTCTTATAATTGAAAAATCATCAAAAACCCGATTTTGAGAATATCACCCCTATTATTCACTAATTAATAATAAAAACGTATGCCAAGTAGGTGTGGCACATAGCTTCCTCGTATCCACAACTCGAAAGTATTGATACTCTTATAATTGAGAAATCATCAAAAACCCGATTTTGAGAATATCACCCCTATTATTCACTAATTAATAATAAAAACGTATGCCAAGTAGGTGTGGCACATAGCTTCCTCGTATCCACAGCTCGAAAGTATTGATACTCTTATAATTGAGAAATCATCAAAAACCCGATTTTGAGAATATCACCCCTATTATTCACTAATTAATAATAAAAACGTATGCCAAGTAGGTGTGGCACATAGCTTCCTCGTATCCACAACTCGAAAGTATTGATACTCTTATAATTGGGAAATCATCAAAAACCCGATTTTGAGAATATCACCCCTATTATTCACAAATTAATAATAAAATCGTATGCCAATTAGGTGTGGCACATAGCTTCCTCGTACCCATAACTCGAAAGTATTGATACTCTTATAATTGAGAAATCATCAAAAACCCGATTTTGAGAATATCACCCCTATTATTCACAAATTAATAATAAAATCGTATGCCAAGTAGGTGTGGCACATAGCTTCCTAGTACCCATAACTCGAAAGTATTGATACTCTTATAATTGAGAAATCATCAAAAACCCGATTTTGAGAATATCACCCCTATTATTCACTAATTAATAATAAAAACGTATGCCAAGTAGGTGTGGCACATAGCTTCCTAGTACCCATAACTCGAAAGTATTGATACTCTTATAATTGGGAAATCATCAAAAACCCGATTTTGAGAATATCACCCCTATTATTCACAAATTAATAATAAAATCGTATGCCAATTAGGTGTGGCACATAGCTTCCTCGTACCCATAACTCGAAAGTATTGATACTCTTATAATTGAGAAATCATCAAAAACCCGATTTTGAGAATATCACCCCTATTATTCACTAATTAATAATAAAAACGTATGCCAAGTAGGTGTGGCACATAGCTTCCTAGTACCCATAACTCGAAAGTATTGATACTCTTATAATTGGGAAATCATCAAAAACCCGATTTTGAGAATATCACCCCTATTATTCACAAATTAATAATAAAATCGTATGCCAATTAGGTGTGGCACATAGCTTCCTCGTACCCATAACTCGAAAGTATTGATACTCTTATAATTGAGAAATCATCAAAAACCCGATTTTGAGAATATCACCCCTATTATTCACTAATTAATAATAAAAACGTATGCCAAGTAGGTGTGGCACATAGCTTCCTCGTATCCACAACTCGAAAGTATTGATACTCTTATAATTGAGAAATCATCAAAAACCCGATTTTGAGAATATCACCCCTATTATTCACTAATTAATAATAAAAACGTATGCCAAGTAGGTGTGGCACATAGCTTCCTCGTATCCACAACTCGAAAGTATTGATACTCTTATAATTGAGAAATCATCAAAAACCCGATTTTGAGAATATCACCCCTATTATTCACTAATTAATAATAAAAACGTATGCCAAGTAGGTGTGGCACATAGCTTCCTCGTATCCACAACTCGAAAGTATTGATACTCTTATAATTGAGAAATCATCAAAAACCCGATTTTGAGAATATCACCCCTATTATTCACTAATTAATAATAAAAACGTATGCCAAGTAGGTGTGGCACATAGCTTCCTAGTATCCACAACTCGAAAGTATTGATACTCTTATAATTGAGAAATCATCAAAAACCCGATTTTGAGAATATCACCCCTATTATTCACTAATTAATAATAAAAACGTATGCCAAGTAGGTGTGGCACATAGCTTCCTCGTATCCACAACTCGAAAGTATTGATACTCTTATAATTGAGAAATCATCAAAAACCCGATTTTGAGAATATCACCCCTATTATTCACTAATTAATAATAAAAACGTATGCCAAGTAGGTGTGGCACATAGCTTCCTCGTATCCACAACTCGAAAGTATTGATACTCTTATAATTGAGAAATCATCAAAAACCCGATTTTGAGAATATCACCCCTATTATTCACTAATTAATAATAAAAACGTATGCCAAGTAGGTGTGGCACATAGCTTCCTCGTATCCACAACTCGAAAGTATTGATACTCTTATAATTGAGAAATCATCAAAAACCCGATTTTGAGAATATCACCCCTATTATTCACTAATTAATAATAAAAACGTATGCCAAGTAGGTGTGGCACATAGCTTCCTCGTATCCACAGCTCGAAAGTATTGATACTCTTATAATTGAGAAATCATCAAAAACCCGATTTTGAGAATATCACCCCTATTATTCACTAATTAATAATAAAAACGTATGCCAAGTAGGTGTGGCACATAGCTTCCTCGTATCCACAACTCGAAAGTATTGATACTCTTATAATTGGGAAATCATCAAAAACCCGATTTTGAGAATATCACCCCTATTATTCACAAATTAATAATAAAATCGTATGCCAATTAGGTGTGGCACATAGCTTCCTCGTACCCATAACTCGAAAGTATTGATACTCTTATAATTGAGAAATCATCAAAAACCCGATTTTGAGAATATCACCCCTATTATTCACTAATTAATAATAAAAACGTATGCCAAGTAGGTGTGGCACATAGCTTCCTCGTATCCACAACTCGAAAGTATTGATACTCTTATAATTGAGAAATCATCAAAAACCCGATTTTGAGAATATCACCCCTATTATTCACTAATTAATAATAAAAACGTATGCCAAGTAGGTGTGGCACATAGCTTCCTCGTATCCACAACTCGAAAGTATTGATACTCTTATAATTGAGAAATCATCAAAAACCCGATTTTGAGAATATCACCCCTATTATTCACTAATTAATAATAAAAACGTATGCCAAGTAGGTGTGGCACATAGCTTCCTCGTATCCACAGCTCGAAAGTATTGATACTCTTATAATTGAGAAATCATCAAAAACCCGATTTTGAGAATATCACCCCTATTATTCACTAATTAATAATAAAAACGTATGCCAAGTAGGTGTGGCACATAGCTTCCTCGTATCCACAACTCGAAAGTATTGATACTCTTATAATTGGGAAATCATCAAAAACCCGATTTTGAGAATATCACCCCTATTATTCACAAATTAATAATAAAATCGTATGCCAATTAGGTGTGGCACATAGCTTCCTCGTACCCATAACTCGAAAGTATTGATACTCTTATAATTGAGAAATCATCAAAAACCCGATTTTGAGAATATCACCCCTATTATTCACAAATTAATAATAAAATCGTATGCCAAGTAGGTGTGGCACATAGCTTCCTAGTACCCATAACTCGAAAGTATTGATACTCTTATAATTGAGAAATCATCAAAAACCCGATTTTGAGAATATCACCCCTATTATTCACTAATTAATAATAAAAACGTATGCCAAGTAGGTGTGGCACATAGCTTCCTAGTACCCATAACTCGAAAGTATTGATACTCTTATAATTGGGAAATCATCAAAAACCCGATTTTGAGAATATCACCCCTATTATTCACAAATTAATAATAAAATCGTATGCCAATTAGGTGTGGCACATAGCTTCCTCGTACCCATAACTCGAAAGTATTGATACTCTTATAATTGAGAAATCATCAAAAACCCGATTTTGAGAATATCACCCCTATTATTCACTAATTAATAATAAAAACGTATGCCAAGTAGGTGTGGCACATAGCTTCCTAGTACCCATAACTCGATAGTATTGATACTCTTATAATTGGGAAATCATCAAAAACCCGATTTTGAGAATATCACCCCTATTATTCACAAATTAATAATAAAATCGTATGCCAATTAGGTGTGGCACATAGCTTCCTCGTACCCATAACTCGAAAGTATTGATACTCTTATAATTGAGAAATCATCAAAAACCCGATTTTGAGAATATCACCCCTATTATTCACAAATTAATAATAAAATCGTATGCCAAGTAGGTGTGGCACATAGCTTCCTAGTACCCATAACTCGAAAGTATTGATACTCTTATAATTGAGAAATCATCAAAAACCCGATTTTGAGAATATCACCCCTATTATTCACTAATTAATAATAAAATCGTATGCCAAGTAGGTGTGGCACATAGCTTCCTCGTATCCACAACTCGAAAGTATTGATACTCTTATAATTGGGAAATCATCAAAAACCCGATTTTGAGAATATCACCCCTATTATTCACTAATTAATAATAAAAACGTATGCCAAGTAGGTGTGGCACATAGCTTCCTAGTATCCACAACTCGAAAGTATTGATACTCTTATAATTGAGAAATCATCAAAAACCCGATTTTGAGAATATCACCCCTATTATTCACTAATTAATAATAAAAACGTATGCCAAGTAGGTGTGGCACATAGCTTCCTCGTATCCACAACTCGAAAGTATTGATACTCTTATAATTGAGAAATCATCAAAAACCCGATTTTGAGAATATCACCCCTATTATTCACTAATTAATAATAAAAACGTATGCCAAGTAGGTGTGGCACATAGCTTCCTCGTATCCACAACTCGAAAGTATTGATACTCTTATAATTGAGAAATCATCAAAAACCCGATTTTGAGAATATCACCCCTATTATTCACTAATTAATAATAAAAACGTATGCCAAGTAGGTGTGGCACATAGCTTCCTAGTATCCACAACTCGAAAGTATTGATACTCTTATAATTGAGAAATCATCAAAAACCCGATTTTGAGAATATCACCCCTATTATTCACTAATTAATAATAAAAACGTATGCCAAGTAGGTGTGGCACATAGCTTCCTCGTATCCACAACTCGAAAGTACTGATACTCTTATAATTGAGAAATCATCAAAAACCCGATTTTGAGAATATCACCCCTATTATTCACTAATTAATAATAAAAACGTATGCCAAGTAGGTGTGGCACATAGCTTCCTCGTATCCACAACTCGAAAGTATTGATACTCTTATAATTGAGAAATCATCAAAAACCCGATTTTGAGAATATCACCCCTATTATTCACTAATTAATAATAAAAACGTATGCCAAGTAGGTGTGGCACATAGCTTCCTCGTATCCACAGCTCGAAAGTATTGATACTCTTATAATTGAGAAATCATCAAAAACCCGATTTTGAGAATATCACCCCTATTATTCACTAATTAATAATAAAAACGTATGCCAAGTAGGTGTGGCACATAGCTTCCTCGTATCCACAACTCGAAAGTATTGATACTCTTATAATTGGGAAATCATCAAAAACCCGATTTTGAGAATATCACCCCTATTATTCACAAATTAATAATAAAATCGTATGCCAATTAGGTGTGGCACATAGCTTCCTCGTACCCATAACTCGAAAGTATTGATACTCTTATAATTGAGAAATCATCAAAAACCCGATTTTGAGAATATCACCCCTATTATTCACAAATTAATAATAAAATCGTATGCCAAGTAGGTGTGGCACATAGCTTCCTAGTACCCATAACTCGAAAGTATTGATACTCTTATAATTGAGAAATCATCAAAAACCCGATTTTGAGAATATCACCCCTATTATTCACTAATTAATAATAAAAACGTATGCCAAGTAGGTGTGGCACATAGCTTCCTAGTACCCATAACTCGAAAGTATTGATACTCTTATAATTGGGAAATCATCAAAAACCCGATTTTGAGAATATCACCCCTATTATTCACAAATTAATAATAAAATCGTATGCCAATTAGGTGAGGCACATAGCTTCCTCGTACCCATAACTCGAAAGTATTGATACTCTTATAATTGAGAAATCATCAAAAACCCGATTTTGAGAATATCACCCCTATTATTCACAAATTAATAATAAAATCGTATGCCAAGTAGGTGTGGCACATAGCTTCCTAGTACCCATAACTCGAAAGTATTGATACTCTTATAATTGAGAAATCATCAAAAACCCGATTTTGAGAATATCACCCCTATTATTCACTAATTAATAATAAAATCGTATGCCAAGTAGGTGTGGCACATAGCTTCCTCGTATCCACAACTCGAAAGTATTGATACTCTTATAATTGAGAAATCATCAAAAACCCGATTTTGAGAATATCACCCCTATTATTCACTAATTAATAATAAAAACGTATGCCAAGTAGGTGTGGCACATAGCTTCCTAGTATCCACAACTCGAAAGTATTGATACTCTTATAATTGAGAAATCATCAAAAACCCGATTTTGAGAATATCACCCCTATTATTCACTAATTAATAATAAAAACGTATGCCAAGTAGGTGTGGCACATAGCTTCCTCGTATCCACAACTCGAAAGTATTGATACTCTTATAATTGAGAAATCATCAAAAACCCGATTTTGAGAATATCACCCCTATTATTCACTAATTAATAATAAAAACGTATGCCAAGTAGGTGTGGCACATAGCTTCCTCGTATCCACAACTCGAAAGTATTGATACTCTTATAATTGAGAAATCATCAAAAACCCGATTTGAGAATATCACCCCTTTTATTCACTAATTAATAATAAAAACGTATGCCAAGTAGGTGTGGCACATAGCTTCCTAGTATCCACAACTCGAAAGTATTGATACTCTTATAATTGAGAAATCATCAAAAACCCGATTTTGAGAATATCACCCCTATTATTCACTAATTAATAATAAAAACGTATGCCAATTAGGTGTGGCACATAGCTTCCTCGTATCCACAACTCGAAAGTATTGATACTCTTATAATTGAGAAATCATCAAAAACCCGATTTTGAGAATATCACCCCTATTATTCACTAATTAATAATAAAAACGTATGCCAAGTAGGTGTGGCACATAGCTTCCTCGTATCCACAACTCGAAAGTATTGATACTCTTATAATTGAGAAATCATCAAAAACCCGATTTTGAGAATATCACCCCTATTATTCACTAATTAATAATAAAAACGTATGCCAAGTAGGTGTGGCACATAGCTTCCTCGTATCCACAACTCGAAAGTATTGATACTCTTATAATTGAGAAATCATCAAAAACCCGATTTTGAGAATATCACCCCTATTATTCACTAATTAATAATAAAAACGTATGCCAAGTAGGTATGGCACATAGCTTCCTCGTATCCACAACTCGAAAGTATTGATACTCTTATAATTGAGAAATCATCAAAAACCCGATTTTGAGAATATCACCCCTATTATTCACTAATTAATAATAAAAACGTATGCCAAGTAGGTGTGGCACATAGCTTCCTCGTATCCACAACTCGAAAGTATTGATACTCTTATAATTGAGAAATCATCAAAAACCCGATTTTGAGAATATCACCCCTATTATTCACTAATTAATAATAAAAACGTATGCCAAGTAGGTGTGGCACATAGCTTCCTCGTATCCACAGCTCGAAAGTATTGATACTCTTATAATTGAGAAATCATCAAAAACCCGATTTTGAGAATATCACCCCTATTATTCACTAATTAATAATAAAAACGTATGCCAAGTAGGTGTGGCACATAGCTTCCTCGTATCCACAACTCGAAAGTATTGATACTCTTATAATTGAGAAATCATCAAAAACCCGATTTTGAGAATATCACCCCTATTATTCACTAATTAATAATAAAAACGTATGCCAAGTAGGTGTGGCACATAGCTTCCTAGTATCCACAACTCGAAAGTATTGATACTCTTATAATTGAGAAATCATCAAAAACCCGATTTTGAGAATATCACCCCTATTATTCACTAATTAATAATAAAAACGTATGCCAAGTAGGTGTGGCACATAGCTTCCTCGTATCCACAACTCGAAAGTATTGATACTCTTATAATTGAGAAATCATCAAAAACCCGATTTTGAGAATATCACCCCTATTATTCACTAATTAATAATAAAAACGTATGCCAAGTAGGTGTGGCACATAGCTTCCTCGTATCCACAACTCGAAAGTATTGATACTCTTATAATTGAGAAATCATCAAAAACCCGATTTTGAGAATATCACCCCTATTATTCACTAATTAATAATAAAAACGTATGCCAAGTAGGTGTGGCACATAGCTTCCTCGTATCCACAACTCGAAAGTATTGATACTCTTATAATTGAGAAATCATCAAAAACCCGATTTTGAGAATATCACCCCTATTATTCACTAATTAATAATAAAAACGTATGCCAAGTAGGTGTGGCACATAGCTTCCTCGTATCCACAACTCGAAAGTATTGATACTCTTATAATTGAGAAATCATCAAAAAACCGATTTTCGAGAATATCACCCCTATTTTTCACTTATTAATAATAAAAACGTCCGCCAAGTAGGTGTGGCACATAGCTTCCTAGTACCCATAACCCAATTGTATAGATGATCCGATGCATAGTTGTTGATCTCAAAAAATCAATCTCTTAGTACCTTCCACTACCCTCATAGGGGACCATCTACTCGCCAATCCCCATAATCCCTGAAAATTTCATCAAAATCGGATGAGAAATGTAAAAGTTACGGCTATGGCAAGGATTTCATGATAGACAGACACGTAACCAAAATTGTTCAGGAAGGTCGTATCTAAGACGTGGACGCGAGTGGAAATTTTGATTTTGTAGAATTTTTTTTGTTCAATCTTGAAAAGTAAAAGTAATGCTTCCGCTACGTTGGCAGACTCGGAAGCAAAATGTTTGCATGAGGTTGTGCCACATACCATCTTCGTACCTAAAATACGACAGCATAGAGATAATCCTATATGCTCAGTAGGTAATAGAAACTTCAATTTCCAACTATCTGTCACAACCCTCCAAATTTGAGGTCAGACGATGATGACATTCATAGGGAACCATCCCAAGTCCACACACAACTCAGAAAAAAGTACTTTCGCGCATAATATTTGCGCGCAATTGACACTAACTTCATTTTTTTAAAACGAAACCCCCCTTTTGGTTTATGATTTTCAATAATGAACCTTTGGAATCGACCAAGAAAAAAAAATTTCAACACCCCCTCAAAATTACGTTTCAAGGTACGTAGAATCCAAAAATCGAATAAAAATTTGGCCGTCCGTCCGCCGTACGCGGCACTTTTGCAACTTAGCATTGACCGAGTTTGATGAAATTTGGTATGTAGGCTCCATTAAATAGTCTAGTTGTGCCCCGAAGATTTTGGTTGATGTAGGTCACTTGTAAGGGTTCCAAAATCAATCTTGAAATTTTGAAAACGCCCTAACTCAAAACATTTTGTTATAAAGGTATTGTTTTTCCTTCAATTTAAGATTCTATAGAATTTTTAGAATTTTTTGATACCATCCGGAGCTCTGTAGGACAAACCGTTCGATCACTACGAGAATTTAAAGTTTGGACGTACCATAAATCAGAAACACGAGTGTGAATCGCAAAAGAGGCCTAATCTCCGTTCAAATGTTAGCTGACCGAATTGCAATCGATGTTTTTCTTCATGTTGGATGGTTGGTGGCTTTGCAGACGAGTGATCTATATAGAAAAATAAAACATAATAAACCATTGTGTAATAATTTGCAGCGTTTTTATTAAAGATTTGGATTCTACGTCAAATTTCTTGAAAAGTTCATACCCGAACCGATTTTGGTTTATTATTTTCAATAATAAGCCTTTGGAATCGAGCAAGAAAAAAAAAATTTTAACCCCCCCTCAAAATTTGATGTTTTACGTTTCAAGGTACGTAGAATACGAAAATCGAATAAAAAAATTTCCGTCCGTCCGCCGTACGCGGCACTTTTCTCAGCAACACTGGACCGATTTGGTTCAAATTTGGTATATGGGCTCCATTTGGGGTCTAGTTGTGCCGCGAAGCTTTTGGTTGATGTAGGTCACTTCTAAGGGGTGAAAATTAAGGGTTGAAATTTTCAAGAGTGCCCTAGCTCGAAAACTCTCGAAATAAAGGTATCGTTTTTTCACCAATTTTAAATAGTATTGAATTTTTAAAAATTTTTGAGACCACCCGGAGCTCTGTAGGACAAACCGTTCGGTCCCTACGAGTACTTGAAGGTTTTCCTTCGATAAAACAGAATCATGAGTGTGAATCGCAAAAGAGGTCTAATCTCCATTCAAATTTTATCGGACTAAAATGCGATCGCTGTTCATTTCTTCGATTTGTATACAGTTTTGCCTTCTGCGTAACCAGTAATCAAATTTCCTTAAGAAGCTTTCTATTTTTCCAATCGAGTGTGAAGCGTTTAGTTCTTTCTAATAAACTTGATTGTGAAGGTGTGAAGCCAGTATGGTGTGGTAGGTAGTACCTAGCTGGTAGGTAAAAAAAAGTTGGTAGGTAAAAAAAATGTTGGTGGGTAAAAAACGCTGCAAATCATTGCTCAAAGGCTTCTTCACTCTTCAGATCACTGATCAGCTGAGTGAGCTCCGAAGCCATTTTCAATCCTATTGAATGGAAGTGCTCTTCCAGGCGTCTCCAGCATTCGAGGAGATCTTCTTCACTCCTCAGATCACTGATCAGCTGAGTGAGCTCCAAAGCCATTTTCAATCCTATTGAATTGAAGTGCTCTCCCAGGGGTCTCCAGCATTCGAGGAGATCTTCTTCACTCCTCAGATCACTGATCAGCTGAGTGAGCTCCAAAGCCATTTTCAATCCTATTGAATTGAAGTGCTCTTCCAGGCGTCTCCAGCATTCGAGGAGATCTTCTTCACTCCTCAGATCACTGATCAGCTGAGTGAGCTCCAAAGCCATTTTTACTCCTATTGAATGGAAATGCTCTTCCAGGCGTCTCCAGCATTCGAGGAGATCTTCTTCACTCCTCAGATCACTAATCAGCTGAGTGGGCTCCGAAGCCATTTTCAATATCCTATTGAACGCAGGAAGCTGAAATTTGAGAGGGAAGGTCAAGGGAGAATACAGATGGTGGTAGGTGCTATTGATGGAGAACCAGTGATCTATACAGAAGGGTGATCTATACAGAAAATAATAAACCTTTGAGCAATGATTTGCAGCGTTTTTTATAGCGCGCAACCTGGCTTTTTGAACGCTCCCAGTTTCGCAACTCCACAATTACACAAAAATTAGGTTTTGGAGAACCAAAAGAAAATTAGTTGTAGAATCTATTCCTGAAGTTATTCACCCATATAATACCCATACAGTTACACCCTGTATAAACTTCCCAGCTATGCGAAAATCCACTCGTTTAGCTCGCACAATTATTTAGGTACCTACTCAGAATTTTCATATTTATATTATTTAAATGAAACATTCATTCTTCTGTGCAACGTTAGAAAAATGAATAGATATATACAAAGGTATTAAAAAATATCAAGTATGAACCTATTAAAAAAAGAAACGTTGATTATTTATAGTCTTTTTATTCAATATTATTATTAAAAAAAGGTTTTTTAATTATGATTGAATAACATAAATATCCCACTTGAGTAACTATGTAATGAAAATTCATTTATCAATCAATTCATTTTCATAGTATATGATGAATATCACTCAATAAAATTGCTTATTCAGTATAACTTGGTAGGTAGATGTGGAAGTGAAATCGCAAGCAATGTTACTGATCTATTCCGTGGGGGTCAAGGAGGGTCGGATTGAAGGGGAGGGTAACAAGGGTCGCTAGGCAACCAACCTCATACTCCATTTGCTAGCAACCAATGAGTGTGCGTTATTTTTCATTTACCCTTTCCGTCTCCAATTGTCCAAGAATCGGATTTCTAACCAATCATTCATCAATTATTAATGACAATGAATATGCAAGCTATCTCATTTTTTACTCAACACCTTTAATAGCCCGAATTCTGCGATTTCATGATTAAAATAATTATAGTATGGTAAAAACTCAATGGTGGAAACCGAGATCTACTTATTCTGGATACATTCCCGTATTATAATTGAAAAAAATCTTTCGTGGAGGATGAGAAACTTTGGGAAAACTTTTGAATGCGACGCTAGCGCCATCTCCTAAAAGAGAATCAAACTAGAGGGGTGTCCCCTTTAGCCTTAAACATAACTTCAGCCCTGTGGCGGCCATTGGCATCTAGGCATTTCTGAAGCCTCTCCTCGTAGCTCCTTATGACCTCGCCTAATGTGTGCTGTGAGATGTTCTGAGCTTCTGTGGTGATGGCGTCTTTTAGTTGGTCCAGAGTTGTTGGTTTCTCTTTATAAACCCTTTCCATAAGATATCCCCATAGAAAAACGCTGCAAATTATTACACAATGGTTTATTATTTTTCTATATAGATCACTCGTCTACAAAGCCACCAACCATCCAACATGAAGAAAAACATCGATTGCATTTTGGTCAGCTAAAATTTGAACGGAGATTAGGCCTCTTTTGCGATTCACACTCGTGTTTCTGATTTATCGTACGTCCAAACTTTAAATTCTCGTAGGGAGCGAACGGTTTGTCCTACAGAGCTCCGCGTGGTCTCAAAAATTCTAAAAATTCTATAGAATCTTAAATTGAAGGAAAAACAATACCTTTATATCAAAGTTTTTTGAGTTAAGGCGTTTTCAAAATTTCAAAATTCATTTTTGGACCCTTAGAAGTGACCTACATCAACCAACATCTTCGGGGCACAACTAGACCCCAAATGGAGCCTACATACCAAATTTCAACAATGAACGTTTTCTCTAAAGACAGACCCAACTACTGAGCTAACCTACCTTAAAGTTAGTTGGCCTGTATCACCCAAGAGGCTGGCAAGCTTGCAAAAACGATCTTTGAACAGCTGAACCAATTTGTACTTCTACCAGGACGCTAAATGAACCTGAACTCGAGTTCAATTTTCTGTAGCATGAGTCCTTTTATGAGTTATACGGCTAAAAACTTTAAATAGCGCCTCATGTCCTGGTATTTTTGGCTTCTCAATCCCAGCTCAGTCAGTCTCAAACACATGAGTTGTATGGTAGGTATCTGCTTAGACATTACTTGTGTTTCACCCAACATGTTTCTCATTGTTACCTTTTTCATATTTTAGGGTTTTCTTCTAGAAGCATTGGAAAATACTAAATTCTGCTTTGGACCCAATGAGAGAAATACAATTCTCAAGGTCTTCGAAGATTTCAAACTATCTACGGGCGTCAATACTCCTCTACAAACTGGCCAATGGGACGTTATGTTCCCGGATTCTCGACTTTGGTGTCGACCTATCGACCATCACCTACCACCGATAAATGTTGTGGATAGTAAGGGAGACGTTGATGCCGATCGAGAGAAAAAAGATGGCGATAATAATGACCTTGCAGTCCCTGTCCAGCAGTCCAAATCTGCTGAGCCTCCGAGGTCGAGGGTGAAGAAGCTGCCATTTAAAGAGAGTTGTAAAATTCCAACTGAAGGAAAGGAAGCTGTCGGTGATGGAAGCTATGGACTAAATAAGCAAAAACAAACTCCTCTCTCCCAGTCTTCAAATCAAACTGCTCAGTTTGAATCCAGAGAAAAGGAAGCTGACAGTCATGGAAGCTATGGACCAAATGAGCAAAAACAAACTCCTCCACTCTACCTGTCGTCAAATCCAACTGCTCTGCTCGAATCCAGAGAAAAGGAAGCTGTCAGTCATGGAAGCTTTGGACCAAATGAGCAACAACAAACTCCTCCACTCTACCTGTCGTCAAATCCAACTGCTCTGCTCGAATCCAGAGAAAAGGAAGCTGTCAGTCATGGAAGCTTTGGACCAAATGAGCAACAACAAACTCCTCTCTCCCAGTCTTCAAATCCAACTGCTCTGCTCGAATCCAGAGAAAAGGAAGCTGTCAGTCATGGAAGCTTTGAACCAAATGAACAAAAACAAACAACCTTCCAGCGACCGAACCAAACAGCTCAGCTTGAATCCTTGGGGCGACCTCTCAGCTTCTTGGATGGGAGTAATGATCTCGATCAGATGATCAACGCTCAGATGGCTGCTTTCAAATTCCAGAAGCCAGGAACTTCAAAATCAGGGAGTAAAGCGTTATTAGAATCACTGGGATTGAATACTAGGTCCGGAGATGGTACTCCCCAACAAGGAAACTCGCTCAAAGTGGACTGGAAAAAATGTTTGGAAGAGAAGCAGAATTCGAGTTCGAGAAGTCGTGACTCTTCAATTGAGAGAATCAGCGAGTCAGATGATGACGCTCCACCCCGTGAGGCCTTTTCTCGCCAAGATGAGATAGAGAATCTCCAAATCCACGATATAGACTGAACGCGTAGGGCTTGCCTTCCTATTATGAAAATAAGTAATAAATAGCTATTTTCATTTTCCATTTGATCTTTACCCTGCGTTAATAATGTGTTTGTTAAGGCTTCGCCTGCTTGTGTAATTAGCTAGGGGAATCTGATCAAATCCTCATTTCTTGGCAGTTGGGAATCACATTGAGAAGTGCTAATCTAAATTGACTTTCAGTCACGTTCTTTATTGAGTTTCAATTCTACACTTCAATAAAATATTTCTATTCTATTTAATCATTTTATTTTTTAATTAGTATTAAGCAGTGTTTTTCATGTTTATTCTTTGTTTGGGTCTTATAGTGTGCCTGTACTTACTGTTGAATGAATAAATCTATTGTTCATTTTTAATTGTTTGTATCTTTTGATGCAGATATCCCCCGCCATCTTTTACAGCGTAGAACGTAAATATATATGTAGCCGCCCCACAGATAGTCTAGGTCTATCCCGAGTAGGGATCCTCATGCCAAGCACCCTGGAAGAAGAGTGTGAGGGCCCTGGGTTCTCCCTAGATACTTCTTTAATCATCAGTCGGGTTCAGGACGAACCAGTGAACTGATAGCAAGAACAAAAGCGGTGAATGAAAAGAACAAGAAAGAAGAATAATTAACACATTCAGTGCGGCCGTCCCGGATCCGGGATGGCAGCTACCCTCCAGCCATGCGTCTGTCCCGGATCCGAGTCACTTACCCTTTTGTTGTTATCGGCCGGTATAACCTTCCGGTACACACGTAGGCGGCACCCGTGCCGCCTCGACCTTAGTTTTCGTATTTACGCGTGCATTCTTGATTCCCGGACGGCGGGATCTACTGCTATTTGTTAGTTACCATATTTATCAAGAGATCACGCTGGTTTTACCTTGCCGAGTCAAACGTCGCGCCAGCGTTATCAGTTGGAATCTGGCTAGTCCAATAAAAGTTCTTGAATAAAAAAATTGATTGGCTTTTTTTATTTGCTCCCTCCTCCCTCCCTGGGAGCGCTAATGAATATAGAACCCATCTGTACTGCAATAACGATAATTTGGTTGAGGAAACAATCATGTCGATTTCATTGGAAAAAGTTGGCTGTTTATGATTTTAGGTAGGTACCTATTTATTTGGTTTATGAGCATACAAACTATAAAATTATAGTAAGTTTGATTCAGGTGGTTTACCTAGCATATTGACACCGCTGTTAACAACCTTTACAATAATGACTTTGGGCAGTTAAAACTTCATTTTCATGGGCGGCATGGGTGCCGCCACGCGGTGTGAATTGAAAAGCGAAATGGCGCGGGTACTGGAAGGTTAAGGTTCACGCACTGCTTCAATCGAATTTTTTTTTCATCTGTAGGCGGGCTGGAGAGTCTCTGAAGTGTGAAAATAACCTCAGTTTCAATGTTCACGAACTAACAATACATTTTCCTACATCTACAATGCTAGACAATGTGACTAAACGCAAGAACTCAAATCAGGTTGGCTGGAAGTTCCCCGATCAATGGTCCGCAGTGAATGTGTTAAGATACAAGAAAGAAAAGCGGTGAACTTTAGCTTTGTTGAGTAAGGGCCTGAAAGGTGCTGCCACCCAGTGGCTTATTCAAGTAGTTCAACAATAATCTTACTTCGAGAGTAGTAAGTTAGATGAAGAGTAGTTCTTCTGTTGGGGAGTACCTATGGTACAGAATGACACGCCCTCTTCAGTTTTTCGATGTGTTGAGCAGCCAACCTAAAGAAGTATCTAGGGAGAACCCAGGGTCCTCACCACTCGTCTTCCAGGGTGCTTGGCATGGAGATCCCTACTTGGGATAGATCTAGACTATCTACATATAATATTAATGAGAATGAAACATTGGTTACCAGTGAAAACGATTGTGTTCATGACGCAGTCCATAGTGGATAATCTCCAAGTACCCTTCAATTTCTCACTACCCTTTAAATTTGATGATTGAATGACGGTGAAATTTGAAGGGAACCATCCAGGACCTCAACCCTAAAAATTTCAAATTCCGATAACAGCTTCTTTCTATCGTAATCCTTTCGCTATCACCGTAGCTTGAAAGGAAAAATTGATATTAAAAGATTAATATTGGTTGGGACGGGCAATTTTTTACTAAAATGATATCATTTATTGCACCAAGTTCATTCAACTCTTCGGAAAAAACAAATTTTTTTTGTTTAAACATTTTCCTCTGCGAGACGAAATTTATTATACTGTTTAAAACAAGTTTTCTACAAATATGCACAGGAACACTTTGGCAGCTTGCGTGTACCCTTACGAAAAATTTTCACAAATGGTGCTTCAGGTGCCTAACAAGGCTGAGAAATGAAGCACCATGGTCATTACAATTTTAGTGCTTAACTCATATTTGAAGGTAATAAAATACATGGGCAATTTAGTGAAAATAAAAATAAATTTCGAAAAACTACAGAAGTAAAGCGAAGAAGGCTGCCAAGTGGGTGTGGCACATAGATTCCTCGTATCTGTAACCCGATTGTATACACGGTGTCCCAGAAGTTATGGTCCACCCTCCGGCATTTCCGTATTTAATTACGTAATAAAATGGGCAGGAAAAATACTTTTGCGCAAAAAAATTGTGCGCAATTGACACTAAATTTGTTTTTTCAAATGGGAACCCCCATTTTTTATTGCAGATTCAGATTCTACGTCAAATTTCATGAGAAATTCATACTCGAATCGATTTTTTTTCATTGCGTGCAACTGGTACTTTTCGCGCGCAAAGTGACCAGGGTGCGCAAAAGTGATTTTTTTTAAACCCCAAGTGTGGCACTTTTTTTTTCATTATTTTTGACGCTTAATCACGTGGTGAGGTCCTTTCTTCGATTTCATCGTTATTTTTCCAAATTTAGAAGGAAAAAATAATGTTTTTGGACTTCATTTTCCCTCCCCTTTTCGCGACACGAGCTGGGGACCGGCTATGGCAGGATTAAAAATAAATCCCTCTCTTCTAAATTTAAAAAAAGTTGGGAAGTAGGTGGGTACTACTTTAATGTAAAAAAAAATCAATAAGCTTCTCATCTAAAAACCTTTAAAAAAATTAAAAGTTACTTGTTACTCGTCTGCAGGCAAAAGGAGGTAATTTCGAGTAGTTGCTGTGATTTTTTAATTTCATTATTATTATCTTATTTTTTATTACTACTTTTTTCGGAGATTTTGTCACTTTTAATTTTTTTTAATGAGATTTTAAGATGAGATTTTTGATTTTTTTTAAACATTAAAGTAGGTAAGTACCTACCTACTATTAAGTCCAAAAACATTATTTTTCCTTCTAAATTTGGAAAAATAACGATGAAATTAAAGAAAGGACCTCACCGCGTGATTCAGCGTCAAAAATAATGAAAAAAAAAAAAAAAAAAAAAAAAAAAAATGTGCCACTTTTGGGGTTAAAGAAATTCACTTTTGCGCACCCTGGTCACTTTGCGCGCGAAAAGTACCAGTTGCACGCAATAAAAAAAAACTATTCGAGTATGAATTTCTCATGAAATTTGACGTAGAATCTGAATCTGCAATAAAAAATGGGGGTTCCTATTTGAAAAAACAAAGTTAGTGTCAATTGCGCGCAATTTTTTTGCGCAAAAGTATTTTTCCTGAATTCTTTACGAAAAAAAAATGAAAAATGGCGTTGGGCCCATTTTATTACGTAAATAAATACGGAAATGCCGGAGGGTGGACCATAACTTCTGGGACACCCGGTAGATGATCCCATGCATTGAAGCTAATCTCAGATCATTAATCTCTTGCACTAGTACCTTGCATACTTCGCACAAGGTATCATAGTGCCTAGCACTACTGTCTTAGAGGACCGTCAACCCGCTCAATCCCTAAAAATGCCATTCAAGTCTAATGGAAAATGAAGAAGTTACGCCTGTTACAAGGAAATACACGCATGCACAGTAGCTCTATTAAAGAGATTTCGCCACGTCTTTTGTGACGACCATCCGTGTGTAATATCCATGCAACCGTCTGAAAATGGTGACTGCACATGCGTAATGACTCGGAAGTAGAGGTGTCGGTACAGCTGTACCAGCACTGTGGAATCGAGTATCAACTTGTAACAGTCCCATGCAGTGACAAAAACTTAGCCCTTACCTGAATGGCTGGAATGGCTCTGGACCGGGAAGGGATCTTTCGTTCCAGTAAGGATGGAACTTGTCTACAGTTCAGTTCCATGTACCGGGAAGCACCCTTGCCAATTCCACAGACCGATAAGAGGTTTGTTCCAGCAAGGCGACCGCAGTCGACCGGCGCATGCGCATTACGACTAACTACTGTTCCAGCACGACAATCTGCCCAACTTCGCGGTTGAACCACTGTTCCAGCAACTCGACCGCGGTCGACCCAAACCCAACTGCTTTGAGGAGTGCGGTTGCGAGCGGTCAAGATTGGAAACCTCACACTAAAGAAACCTCTACCTTAACCTTCTCATTTCAAAACGAGCTCCGCAGTGGAAGGACCTCCCTAGGTGTTTTGGTTGAGAGTTTATAGTCCAGAGATAGGGAACAGTAGACAGTAGATGTGGATTTTTTCACCCTCCTGTTGAAAGAACTTTTTTCAGAAACGTGTGAAGCTTCAACCCAATGTCCTCAAATTTCTCGCTCTCACAAAGGAAACCTTGAAATCTCTTTACGCCCTCGTGAAGATAAATTTGCATTAAAATTGTGACTTTTCTATAACATCATACCTATACAGGGTGTCTACCATTTGGATGGACCAAACTTCAAGGATCGATTGTACAAGTAATTTGCTACAAAAAATATCTCCCGGCAATTTTTTCTTAACTCACTCAAAATGCCTTTTTTTCACTTCGAAGTTTTTTTCGCGTTTTCGACTTTACGTCATTAAAATTGCCATAATTCCTGTTATTTACCAAATAAATTCAAATTTAAGGATATCGTTGGGAAGAGCGTTTAATTTCCAAGCTGCTTAATGTAAAACCAAAATATTTTGGAATTAAACCATTTCTAAAAAATCAAGTCAAAAAGCAAACTTCAATTTTTTTTCGAAATGATTCTTTTTAAATTGAAGTTTTCACTTTGAACGCCTGTCCATTTCGATGGGCGCTCTTCAGAAAAAATATGCTTAAATTGTCAGCTTTCCAACGGTATATCAAGTTTTAAAAGTTAGTTTTAAATTCAAATTCGAAGAGTAAATCAAGTTTGAATGCAAGAAAACGTGTTTTACAAAAAATCGCGGTGTATGGTCACTCTCGATCTCAAGATGACTTGACGAGTTTAGTATCATTTCCTATGTAATTTTTCACGCTGAATCCAATGGTGATACTTCCGAATAATTCTGAGTGCTAGAAAGTGGATTTTTCGAAGAAAACCTTCGTTTTTCGTACATAAAATACCAACGCATTATTCGTAGATATGGTAGTGAGGATGAAGTAAAACCTTTCTATTCAATAAAAACATCAATCAGCTAGAAATGTTTTTATTGAGTAGAAAGGTGTACCTAACTCTCCGACTTTGCTTGCTTTGGATCTGTACAATATTTTTTTCCGTCCTCATCAAAGAAACAGTTTTTAGGAATTTTTAATGATTACAGCAATGAGAAAAGGTATCTTATTCATTATGCATCCTATCCGACGATAAGGCTTATCGGATAAGCAGGTATGGAAACCTGAAGTCACACATACTCAGAAGTAACACGATTTTCGACCAACTAGCTGTTGAGTGTTCCAGCAGTGGTTGAACCATGGTGATTGTCACACAACCGCGATCTATAAGGCTGTGGTTTTTGGGCTAACCGCGGTTGGCCCTGCTGGAACAAACCTAAGATATGGAGAATGGCTCTGGACTGGTAAGCATGGATCTTGTACTCAGTTCTGTTCCATGTTGTAGCAGGAAGCACCCTTACTACTTCCATGGACTGAGAATGTAATAGTAACATGGAATGGCTCTTGAGCGGGAAGGGATCTTCTGGACTGATTAGCATGGAAGTTGTCTCCAGTATTATTATCTTATTATTGCCATGTCAAGTTCTTGAACTCCAACGAAATTATTCTTTCCTTGAATTGTAAGGTCACTATCATCTATATACATGAAACGCCAAACGTATGTACGTAGGAGTTAGAGGGGTTGTGGGAGTGGGGAGAGTTGGAGGAATTGGAGGCGGGAGGAGTTGGGGCAGGAGGGAGTGGGAGGCGAGTATAGTCAGAGGAATCGGAGGCGAGAGGAGTTGTGGGCAGGAGGAGTCTGAGGCGAGAGGAGTTGTGGGTGGGAGGAGTCGGAGGAAGTGGGAGGCGAGTATAGTCAGAGGAATCGGAGGTGGGAGGAGTCGGACAGAGCAGGGAGAGTCATAGGAATCGTTTTTGCCTGCTTTTAGTAGGCTTTTCAGCTAGTTTATATTAAATTGTCTCTTTTGTAACCCTCGTTCAAATTTCTTCCTTTTAGCGAATTTACAAGGAAAATGATGCTATTGTATTGCAAGTTGAGATTATAAGCTTGGAAGAAGGGAGATAGGGATTTACTGCCTGCTTCATCCATGTCATGAGAGTGGGATTTGACCACCCTTAGTAGGCAGTACTGGTAATGGAACTGTACCAGTAATTTGGAACGGTTACATCTTTGTCACTGTAACCAGTAGAACCGTTCCAAGGAAATACCTGTACCAACACACCCCTGCTCCGAAGGTGACCCTACCCGAGTTGATTTTAACAGATCCGCAAAAGGATTATCACCCGCGGACTGCACCGAAATTGCGCAAAAACGAAAGAAAAAAATGAAACTAAACAAAAAGATTGCCAATCCACAATAAATTAAAAAAAACTAGGAAACACGGAATGGATTTTTTGAGAGTGAAAGCGTCTATTCAGAGCAAAATGTAATGAGGAAAATGGCCGTTGAGCGGGCAATGGGGACCTGCAAGCAGGGTTGCCAACATATTAGGACAAAAAATCTCAAATCATTCTAGGGTTTTTACCCTATAACTTCCTTTTTTCTGCGAAAGTTGTTGTATTCAGGGCCAGCTGCCAATGTCAAATACCAAATCCCATCCTTCCGTAGTATAATTTGATAACATATAGTTATTTTCTCGGTATTTATGACTAAATTCGAGCTGATTATCAATAATATCGATTATATAGTTTTCGATTGAACATTTAAACTACTGGCAGTACTGGCAACAACTAGTGAACGGGTAATTTGGAAAAATCTTTCACCTTGAATGGATTTCTGGAGTATTTCTTACTAGTCAAAATTATGAAGAAATACAAAATACAAAACAATTTCTGCTCATTCGAAAGGAAGTGGGTGATTTGAGAGCGTGACCTCCCCCTCCACCACTTCAGTTTCTGTACTAGTTCCCTAGCTGAAAGTAGATAGCGCAGCTGAGGCAGCCTCAAAAATGCTTGCACGCCATTTTAACGTGGTTTTTTCCTCTGTTAACTTATCTCCGGTGCTCTGTGGCCCCCATGAACAAATTGCCGCTACATTCAAAATTTCCATCTTCCTTAAATTCTCAAAATTTTTTGGATGCTTTCTCGAGCAGCATAGTTTTCTTCGATATCAGTGAACCCTCTTTCGAAAAAATAAAAAAGTGAGGCAATCCCCTTTACGTCAGTTTTTCTTCCCAATAACCTGTCCACCCAGCCGCATGGAACGTGTTAATCCAGAGAGATTTAAAGGGATAAGGTTTTGGACACAAAGACCCAACATATCATTGCTTTCATACAATGCATAAGCATAAATCATTTATTAATTTTTTTTTCATTTTTATACCTTGCTATAACAACAAGTTTCTTTGCTCTTAACAAATAATTCCCTAGGAAAAATGTTTTAAAACATTTACATGGCTTCATCGAGAGTTCTACTTTTGGATAGGTAGAAACGGATAATATACTTTTGTCACAAGAAGACATGTTTAAATCTTAATTGATCAAGACACTCCACAATTTCATTCAATATAATTTTCGGGGGCCAATGCCACATGCATCTACTATTTCCTAGAAGTTCGGGGATTTTTCTTCCAGTCAATCTCGACCGAACTGGTTCCAAAGAGGTTATTCGAAGGTTGGAGTCGATGAAAAATACTTCGCACATTGTACCTACAGGCAGTGAGTAAGAAAATCAACGTAATCGAAACGACGCGTTCGTTGAGGTAAAGCACGATTAGAAGCAACCATGCCCACATGAAAAAGAAAGTTCCACTCGTTCCATCAATCACGAAAGAAAACGATCAAATACAGAGCCGATTATTAATAAATAGTAACGGGAATAAGAGGCTCGTGTGCTGAAAATCTCTAGTGAGTCGATACTGAAGGAGTTTATGGAGGGCGAATGAGCAAATTCCAAAATTGTCGTTTCGAACTTGTGTGTAGGTACTTGCACGAGAAACTTCTAGAACCATCCAGGCGGTTTTGGAAGTTTCTCGCAACACCACTAGATCGTGCGAGCACAAACGAATGATAATTAAATATGAACAATTTTGGAGTTTGCTTTTCATTGATGCGGGTTCTTCTATTAATTTGCGTGGTAATTTTCATTGGAAGGTACAGTCCTCTCCAAAAACCATGCCTTGAAGGATTACCTGGTACTGAGAATTGACTAAAGCCGAGTTCACATGGATGCGAAATGTCTGTAGTGCGTAAGGCGCAGGTATAGAAGTGGTAGCGTTGTGTGCATTTAAGAGAGTTCGCTTGGCGCATTACATTCTGAGCAGAATTCCAAAAGCAAAACAAAATAATGGTTCGGATGAGATCTAGTCAAGTGAATGAGTACGAATTGTAAACAAACGACAAGAGTTAGGAGCATCTAGGGGAAATAAATGGTGGAACAGCGTGAGCGCTGCCTAGCGACGATAAGATGAACCTTCCAGAGCTCAAAAACCTAGGTTATCTCTCTTATCAGTTGGCTTATGTGATGTAGGTATCATGTGTTGTGTTTCTAATTCTTTCGTAAATAATAGAATGCTTTAAAAATTAATGTTGTTTACCTATTACTACATAGATTTTAATTTCAGACTGAATGCCTTTCTTATTGATGCCTCAAACAGATTTGATTGCCTTTTTCATTGAGGGCAGATTTCTGGTTTCCTATAGATTAGGCAAGGATCTACAGACATTACCAGGTTGATAACGAAGGGGCCAAAAAGAATACCATCTTGCCAAAAAGAAGAGAAGGTTCATCTGATCGTTGCTAGATAGCGCTCGGGCCATTCCACCACTTTCTTTCCCTAGATGCTCCCGTAATCCATATTGCCTTAACTACTAGGCAGTTTCCGAAGAGGAGGTGGCAACTCCCACTAGGCGCACTTGCTGGTAAAAGTAGTTTCTAGTACATCCAATAGAGTGCTCTGATTAAAATTGGAGAGATCACATCAACCTTTTACGAGTGCCAACTTTTTACTCTTTTTCTGTTGGTGGGCGAAACAACTCTGGGTTTTAGCATGGAACATGCTTTAGCCATCATCTAACTGGGCATAACGTGACAAATCGTGGAACGAAAGTTGCGCGGGATTTTGTAATGATTTTTACTCACAACCGTCCCGTTTCTAGGGAAATGTATCGCTGTCAGTTTCATCCCACAAAAATCGTTCGCCACTCATTGAAAAGCCCTCATTTTATGCATAAACTATATACTGCCAAAACAGCAGTAAATATGGACGAAGCTGAGATATTCCTCTGATTTAAAAGAACTGTACACAACATTAAATGTTGCATTAAATACTGCAAATTTTGCAGTAAAAACCAACATCGATTTGGCGGATTTTTATTTATGTAGTTTGCTGGCATCGTTTTTACCAAAAAGTAATCAAAGGATCTTGTAAGCTAGGCTTTTAGATGCGATGTGTTCTTTGACATTTTAGATGTTTTCAATTTCTTAATAATAAATAAACAAGAGGTGAATGAAATGACGAGCAATTTGAAAAGCAGGCCCATAAAGAGCTAAAATCAAACAACAGACAAAAATTCCTAGTAAAAGGAAACAGCAAACAAACAAAACACGGCTAAAGCATGTTTCATGTTTCTTGAATTTTAACCGAAGGCTCTGAACAGTAACCAACATAACAACAATATAATTAATTGATGTTGAAAATTCACTTGAAAAAAGTTGATGTGATCATTCCAAGGTAATTTTAATCAGAGCACTCTATTGGACGGACGAGAAACTACTTTTACCACCAGCGCACCAAGAGGGAGTTGCCTCCTCCTCTACGGATACCGCCTTGTTGCGTAAATCAACTAATTTTTCAATATGCTACACTCCAATCGAAAAGTCGATCCCCGTATAACTCACTCCCATCCCATCAATTGCCTCCAGCCAATAGCATCCAGTTACGCATTACTGACATTAAGCATCAACGTGAACCCAGCTTCAAATGTCAACCTGTGCATCCATGCAAGGTGAACTTGATGTCGATTTTTCCAAGGGATTTTCATTATTATTTTGGAGATTCAATGAGGTTTCCAAAGCGATAAAATTGACGATTGTTGGAGGAGTTTGACAATCAGCACAAAACTTCATCACTCTGATGACAAAAATGTCCAAGATGGTTAAACAAAGAGCGAGTGTAGATGAATAATACGAACGGAACTTTCGAGACAACGTAATTACATTAATTTCAAGACCTACAATTGGTAGTAACTATTAGGAAAAGCTTGTATCGGCCTCAGTTGAGCCCGATGAACATCACAGGATGAAAAGTTCTGAATTATTGAATCAAAACAGGTACGTGGTAATTTAAATAGGCAGGTACTGTTGAAGAACAGATGAACTAAGGTGCTGATACAACACAATTGAGTGCAGAAACTGTTCAAGTGATAATTGTGATCTTATAACTAGTCCTAACCAGGATCCAGTTAGTTTACGCAAACTGGGGTCACAAGAGTACAGTTGAAGCCGCTTCATGGAGTTTACTTCTGTTATAAGTCTGCCACAGATACTCAGCATACGTGGCGCCCCCTAGGAGGCGGATTCGCCAAACAACAATCGAGTCTACCTTCCATGGTGACACCTTCACAAGAAAATCGGGGCGCAAAATGGCGGCTCTGCGAACGATATGTTTCATAAGAGATATATAGTTTTACATGTTCTAGAGAAGAGAATGCAGCAGAGGGTCGCAGAGTTTCTGCGGCAGACTTATAGAGATGAATTGGAACTCAATCATCAAGAGATGAATGTTGTTAGGAAATGGACCATAATGCCCTTCACACGTGGATTGACTCTTTAGCAACTGAATTCGTTCATGTGTTTGAATATGAGCTGAACTGATTCTTGACTTCAGTAGAAGATGATGTTTCAACGTGCGCACATTTTTAGATTTTATACTAGCGAGCTTTTAATGCAGTGATTCTGTAAAAGTTGTGGTAGATTACTACCAATACAGATGAAAATGTGGAGTTGTGAGAAGAAAGGTTTGGTGCCAGCCATGCATTCACAGAAATAGGAGGAGCAGACTGTGGTAGCAGAAGAGCTGAAGCACCCAGGAAAGGTGTAGTTTAATAGGACCTCGTGCTTTCCACCTCATCTTCCATGAATGAAATATTCACTGCTTGGTCAGTTATTTTCAAGTTGAGATGAGCTGGACGTGTTCTCTGAATGGATGACGACGAGCCATCCAAACAGCTGCAGCTTTCCAGACCAAATGGTATGAGAAGGAGAGGAAGTCTGAGGCAGAGATGGAGTGACTCCTTAGAAGAGGACACAGCACGACTTGGGTGCTATGGAAGGATGACAATGGCACAGAGTCAGACAAGCTGGAGAAGAGTCTTGGTGGAGGCCAAGGCTTACCCTGGGCTGTAGCGCCAATTATTTTGATCACTCATTTTAATACGATTTTATCGAAGTCTAGCGCAACTGAGATGCAGAGATCCATTTGCATGCAATCCACAGATACTGCGTTTCCAACTGATGGTCAGCCTGCAGTTTCCCCCTCCACAACAAACGTAAGGTTGCATCTGGAACCCATTACCAAAGAGTCGACCCATGTGTCAGGGGCCCAAGATAATTAAGGATGACAAAAACTGTATGGTGTTGCCTGTCATCGGGCTTTTCTAGTTTCTCCATTATTCATCAAAATTCCGCTAAAAACTGAATTCAACTAAGATTTTATTGAGGCAGCACTTTCAATGAACGGCTTCAACTGTAGATCCTGAGCTGGACACAAGAACAGCAAAATAGACTCGACCATAATGTTTTATTGGTTTCAAGTTCCCACAATGGCTGCCGAGGTCTGAATCCTTAATTTCTTTTTCTGGATGTCCCAGATTATTTGTCCTTGTCTCATGGAAACTCCTTGTTCCATGTTGTCATCATGTTTTGCCTTGGATCACTCACCTGTCAGACATAATTTTCTCCAATATAACTATGCAGGATCTACATCTCAGTGGAAAATAAAGAAGAAATTATGGTTGTTAGGTGTCAGGATCTCACGCTTGGACATGCAAAGTGGCCATTATCAATTTTGACCAATGAAATGAGTGAAGAAGGGGGATGTCGGGGTGTAGGTTACCCAGTGATTATTAAGATGATTTCAATTTTCTCATGTCAATGGGACTCCGGTGAGTGATAAGGAATAAATGTATGATGGAAAGGACAGCAAGAATCCTTGTTGTGTGCGGACCTGGCACTGTCCCCACGATTGATGAGGAAGATAAACATGAGTTCAGCGGCCATTGTGAGAACCAGAAACCCCTAGAACACTATGATCGGATTGGTAAAATACAATAATTCTTGGAGTGAATCACATTTCAGTTGTGAAGTCGAACATTCTCCTCGATGCTGTACTATTGGACGAAAGTAAAAACTACGTTGAACAACAAAATTGCTGCGAACATCAGCAGTGGACTATTGAACAAGTTAGCGGTCAAATGGTCAATTTACATTCAACTATCTAAAAATAAAAATGCGTAGGTAGTATTTAAAATACACTAAGGAGTCCAAAATGTGAATTTGTACACAAAGAAGGAATGTGGTCCTGTCACACAAAATTCGTTATGGTGTTAACAAATTTAATGTCTTCTCACACGAAGAGACGAGTATCCGTGACCCCTCAGTTACAGGGGTGTAGTAGGTATCTAATATCTTCCAGCGCAAATCAGTCATCAGAGTCTCAAGGTCTCGTTTTCGAACTAATACCAAAGGCACGAACATCTAATATTTTTGTGAACTAAGTCCAGTATCTACATTTTTTCGTCTCAATTTTACAATGAATCATTTTCCTACCTAAAATTACCTAATAACCAAAGTATCGTAAGGCCCACGGGAGGATCGTACATATTTATGATGAACGGGGATATTGCGCGGTTATTTGCTATTGGAAGGATATCTATGAGGGCTTTGTAATCAGGTAGGTATCCTATCGGCGAAAATTGGTAATTGAGACATCCATTTCATCAGCTGATTGTAAATTCGAGGTAACTTAGGAAAATTGGTGTGGCGGAGTAAACATCTAAAATTTCAAAAAGTAATTCAAGGTTTGAATTTTTTTTTTAAATTTTGAAATAGGTATGCACTAGCTTTTTACAAATTGAAATTTGCCGCATCAGAGAGAACATTTCCGCAGTATTATCAAGAAAATAAGAGAAATTTCAAGGTGTTGATAGAGAGTTTCTAGTAGGTTTGGTTCGGCTTAAATACAGTGTGAGGTATTCTCAATCTAGCGTCGTAATATTAGAGAGTTCCTAGTGGGTTTGGTTCTGCTTAGATACGGTGTGACGTATCACACTCACACACTCTCTCAATCCAGGGCTGTACTGTGGTAAGATTGCGCCGTATCTGATCTGGTGCCATAATATTACGGTAGAATACGCCACAAGGAGGCAATCTGGCGCACCGTATCGAAACATGGTGGATGAAACATGATGGATGAAACATGGCGCGTCGTATCTACGCCAAATCGACACTACTAGGAACTCACTATTGTGGTAGAATCCAGCGCCAGATCGGATATGGCGCGTCCTTATCAATACAGCGCTGGATTGAGAATACGCACTGAGTTGAAAGCTGAAGCTGGGAGCCCTAGAAGCGTTCTGATTGGTGGAGCTCCAGGACATAGTTCCAGATGAGTGCAGCAGATCGCGTTCATGATCGCTTGTTCCCAACCTCATCGCAACAAGTCATCTCGTTTAACACATATTTTTCTCCTTGGGGCGTTACCGGCCACATCCAAGTTATTAATTTGATAACATTTAGTTATATTCTCGATATGTATGAAAAAATCGAGCGATTTTCAATAATCCACCAGGTTTCAAACGTTTCTATGAGTGGCAGTTGTCAATTGAACATTTGAACTACTGGCAATAGGGACAACAACGATTGTCAGGGCAACTTGGAAACTACTGGTCGCCTCGACTGGTTTTTCTAAGTAATTTTTGCAAAAACGAAATGAAAAGTTATCAATTTCTAGTCATTCGAAAGGATTTGAAAAGAAGCCGCATGAAAGAGAGTGGCATCCCCCCACCATTTCAGTTTCCATAGTAGTTCTTCAGCTGAAAGTAGATGGCGAATCTGAGGCAGCCTCAAAAATGCTTGCACACCATTTTAACGCTGACTTTCTCCTCTGTTAACTTGTCTCCAGTACTCAGTGAGAATACGTCACACTGTATTTAAGCTGAACCAAAACTACTAGGAACTCTATTGACAACGGACAAGTAGTTCCTAACCCTTCATTGACCAAAGAAACACCCCCAGGGGCGAAATATAGAACTAAATCCTTCCTATTGACAATAATTTTTTTTTTCAAAATTCCTTTTGATACCAAATGAGAACAAACTCAATGAAGTTAAAAGGTACGAAATCTTGTATCAAGTGACCTAAAGGAAAAAGTATCTTTTTTGAAGGGTGTGATTTGGTTGATTCGAGAAGATCGAACTACAGGCGTTTCCTGGTATCTACGAGGCCCACTAGAACGTTTTTTTGGAAAGAAGAGACGACAGTGATTCGAACGAAAAGTCTTGGAGTTGTCCACGATAGGTTACGGAAAAATTAAACAAAAAATCGAAAGAAGATAATTTCAAAGTCAGAAAGTCGTAAAATTGCCTAACTTGCACACCTCGAACTTGATAATTGATTTGGCACACTAACAAACCACAGAAAGGTAGAAGTAAAAGAAGGTAACATTAGAATAGGTTATAAGCTAACCAGCTTAAAAGGACGTTTGACCATTGTGGGTTTTCTTGAAACTGCTGACAACGTAAAATAAAAACATGTTCTCGTATTTTTTTTTTCAACGCTGCGCTTTTGAATTTATTAAACGACAATGAATTTTAAACATATTGAGCTTCTCAAAATCAACATATAAATATTTACAGTCATAGTAAAATTGGAATTTTTAAAAATAATAGTTAAATGTATACAGAACAAATAATAATTTACAAAACTTAAAATGTTCAACAACCTTTGTTTTTTTTCTCAGTTAAAACAATACGAATGTAACAAATAAGGCGGGGAGGGAGGAATCCCGAAGGAAGTATCGACGAAGGAAACTGGAACTTTGGGACCTACAAGTTGGGCGACTCCAGCGGATGATGGCGAACGCTCGACGAAATTGAATTTATTCATATTCCTTGAATCCTTAGTTTATACGCGACCCCCCCCCCCCCCTTCCAAATAGGAATACAAAAGTTTATCGAGTTTGGACAGATGCGTTTTGTCAGTTGGCTGAGTAAATGGCCTCCGATCACCAAATACTGAGGTAGATTGTATGATATAGTGTGTAGGCGTCGTGATTTTTGAAGGATAAGAAGCGGTTAGAGACGAATTCTGGAATAGTTTGAGGAGCGCTACTTTGTATTCGGTCGTTGAAGTGACGATGACTAGTACCTACATCGATTAGTAAACGTGTGTTGCAGGTAGTCAATTACCACTTCAAAGATTAGAAGTAGAAGAATAAACGTTGCTTCAATTTTATTTACACTAGACTTGAGAAATGTACAAGCAGAGTAATATACAAGCCTGCATGGCATAGCAATATCAGTCCGAACAGTATTGTGACGTGAAATAATTTAATAGAGACTTTTTGGTGCCAAAATCTCACGGGCTCCGTTAGTAGGAGACTAGCGCGAGCAACAGAGGATGCTACCCAGTTGATGGAGGAAGCCCGTTAACTTTGGACAGGGGGGGAAGGGAGGCGCTCGTGACAGTGGACCTCTAGGAACGGGTGACTGTCTGGGGGCACCCTTTCATCGTCGCCCGCTGTTGTTGGGAGGCAAATCCATCGTCACCCGCAAACTCCGTGCTTTGTGAAGAGGTTCCACGGGCCCGTTAGTGGTTGCCAAAAACTCTCTAATGTTGGGGGTCTCAGCCAATTTCCCGAGTATTTCTTGTTAGTGAGAATGATGAAGAAATAAAAAATTAACAATTTCTGGTCATTCGAAAGAAAGTGGGTGATTTGAAAAAAAAAGCAGCGTGGCCACCCCCCCCCCCCCCACACCACCACTTCAGTTTCTGTAGTAGGTAGTTCCTTAGCTGAAAGTAGATAGCGCAGCTGAGGCAGCCTCAAAAATGCTTGCACGCCATTTTAACGCTGGCTTTCTCCTCTGTTAACTCTTCTCCCTTGCTCTGTGGTCTCAGCCAACAGGCAGGTCGCCTGCTAAAGATGCCACTGCCACCCTGATTCGAGTGGCGATTGTATATGATCAATTGGGGATTTTCATTTAAAATCCTCTGGGCATCCAACTGGGCAGAGGTTACAAGTCCATTTTAGGGTTGACTCTACTCCATTTGGGTGTTTCCCTCGGCAGTATGAGGAAACACCTGCTGGGACATCCTGTAGTACGACAAGATTGGTTTCAACAGGAGTTGACTGAGTCTTTAGTGTAATTATTGTGAGAAAATGTCAGGTTTCAAAGTCAACCAAAATTCCAACCAGGGTTGAAAATGGGTCCTGAAGTTATTTTGCAGTTACTGTCACAAAGTACTGGACAGAAAGGTCAAGTTAAAAGGGATGGCAAGCATGATTGCAGTATCTAGGAGCAGGATCGCAACTTCGGTGCTGCTCGATGCCAACTGGCACCACTAAGTCGAGCACCGAATCCTTGGATTTTATCAGGGGAAGGAAGCATAAAGATGAACTGACCAGAAATGAAGTCACGATTGTTTTACGACCCCTTCCCACTGTGGTGTCCTGGGCAATGAGCGAGCTGATGAACTTGCTAAAGGATCTCAGATGGAGACCTTTTCCCAGCTGTACCGACACCTTTTCAAACTGCAAAGAGGTGCTTAAAGGACTCGGTAGCAGCAAAGACGATGGAAGCCCAATTCCGTGCAGTAGAGGGTAGGCAATGGAATGGCTTGTTAGAGACCAAAAATCGCGTTCCGCAAGATTTGCCGCCTAAGGGTAAGCACAGACTAGAGGCATTGCATCGCAAGGGGTTGCATTTGTCCGAGGGATATACCGCCTTGAGAAATGCGCTCCGCCTCGACTGCAGTGTACGCACCTCAGTTTAAATCCCATTGAACTTATCCAGGCGGATTTTTGCGACACGATGTGGCCCACCCCACGAAATCGATATTTACCATGTCATGATTACCTGAACTCCCACCTCCACAGAATTCGAGTGAAACACAGCCCAGCGAGCTCACTATGCCAGATGATGGTATTGGTGACAATCGACCACCTACTTGACTGTCTTCTACTCAGGGAAGTAAGATCAACATTTCTTCCTGACGACACCAGTTGGTCGAAGACATCAAAACTATATTGGGCCGCAAGAGGCTGAATAGCTGATGGGCAAAAGGCGTAGGATAAAGAAAGATGCCAACTGGATGTACTACAGGTTACTCAGGTGGAGGGGGTAGGATCTACGCACATTCCCACTTCTTTCAAAATGTTAGCCCATTAGTAACAATTCATCACGTAGAAGAACTTTTCTCATGGAACTTATTTACTTATTCGATTCACCAAAATTATAGTGAAAAGTTTGTAAGAGATCTTTCACTCTTGACTTGGGAATGATCAATCCTCGATAGCTGCTATCTCGTGAGAGAAGCCTTAACTATGCCTTGGAGTGGCAACCAATCAGAACCCTTTTTCAGTTCTCAGCGTTAGCATCTACAGCCCTGATGTTTTCAATCTTTGAATGTTCACACCACCAACGTAAAGATGGAAGTACACAAAGGTAAAGTTACTTCATAGATCCACCACTTCAAGCACAAAATGCGAATTTTTGAGAGGAACTTGCAAGTGGTTTTTGAAGTTATTTTGCAGTCATTCCAGCTTATATTTTGCAGTTACTTTTGTGCTCACTACCTACACATGATATTCAACACCAGCAGGTTTGGATACTCAGAGATTTAAGTACATGTACGTTAAGTTAGTTCAAGTGTCCGCCACTTCAAGCGCTTCACGAGACTTTTTTCCTCCGGAGAAAAACCGGAATAATTCCAGAATATTCTCAGAAAACCGAAGCCGGCACAACTCCGATATAATGCCGAAAATATCCCGCAAAAACCACACGTCTCGGGAGCGTTCGCCAACATCATTTGTACGACCAATAATAAGCAACACGTGAAAATAAATACATTGAATGGTAAGATTGTGGGCGAATACAGACGAGTAAGAGGGGAAAAATTTGTTAAAAAATACATTTCTTTCAAAACCATTCTTAAAAGAATACTCTCTTTGCTTTTACTAGTACACCTCCTGCCAAAATAGAAAAATCAGTATACACATAAATAAACATCTAATAAAGAAAAATTGATATATGGTAATTTTTTTATTTTACACTATATTCATTGAAAATAAAAAATAAGATACACGAATTTGTCAGAGTGGAGAGTTCCGGATCATAACCACGATTAAATCAATCCATTATTAAATTCTACGATTAATTGAATTCCTAAACCACTAAATGTCGTTCATTTTTTTTTATTTTTATTTTTTTTTAGCGTCACCCCGACAAGTATATAGCCAGTTGCTCGGAACTGTAAAGTTATCGCAAATATACAATTATAAAATTACTAGGTATAAACTTTTGTAAATTTGCAAAATACCCTTACACTTCGCGAAGCGTTTTGTCGCGAATGCCCGCTAATCAGTACTTGATAAATTAACCTAGCTCAGGCCGTACATCGGCTCAGTACGAAAATGCATACCATTCAACAATATGTTTAGCTAAATATTTTTCAGATTTTTTTCCATTTTTTAAAGATTTTTTTTATAAGTTTTTTTTTCAATTTTCAAATATTTTATTACATACACTAAAAATGATGGACTCTATTTCTCTCAGATGGCTGGTAATGTGTTATTGTATCGCCAATAAGCCGTTCGGTTTTAATTTTTTCGTTCTCGAAGTAATTACAGATACTTTTTCCGAGATGATGGATCTCTCGTCAGAGTTGTTTTCGAAAAACACAAAGCATAAGATTATCAATCAATTGAATCACAGTCTAATATTATTGGCCGTCGTATAGGCTCACTATTCAATAAAACAATCGAATAAAAAAGAAGAAAGAAACAAATAAATCATTTTTTTCTTTTTCTTTTTCATAACAAATTTTGGCATCCTGGGACAAAAGTAGACACCACTACTCATTATAATAACTGATCCCTTTCCCCCAACCACGAATATAAATTACAAAATACGTTTATTAAAACAGATACAACTATCCAAACATTTTTCAAGAAAATATTAGTCATTCACTCACGTCAGAAACATGAAACCAAACGAAAATAGGGAACGTGTTTGTAATTTAACAGAATTTCCTAACTATTTGACCCACCTGGATCTGCTTTCTTTACAACGGAAGGACCATTGTCTGCCTGAAAATTGGATGGTGATGTGGCAACACTGTGACCAGAGATGTGGTAACAATGTCACCAGAGATGTGGCAACACTAGCACCAGATGTGTGGTAGAACAGTCACCAGAGATGTGGCAACACTATCACCAGATGTGTGGTAGAACAGTCACCAGAGATGTGGCAACACAATCACCAGATGTGTGGTAGAACAGTCACCAGAGATGTGGCAAGACAATCACCAGAGATGTGGCAAGACAATCACCAGAGATGTGGCAACACAATCTCCAGATGTGTGGTAAAACAGTCACAGGAGATGTAGTCACAATTTCACCAGAGATGCGGCGAAATAATGCGCGGCGGATAATAATGCGGCGGTAATAATGTCACCAGATATGTGGCAACACTATCGTCAGAGATGTGGCAACACAATCACCAGAGATGTGGTCACAATTTCACCAGGGATGTGGTCACAATTCCACCAGAAATGTGGCGACACTATCACCAGAAATGTGGTAACATTGTCACCAGATATGTGGCAACACTAGCACCAGATGTGTGGTAGAACAGTCACCAGAGATGTGGCAACACTATCACCAGATGTGTGGTAGAACAGTCACCAGAGATGTGGCAACACAATCACCAGATGTGTGGTAGAACAGTCACCAGAGATGTGGCAAGACAATCACCAGAGATGTGGCAAGACAATCACCAGAGATGTGGCAACACAATCTCCAGATGTGTGGTAAAACAGTCACAGGAGATGTAGTCACAATTTCACCAGAGATGCGGCGAAATAATGCGCGGCGGATAATAATGCGGCGGTAATAATGTCACCAGATATGTGGCAACACTATCGTCAGAGATGTGGCAACACAATCACCAGAGATGTGGTCACAATTTCACCAGAAATGTGGTAACATTGTCACCAGATATGTGGCAACATTATCGCCAGAGATGTGGCAACACAATCACCAGAGATGTGGTCACAATTTCACCAGGGATGTGGTCACAATTCCACCAGAAATGTGGCGACACTATCACCAGAAATGTGGTAAGATTGTCAACCAGATATGTGGCAACACTATCGCCAGAGATGTGGCAACACAATCACCAGAGATGTGGTCCCAATTTCACAAGAAATGCGGTAACATTGTCACCAGATATGTGGCAACATTGTCGCCAGAGATGTGGCAACACAATCACCAGAGATGTGGTCACAATTTGAAGAGAAATGTGGCAACACTATCACCAGAAATGTGGTAACAATGTCACCAGATATGTGGCAACACTATCGCCAGAGATGTGGCAACACAAACACCAGAGATGTGGTAACACTTTCACCAAAGGTGTGGCAACAATATCACCAGAGAAGTCGTCTTGATTTGTCAGAGGGGCGCATTGTATGTATCAGTGAACGTATACCCGCTGACAGGATCCGTTCAATCGGAAATGTGTTTCACAGTGGTGCGTTAAAATCAAAGTTAAGTGCTTTCAAACTGTAATCATCCTCAATACCCATAGTAACAAAAAAGCAGATCTCTGTGAAGTGGTAGCAATGCAGCAACTCCCAATACCTTCTGGGTTCCTGAGAGTCGCTCATTTCACAGATACTTGCAATGAAGCAGTGATATAAATATCAGATCTTTCCACAATGGAGGGTAATAATAACCATTTCTTGACCTAAATGGAATATTTTCGATCTGTACAAAAAACAAGGTACCATCAAGGAAGAGTAAGCAAGGAAGTCGACAGATAATCCTAATGCAAGAGAGAACTTTCAAACAACTGTCCACTTTTATGGGATGAGAGCGCCCTCCTTTCCGTCCCTACAACTGAAGAGTAAGTAAAAAGTCTCGGATCTCAAATAAAGTCAGAATTTGATCAGAGAACTCCTCGTGCAAAAGGAAGCAGGTACAGGTGGCAAGTTATACGAGAGGCACGCAATTTCTCATAATGCTAAATGAACAAACACTGTACGATACCATTTGAAATAATTATCACATTCTAACGTAAATTTCATACATCTTAGATCTAGTTTTTGCGGGTACGAATGAGCAATATTAATTTTTTCTTCTTCAAATAAAAAGTAAAAGATGTACAGCGAAATACCCCAATATTATACAACAAAAGTCCAAACGAGTTGGCAAAGATTTTGATCCCGTTTAGGGTTAAGACTAGATGATTTACAAAGATAAATTTCGAAAATACGGCGGAGGGGACTAAAACTGATGGTAAAATTCAACTCAGAAATAAAGAGTTCTTTGCCGCGAAGCAGCTATTGGTTTCATGTACTGACTCCTTTTTTACTTCCATTTTTCTTCCATAATTCTCATTAAGTGATCATAAACGGGAAAAGACGTTTGACCCAATGGTTACACTTGATTACGAGTTTGTGAGAAAAGCATGCCAATAAAACGTAGCCTACGAGGAAAAAACACAAGATTCCTACGGAAGTAGGTTTGTGTCGAAAAAATAAAAAGTAACGATTATTAAAGCCGAGGTATAATTATTTCTGAGGAGAAAAAGCACAAAAATATCAAAGTAAAACATACTCGTGGATTGATGGTGTGATTTTATAAAACAGAACGAATGAGGATTTACAGGCCCCACGTCCGAGGCTACGAATTTTTCGAATCGTAGTCTAGGACTAACTTCTTGATGTACGACAGCTTCTCGTGGAGATACTGGAACCTACGTTTGGCGTCTTGATGTTTGGTATTTCTTTTGTTTTCTTCATATTCCTTCATGATTTGGTCCTTGATCCTCTGAAATATTTTAATAACCGTTAATAAACTTAAATTCATGAGTAAAAAAACAAAAAAAAAAAAAAAACACGAACATGATTTATGTTCTATGGACTAAGGAAACTAAACTGCGCCAGATATTTCTGTATCCTTGAGACGACCCCCACTACAGTGCCAAGATGGCGGCCAATGACCCCAACTGAACAGGGAAAAATATCCCTGTGGCCAAAACTGACTCATTCTTACTTTGAACCTACATTCGTATGGGGTATCCTTTTCAATGTAGGTAATTTTAGACGCAGAATCTCATTTAAACCAGTGCCAGAATTAGGTTTAAACTGAATCAAATGTGTTATGTCAGCGTGTTGTCGAGTGAAGGCGATTGCCTTCTCGATGGCTTGTTGATTTATATTGGTCCCTACTCAACGCACTGGCTGGCCGGCGCGTTTCTGCTCTACCGTTTGCAGGAGTGCATCGAAATTCGCTCAGCCGCTTTCCTCGGCGCGATAGCCGCAGACCGGAGGAAGGGGGTACATTTACCTAGTGGCTAGTTGGGGAAGACAACTCCTAGGTAAGATGGGAGTAGAGATTGGCGCCCAGAGACGAACCGAGGTCTCCAAGGAACTTGGGGCTTCCAAATGAGACGAAGGAGCATAAAATGAACAAGTCGAATTGTTGTGGTAGAATGCATGATGAGGAAGCCCTGAGGAGGGTGACGTCAGATGACGTTTTCTATCCCTGTACCTCACTCTACCTACCCGCACAATGAGTCAATCAATCAGGGGTCCCTTATGTCCTTTATTGGAGAACTAATATATATGAGTAAATGGAACATTACAAAATGGTAATAAAATGTTAACGTTATCGAAAATTAAACAAAAAGGCCCAGAAGGGAAACACTCTCTCGGGGTAAGGGCAGAAGGGAAATATCCCTGCATGTTGCAACACTGTCGTGGAAGGGACTGCCCAACGCTGAAGGCTCACTTTCACCCATGCACACAGAAATATCTGACATAATATAGCACATTTGTAAGCGATGCAGGTGAGCCACACAACCTCATGGGACGCTCTGATTGGTGGAAGCTAACAGCCCTCCCATGTGGCCAAGCTGGAACTGTCCAAACACTTTGGCGAGGAAGACAGCCTTTTGTTTGTTTTGTCCCTTGGAGCACAAAATTCACGTTGTGTCTAGTATCTACCACATACAGTGCAACTGCTGCACAAATGGTCGGACATTCCTACACATGGTGCACATTTGAGCAGAACCCAGTTATTTCACAAAGGTCTAGAATGCAAAGCCGAGAATACAATTAGATCATTCCAAGTATTGAGCGAGTTTGAACTGGACAAACTAATACATTTTTATGGTTATCTTCTAGCTTATAGAACCGACCCCACACATTCTAGAATAATTCCTAGATCATCTTGTTCTGATTCGTAGTGAAACAATTAATAAAAGATAGATTTGACCTGAAACAAAACCATACATAATAAGTTTTAGCTCCAGACATCAGGTCGAGCTTAGGAGAAACATGGCGTATGGTTCCCTTCAAGAGCTGATCCCTAAAATTTCTCTTGCTGAGTATTGATGGGCTGGAAACCTGAGATGGAACGGGTCCAAACATGTTCACTCACCAGTCGGTCTAGTTCGCTTGAACATGTTCCAAGGAACTGCCCACCCCTCACCACCACTTCACTACCACCTTTATTCGGGTGACTGGTGGAGAGGAGTTCCTTTTCCTCCTGTTATTGTTATGGTGAATGGAGGTGACAACCACTCAAGTAGTATCAAGGAAGGAAGATCTTGAACCGGGTTTTGGAACCTGATCATTAACCTCTGCTCCAATCAACATCCCACCGTTAAGGTCAACTCGAATCCCACAGTATCGCTATTGGATTCATCTCCCACTTCCCTAGATTCCTGGCAATGTGTGAAGGTATTACTGCAGCACCCCGCAGATTACAAACAAAAATCCTTCTGAAGAACTACATATCCATGTTTAAAAAAACCAAGAGAAATTTCGACTGTGTACATCGTAAAATTTACTAACCTGCCATCCTTCACTCCCACGCTCTTCTCTCTTCAACTTTTCATCGAGCTGAGTGAATCGCTTGGAAACTTTTTCAACCATCGCATGAAGTTGTCGGTATTCCTTATAATTATTGTTAAAATCTTCCTTATATTTTCTACGTTGAACGACGTCTCTAATAGTAGTATAGTCCCTGAAACAAAAACATGAAATTACGGTGAGTATTCGAAATATTCACTGATGAAAAATTAGGTTGACTGGAGATCAGTTTAAGACTGAAAATGAGGTTTCAAAGGAAATTTTGGAGTTTTCAAATTGGTGTTACTGACGACTCAAATGGGAGCATAGTAGCCACAACTCTTATGTCACACTATTAGACGCACTATTTATCAAGGTTGTAGAATCTGAAAGGTACTTACATCATATATTTGGGTAGAACATTCTGTGTTTGCGTGGAAGGAATAGGAGTGGTACTGGAGGGGGGTGAGTAGGTAGGAGACTGTGGAGACGCGGCAGGAACTGGCGGTTCCTCAGGAGGTGTAGGAGGTGAAGGATGGGGCATCGCCCCTCTAGCAGTCTGTGGCGATGGCAAGTGTGGCTGCTGAGGTGATGTTGTCGACGTCACGAACCCAAAACCGCCACCATAGCCGTTGATGTTGCCGTTACCCCCGCTCCCATAACCTCCGCCGCCCCCGGGTGGTCCAAAGCCTCCACTCCCGCTACACGGCTTTTTATAGTGGGATATTCTTTGCCGTTTGGTTGGGAGTCCGTCCGCGCCATCAACATAGCCTGGACGTTTGGCTATATTGGTGATCGGCTCGGCGGCAGATGGTGGTGAGCCAGGCTGAACGGAGCTAGGCGAGCTACCATCTGAAGAGGCAGGAGGAGTCAAATTCTCTGGTTTCCTCCTGCAATGAAGAAATAAATATTCAGTAAAAATAATGAGGTAATAATGTCCCCTATTTGCCTCAAGACACCAACAACATCATAATGAGTAAGCAAGTAAAAGGTTAAATTTTCGTCTGACTGCAATTCACTGGCGTCATTGATGTAAACAGCTGTCTTCCAAAGGGAAGATCGGAATTTATGGCTCAGCTACTTATTGCCTTATCTCCTCAAGTGGAGGGAGGTTTACCAACGACCCGACTCGAAAAAATACTGGGACATGTGATCCTGTTCCCGAGCAGTCACCTCCACGTACCAACCCAAGTCGACTGACCCTCATTTTGGGTGGTCTGAAAAGCCTAATGGCGATTCCTGTCTCCTGAATTGCTGGTTACAATCAATTCCTAAATGAGGTACCTGACACCTGAATTTGGGATAAGGGAAGAAGAGGAAGGAGGGGTTAGGAGTGAGGGATGAAGGGAAGTCCCTACAAGACAAGCAGAGCAGGATGCGGGTGATGTTGCCACAGAGTACACGTGGCAAGATTCCAACAGTAACTGTGAGGCACCTTTTCCACACCACACCATGACAAGGTCGCAGCCATGACCTTGATGTTGTTGGGTGTTTGTTGGCAGTGATGCTACGCAGATGGGAAGTAGTTCTGGTAGTTACAGGCCCCAATCCACCCATCGGGAAGAAATGACTTTTGGTTACTGCATTACTGCACATTACTAGCGAATACTACATTTTTAACATTCAACTACATTTTTTGGAAATTGAAAAGATGAAGTGGAACAAATGGAAAACCAATCAAAATGCAAGCAAGTCTCCTCTCTTCCGCCTTATTCACACCAACCCAGGACTCTTCCAAACATTTAGAACCATTACATTTTTCATCGAGTTTACAACTCTCGGCAGCAGAGTTTAGTGGAGTTAACAAACATGAAGCTGTGTGGGGATGACGTGGAGGGTGTTGACTCCTTTGTGTATCTGGGCAGCGTCATTATAGAGGATGGCGGCAGCGCGGCGGACGTCAAGCTCAGAATCAGGAAGGCCAACGGGGCCTTTGTTCAGTTGTACCCGGTCTGGAGAAACGGAAACATTTCCAAGCACACCAAAGTACGTATTTTTAATACGAATGTGAAATCCGTTCTACTGTATGGATGCGAGACCTGGAAAGTAACCCAAGACATTACACATCGGCTGCAGGTCTTCGTAAATAGGTGTCTCAGGCGTATAATGAAAATTTGGTGGCCTGAGACAATAAGGAACGAAGACCTCTGGGCAGCAACCCGCCATGACGGAATAGCCACCGAAATTCTCCGCAGAAAATGGAGATGGATCGGGCACACCCTCAGGAAAACCGATGCCATAGAAAAAGACGCGCTGGACTGGAATCCCCAAGGTGAGCGCAGACCGGGGAGGCCCAAGCACACGTGGAGACGCTCAATCCAGAAGGAGATCAAACGTGCTGGAAGGACGTGGGGAGAAGTGAGAGGATTGGCTGCCGACCGAGATCGATGGAGGCTGTTTACAGATGCCCTATGCTCCACGAGGAGCTCAAGGAACTAAGTCAAGTAAGTCAACAAACATGAAACCTTCATGCCATCCTCTCCTACCCCTTAAATATGGGGAGAGCGTCAGGTGATTCTTGCGGATGACACTCATGGCAGGTCTGAGTGCTAGTTCATCAGTTCTACAGGAATTATTTTGGATAGCGGCTGTTATCATCAATGACTATGAGACGTGTTTGTGTGAAGTGTTTGAGTGAATACCTTTTAAGTACCGCCCTGTCTTGCTCAGAATAGAAGGGCCAATCATCATGGACATCGTTCCAAATGTGGCGTAAAAGATGATACGAGTTGTCCCGCGCACTGGCAACGCTGGATATAGTGTTCGTAAGGTTACTTCTGTCTTTTGCGCTCAGTCCTTCTGAAAAACCATTAACCATGTAATTAAGAATTGGAAAACTCATTAAACGCTGATCATTTTAAATTAGCATAATAAGTAACCACTGAAAGGTTGAAAAAGGAGCACGCAATCAGAAGAAAAATCTAATGAACGACATTATCATCAAATGACTTTGAATTGTAGACATTTTTTATTGTAGTACCCACGATGTCATGTTTATCATCAATCTCGAACTGATATTGTATTGTGAACTTTACTTGAAACCCCATAAATAAACAAAAAGAGCTTTCTTTAGCCCATTTAACAGTTTACGTACTTCAAGACACAACACAATATTATAGTAGCAAAGATGAAAGTTACTAGGATTAGCTCTGTGATTACAATCATATCCATTATTCAATAGTAAAGAACTAAAGGGATAGTTACGATTTGTATAGCATAATGCATAGAAGTTATGAACTTATTGCAAAACAGAACGACATATTTTATAAAGAGCAACATGGCAGATATATCTTACCTCGACTTAATGCCATAAAGAGTTCGGGCTTTTTGTATGGCCTGAGAGCCAGTAAATGTATGATTCTCTCTCTGAAAAAAATCATAAGCCACTTCATAAACATATAAAAATTCAGGATCTGCTCTTCTAAAACTTCATTTGCGTAACTTTTCTAACACTAGAGTTGCGAAATTACGTTATGTTGTCTGTCAATTTTGGAAAGTCTGAATAAAAGAGGACACCCGTAGAAGGCATCGAATAATCGGGAATATTTACCGGATTGGCCTCTTCATCAGCTCTGGATTTCCTGGCTTCTGAGCATGGTTGTTCCCCTGGGGGCGGGTGTGCCCCAGGACAGGAGGAGTATGGCCTGAGGGAGGCGTGGCGCCCTGGTTCGCAGGGTTACTCGATGGTGTCACTCGCCGGCAGTTTGTCACCGGCTTGGTTCTAAGTTTAGACCTTCTTCCAATACCCGTTTTATCAAGTTCAATTTCTCTTGTGCTGTGGAACCATCAATTACGAATTAGGTACATACACATTCGAATCGCAACAACAAGTGGGTAAGTAGTTGACGATTAAGTTGTACACAGTAGAAGGAAGTACCTATGCACAACAGATGCAAGAATTGAGAAAGTATTCTTCAAAAATCTTCTTTCATCCATGTTTTGATGTCGTTGTAAGTCAGCAACGAGTTATAAGGTAGTTGGGCAACAAGATAAACAGGCAATAATAATACTTCGCGACGTTTTTAAGACTTCATTTCCCTAATTAAAGTAGATATTAACGGTACCAGTAAGTGGCTATCTAAAATCAATTTAGACATGGATTGTGAATGACCCAACATGATGGCGTAAGCAGATTAGTGGTCCCAGCACTTGAGGAATCACTCATTCAGCCTGTCGACACACCTGCAACTCTGGTGTCTAGGGAAAATTGCTTATTGGACTACAATCGGTCTGATGTCCTGAAGTGGGTATGGAAAATCAGGATTTATATTTGGAGATGTGTTGTTCTGGAGTGAAGAAGCCAAGTCCATACTACTCTGATACTTATGAAATAAGTAGACATGGACATTCTATACATTGACTGTACATTGGACGTGAAGGGAAGCCTTCTCCGCTTACGCAAATTTCGCTTACCCACCATCTCCTGGGGCTCTCAGGACCCTAACCTGTTAGGATGAAAAAGTGAATTTTTCAAGCCCAAAGTTTCCACTTCAGAGTCTCTATCCCCATCACTTAGTTAATTTTCAAAACAACACCCAACTATATTCATTCCACCCAATACTTCGTCAATGCCTAGCTGGTCTACTGTAGGTCTGCCACAGAAACTGCATCTCTCTGGGGCATTCTTCAGGATAAGATAGAAGTACTTATCTCTTATCATCATGCAATACAAACAATATCTTTTTGGGAATTTCTTTCCACAAAAGTGATATCATTTCCCTCGACTACAGCACCTTGAAATTCATACCTGGATAAGAAACACAATTAATTTCGTTTGCAGTGCAGCCATTACACAAACATAAAACTTTGCACCGCTCCAGTTTCCCAGTAAAGGTTTCACCATGAAAGGTAGACTCGATCGTTAGTTCGCAGATTAGCATCCTAGGCAGCGCCACAAGGATGCAGAGTTATTGTGGCAGACCTATAGTGGTCCATGAATCCAGAGAATCTGAGTTCAAGGAATGGGTCTAGCCAAATTGCCTATTTGGAAACTGTCAGCAGGGAACCATTAGAGGGAGCATTAAGTAGGGGGTGGATGTAGTGGTTAATTCCTTCAATATCACCCTGGAAAGGAACCCAGTACCCAGAGGCTTTGCGAGCCATTCTCCTCATTGATTGGATCACTCCAGTGCAAAGTGCGAAATCCAAGAAGCAGGCAATGATTTTCAGGGAGCGTGGGAAGGCAGCGCCACATGGATGCAGAGTTTTTGTGGCAGACCTATAGTGCTCCATGAATCCAGAGAATCTGAGTTCAAGGAATGGGTCTGGTCAAATTGTCTATTTGGAAACTGTTCGACAGGGAACAATCCGAAGGAGCATAAGGTTCGAAAAGGGGGTGGATGTAGCAGTTGATTCCTTCCAATGTCACCCTGGAAAGGAACCCAGTACTCAGAGGCTTTGCGAGACATTCTCCTCATTGATTGGATCTCTCCAGCGTCAAGTGTGAAATCCAAGAAGCAGGCAATGATTTTCAGGGAGCGTGGGAAGGCAGCGCCACATGGATACAGAGTTTTTGTGGCAGACCTATAGTGCTCCATGAATCCAGAGAATTGAGTTCAAGGAATGGGTCTGGTCAAATTGTCTATTTGGAAACTGTTCGACAGGGAACAATCAGAAGGAGCATAAGGTTCGAGTAGGGGGTGGATGTAGCGGTTGATTCCTTCCAATATCACCCTGGAAAGGAACCCAGTACCCAGAGGCTTTGCAAGCCGTTCTCCTCTTTGATTGGATCACTCCCGAGCCAAGAGCAAAATCCTCTTCATTTGCAAGCAATGATTTTCAGGGAGCGTGGGAAGGATAAGAGACCTCTCATTGCTGCCATAAGGACCTCCACAGAAACTTTAATGTTTCATTGAAGAAAATGTCAAGTGTGTGAAACTGCAGTAGGTATGAATTGAATATTAAGAATCCCTCATGACTGTTTCTTGAATACACCAGGTGGTTGAACCTTCCCACCCAGAATGGGCGGTTGGCCCTAAGAGAAAGTAATCCCTTTTCCAACAAAGTAGTTCCCTTTAGTTCCAGCTTCTGCCACCAGGTGATTGAGCTACGAATAAGCTAAATTAGATCTTCTCATTTAACCAATGGGTTATTGCATTCTGAACTAATAGGCCAGTATTAGATCTATAATAAATCATTAATTAATAAGCAAGTAGGACAATAATTCAGAACAATACCGAATGTGAATGCACAGGGCGGATCAAGATGGCTGCGGCTTAGAAACCGCGGTCCTGACGCCTCCACCATTATGCCAACGTACTACCTTACCGTTTACTCTCCGCTCTAAAATTTTCATTCAAAATCTTATATTAGTTCTGTTTAATACAACCGTCTTACTTCAAAGCCTCTGTGGCTTATTTAGTTCTCATTCCTGAGGAGAATCTCAAAAAACTCTCAATTACCTAATTAATATCAATCTGATTTTCAAATTCAACAGCTATTTATAGACACGAACCGCCTTCTAATGTATGTATGTGCTTGTGTGATACAACTAAAAAATAAAATAAAATAATCCTTACCACCATGCAGAAGATTTACCCTCGTACTCTCACCACAGAACACGTTATATCAACGACGGCCCTTTAGAATAAATATGCAATGAAGGAAGGTATAGTCATGCGTACCAGTTTTCTTTCTGTTGCTTCTCGGCCGCTTGCATTCTACTTTTAGTCGTTGCGTATACGTCTTCATTCGCTTGCACTCTCATCTTGCAGGGAAGCGGCCCAACACTTTCCAGGCACCGGCTGAAAGTCAACGTCAACAATTTATTAAACTTTTAATCATACTAACTGAACGAAACGGCGAACCAAACCTCGGAGTTCGTTTTATAGGGTCGTAAATTTTATGCGGTCCAATAGGAAGACATTCCAATTGATTTTTAGTGGCATTGGAGTAGCTGTATCTGCTTTTCTGAGGAGGTTCAATCTATCCATCAAACCTACTCCAACTTGTAAAAGGGGAGATTGATATTGCTACCTCCTGCACAAGGACACTTTTTTTTCTTTCATTCCATCCAATGGTTTTTTCAAATATTGCTCTGTCAAAGTTCTACAGTTTATATTTATTTGCCGAAGGAGGTAAAAATTACCGACCAAGACGTTTGAGGTTTTTTCTAACCTATTCAAAAATTATAAATTGGAATCTCGTTATATTATTAATAAATGTAGGAGAGGTTCTTGAAGGTAAATGAGTGAAGAATTTGTTCAGTTAGGCCGACGTTTCATATACTTTGTTACACTTCATCAACCCAAAACCTCCATATTGTAGGTCTTTCAGAAGAGTACCCATAACCACTCTTACAGCACGTATAGGTAAATGAATGAAAGTAACAATTATGGAAGTAATCAGATATACCAGCTTAGAAACGTCAGCTACTAACTGTCCACCACCTAATTACTATTCCCATTGCGGCGTTGTACAGAACCTACATTCCGTTTTCCAACTACTCTATTTTGTGATAACTAAAAACCCGTAGCAATTAGTTTACACGAGTTCACCTTCAATATGGCGAATAATTACGAGAAATACTCACTTCTGCCCGGAGTGTTGGATGCACTCGAAGCTTCCCTGAGGCCCCTCCATGTCTGCATTGCTGGAGAGGCTAAATTTGAATTTGGCAACAGCATTCCTTGATTGACTTGGCAGCGAAAATTGCTGAAACAAACAAAAGAAAAAACGTTATTAATGAAATTATAGACAATATTGGGAGGAATTCTAAGGCAATTTAACAGGTTCATTTTCATTTCTGCAACTTCTATTTACTACTAATTTAGCTTATTCAATTCATTAGGTTGAAAAACACCAAAATAGAAACAGAAAGTTCCTCTTTGCTTCCGAGTCTACCAAGGTCTTCACTTTTCAAAGTTGTAAAAAAAAAAAGTTCTCCAAAATCGAAATTTCCACTTGTGTTTTACGTTTCAGACCTTTCTGAACAATTTTGGTTCCGTGGCTGTCTGTCTGTGTGTCTGTCATGAAATCCTTGTAACCGGCATAACTATACGAAGTTATAGTCCAATTTCGATGAAATTTTAAGGTTTGATTGTGCGGGTTGGCGTGTAGACGGTCCCCTATGAAAATCATCGCCCCCAGTCTAATAGTAGCCACCGCGCTCGCGCAAACGTGAAATTCTTGTAACAGCCATAACTTCAACATTTTTCATCCGAATTTGATGAAATTTTCTAGGATTGTTCAGATTGGCGTGAGATGGTCCCCTATGAAAATCATCTTCCCCAGAATGATAGTAGTTGCTGCGCATGCGCAAACGTGATTTCCTCCTAGCCATAAATTCGTCTATAAATTCTTCTTCGTGGAAGGTACTTGGAGATTGATGTTTTGAAATTAACTACTATGCATCGGATCATCTATACAATCGGCTATGGATACGAGGAAGCTATGTGCCACAACCACTTGGCAGACATTTCTGTTCGTGACTTATGTACAAAATGGCAGAATAATCTTTTACCTCATTTTTGTTCAAGATCTCTGCGTGTTCCTCCCAGGTGGCTCTCAATATTCATCCCCTTGTGTTTCTAACCATAATGATAGTTCATCTACGAAAAAACTTACTAATCTCCATCGGTTTTACTCCACTCAATTTACACATCTAACATTGCGAACGCGGGGTATCTAAGATTTTTCTAATAAGTTGTTAGGACTCCTAAGGGTAGTTTTCCCCAAATTTGCAACTTCGAAAATTCTGTATTACTGACGTCGTGCGCTGAAAACCGTGAAAATTTTGCACTTTTCCAAGTTTTTAAACTATAAGTTCTTAACTATGATAATTCCACCAAACTTAATAAACAGGGTTTCCCATATTTCTCTGGCAATTATTGTTCGATTTTGATGATTCCAGCAACAATCTTTTAGTTTTTCAATTCCCTACTCCCATGCACTAATGAATTTCGAAAATCCTCGAACGTTCCAAATTTTAGGAACAACTTTCAAAGTTTGAACCCCTTCAATTTAGGGAAATACTGAACCGTAACGAGGAACGAAAGGCGACCGATTGAGACCCGACCGGTCGACGTTCATTCCTCGTTCCAGGTTAGTATTTAGCCAAATCGAAGGGGCAAAACCTTAAACCTTAAAAAATTGTACTGAAATTATAAATTTTAAAGGATTTTAAAAATTCGTTAGTGCATGGGAGTAGGGAATTGAATAACTGAAATATTGCCGCTGGAATCATCAAAATCAAACAATAATTGCCAGAGAAAAATAGGAAAAACCGATAATTCAGTTATGTTTATACCATAAAATGTAGCTAAACTTGAAATTTTCAAGGATTCATTAGTGCATGGGCCTTGGCAATTGAAAAACTGGAAGATTGCCGCTGGAATTATCTAAATCGAACAATATGAGACATATGGGCCAGAGAAATATGGGAAAAACATGGGAAAACCCGTTCATTCAGTAGTTTTTCCCATTTTTCTTTGGCAATTATAGTTCGATTTTGATGATTCCAGCGGCAATATTTCAGTTATTCAATTTCCTAGGGCCATGCACTAACAAATTTCTAAAATCCTTTAAAATTTCAAATTTAGGTACAATTTTCTAAGTTTTGCCCCTTCAATTTCGTGAAATATTAAGAACGGATCGACTGAGACCCCCTTAAAGTACATAGGTTAAATTTGCTACAGTTTGAGAACAACTTGAGCTGTATAGGTTGAATAATTACGGAGATAAAGAAATTCAAAAATAGGTACCTACTTAATTTAATCCAAAAGTGAAATTTTTGTGTTAATGCCTTGTTGTGCGCCTTTTACTCGCAAAACTACTCGTTTTAGAAAAATAGTAATGAGAAAGGAATTTGAAGAACATGTGACCCATCATAGTTTCCTTAAATAACATATTTTGGGAAAAATTAAGAAAAATCAACTCAACCAAAAAAAAACTACCGACTAAACGGACTAAACCACCGACTACCGTTAAATGACAGTCCACAAATTGATAGATAATTGATTATAATATAAACAGATTTTGATAATTTTCGTAAAGAATTGAGTCTCAATGATCAAAACCGTGATAACTGACATACTTTGAGGAAAATATGAAATTATTTCAATGATAGTGCACAATTTGATAAATATTTAATTATACTTAATGTATAATAAGTAGATTTGTAGTATCTGGAGGTTTTTAATAACTGAACTGGACTTGTTTGTTAGAAAAATATCTTGTATACATCTTTTTCTGACCGCAACGTTTCTACCAAGGGGCTGGGTCCTAGTCATGTGTGGTACAAATCGTAGTCAGCAATTTTGGTTAAATTCGATGTAAAATTCAACTGTGAAAGTGAGTTTTATGTAGTGAAATACAAGAAAGCTGTGGAAAAATAAAATGCGAAACTATAAAATACATAATCATTTCTCCAGTTTCGCAATTTTATATTTCCCACAGCTTTATTGCATTTCACTACAAAAAGTAACTTCCTCAGTTGAATTTTACATCGAATTTTTACCAAAATTGCTGACTACGATTTGTACCCCACACGACTTGGACTTAGCCAATGGGTAGAATCGCTGTGGACAGAAATATACAAGATATTTTCCTAACAAACAAGTCTAGTTTGGTCATTAAAAACCTCCAGATATTTAATTATATATATTTATATTTAGGCTTTGATAATTTTTGTATAATATTTTTGACTAACGGAAAGGATCATCAAGTTAAACGAATCTATTTCTTAGATCGTTATACCCAATGTTTGGTTTTTTTTTTAGTATAAAGTGACTGGGCTATTCATTTGGGTGACACCATAGGGTCGTAAATGGAATATTTTCACTTTTAGTGTCGGTAAATCTATAATTCTGAAGCGAAAATTGGTGGAGAAAACTCTCTTGAAATGCAAATTGAAACCATTCTGACCTCAGGTGTCGCCTAAAGAACGGACAGAGAAATGAATTGACGAAATATTTGAACAGCATATCATTTGGGAAAGAAAAGAAAGACCCAAGGGGGCTTTAGATGCGAGAGGATATTAAACATCATATATATTTATAGGATTAGAGATTATCAAATAGCGTCCATTCTTCTGTTCAATCATGTATTGTTTAGCAATTTACTTATTGCTGTCACGTATAGTAGAAATCAATTTATTTACCGAGATGGAGCGATTTTGCAGAGATCCTACCCTACAACACGGGCCAAGCCTAACGTCGGGTAGGAAATCTGAGCAAATTGCTTGGCTTCATGAATGTATCTTCTTGTAAAAGTGTACAAAATGGCGCAAAATAAACATATCTATCTATCTACCCAGCCGGAAGTCCCGCCTAGTGGACAACATAGCCAAATGATTCACATCTTGTGACATCGACTATCCATCAATATTCCCAATGCTGAGAGAATTAATTATTGTAAACGTATATGTAGGTATATAATTCAATGTAATTTTAAGGTCTTTTCCAATTATGTGTCTATTGACTTACGTATCATAATATAATAATCTTCTATCATTCGAGATTTCTCAAGAAACGCCGTTATGCAGTTTATATTCTTAGCCTTACATAAAGACCGAGCGTTTCCATGGTCCACTGACAGCGAGGTCTCACAATTCGAATCGCCGACGACTGGAGATGGGCAAAGAGGGAGTCATGGATCAATCGCCTTGACCAGAAATTACGTCAGCGGGGGATAATTTCCCCTCTACCGTTCAGCAGTGAAATAAGGTTGTCATGAACTCGAAGAGTAGGTACTTACCTACCAACCGATAAAAAATGTATTTATTAATTTGTTGTTAATTGAACTACTTATATTCTTACAGTCACATGCTCGACTCAAAATAATAAATATATTATAAAATCAAAGTATCCTAGCTTGGCAACAATTTATTGCTAGGAATTAAGACCAAAGGCCCGTGGTAAGTATTTGACGTCAGCTCCACCGTCATGAGCTCCAGTCAGTTCATTTTTAGTGTATAATTAAAATCAGAACAACTACAACAAAATCAAACTCTATTCAATTCCGGTCAATTTAAATTATAGAAAAAACTTGGAAACGCTGCAAATTATTACACAACAGTTTATTATTTTTCTTCAAGGTCACTTGTCGGCGAAGAACACGACTTCATCCGACCCTTCCAGGGGCAAGGGGTAGGAAGGAGGATCTCCTAGGAAGGTCACGTGTACATATCAATTAATTACAATCAACTCCTATCAAACGATTATCCAAGAACAAGTATCCAGCGATTCCCCGAAAAAAATTCCCTGAGTTTTCCAGGGTCAATTTTCGACTTTTTCCAGAGTTCTAAATAATTTAGAATTTAATAATTGTGATCATAACTTCCCAAAATTCAGGTTTTTAAGGACATGTTGAAATGAAAAAGCATTAGAAATATAGTCAAAACATCAATATCAATCTGTAAGTACACCTCAGTCCGAGGCGATGATTTTCATCTACACTCCTTTCCGCACAATCCCTAAAAATGTCATCGAAATTAGATGGAAACTGTGGAAGTGGCAATCAGAGGGTGATTAATTACATAGGGGACCATCTGCAATGCAATTAGCTCAATTACTGAATATTTAACAGAAATCGATGAAAAACTTCGAATAGTTTTGCCCGTTACACAGATTTCAAGACACACAGAGACTTCGATTCTTGGAAAAAGTCTAGAATTAACACAAAACACAGGGAATTTCCATCAAAACTTGTAGGTTTACTCGAGAGGAATGACCACTCAAAGTCTTGTCACCTTCGATTGTTCAAAAAAGTCGAGAATGAACGTTGAAATCGTCGAAACTTGTTGGTTTACTCGAGAGAGATGACCACTTCAAAGGCTCGTTTTCACCTTCGATTGTTTGAAAAAGTCGAGAATGAACGTTGAAATCGTCGAAACTTATTGGTTTACTCGAGAGAGATGACCACTTCAGAGGCTTGTTTTCACCTTCGATTGTTCGAAAAAGTCGAGAATGAACGTAGAAATCTTCGAAACTTGTTGGTTTACTCGAGAGAGATGACCACTTCAAAGGCTCGTTTTCACCTTCGATTGTTCGAAAAAGTCGAGAATGAACGTTGAAATCGTCGAAACTTGTTGGTTTACTCGAGAGAGATGACCACTTCAAAGGCTCGATTTCACCTTCGATTGTTCGAAAAAGTCGAGAATGAACTTTGAAATCGTCGAAACTTGTTGGTTTACTCGAGAGAGATGACCACTTCAGAGGCTTGTTTTCACCTTCGATTGTTCGAAAAAGTCGAGAATGAACGTAGAAATCTTCGAAACTTGTTGGTTTACTCGAGAGAGATGACCACTTCAAAGGCTCGTTTTCACCTTCGATTGTTCGAAAAAGTCGAGAATGAACGTTGAAATCGTCGAAACTTGTTGGTTTACTCGAGAGAGATGACCACTTCAAAGGCTCGATTTCACCTTCGATTGTTCGAAAAAGTCGAGAATGAACTTTGAAATCGTCGAAACTTGTTGGTTTACTCGAGAGAGATGACCACTTCAAAGGCTTGTTTTCACCTTCGATTGTTCAAAAAAAGTCGAGAATGAACGTTATTGAGTATATTATTTTCATTCGAGAAAGGAAAAAATGGCATCTAAAAATTGAATAATAATGTTTTCATGGATCGGCTTTGATGAAATTCGGTGTATCTGGGGTCTAAATGTGCCCCGATGTTTTTGGATATTGCCAGTCATTCAAAGGGGCTCGATAAAGCTCGAAAATTTTCGATATAGGTATTGTTTTCTCATTTATTTAAAATAGCTATGATTTTAAAGAATTTTTTGGCATCACGCAAACCTTTCGCCTAACGAGGATAATTAATTACCATTATCCTCGTTACCATTATCATTACCTAATTACTGAATGTTCTTCACAGACGGATGATCTTAACAGAAAAAATATACCGTTGTTTAATGATTTGCAGCGTTTTCAGATTATACATGTCTTGAAACGTAAACCATAAAATTTTGTTCTTTCTCCATTCCTGAGGTTCATTGTTGAAAATAATAACCGATAACAAGTAAACTCATCCGAGTAATTTATGTATAAATACTGCTTATAACCTCTTCACACCGCATCCAACCCAACGATACAACCGCTTCGTACCAAACCTTTATATACTGCGCGTGAATACAGTTTGGGGGATTTCAGTGTTGTGTCCATTGTTCGATGTAATACGCAGAGAATGTATTTTGGGCTTCTTGTTAGGGTAAGAAACGGCTTGGGATTTACAACACAGCCTCCAATCGGATACCGGTTTCGTAACTATAACTCTCGTTCGTCAGTCAATAAGATTTGAAAAAGAACTGGTGAGGTGTTAACCCTTTGAATTCAATTTCATCGTAGAATTGCTTTCCTGTATAGTGAGGCGTTTTCATCATGATCACCTTGACAATTGATCAAATGACTTTACTGAAGAGGTTTTATGTGCACCTACAGGGTCGACTTCGAAGGAAACGTTAAACTTGGAGATTGTAATTTTGCTAGGCTATTAATGAATGATTCCCTCATCGATGTACAGTAGATTCCACAGCACACTCCTGGCTGAACGAACTAGTTGTAGGTATCACGTGTAGTCTAGCTCTGCCATACGTATATGGAAAGGAGTACTAAGCAGCTATTATTTGACAACTCTTATTAGAGTAGATGATTAAATTGAATCTGATAAAAATTAGTTTGCATAACCTTCCCCACGGCTGAATTGGATCAGTTTTGGTTTATTATTTTCAATAATGAACCTTTGGAATCGACCAAGAAATTTTTTTTTTAACACCCCTTCAAAATTTGATGGTTTACGTTTCAAGGTAAGTAGAATCCAAAAATCGAATAAAAATTTGTCCGTCCGTCCGCCACTTTTGCCACTTAGCATTGACCGATTTTGATGAAATTTGGTATGTAGGCTCCATTTGGGGTCTAGTTGTGCCCCGAAAATTTTGGTTGATGTAGGTCACTTCTAAGGGTTCCAAAATGAATTTTGAAATGTTGAAAACGCCCTAAATCAAAAAATTTTGATATAAAGGTATTGTTTTTCCTTCAATTTAAGATTCTATAGAATTGTTAGAATTTTTTGAAACCACGCGGAGCCCTGTAGGACAAACCGTTCGCTCTCTACGAGAATTTAAGGGTTTTACGTACCATAAATCAGAAACACGAGTGTGAATCGCAAAAGGGGCCTCCGTTCAAATTAAAGCTGACCGAAATGCGATCGATGTTTTTCTTCATGTTGGATGGTTGGTGGCTTTGCAGACGAGTGATCTATATAGAAAAATAATAAACCATTGTGTAATAATTTGCAGCGTTTTCCCTTAGTGGAGAATTGAATACCTCGTCAAATGAGCAAGGGCCATTCTGTCAAAAACATTGGACCACTTTCCCCGTAGCCTGCTTGGACCAGTTTCCTTCCCTGTAGAATAACTGGTTCTTTTCAAGTAGCTCCCATATTCGGACTTGTTTGCGTGGACCTCCCAAAAAAGTATGTATTCAGGCTAAACACAATTGAAGGATGAACAATTGAATTGAATGAAAATCAGATCAGAATGTCGGAAGTTCCCATTACACGTCCAAAATTTTATGATCATAATTATTCAAGAAATCTCTATTGCATGAATGAAATAAAACAGACCATCCAAATTATAAATTGAGAAGGCACTAGGAGACAAAGTTAACAGATCTCTGAACAGGAATCGTAATTCGATCACAATTACCGTACCCTTCTCAAAATTGCCGTACGTTTACGGTAATTAACGTACTGATGGCAACCCTGGCAACTGACTAGGAGAGTTGGGGACCATCCCAAGGCTCCATCCAGCCAAGGTTAGGTCTTTAACCGGTTCACTGACGGTTTACTACGACTCGGGGTCTACGAGGCAGCCATCTCCCACCTCTCGTTAACGACCCGATTTTTTTTTGTTTCTGCTCGGATATTTTTAGACGATTCTCTTTTATAAGAGTATTCAAAAATTGAACGGGCTTTAAATGACGACGTTAAACCCCGGTTATTAGCGCCATAAAGCGACCGACAATGTTACGGAGAGAAAAATGCATGAAATACAATTTGTAGAAAATCGCATTCAACAATCAGCATTCATCCTTTAAGTTTGATTGAAATCAGACAATGATAATTGGAGGATTTTACATTAGCGCATGCGCAGAAGTGAATTGCTAACGATCCGGGAGCGATTAGAGGACCAATTAAACCCCAAAGATTGGTGGACACATAAATCGAATTAAATTGGTTCGAGAAGGCCCGAGAGTCGAAATATTGATTTTGAAATAGATTTTGTTTATCCCCCTGAAAGTGGAAACAGTGAACTTTTGCTAAGTAAGTTTGGTAGATTCGGAAGCAAATTTGGATTTTTAACAGTTGTACACCTACTCGTGAATGAGAATATTTATGTAAATATATAATAAAAAAGGATAAACAATTAAAAATTAGTTGTATTATAAATTTGTGGTTTAGTTTGTTCTTTTATTAGCAGGTCAAAAGAATTTGGGTCCTCTTTCTCGCATGTGGCTGAAGCAGACCGGATCAAAATCAATAATCATTCATCGTTCATTCATCTCTCCCTTAACTGCCGTCCAAAAAACAATTTTTCACACAAGAATATTGTATAATTGATGAAATAGTTTGGTAATTTATTTTTACCTATCGAATTTAGGAGATAACGATTTATCGATTATTTCTATAAAAATTCAATCAAAAAATACAAATCTACAATGAGCACTGTGCAAAATTGTAGTATACAGAACATTGTACAGTTTATCGTGTATCAACTCTATGCTACAACAGAGTATCAACTCTGTTTTTATATGCGTATCAACTCTAGGCAAAAACAGAGGGGGTGGCGATTTCAAACTGTTCCTCTATATTTGAACGTTGTCAGGCAAAATCAGCTGAGCACTTGATTTGGGATACCTTGTTATTTACCGGCGAGATCCGGTACACGAGCGAACCCGAACGAAAATTCATGTTATATCGACGCTATCCAATCTATTTAATGGAATTCCGACCAATCTAGGACTAATCTAATATAGAAGAGTTTATAAAACCTAAAAAGTAGAAAGAATGTTGCGAACGTGCTCGAAACGCTTCCGTACAGCAGTACGTGAAAATATCATAAACTTTTGAAACACAGGAGATATTTCACACCAGGTTCATGACGAGTTTCATGAGCGAAGATCCTTGGTTTGACAAGACTACTCAAAGAACATTCCGAACAATGCGGGCGAAGAAAGGGTGAAGCGAAATATGATTTCTATTTCGAACAATACCACTCATCTAATTCAATACCCAATATTTTGCTCAGAGAAACTATGAGACTTGATAATTTTTGACGATGTTGAATCCGGGAATTATTCATTAGGTAGGTACCAACATAAACTACTCTCGGCGCTCATCATAGTTCTTTCCCAGCCCGTTCTTCAGTTTTGTCCTTTCAACTCCGCTTGCCAATTTTTTTTCTTTTTGTTGCTAACACACTCGGCAATCTATGGTACCATATTTTGATTCTGACGGCGGGAACCTTAAAAAAGTAATGCGCAAAATTCCAAAAGTCTCATCAACTTCCATCTTAAGGTGCAAAGTAAGTTGAGGAAAAATGAGCAAAGGTGCTATGAATTTTTCCAGTGCAGAAATATTCCCTACACCATGCATTGTCTTATCGAATTTGGTAAATTTCGGATGAGCCGTTTGGATCGTTTCTGGACAGGTTCGCTAACCCATAGGTTATAATTGACTCTGACGTAGGGACTTCCATGAACACTATGCAAAAATTCTCACTGAAATCAGCCACTTTAACTCGTGAGAAAGCTACCTAAATTTGATGTAGCAGGATGGCGATAGCCATGACAGTTTTGGCATCAAAACCTAAAAGTAGAAGCCCCCCCCCACCCCCTCCTTCTTAGTCAGATAATTCTAACATTATCGTGGGGTTAGTTCCAAGAGTAACCAAGTGATATAACGGGTCAAGTCAAAAGGGATGTTGAGAGGATTTAGAGACAGATGGTGCAGGAAGCCCCCCCACACACACGGAAAGTTGAGGTAGGGCACAGCACAGCTTGTCTGAAGTGCAAGGTGACGTACGTGAGATGGGAAGTAACATAATAGAAACTCGGCCCTGAGGTATATGAAAGGAAAAGAACCTGGAAGATGTTTATGAGAAACGACGAAGGGGAGCACGCGAGGTCCTTAGGGGAGTGCATCAGTTCTCGACGAGGAAAGCTTTCTCAGGTAAATCTGAGGGAGGGCAGGTGGTAGACCAGGGACAGGTGTCCACCTCCACGTGTCTTTCCTCACAACTGACACGTGTGGGGAGAAGACCAGCCATAGACATGGAAGCGTAGAACTAAGGTCTTCGGAGAGGAGCGTCAAATCAGTAAAACGAGAGTCGAAATATTTATTTCTCCCTTCTTTTTGAATTCTGGGGATTTTTCTGCCCTTAATTTTGAATCAAATGCAGAACACAAAATGTGTCTACTGATAGTGGTAATAATAGAACGTTTTTTATAAACTCAACAATTAAAGAAGTCTTCGGTCCACGAGAAATTCTTCAGGTATCTTATTATTTGGTCCAGCTATGTAAGTTACTTCAATTTCACCAATGTACACGTTTGTTTAGGTTAAAAAAACCCACTAATCATGCATTATTTTGCGAATAATATGAAATAGGTTATCAAAAATAAAGCATGTACGACTCGTACCTATCAATTTTGTTGGATCCAATACCCTATCAGATATTGTTTGTTATTATTTATTACTTCGTTCTGTATTTGTCAGAGTTCTTTTAACAAGCGAAGTGTTTTTTGTTACAAGTTTACTCTGAGTTCAAAATACCTAAATGAATGACATGCTTTTCATGTAGTCTGTCCTAAATGAATAGGTGGTAATTACAAGTTCATGTAGGTAACTTGAATGCCGATACTTCTAGATGTTATCATATTCAAGTCTTGGTAAAGATTATACAGAGGTAAGGATTTGTTGTCAAAGAAGTCCTCTATAATATCAGTACACCAAAAAAGGCTAGAGGCTATTAATACCCAACGCCACAAACTTCGTATGATAGTGAGTAGATAATATGATTTCTTAGGAAGGGCGATTCAATAGGTGACATCACTCTGGATACGAGCAATGGATTTCTGGTCGGGTTTCTGGATACATACTCGTACTTTCACACTTGATCAATAAATCATAAATCAATCGAAAAGCTAGTCGATGTTCTCTACTTACTTCTCATCAAATATGACAATGAATGTTTCACATTATCTACTAGTAAATAGTCCTCAAGAATCATGGTCCATATCAGTCCTTATAATTATGTCAAGTTCAGCCATCATGTCTCCTTAGAAACGGTTGGGGTACCAAGGCAAGAGTTTTCATTTCAGGTTAGGCATAACGCCCTTAATGAGCAACTTTAGCGCTGAGGCCGTGAACTTCTACCGACATCAGTGATAGTTGATTGATCATTCATTGCGTCATCGCTATGATAAATATTACGAAAGACCGCCGAAGCAGAGGAGTTGAGCTGGCTAACATCGGCCACGTATCTACCGGGACAGAGCGAGATAAACCTACGCTAGGATCAATCAATGGCCAAATTAAATACTTCAGGCAGGAAAAGAGGAGAACACTGTGCTGACAGTTGCAAGTTGTCATGTTAACTCGAACAGAAAGAATCTGGCAAAAAGTGGTTTCTTACGGAAATTAATTATTTTCCACCGGATTCTCGAAGAAAGATGAACTATGAGGAGATTGATGAATCATAAACCTGATTCCACATAAAATTAGAATCCACCATTTTCACTCGGATCGTCAAGATTAAAATACCTATGTACTACAGCCAAGGAGTGAGTCTGGTTTTTCTAGATACGGGACGAATAATTACAACTTCCGCGGGAACGTGTTCATGAACTGAATCCCCTCATCACCTTCCGGTCCACTTCGATCTTGGATCATGCTGGGTCGATAGTCCCTTGAAGATTGATGTACAAGGTTCTAGTACCAGCATCCATAATATTACTATCCATATGATCCAGGTGGTACAGAATGCGGGCATGCCTGCACGAAGATAACTCTTTGCTGGCCAAATGTATGAGTCACAGTCACTGACTAGTTGAGCCACAATTGGAGTGAGGTATGACGTTTGTTTCTTTACTTCGATGCTATAGTCTGAGGGCCAGTTAAAGAATGAATCCTACTCGTCTATGAGTCCATCCTCAACGTAACCCAGTAAGTAATTGGATGAAATGTGTAAGTTATTCGCGCAGCAAGGATCTTACGTTTCAATTCAATTCAATTGTTACCAAAGATTTGAGCGCAATACAATACATAGGGCTCAATAAAGCCCTATAATTATGTAAATTGAGTATTCATTACATAGTATTCACATGCATTCATTTAGAGCTCAACTCGCATGATCCCTGAAAATGTTATCGAATTTGGAAGAAAACTGAAGAAATTATGCTTATTAAAACAACCCCTTCACTCCTATCATAATGTTACTGTTTGAGCGCCCTTTCACCTCCATTGGCCTATATTTGCATGTTCTAAGTACCAACAGTATACCTTGTACCTCCTTCATCATTCTCACTCTAACCGCCGAAATCAATACTACTGTCTAATACCTACATTATTTTCATAGAAATTTTTAGGTTCTAAATAACACAATTTTCTTTGTTAAATCATTCAATACACCTCAATTTCAAATTTCAACTTGAAACCCTGGTCTATCAATGGTATGTACTGGCGTATTTTCCTTTGTTCAACTAACTTGAAGTTCGATAGAACGCCTATTGGAGGTTGTCTTAATTAGAGCCTTCTAACGCTCGGTTATTATACAAAACAACGTACCTACCTAAAAAGATTATTAGTGGGAACTTTATCACAGTAACACGCAACTTTTCGAGTCAGTTACGTGTTTTTGGTCAGAACCGTAATTGCCAAACTATCCAGGAGAAAGTACACGATATGTCAAGCTTTACTAATTACATAGAAGTAAAACGTTGTTATTAAACTAATAACAAGATAGTAGGTTAGGTACGACTATCCATAAATAATATTGTAGGTAAGTACTTCTTTTAATCCGCTCAAAAGAACGTCATAACAAGTCGTTGTATGATCTACGATGGTCCACTTGAAAAAATTGTAACCTGCTCGAGCTCGCACAAAACCAAATCTATTCTCTAATAATGAACAGGGCTTGGCAAGAGTCCGACCAGCCGATCAGGATGTACCACTGGATCATTTTTAACCTGCAGCTGCAAACAGGCTACAGTCTGGACTACGTTGCCAGTCTCTAACAGCATAGTTGACTAGGGAAGAAATCAGCCTAGGACTTACTCCAGCTACAAAAGAGATACTAACCTAACAACTTTCATCTTAAATTGTGAGTAGGTACATAAAAATGAGTGGTTGCGTCATTACTAGTTCATAAGAAGAGCGAAAAACTAGAAAGATTTTAAATTATTGCTCCAGTTGAGGAGCTCGATTCCAAAAGGTACTATTATCAGTTTTGGACAAACGTGAGAAAAACTCGAAAAACCATAGCGACATGAAAAACGTGCTTTAAGCCAATGATGTTGTTTTTGATGTATTTCTAAATTAAAATAAATATTTTTGGAAAAACATGTTAATTAGTTCAAAGTTTCAAATAATTTTGAACGAGATTAGAAATCAAACGAAGTGGAAACAGTACTTTTTGGAATCAAACTCCTCATTTGTGTTTTCTAATTAGCAGCCCTTCGAGGTAGTCAGGGCTTTCCTTTGGAGAAATGACAAGGGTCGTTTCATGGCCTTTCCTCTGTTTATGTACCAGTAGTTGTCCACTGTCCGCTGGCGCAAAGGGAGGTTACATTATTTACGGAGACCCCGCCGTTCGATCAATAAAGAAACTTCTGTTGCTTTCTTGTTTCCCCTGACGCTCCAATTCACCGTACCCCGGAGTTTTCGTCACTTTTTAATGCCATCCCACTTCAAAACAAAAGGTTAAGCGACACAACGGGTTCAACAGTATTCGACATACCATCCGATATAGCTAATCGGTTCTATGCCTCTCGCACAAATATAAAATTATTGATGGACTATTTGTATCCATATGGCAGTTAGTGGGAGATACGACACATTTTTGTATGATTTACAAACATAAAATTGTCCACATAATATTACGAGAAGAAGCTATACTCAAATTTCTGGTAGAAACTAGCTCCCAATGATGGAGCAAGGATTCACTCAATGATAGAAACACCTAAGGTAACCCGGGGCAAGTGCGTTTTGGGGTAAGTGCGTCTCCTGCGTATTATATGAAACCCATGTGATTGTTTGCTTCAAAACCTCCTGAAAATTATTGTTAGGATGTCCCTCCAGCGTAAACATATGTTTTTAAGGTCTAAAAGGCTTATTTCAGTGCTGTACTGTTAGTTCGAAAGTGAGGTTATTTGGAACTTCAACATCAAACTTCAGGTAAGCTCAATTTTGTTTGGATTTTAGCTTCTTTTTACGTTTTTTTTGTGTTAAAAACTATTGAATAATGTACTTGAATAGTTTCTATAAGAAACTATAGCTTACTTTTTCTACTAGGAAAACTTAAATTTACAGTCAGGAGAAGCATAACGCACTTCCCCCAGTAAAACACAAGGCTGGGGCAAGTGCGTTTTGTCGTCTGGGGTAAGTGCGTTTGAATCATAGCATGATGTTAAAGATACCTACTCGTAAAGATGCTTCCTGCATGCTACGTCTTTTCGAACAATTTTTGCTCTAGTTTGGGACTTCAACCTTTCCTAAAAATATACGTTCCTCTAGTTTGAGGCTTCAACCTTTGCTAAAAATATACGGTCCTTCTTAACTTTTTGTTTGCTATGTAATTTAAGATTTGAACTATGCTGAGTAGGTATAATTTGGGAGTCTTTGTGGCGAAACCTGTTGTTTGCATGTTGTATGACGCATGTTTATTTTATATTTCTTTAAGGATGGTTCGTAACTACAAGAGAAAAACTCAAGACGGATCATTGAAGGACTTCCTCGCTCATCTTGAAGATAGCGGGATAAATGGGGTACCTATTACCTAAATGAAAATTTTCAACTGTTTACCTTATTTACTTAATAATTAATATTATTTATTATTGAATAAATTTTTCTCAATTTGAAAGCATTCTTGAACTTTCTGAATAAATTTAGATTAGTCAGAAGAAAAAAACGCACTTACCCCAGTGTCCGGGGCAAGTGCGTTTTAAACAAGGGTTCGCAAATAGCGAAATTTTCGTTGACAAACAATGCTTTTGGGAATATAATCTTATATGGGTCGATCCTTCATGAACCAACGAGCACTACGGTCACAGGTTCATAAAAATTTTTCATTGAGAAATCAAATTAGTTTATCATTTCATTCAAGAAGGTATATTTCTAATACTAATTTTCGCTACTTATTTTGCTGATAGGTTTAGATTTCAATAGCACAGGTCACTCTACTGAATGAACAAGCGGTATTTATATTTATATGATTTGAACAACTATAAAACCATACGAACATTCTGAGGTTGTTGAGCAGAACAGCTAGTTTAGAGAGACAAGAAAATCACTAGTTGCGGTCTCTTCAACAAGGTATAACACAATGACGATTGCCCTAACATCTAACACTCAAGATAATAATTTTCCACAAACACCAATTGAAAACGTCAAAACAACAAACCTTATTTGGGTAGTGGGTGATATCAGATTGTAAAACTTAGTCATTCAATTTGATTATTTTTTTAAACTTTCAACTGATGACAAATCTAATTTTATGCGTTTTATACTTCATTTTGCATTTATTTTGGCCCCAGGCACCGAAGGTTAAGAACCACACCACATCTCGCCATGATATTTCTTCTGTTTGATACTGAGCACTTAGAGAGGTTTTAGGAAAATTAGGATTTTAGAAACTACTTGTGAACAAGTAATTCCTGAAAGGGACTGTTAAAATAAATGTTTCTAGGCAGCTAGAATGTTTTCACGTCAAAGAAGTCCTGAATACGTTATTGAATTTGAGAAACACAAAACGATAAATTGCTACGCTTTGGGATTTTCCGCAGAATTTCGAAACCAAGTAATTCTCTCCCGGATTTCCCAGATGCGCAGAGAAATCCAACTCTCCAAGCAGGTTGCGTCACCTGAATACTTAACCTCTAGTTCCGGAACGTCGTGATAGGGGATCAACGGAGGTCTGTAGGTGAACAACGGCAAATACACAGTAATTCATCTTGTTTGTCTCGCCGACATAAGAAGTGGCAACTAGGAATAACGAAGTGCATAATTATACTGGAGGAGCCGAGTTACGATCTTGACAATCGGATGTCTGTTCAGCTCTGCCAGGAGACGCCAGTGGTCTTTTTATCACTGGAGAAATGGCACTCACGTATGTCATGGTGATGCGAATGCTAAGCACCACATAACTACATCCGCTTCGTCACAGCTCGTTACGAGTGGGATTTTGGATTGGTCGAGAGTTCGGGCGAAGGGACACATCACGGATTACACGTTTAAATTGGCAGTCCACGTAACCGTGAGAAATTTTGTATAAATGGGTGGATAGATATGTAAGTACCCACAAGTTATTAGATCCTGATTGTCTGGGGGTAAATTTGTAACATCATCAAATTTGATATTCACCATGGTTGCCTTTCTTCGTTGAGATAGGTGTACGGATATATCTCCACATGCAACGAGGGAAGTCGATGGGATCAGCCCCACCAACCAACACGAGTATTGGAAGAACCTGGAAAATTGTCCTGACGATGCCAATAGCAAAAGGTAGCTCGACATAATACATTTTATGAAAATTGAGGATCAGCCGCTCATTTCCTCCCCTCACCACACACCTATGTCAAATTTGATGCTTTTAAAAGAATCCTCGAGTTCAAGCGGTCAGGCGTTTTAAAAGAAGAAAGTGAAAGGAATCCGGGTTATAGAGCTATCATGGCCTCCTCTTGGCCGTAGGGTCACCCATCCAATGAATGACCACTGAAACAGACAGAGTGAAGAGCTGGATCATCAACGTGTGGGGGAGGGGGGTCAAATTGGGGTTCACAATGCTTGGCGTGGATGTCAAAGACACAAAAAGTCCTCAAGGAGTGTCTAGAATGATACAGTAGAATCATTTTTTAAAGAAGCTTCCTGAAATTTCCAGCGCAAGGGCCAAAGCTACCACACATCATTATAATGAATTGATTGTTGCGTGAGTTCCTAGCAAATAACAACTTACTGCTAAGGACATATTCGATGACGGGCGTCGAGTGAAGAACTGTGATGAAACGGTTTGCTTAACTTGTCCAGACACGAAGAATGGTCAAAGGCCAACATTTTTTAAAAATTTTACGTGGTTAAACAAGGCAGCGAAAATGAGTCGATTACGGTCTTTTGTTGTTTATGGGCTGATTGCTCCAGTTTGATTTTTACATCTGTGCAACTTGGAAAATGCTCGTGCCTTGACACACGAAACTGAGAGACCACCCTCCTTATTTTTGGATATTTGAAGTCGTTCAAAAATATACGTCTGAACCGGGAAGGGACCAATGTTTCAAAGCTCTTTAAACTTTTAAATTCCTCCTTGAAAAAAAAAAAAAAACGTCTGAACCGGGAAGGGACCAATGTTTCAAAGCTCTTTAAACTTTTAAATTCCTCCTTGAAAAAAAAAATCTAGACAATCGTATGGAAAGTAACTTTTAGTGAATAGCTATTATTTTAGTAGTCAGCTCATGTTCTCTTCGAGGTTCTAGATTTAGCAAGAACCATTGAATAAATACTTAGCAGCATTTGTAGTAAATTCTAGAGCATTACCCATAAAATCTATATCAGGTTTACCTTAATCGTAGCCACCATGCAAATGCAACCTCTCTTGGATATTAAGTATGGCTCGAAGAATGTAAGATTGAGACTTTCAGGATGAATCTGCCTTCGCAAAGTCTAACGGGACGAACTTGAGGCGCCGAAGGTGATACCTCATAACCGTCTTCAGTCGCCAAGGACGAGAATATGGAACAGCGAACGGGGCACTGAATGAATGCAAGAGTACCTCGCCATCCTACCTACCCTTCAGCTCAGAATTTCACCAGGATGACTAAGCTCAGCCCAAGGTCCCCACGCATAGACTTCGGTTCTCATTATTTTCTTCGAAGAAACGAATTTGAATAAGCCCAAGTGGGCGGAATAAGACAATCGGATCCGCCTAGACAGGGATAAACATTTCCATCAGCATCCAAACAACTCATTATCTCTCTCGACTCCGGTCGCCCCTCTTGGTCGCTTTGCCTCTATCTAAATACGAGCAAGGACGGCCCAGGGACGATAAACAGGAGTTGAAATGAATTATTGACAACCAAATCGACCATGGACTTCAACTATATTAATCAAACGCTGTTCTTCGTTGCGGAGTCAATGTTAACGGTACCTAAATAAGTTACGGTACGTGATGCCCTCCGCTCTAATCAATAAACAACAAGAACAACTAGTATGCAGATTTGCGGATACAATAACCTTCACATACCACTCATATGAATACCGTACGAAATGAAAATCAATAGTATGGGCAATTGTCGTTCGTAATGAGAAAATAACCTTTACTTGGTTTGTAGTGGAAAGTGGGAACATTCGACCATTGGCCCTTTAACATGTATCTTCGATAGTCAAAGCCTAACTGCGAGATTGTTGGCTGTAACACTTCAGCTTGATAGGGTGCCATCAGAAGATAATTAAGAACAATAAACTGATAACACGTGGTGTAAATCGTAGGTACCTACTTAATGCATTCAAGAGAACTCAATATTTTCAGGAAAAGATGTTCTCATGTGATCTGGAGGGGAGCTCAGCTCGTCGTACAACAGTACCAGGTAGCCTCTTTCGACTTTCCAACTTCGTGGCCCAATAAGAGCGAATTTAAATTGTCCTGCTCAGAATTTCTATTTTGGTAAAATTCAAATCAATCAATTATGATTAATCTCATAATTATGGTTAATATTAGTAATACAATAATAGAAAAAAGTATTATATCCCCCCCCCCCGGGGGGGGGGGGGGTTACCTTATTTCCTTTCTTCATCTATCAATCAGGGAGCAGCTCAGTTTGTCATTCGTATACAAGGTGTCCCACAGGTCATTCACCTAACTTCGGGAGTAGTTTCTACAACTAATTTGCAACAAAAAAATGTCTCCTGGCAATTTCCTTTTAACCCCCTTAAAATCCGACTTTTTTGACTTTTAAGATTTTTTTCGCGTTTTTGACCTTACACCATTTAAACGGTCATAACTCCCTTAAACTACAGCCAGAAATTAAAAATAAGAATACCGTTGGAAAAAGCGTAAAATTTCCCAATAGATGAGCCGTTGACCAGTCGAGAAAAACAAAACGCCAGAGTAGTATTTGTACCTCAAAATAAAAAAAAAGTCAATTTCTGTTTTTTTTTTCATGTTGATGATTTTTCCTCATTAAAACAAGGTATTTGCAAAAGGGGCTCAAAAGCTTAAAAAGTGCACCATTTCATCAGCTTTCCAACGGTCATCCAATTTTTAGTTTTACTGCGGAATTTGAGGGAGAAAACGGCGTTTCAATGCGAAAAAACGTTAATTTTTCTCAACGAAATCGACGGTTTGACGGGAGGAATTCGCTCCGTCGCTGCTCCTCCCAAGCACCAAAATTTGGTTGAAAAAAAAATGCAAGTTTTTTCGCACTGAAACACCATTTTATCCCTCAAATTCCACAGTAAAACTAAAAATTGGGAGACTGTTGGAAAACTGATGAAATGGAGCAGTTTTCAAGCTTTTGAGCCCATCTGGAAAATACCTTGTTTTAATAAGGAAAAATCATCAACATTAAAAAAAAAAAATTGACTATTTCTTAATTTGAGGTTGTTTTTCTCGACTGGTCAACGGCTCATCTATTGAGAAATTTTACACTCTCTTCAAAGGTATCCTGATTCTTAATTTGAGGGTGTAATTTAAGGGAGTTATGACCGTTTAAATGGTGCAAGGTCGAAAACACGAAAGAAATCTTAAAAGTCAATAAAGTCGGATTTTAAGGGGGTTAAAAGAAAATTGCTAAGGCATTTTTTGCTGTAAATTAGTTGGAGAAACTACTCCCGAAGTTTGGTGGATAACTTATGGGACACCCTGTATATTACCCTGTTTCGATGTTACAAGATGCTACCACTATTACTGGCGGTTGGAGATGATAAACCTTCAAACCCCCATCACTACCAATCTTCAGTTTGAAAATCAGCCGTTTGGACGTCAAACGGATGGAAAAATGATGTACTTTTACAGGTGTATGGTCACATTGAGGGATTTTCTAAAATGGAAATAATTTTGCTCATATAAAAATAATCGATTTTCGCCTATATTCGATCGCTGGAATCCCTCCTTCACATTTCCATTTTGAAAAGCTCATCATAACGGGATTCATGTTCCTACCTAATAGAAAAAAAATTAATAAAACCTACACAAGGGGATGAAATTGGTCATAAAATCCTGCAGTTTCAAAATCTTTTGGATCATGAATGAATCTAGTCGTAACCTAACCGAAACCCTAGTAATTTTAGTTAATTAAGGTTATGATGAGACTTACCCCTTCATTTCCTTGGAATTGTATGGTCGGCGACTGACTGCATTTGTTCTGCAACATAAAAAGATGCAATAAAATTAATTTTCTATTCAATTTTACTCGCGTACAAGCTAAGAACCTTTAACTGGTCTCGAAACAACAGGTATTACGATAATTGAATGTTGTAAGTCAGATAATTGGTGGCAAGTGTGCAGTTTAAGTTTGAAATAGAGGTCAACTGGGTCTTGAGAAAGGGAGGGTGCAGCATTACGTGAGCACCAAACTCGCTGAGTATCAAGCTCGCGAGCAGTCAAATCCTGGTTGCTGGTCCCGAGGGAAGGTGAAAGCGTTTGAAAACTAATTATCCCATCGAAATCCCCACCTTAGACCAGGGGGACTTGCATTGGGGTTGGACCAAGGGACCCATACTTCCTACACTCTTCTTGCAGCTACAGTAAATTTGACATGGTCGATTCAGTTGAGTCGTGGAGCAACAAAACCTAATCATTTTCTCAGCTGGTAATGATAGGTGCGTTCAATTTGGACAGAATTTATGCCTTGTACTCACGCCTACTTCATTAAATTGACCTTGAATCAGTTGATAGGCTGCCCATAGGGGGGCTGTAAAGCTTCAATGTCATTGAAGTATGCCTTTTTGGACTAGATCAAAAAGCAGCAAAAGCAGCGATAAGCAGTTTAAGTCATTCTAGTCCAAAAAATGACCTCTGCAATTGCATAGGTCAGTGAAAATCAGGTCAGGGTGGAAATTCGCAGTCACCTCTTGGATTTTGATTGTAGATTTACTACCAATGATTTGCCTTAGGCAGTATGGATGTTCTCGGCATAGGTTCTAATAAGGTTGAATCTCTCGTTTTGACATGGTCATGTCTTACGACTGGAGGTCATGAAAAATGTTATTTCATGGGAAAAAACTCGCAAGCCCCCTGACCTCCGCGGAGATAACCGCGGTTACCTCTATTTACATAGTTCGGACGAAATTATTGAAACACAGAATGTGTTTTAGCTGACGCGTTTCACATAATTTCGCTACTTCCCTCCCACTAAATCAGAATCTTATATAATCACCGCGTCATTACAAAATATCGCATAGGTTACACCAGGTTACACGATCCTTAGTTCCGTATCATCGGTATCCATGTTGTCGACCCAGATTTTGTGATGAAATTTCGTTGGCTTTTTTGGCTAGTTAGTCCATGGCTACAACACATTCTGTGTTAAAAATAACACGATATCAATAAACAACACAATATCAAGAACTACTAGAAATTCAGTTACCACATAATGCATGTAGTTACCATAACAATGTTTCCGAATTAACTTGGATTCTAGAAATCAAGTACCTACTTGGCTAATAACGTTGTTAATTGTTGTAAAGCAAAATTAGTTTTCCAACAAATTGAAACGAATTTTACACTCAACTTATTTCTGTACAATAAAATTATAGAAAATATTTGAATAACCGCGTTTTTCTTTCATTGGAAATTGTTTTCCATAGTAAAAGAATTTTTTTCGTTATAACCTATGTTCCAATCGTACACCATCGAAATAAAATATGACCCCCAGCCCATAGAAATCCATGTCTCACAGTATCTGCTAGTAGAGTAGATAGTTTAGTTTTTCTTTTCACTTGACACTATATTGATTTTAGAGTTGCATAGACACGATGGGTACTAGCACTCATATTATACTGACTTTATCCAACCGGAAAAAAATTGGATTTTTGGGTACATAAAAGCAATAGATGAAAATGTAACATGACCTCGTGCGCATTTTGTTTTCAGGTAATTATGTAGATGTTCCAGGAGCCGTTTAAATATACATCCCTCATAAGATCAATTAAACAATCAAATGATTTTGCCGGCTTCTTGACAAATGGGAACTCGATTAGGAACTCGACGAGTTATCTGTTGTTCTATTGCACCGTGGTTCAAACTGATCGGATCGTGATGAATGTAATGCGCATTCTTCTTGTGCCCAGTCCAAAAACGCTGCAAATCATTGCCCAAAGGTTTATTATTTTCTGTATAGACCCAGGGGCGTCAGGTGAGAATATTCGTCTGGCAAACAGCTTGGCCAGTCGTACAGGAATAAACAATAATGAAAAACGCTGCAAATTATTACACACAGGTTTATTTTTTCTGTACAGATCACTCGCCAGCAAAGAATACAGTTTTGCCATTGTCACTACCTACCAACCATGTTTTTGCTTCATTATTGCGTTCATTTAGATGAAATAAACGCTTCACACTCCATTCGAATAAATAAAGAATACATTCATTAAGAAATTTGATTATTGGTTGCTAAGGTAGTGAAAATCCATGGCTCATCTTCCAAGTTCACGAAACAGCTCCTCGATTGTTTGCCTTGATTGATGCTGTGATGGTAGGGATATAGCAATATTAGACCTCGCGCTGACCCCCAAAACCCGCTGTCATCCAAAACAGTCCTGCTAAATTCATTTTTTCGAACTGTTTGCCTTGCATCATCGGGCCCCACACTAGTTAGTGTATCATCCGCATTCGATCGTAGTTACCAACCTCTCTTTGGTGTGTTGTGGGCTAGGATCCAAGACAAAATACTTACTGTTTATTCCATTCTCCCATTTCATTTAACTTCCTCATGAAGTAGTCCATAAATTTTATAAAAATTGTCCACAATCGGCTGAAAATTACTTGCAAAAAATGGAAATATAGGAGAATTTCAACAAAAATTAGTTTATTCGTTTTGCATATTTTTAGTAAGGCAAACAGTGTTTGCTATGTTTGCCTGAAGGAGACGCCACTGTATAGACCCCTCCTATCAACCATAGGTACCTACTAGGGCATTTTAGAAAATTTCAACCCCAACCACCAACCAAATGGAAATGATGGGTTGAAATTTTCAAAAATGCCCTAGTACCTAGTAGGTACCTATGGTTGGTAGGGAGAAATCTATAAATAAAATAATAAACCTTTGGGCAATGATTTGCAGCGGTTTTTTTTTTTACCTACCAACTATTGGTAGGTACTACCTACCACACCATACTGCCTTCACACCTTCACAATCAAGTTTATTAAAAAGAACTAAACGCTTCACACTCGATTCGAAAAATAGATAGCTTCATATGGAAATTTGATTACTGGTTGCTCAGAAGGCAAAACTGAATACAAATCGAAGAAATTAATAGCGATCGCATTTTAGTCAGATAAATTTTGAACGGAGATTAGACCTCTTTGGTGATTCTGTTTTATCGAAGGAAAACCCTTAAGTACTCGTAGGGAGCGAACGGTTTGTCCTGCAGAGCACTGGGTGGTCTCAAAAATTTTTTAAATTTCAATACTATTTAAAATTGGTGAAAAAACGATACCTTTATTTCGAGAGTTTTCGAGCTAGGGCACTCTTGAAAATTTCAACCCTTAATTTTCACCCCTTAGAAGTGACCTACATCAACCAAAAGCTTCGCGGTACAACTAGACCTCAAATGGAGCCCATATACCAAATTTGAACCAAATCGGTCCAGTGTTGCTAAGAAAAGTGCCGACAATTTTTTTTATTCGATTTTCGGATTATACGTAACTTGAAACGTAAAACATCAAATTTTGAGGGAAGGTTACACTTTTTTTTCTTGCTCGATTCCAAAGGCTTATTATTGAAAATAATAAACCAAAATACTCTCAAAATTTGAGAATAACCGGGCAATTAGATCGCGTAATAAATCACATATTCCGCGAGTGTTTCTCCGATGTCGATAAAATTCATGGGGGACCGTCTCGAGGGTAACCGCATCAACATCTAAGGGCTGTGTTTAAGAATCCCCTCCACTAAAATTGCTAGGGACGCCCCTGCGAATAAGGCGGGGGTAATGCTTAGCAAGAAAGCTCTTTCTCTACCAGGATAGGATGGGATGATATAACAGTCGTCTAGACTGGTTAGAGCGCGTGACACAAGCGGAGGTCGTGTCGACGAGGCGGAGGAGGGAGGCGGCGCTATAAGGGGAGAAAGCCCAGGACGAGAGAAGTCAATCTGAGCCGAGAACCCAACAGCTCACGATGGACAGCGGAACTGTGTCAACTCGTCTTCAACTTCCACTAGGATTCCTGGTCATCCTGTGGGATCACCTGAGTGTCAAGGTCGTCACCCATAAGGAACCAGACGCCATCGAACGACAACTCCCATTCAACGATGGCCATCATCCAATAGAAAAGAATATGATAATCTGATGAAAATCGCGAGCAAAGGACGGTCATTACCGCAAGCGGCAAGTTCATTGCCTAAAAGCAGGAAGTCTTATCTTTCTAAGGTTGAGAGCGGAATAAAACCAGCTCCCAATTCAAACGTTATCTCGCAGCCTGAAGGTTGAATAAGGAAATTATACCGTTCAAACATGATTAGGATAATGTGAATCTAATAAGTTCCTTATTGACTAGGAAAGTTTCTCACATCCAAGGGAAATTTGAGGACGATCGATTAGAGGTATTAGTGATCCCAATACTTCGTTGTTATCAAGGTCAAAAACCACATGAACCACTTAATAATAATATGATAATTTTACTGATGTAAAACATGACAAGACTTCTTAGACATTTTTACAAACGAATTGGAGTTAATTTTGGTTTATTTAATAAACCTTTGAAATCGACCAAGATAAAAAAATTTTCAACACCCTCTCAAAATTTGTTGGTTTACGTTTCAAGGTACGTAGAATCCAAAACGCTGCAAATTATTACACAATGGTTTATTATTTTTCTATATAGATCACTCGTCTACAAAATCACCAACCATCCAATATGAAGGGGGGGGGGGGGAATTTAAAAAAATCAAAAAAAAAAATCAAAATCACCAACCATCGATTGCATTTTGCTCAGCTCTAATTTTAACGGAGATTAGGCCTCTTTTGCGATTCACACTCGTGTTTTGATTTATATATATATTTCAATGTAAACCCTTAAATTTTCGTAGGGAGCGAACGGTTTGTCCTACAGAGCTCCGCGTGGTCTCAAAAAATTCTAAAAATTCTATAGAATCTTAAATTGAAGGAAAAACAATACCTTTATATCAAAATTTTTTGAGTTAGGGCGTTTTCAAAATTTCTAAATTGATTTTGGAACCCTTAGAAGTGACTTACATCAACCAAAAGCTTCGGGGCACAACTAGACCCCGAATGGAGCCTACATACCAAATTTCATCAAAATCGGTCAATGCTAAGTGGCAAAAGTGCCCCGTACGGCGGACGGACGGCCAAATTTTTATTCGATTTTTGGATTCTACGTACCTTGAAACGTAAACCATCAAATTTTGAGGGGGTGTTACAATTTTTTTTTCTTGGTCGATTCCAAAAGTTCATTATTGAAAATAATAAACCAAAATCGAATAAAAATTTGGCCGTCCATGGCACTTTTCCCATTTAGCAATGACCGATTTTGATGAAATTTGGAAGGTAGGCTCCATTTGGGGTCTAGTTGTGCCCCGAAGATTTTGGTTGATGTAGGTCACTTCTAAGGGTTGAAAAATGAATTTTGAAATTTTTAAAACGCCCTAACTCAAAAAATTTCTACATAAAGGTATTGTTTTTCCAATTCAAGATAGTATAGAATTTTTACAAATTTTAGAGACCACGCGGAGCCCTGTAGGACAAACCGTTCGCTCCCTACGAGAAGGGTTGGACGTACGGTAAATCAGAAACACGAGTGTGAATCTCAAAAGAGGCCTGATCTCCGTTCAAATTTTAGCGACCGAAATCGATGTTTTTCTTTATGTTGGATGGTTGGTGGCTTTGCAGACGAGTGATCTATATAGAAAGATAATTGCGTATAATTTGCAGCGCTTTTGCTATAATTACCTATTGGATAGAGCAACAAAAAATCCCCCCCCCCCCAAATCTAGAAACCTACATTTTCAGTTTGTCAAAAGACGGTCAAAGACTTTGTCAAAAGACTTTTTCTCAAATTAGAGATTTTGTCAAAAGACGGTCAGACTTTGTCAAAAGACTTGAAACTCAACTTTGTCCTAAGCTAGCGCTCAGCCTGAAAAGGCTAGTTGCACACGCTTAGCTGAAGAGATCCGAAAGATCGAAACGAAGTACCAAACTTAACTATCCATTGAAAATGGGAATTTGAAACTTTGCGACTCAACCCAAAGGCATCTTGATGCAGAAGGGGCAGTCAAACATTTGTTTGAGTGATGATGGGATTTTGGTAAACCGTTTTCGTCATATCTCGGTGACTCATCAGCAACGCGAAGAAGCGTTGGAACGATTTGGATTTAAAGCGAATTTGCTTTATTCGACATTTGTCAAAAGATGGTCAAAGAATTTGTCAAAAGACTTTTTCTCAAATTAGAGATTTTGTCAAAAAAAGTCTTGACAAAGTCTTTTGACAAAATCTCTAATTTGAGAAAAAGTCTTTTGACAAAGTCTTAGACCGTCTTTTGACAAATGTCGAATAAAGCAAATTCTACATTTTCAGGTTTGATGCCCGTCAACTTCGAGACGGTCTTCATCAACATGAACGTGAAAAGCCAGCTTAATATTATGGAATTCATCAATGAGTTAGTTTAATTAGTTTAGTTTAGTTTAATAATACAATCGAGCATTTTTACTTCAACTTAACCCATTTCAAGCCGAGGGTAGAAATAACTTAATAATGAGGAGAGAAGGATGAACTGTTTTACAGAATGCCGGGCGAAATAAAGCATCATTTGCTCATCAATCGAGAGCAAAAATACTCGATATTTTATGAATTTTACTTTTTAATGAGATTTGAGAGTTTTCCAAAGCGATATAATTTATCCAGTTCATTCAACCATCTCTTTCAACTCATGGCCCATAACGCTTAATCGCCCAGAATCGAATTTGAGCCAACATAATCATGCCTTTGGCCAAGAGACCTCATTTAAAAAAAAAATCCAACATCGCATTCAGCTCCCGAACGTCAGAGACAATTTTTTTCTGAAAATTTTAGGAACAGCATGAACGAGAAAAAATTCTTCTGCAAAGATTTTCCACTATTTTAAATATTCAAAAAATCATAAAATATGATGATGCGAAAACGCATCAGTGGTCGGAAATGGGTTAAAGATGAGGAAGTTACACTGCCCACCCAACATGGCTTGGATACTCTTCGATTCCCTCAATTGAATTAATTCTTATTTTTTGTAATTTTAATTCCCTTTTATTTACTTGATATTGTCCATCCATTTTTACTGACATTTGTCGTTGAAACATCTATTCAAGTCGATTTTCCGCGTTACAAGAGTTGTAATTATGAATGGAGGAAGTCACGCTTCCAAATCACGGTTTCGTTAGGTACAAACCTCGTACCTTCCCATAGGAAGATGGATGGCTCATCATTTCGAAGGTCATCTGAGGTCACTGTGATTACCTTGCACAACTGTAAGGCTAGCCTTGCTAGTTCGTAGTCATTCGACCGCTAAAAGCTGTTTTCAATGGATCCTTAGATCGCAATATTGAGATTACAGGTAGATTTACGTATTAGTAAGGTGATTAGTTAATGTGATTTACTAGGAAGAAAGTAACTTCCATTAGTCCCTTCTACTTTTCTATGTTATTCAACATTTAAGTGAGTATTATTTGCCTGCACACTGATCAGTTGTGGAAGTCAACTAGGTACCTTCGCAATACAAGTTTAAAGGGCACCTAACTAATTAGAAGAAATTAGTGATAAGTACCTCACTAACGCCAAACTCAAAATGTTTTTGGAATTCCTCTTTTAATTGAAAGTAGTAACTACTTTCAACTGTTGTGAACTCGAAAAACTTGGAAACAACCCATGCTTTGGAACAAAAATCAATAAGTTAATGAGCACGTTGAGGTAAGATTGAGGCGTTGATCTCAATCGACCATGAATTTGATCTCTTAATATTGCTATACGTCTATACAAAATAATCTTGCATGCAGACCACGGAGTTACTTATCAGGACCATCACCCAGATAATTTCTTCCCTGAAACTTAACCTGAGTAGCGAACGAACTTCAAATGCATAAATTTATGTATATAATTTGAGCAAAATAACAACAAAGTACACACAACATGGAGAAGAACAAGAAGTTTTCAACATTAATTATTATTCAAAAGGCGAAAATTATAAAAATTGTCTCAACCAAACTAGCTCTCAAATCGTTGTACAAAATATTTACTAAATAGAACTTATATCAATGATTGCAATGATCCTGTTATTGATTTGATGAACCCAATAATGGGTTCAATAAGGTACACGCATTTGCAACCAACTTGGCTCACTTTTTGTCCAAGCTCGATTCTAAATGTTCAGTGTTGATGAAAAATAAATTGAGTTATGCATCAATAAACTGTATATAACGATATATTATTATATTCACAATCCAACCCCGATGATGCCATCGAAACCTTCGACTTTCGATCTAAATAGGTACCTCATAGGTATATCATCTCATGTCATTTTCATCTTTAAAGAAAAAAAAAACGCGGCAAATTATTACACATTGTTGACTATTTCTCTATACTGATCACTCGTCTGCATAGCCACCAACCATCCAACATGAAGAAAAACATCGATCACATTTCGGTCAGCTAAAATTTGAACGGAGATTAGGCCTCTTTTGCGATTCACACTCGTGTTTCTGATTTATTTTACGTAAAACCTTTAAATTCTCGTAGGGAGCAAACGGTTTGTCCTACTGAGCTCCGCGTGGTCCCAAAAAATCCTAAAAATTCTATAGAATCTTAAATTGAAGGAAAAACAATACCTTAATATCAAAATTTTTTGAGTTAGGCCGTTTTCAAAATTTCAAAATTCATTTTTGAACCCTTAGAAGTGACTTACATCAACCAAAATCTTCGGGGCACAACTAGACCCCAAATGGAGCCTACATACCAAATTTCATCAAAATCGGTCAATGCTAAGTGGCAAAAGTGCCCCGTACGGCGGACGGACGGCCAAATTTCTATTCGATTTTTGGATTCTACGTACCTTGAAACGTAAACCATCAAATTTTGAGGGGGTGTTAACTTTTTTTTTTCTTGGTCGATTTCAGGTTCATTATTGAAAATAATAAACCAAAAGGAGGAAACCCTTTTTGTCACGAAAACCATATTTTCTGAGTGGTGGTATGAGTATTTTCCAAAATAATTATCATTGATGAATAAGTAACCAGATATTTTATAGGTTACTAAAGCTTGTCCTTCACATTTGCACTCAACAAGGCGAGCTTGTACGTGGATGTGAAGCGCTCGTAAAACAAACTCGTGGTCGTAAACATTGAAAAACAACCGAACTAAGATAATGAGTTTTGAGGAGAAAATCAAATCGCCCCATGTCTGAATGGAAATAATCACAAAATGGAAGTTAACCGACCACAATTATTGTCTACGATGGTCCAAGGAATTGATCTCAACTAAGTCGGACAATTTGGTTTTGTATTTAAAAAAAAAATTATTGCTGAAATAGCTAATTAATACACTTTAAACTTAATTGTATTTTTTGAGCTGGCACCTTTATTGGCTCCAAAGAGCAAACAGGGTAGAAGGGAATTAGTGGTAAATTCTAGTGGCTGAAGTTTATCGGTTCAAAAATTGTCTCTACCAAGATTTGACAAAAAACTCGAGGATGTTTCGAATGTAATGCATCAGTTTCCTAAAGACCTTTTGGATTAGTGGCGTACAAATAAACCAGTTTATCCGCTCAATTTCAAGTATTCCTAGTTTTGATATAGCAAATTATGAAAAACTTCTTGATTTGTTAAAATAAACATGATTAGGATCTGAAATAAGTGAGAGCCACTTAATATTCGGTCAGTCTCTCATGGAAACTAAACCTTTTTGTTGACATCGATCGAGTTCTTCGCGTGAATTATGTAAAACGTCGTGACGTCGCGGTCGACGGGGTTTATGTTTGACCGATGCATTTATAATATGACCGATCGTTATTCTGTTGTGCAACTGAAAACAGCGACCAGTCTTGTATCTTGTAAAAACAGCTTGGAATCTTGTAAACCCAATTAAGCTAACCCAACAATATTGTGTCCTCTTTAGTCTTGAAGAACTAGCGGAGTTTTGAACATGTATTGACAGAATATACTACAGAATACAGCCATATACTGTGCAGTAAGAAACTTTTAAAAAACGAGAACTTTGTAACATTAAAAGCTGTAAATGAATCATATTCGTTATTGTCATTCGAAGACAGTTTCTCATCAGTTGAGCGGTCTTGGCATTGAAGTGACTTCAAAGAAGCCAGAGTTTTAGTAGAACCCAAAAAGGAAAATTAGAAACCTACTGAATTTTGCTTCCGAATCTACCGAGGAAGCTTTGTCTTCACTTTTCAAGGTTGACATAAAAAAAGTCCTCCAAAATCAAAATTTCCACTCGCGTTTTGCGATTCAGACCTTTCTGACCAATTTTGGTTCCGTGTCTGTCTGTCATGAAATCCTTGCCACAGCCATAACTTCTACATTTCTCATCCGATTTCGATAAAATTTTCAGAGATTGTGCAGATTTGCTTGTAGATGGTCCCTTATGGCAATCTTGGCCCCTCAAATTGACAGTATCTTGTGCGCATGCGCCAACGTGAAATCCTTGTCATATCCATAACCTCTACACTTCTAACCCGATTTCGTTGAAATTTTTGGGGTTTTTGGGGGGTTGAAATGGGTTGGCGTGTTGGTGGTCCCTTATGAAAATCATCGCCCCAGACTGATAGTAGCCCTGCGCATGCGCTAACGTGAATTTCGTTGTTACAGCCATAACTTCTACATTTCCCATCTGATTTCGATGAAATTTCCTGGAATAATGCGAGTTGGGGTGGAGATGGTTCTCTATGAAAATCATGGCCCCCAAGTTGAAAGTATTTTGTGCGCATGCGCAAACGTTAAATCCTGGTATTAATCGTAACTTCTAAATTCTCCAACAATATTCAGAGATTGTGTGGGTTGATGTGTACCTACTATGAGGATAGTGCAAGAGAGTCCACTTAGAGATTGATGTTTTGAGATTAACTAATATGCATCGGATCATCTACACAATCGGGTTACGGAAAATCGGGATACGAGGAAACTATGTGCCACACCCACTTGGCAAACGTTTTTCTTTTATATCTATTTGAATTTCATTCATTTTTTCTTTAATTGAATATTTTATTTTTATTTTTTTTTTCACACCAATTTTTTCACCCAATTTATTTAGTTTCCTCACGACGATGGCTCTGCTCGATAGTAATGACAGGGCTCAGTAGAGGGCATGTGCCGAATGTACATCGTTACACATGACACCTCTTGACATATTTTCACCCTCACAAGAAGGGGAAAAAGCGATGCACCGAGACTCCTCCAAGAACCGATTGCATGACAAACAATGAAGACCCGTCCAAGTTCTTCTCGCCACTGTAATTAGAACGTTCATTTCACATGGAAGGTGGAAAAGAGAAGGATAGAGAGATCGGTCTAACGGTTTCTCAATACGGCTGACATGCGACATTAATCTTCCAGCCGAAATAATCATGCGGTTCGGCGACCTAGAGAATATTAATAAAATATCAATCAACGACGGTGGGATGATGTATGAGGAAATTAACTGTTTTCGATTCGAGCGAGCCGCTTTTTTGTTACCTCGGTTGTACACAAACCTTTCATTATTCAGTTTTATAAGTGAGATGATGGACGTTTAAATTTACTGCATGCATATTAGAACGAGCTGATATATCCCCTATCAGTTGCTTTATTCAAGCTGTCAAAACAGTTGTTCCTGCCTCCTCAAATCTGAAATAGTCAATGAATACAGATTTTTAGAAACGAGAACTACTCAGAGGTTTCATATCACGGAATTGTGTCTCACTTCTACCAAATAAGCTTCGTTCCGCAATTATGACGGACATTGATAAAACAGAATCAACTTCTCAACAGTATCGGGAATGGGTATCGCCTTCGTCAAGCTTTCGGTTACTCTGTTATATTCTTCAGGGCCGGTTTAATAACCAATTTTCCCCTTTACATAACACAATCATACGTAATTACATTTGAAACTACTCAGAATAAAAAAAATAAAACAAAAAGTTCTCGGGTACCTAGACAAAATGTATAATATACATTAATTATATTATAATATAACCTCATATCATGAGGTTACGTACTATGTGACCATCACGACATTCGCGACTGTGTTGTTGAGTTATCACTTTTTCACACGAACCAGGCAGCTAGATATTGTTTGGCCCCAGATTACCCTTCAAATTAGAGCGAAATAAGGCTATTAGACAGCGAGAAATTAATATTTAAGAGAAATCACGAGTGCGATTTTGCAAACTCTCGGTACAATTCGTCTGATGTTGAGATCCACAGACCGTCCCGAGGTGAAAATTTCATCAAAATCGGGCAATGATTTTATGTAGTTATGATGGGGACAAGGAATTGACTCACAGCAAGTAACCAAAGTTTTTCAACAGTGAGGAAGCAAAAATCTACATTAAAAAAAGTCAGGCTTCGTTCACATACATAAAGTTTATTAGGAAATGCTTGCATACGAGTCTGCAACACATTGGGACATTTTCATGTCAACCACTACACAACAAGGTAGTGAAGTAAGGTTGTTAGTTCATGTACCCAAGCATCAAAATAAGAAAACAGTTGATTGTTCTCTACGCAACACAGTGAGTCTATTTTATTTATTGGTCGCGTGAGCAAGACTTGCTTAGTTTTCGTGACGATTTTTCAGTTTATGTGCCAAAGCAAAGACATGAAAATGTCAATAACACGAGAATGAACATCTATATCGAATTAATATTCTGATTTCCTAACGACCTTGACAATATGAACATAGATTGAAAAATCTTCCTAGCAGCGAGAAAACAATGTGTCCAATTAACACAGCAGTCAACATCATTTTCCCGTGTAAATAAACCGAATGGAATAGATGACTCCTAATACTGTCAACAACAAGATCAAAGAGTAGGTATATCTAATGTTCGGGAAAGATTTGGTTTACATCCATTTCTTGAAGGGAGAAAAATACTATCTACCTAGTACGAAATGCAGACATCACGGAAGAAACATAAAACTATGGGACAAAATTCATGAATAACTGATTCGTCTTTATATTTGTTCATATAAACATTTTGGCGAGAACTTGAACATAGTGTGTTTTACAGGGTGTTTCTTAAAGGATGAATATGTATTTTTATCTCCGATATTTTAGGGGTGAGAAACCAACTACAAGATGTGAGTCCTCTTAATTTTTTAAGGGAAATTCAAATATCACCGCGCACATGCGCTTGTACGCAACTCTCACAAACTTTGTTTTTACAAATGGGAACCCCCGTTTTCTATTTCAGATTCGAATTCTACGCTTAATTTCATAGAAATTTTACCCTTCAACCGATTTTTTCCGCGGAGCATTTGGAGTGGCAACAAATTTCAAAGCTGAGTCACGTGTTGATATCCGTTTTTTGTCCTGATTCCATTTTATCGCAATTATCGCAGTTAAAAATCAATTTTCTAGGTCAAACTGACAGCTTTAGCTATTATTATTATCAGCGATTTTATTATGCACCAATAATTTTAGTAGTGGAATAATTGGGGCAAAATAGATTTGAACAAAAAAAAAAAAAAAAAAAAAAAAATCAGAGAAAAAACAAAAATTGAATTCAATTGGAGTAGGTTACTTTCTGTAAACGTAACTGAGCGAATAAAATTAAAATACAAGTGGTTGGTCAAAACTGGCGTCGTGCAGGTTACACGTAAGGGTTTTTACGGTCTACCTACTATTTAACGTTTTTTATTTATGTTTCGTTTCATGACATTTCGAATAAAAACTAGAAGATCTGGGATCCCTCTCCACCTGGTTTCTAAGATCATTTGAAATTGAAAAATTCCATTATATACGACAGATTTTTGCGTTTCAGTGATGTTTGCAAAGATTAGAACCGGAACCAAAGTTATGCTAGGGGGTGCGCCTGATTTTTTTTAAATTTTATTTTTGATCGAAAGTAGACCTCATTCTGAGAATTTTGACACCAGCCGAAAGTTTCGAATGTTTATGACGTCACGCGCCCCTCCCGCCTGGGCGGGACCCCCCAGACCACTGTGACGTCATAAACATTCGAAATTTTGAAAAATCATAGAAAAATGTCTTCTCACGCTAGAAGGTCGCGGTTGGTGTCAACATTCTCAGAATGAGGTCCAGTTTAGATTAAAAATAACAATAAACCGTTTTCCCGACCCATGCGCACACCCCATTTACGTAGGTAAGACGAAATATTGTTTGAAAACAATCATAAATACGTGATGGCAAAAGAACGGATCTTCTCACCAAGTAATTTTGAAGGAGACTGAAATACAGAAAGAAGGGAAATAAATGAATAGATATTACAATTCATTAAGTAAGATTTTCGCAGGAAATCTCATCGTCAAACATTGCAGAGAGCATTAATCTCACATCTGTTTAATTAAGTGCAAAATGTCTGAAGATGGAAACTAGGCTTAGAAAGTGTTGCAGGACGTTTACTTGCCACTGATCATCATAGCGAACGAACGTTTGGTCCTAACAATTGAGCCTGTAGTTTACAAGAGTGAAATTTCCCATTTTCGCCTGTAAATAGGAGGTCGAGATTAGGGAATTTTCGGAGTAGTTAGTTGTAGTGCGAGAAAAGGAACTCAGCCTTACTTCTCCTTCTCCTCTGACTACTTCCAATATAAAAAAAGAAGGTTGGAGGTGAGCTTTCAAGGACTTCAACAGAGCTCACCCGGTTTGACGGAAATGTTGGATCCGAAGGAAGCCGCAGCTAAACCCGGATAATAAGAACCTTACAATTACAGTTGCTCAACAATAATTAGTTGTTAAGTAACAAGAGTCTACAGAATAATATTTTATGCTGTAATAGCGCGTCAGGATTGGTAGGAAAACTATGTGCCTTCTAAGTCATAGTCCTGCGTAAAAGACTGCACGAAATCCGAGTACAATTTGGTTGGCATTTTTCAGAGTTTGTGCTGTCAAGTACACTAATACGTCGAGTTATACTGATGAGTCGTGTTGTACTGATACCTTTGAGTTTTATAGGAATCTGACCTATAGAGGCGGGTGATCAAGCCCCCATTGGGAAATTTGCCTCAATTTTTTTTTTTTTTTCGAATGAGGGTTTATTTTTATGGAATAAAACCATAGTGAGCTGCTCGAAAACGCATCCAAAAAATTTAGAGAATTTAAGGAAGATGGAAATTTTAAATGTGGTGGCAATGTGTAAGAGGCAGCCATGTTTGAAACGTAACGGATATTCTACCAATCTGACTTCAAAGGAGGTTCTGTGGCGCTTACCACAGAAGCGGAACATACACGAACTTTTAGCTAACAAGGATTAACACAAGAGTATGTGAACTAGGAAGGAGGGCAGAACGCAGAACTCAAGACATAAAAGTGACCAAAAGAAACAATATTACTCACTTTTTTACAATACGATTCTACCTACTAGTTTTTCAAGCATTATTAGTCTCCATCTTCTCTTATTTAGTTTCAAGATTTGAATCACATTATTCGAGTAGCCATTTCACTGGATCGTTTTGTGTGGCGGTGCTAGAACTCTGTCTGTTGTCGGAGTTGTTTTCGCGTCATTTTTTTTTTCGTATGACGTCAACAATATTCCTCGATTTTTGCGGTGTTTTGTAACAGAGGTTCACTTGTTTAGTCATTTTCTCCTACGGTAATTTTTTCCCCTTGGTTATTCCTAGTGTTAAACGTTATTCTAGGATTTGACTTGAAATTCCAGAATCTAAAATTGAGGCACTTTTTTACAGTAGCGGGATATGTAAGTTTACCGATGGATACAAATCTAATTTTTACTCTTCTAAAAGTTTTAGACTTCAGCGAGGGCTTCCCAAAAATGAGCACCCTTAGGCAGCATTAGGGGAAGGGACGTACTAATCCTGATAGTGACGACATAGATAATTCTGGGTCCAAACTCTTTGGTCCATTTTAAATGATTGCCCAAAACCTGAAGAACTGAATACATTTCTAGAGCTGTGAGCATAGAAAACTGCTGATCTCAGGCATTTTTCTCTCCTAACAATCCCAAAGCTTACTTCGGAGTAAAACTAGGATCGGCCCCATTTCTAGCGCAACTAGTGTGATTTCGCAGTGTTGCAAAAGATGCCCCCGATGAAGTTGACCTCATGGCCGATGATACGAAATCGTTATTCATGCCAGGAGTACTGTGGAAGGTGAGGAGCTCTTCAAGCCAACACTGTTTGATTCGACGCAGAAAGAAAGTAGCCCAGTGCGCTGTGCCCCCGTCCTTGAGGTTTCACAAGCCAGTCGCTGAGTCTCATTAGGTTGTCTTGGTAACCCCACAGCGTTCGGCCTGGCACAGCCGAGAAAACGAGGCCTCCTACTCCCCTACCCCCGTTTTTACTTCTAGCGGGGTAAAAGTGGCATTCGGGAAGTGTCACAGCTCGGATCCATTGAGGAAAACTACGTCTCGAAGGGTGCAGGCAGAAGTCTATAAAGATGAAAAACAAAGAACAAACAAACTAATGGCATTCCAAACAGAAAACGTCTCCGCTATACATCGAAGTTATAGGGTAAGATCACCAGTAATCTACAGTCCTAAATTTGGAGAGAAATAATGAGCTTTAGGAGTAAAAATATGCGGTGTCATCAGAGTAATTTTCACGAGCCAATTGGTATTTGCAAGGCCAAGGGTTAATGGACAGTCACTACGAGATCAGTTGGTGAAGGATGCTCCAGCTAACTAGTTAGGTTAACCTACCGGCGGGCGCGTCCAGGGGAGTCATTACAGAAGGATAAACTTATTTTGTTTAAACTTTTATATTTCAACAACCATAAAATCCAACTTGCAATACAAAATGGTACCTAAAATAAAGGAATATGATATAATTGTTTTGGACGGAATCTCATACAAAGTAGAACTACACGAATTAACCCTACCAGGTACTTTTTTTAGTCAATGAAAATAACAAAAATAAAAAAACAATGTAAAAGTACACGAATTAACGCTACCAGGTACTTTGTTTTAGTAAATTCAGACCAAAAAAATAAGGAACAAGGAAATAAGTCCCGAATTTACTAGTATCACATGTTGATGGAAGAAAAGCCAACAGAAAAACACTTGAGATTATTTGGAAAAATTCACAAAATGAAGAAATTGGTATCTAAAACCATGTGGGTAACACAATATTCCACCTGACAAATACAAATAAGTAACTAGGCAGTTCATTTGAAAACTCGTTTTTCTCTTTTAGTCTCCATCCTCACTCCCGACAGCATCTACTTCATGATTGGGGGACCGGGCGCGTGCTGCACTCAGTGCGGCATTTTGCGACCGCTAACTTTCGTTGCTCGACTAGGACTAATGGGAGGTGAAACAATTCATGGCGATAATGCGCGAGTGCCATCAATATGATGAACTAGGATTACCTGACCTCCGCGAGCATTTTGCTCATCGCATTCCCTCGCAAAATTTAAAAAAACGCGCTTGCCGCACACAGTGCGGCTACGCGCCCGCCGGTGGATTAAGGGAGTTGGGTACCCCCCAAAAAAAATTTTCGATTTTTAAAAATTTTTATTAAATTTATGTAGACTTAATAAGGAACATTTTAAAACCATCCCCATGTCGGAACGGAACATGAACGGACAATGGCGTGACAAAAAGGATGTGTTGTTATGGTTTTGAAAACCTCCCTTCATTCTTCTTCTTTTTCTTTGAAACTCCTACAGAATCACATAACACTATTTTTGGTACTACGGAGGAAGAAAAAAGTTTGTAAACGAGTGAGCATCCAACTTACATGGACCGAGAGAATCCAATCAACTTTCTCGTATCTCTACAAAGTTTGTTATTGAGCCAATTGACCAAAATTCGACAGTTTTTGGAAACTACGGTTCCTGAAGGTTCTAATGGTATGTAATAAAGTTATTTTATAATTAGATTGACCGACGTAATTGTGGGTTATGTAAAACCATGTCACTCTGAAAAGTGCACTCTGTGGGTACCCAATCCCCTTAAGGAGATGAAGACTTTCCAAAGTAGAATTTCGATGTGCATTAGGGCATGCTGGAGGTGTATTTTTTTAAAGTTTCAATCATGCACTTTTCGTCTCTCATTGTTTCAGGTTGTCTTTTACCAGAGATCATCAGATTTCCCGATATCTGTAAATGGGGTTCGAACTTCTTTCTATAAATGAGTAATTAAAGATAATCATCAACTCAATAAACAGAGGATTCAGAAGCAGCCAAACTCTAGAAGACATTTTGCTTGAGACAAGTTAGAATACATTACATAGTTCGAAATTAAGATAACCAGAGAGTGATGATTTAAGTATGTCTCTAACTGGTGAAGTTACCCTAAAAAAAGCACCTTGGATGGAAATGTCTACCCAAACATCAGCTAGGTGTTCATTTCTATAGGATAGAAACTAACTAAATTCCATTCAATAGAAATCGGATGGTACCTAAGTCAGTATACTTGCTAGGCAAACCAAATTCGTCTAGGAATGTTTAAAACACGAATTGCAAGAGATCATTTCGGAATCTTTACTTTATCTTTACTTACTGTATAATTTATTGGAGTGGTTCAACCTGTATTGCATAAAATATGCTGTGCTATATCGAGAAACTGAACATCATAAATTTGATCCTCGCCTTTGGTAACTCGACCTTAAAATGTGAAAAGCAACGAGGACACTCTAATAATTGCTGACTCTGAATGAAACCTCTCAGACATCGGGTTTTCTTAAAGATGAGAGCTGACGGGGTAAATGGTGTTATAAAACCCATCCTGCGTCTTGTAAAACAAGACCAAAGCCGATCGCACACACCTGCCGAGTTTAACATTTCCTCCGAAGACAGTATTTTAGCTCCCACAGTAATCATAATAATTCACATTCGTCTGGAACGAATAAACTAGGAGGTATTTGAAAGTTTATACCTGTGAAGCGCGCTATATGCTATTCTTTAGGAGGCCAATTCGTTATAAATGGCGAAATAAAATCAATTCAATACACATTCGAAAATATTCACAATCTTCGGAAGAATCTATTTTACTGACGTTTCTTTGAACGCACTGTGCGTTCTGTGATTCTAACAGCTCACACCATGCTCACAATGTGATTATATTATATTATATGATTATATTATATTACAATATATTATATTCTCTTTTACTCCCATGTTGTTGACTCTCTAATTTCTGAATGAACGTCAGGAAAAATACATTCAATTGAATAAAATACAATTTCAAAACAAATGTTTGTCCCTCATGACACCAACACATCCTGAACCAATTTGGCTTAGAATTCAGCTGGGCAAAATTGCCTTCCTTCTGGCAGGGGATGAATAGTTTTCAATTGCCTTTCCTTCAGCATCCTTCTTGTTTTAGCAAACTTCGTGTTTATAAAGAATATGCGAAGAAAAATAAAATGAATGCTTGATTTTCACCATCTTAGTGAATACTAGTTTCTGAATTAAAACTAGTTACAGGTTCATCACTTCCCTTTGCAAACGAAATTTCGTGAAAGACATCGTTTGGTAACTGTAGACATCTCTTAACCTTGACGCTACTGATTTACAAACCTAAATTTAACTTGATGATCAACTACACAGATTATTTAAATTATGTTGACGTGCGAACAAATGAAACCATTAGGAAATCTAATTGCGGGAATAAGTAAGTACTGTTGAAGGTGAACTTACAACTAAAACAGGGTGAAGGCAAGGGTTGAGGCAGGGTGTTGAGGGTGAAGACAATTTTTTTTCTCTCACTAACCAACACACAGAGTAACGGATACAACTTTTGGTTTATTATTTTCAATAATGAACCTTTGGAATCAACCAAGAAAAAAATTGTTAACCCCCCTCAAAATTTGATGGTTTACGTTTCAAGGTACGTAGAATCCAAAAAACGAATAAAAATTTGGCCGTCCGTCCGTCCGCCGTACGCGGCACTTTTGCCACTTAGCAGTGACCGATTTTGATGAAATTTGGTATGTAGGCTCCATTTGGGGTCTAGTTGTGCCCCGAAGATTTTGGTTGATGTAGGTCACTTCTAAGGGTTCAAAAATGAATTTTGAAATTTTGAAAACGCCCTAACTCAAAAAATTTTGATATAAAGGTATTGTTTTTCCTTCAATTTAAGATTCTAAAGAATTTTTAGAATTTTTTGAGACCACGCGGAGCTCTGTAGGACAAACCGTTCGCTCGCTACGAGAATTTAAGGGTTTTACGTACGATTAATCAGAAACACGGGTGTGAATCGCAAAAGAGGCCTAATCTCCGTTCAAATTAAAGCTGACCTAAATGCGATCGATGTTTTTCTTCATGTTGTATGGTTATTGGCTTTCCAGACGAGTGATCTATGTAAAAATAATAAACCGTTGTGTAATAATTTGCAGCGTTTTTTTTCTGAAACACTCCGTTAGGAGAATTCTTCAAAATAAATCAATAATTCAGGTTTAATTTTTTCTAGATAATTTTGATTATACCAATTGAGCTGAATCACACATCTTCCATGGAAATAGTTTCCCGCTCCTTTGTCGGCAAAAATAGCTTTTGGGATGTCAGAATCGCCCTTCGTTATGACCTTGTTGAGCTCGTTCTTTTTGATTCCAACTTTTCTGGGGAAGCTGAGCATCAAACCTTGTCTAATGGCACTTTTTGTGACCTTGCCTGCGGTCTGATGGCTACCCGAAGCTTCCACATAACTGGGTAACCCTATGTCACTCAATTTGTTTTAAATTCACCGATTATTTTGGAAGAGCAGATAGATACCAATTCACGACGGTATTGAACGCTGGGTCAGCCAGTACGACCTGAATTCGCAGAATTATGGGTGTTCATGGTTGACCCGTTTTGAAAATTTGAATACGCCTGTTCCTATTAATACGACTGTATGACGTTTTCCCAAAGGCTCATTTTCTTCCAACTACTTGGATTTTTGGACTGAAGAGTGGTAAGTAGGTTGATTATGCCATATTCCTGACCTCAAGTAAGATCAATTACACTTCTGTATCAACATATGTAAAGACGTACAACTTCGGTGTGCAATAACTTACTTACTTATCATCGTCTTCGATAAGTAAAGTAAAGTAAACAACCATTTCAAGTTGGATTTTCTTCTGAATGCCATTCCTGGCGTCGTGGACGTCATCAGCTGTCATCCAAAGGGAAGATCAGAATTTTTTCTGATGATTTCGCTCATGGCTGAGCCCGGTGGAAAATACACTCGTCGCTAAAAGACGGACGCCGTGGCGAGCGCGGCCACAGCTGACCCTCTCGTCTTCGATAATAAACTTAGCTATAGCTTGCTAAAGGCAATGCATCATAACAACGAACATGCTTCCATGGAATTGCTTATTCTTCTGCAATTCATCAATTTTTTATTTATGCAATTTTTAGTTTAGACGGAGAGATTTTCAAAAATGTTCAATATGATGGTTCTAAAATGATCGTAAGTGATGTCATTGATTAATCACCTCCATCCCGCTCCCGCAAGTGAACAACAAGAAGTGTGAGGAAATAGTTCACCTCTGATACAACTTCGCTTTAACGCACAACTTCGCTTGTTTATTCTAAAATTTTTGGATTTCGGAGGAAATTTGGGTGGGTATGGCGGGTTACGAGGTCCATATAAGTGTATACCTACCCTTATAATTCCAAAATATTTCATCGGAATCGACTCTTTCTCATTCATAATAATAAAAACATTCTGTGTTAAAATCCTCACAGTCCTGTTTTCCTCAGACTTGATTGGTTAGTTGGTAGTTCTGAGAATCTCCAATCGGATTATCTACCCAATCATCTTATGGTTACGAAGAAGCTATGTGCCACACCTATTTCGATTTGTCTCTAATGAGCCTTTTAAACATTTTTGGGTTCTGCCAAAACCCGAATTTGTCGTCGATTAACCCGGATGTACACGAAATTGACATAAATTCAATGAATGAATAGTCAACTCAGCATCGATGTTTAACATCTCCTACACATTCGCGAACCTCCTAGAACTCAATTTTATGATGTAATAAGAATGTAACGACAATAAGTGGTTCTGGCGTGAGTTTAAAGTTGTTACATTGACATTTGCCAGTACAAATTCTAATAGTGATTGTCCGAAATAAAAATTGTCGCTCATGAGTTCTTTTGTCGTGCACTCCGAGTTTGGGATCTCTCATTTTATAGGTCCGTCTGGCTAGGCCGTCAAACCACGAGGTTCGTCAACCTCTGCCCCCTCCTATCCATTTCCATTCACAGCTCCCTCCCTACCTACCGGGTTTTTTATATTTTTTTTTCTTCATCCACCCTGGTTTTCGCGAACAATGGACAAGCAGTAAAGGGCACCCCGGTAGTGCCAGCGGTGGATCAGTCTTTTTTTGGGGGATTCCTCGGAAAGCCTTCCCAACCGTGAATCGTTATGGTTGGCCAATTAATTCCGCGCCTCAGGATGATCGGAAACTGTTCTCGGCGATTTTTCCCCATCTGCTTCCACGTTTTACATGTTTACACAAAAGAGCCTAGTAAAGTATAACAAACATTTGGGGATCTACAAATTCTGGATGTTGATAAGAGCTGGCAGATAGAACTTATTGCCGATGTAATCAGAGCAGAATACTTCTTTTAGAAACTAGTTAACATAAAAATTAAAAGCCTGCCAAGTGGGTGTGGCACAAAGGACACGGCTACACCAAATTTTACTCATTAAATTTTTTTAAATGAAGAAGTTTATAAATTTTAATTGTTGATTTGCTTATGAGCCAAACAGTAGAAAACGTGAATTCTGTCTTACAAATTGACATATATATATTTCGTAACACACATTGGGGGGTGCGTCTGATTTTTAAAAATTTTTAATCGAAACTAGACCTCATCCTGAGAATATTGACACCAACCGTTCTCTTTTTGGATGAGTGAATCTTTTTCTATGATTTTTCAAAGTTTCGAATGTTTACGACGTCACACCCCCCAGCCCACTGTGATGTCATAAACACTCGAAACTTTGAAAAATCATAGAAATAGATCTTCTCACGCTAGAAGGTCGCGGTTGGTATCAAAATTCTCAGAATGAGGTTTAGTTTAGATTAAAAATTAACAATAAACAGTTTTTCCGACCCATGCGCACACCCCATTACAAAGGAATGAAGTTTTCCTAAACTACAGAACGCATAGTTGATAAACCGAAACCAAGATCACATATTTGGTCTCATCAACGATCAACATCAACAGATTCACCTTCTTTCTTAATTTCTTCAATCCCAATGATTTTTAGAATTTCTTCATTTCGAAATCTTGAAAGGGGTTTGGTAAGGATGAACGCTATGTTGTCTTTCGTCAGTACGTATTCCGTCCTAAGTTTTCCATTCTTCACTAGCTCTCTCAAAAAGTGATATTTTATATCAATGTGCCGTGAGGGAGCTGTGACACCATTTCCCTTGGCAAAGTTGAGTGCCGATTGATTATTGCATAATACCAAGGGGTTATTTTGCATCTTGCATTCAATTTCTTGTAGTACTTGTGTTAACTACGATCCACACAAACAGTAATTCATATTGTGCCCAACAAGTGGTCATATTATTGTGTAACGGGCTAGTGGAATCATAAAACCGGATTAAACATTGTCAACTGACAATTTCAACGAACTAGAGTATTAAGGGCTCGTCCTCCATCAAATTTCCAACCCCTTTCTTCAGCTTGGGGCAAAACCACACTTGAGGACCTGTTGGTGGAGGGATGGGATGAGCGGTATTGTGTAACTCCATCAGGCGACGGCCCCTCGAAAACGTCCTTCCTGCTTCCACAGGAGACGCGGCCCTGAGACCAGGATGACCATGATTAATGTCCTCATAGCCAGGTCGCGGTCACTTTCACGCCCATTTTTTCCGTCCGCAAAATACTGAACTCGTCAGACTAATTTGCGGAAGGTTGTTCCGATTATTCCTGGTCGCACAACTCAGAGAAACGTCTTGAAAAGGAATATTCGATTCAAGACCTTATTGGACAAATAGCTCACCACTGTACCTGCAATGTTCCGAGGATGATAGTTTCTTCACTTACCTGCAAAAATAAACAAAAAATTAAGGTCAGAATACGGAGTAAGCAATGTAAAGAGTGAGGGTTAGCCCAAAAGAAAGTTTAAGCTATGAATAATTAAACAACGATTTATACTTTTTTGTAAAAATTACCCGTCTACGAAGAACACGCCATTTCCATTAAGAGTACCTACCAACCAAATTATCGCGCAGGGTTAACCCTAATTAGACCATGGTGTCACTCGTGTCACCGAAAACATCTTAGGTGTTCAACCGCTGCCCGAAGGTATCACCGGAGTAACCAAAATTAAATTGCAATTTTAAAATTGATGGACAGAGCTGAATTTTTGAAATATTTTTGTGAGTTGTTGGAAGTCTAAAAACGCTGCAAATTATTACATAGGTAGAGGTTTATTATTTTTCTACATAGATCACTCGTCTGCAAAGAACACGGTTTTGCCATAGCTACCACCAACCAACATGAAGAAAAACATCGATCGCATTTCGGTCAGCTAAAATTTGAACGGAGATTAGGCTTCTTCTGCTTTTCACACTCGTGTTTCAGATTCATCTTAAGTCCAACCCTTAAATTCTCGTAGGGAGCGAACGATTTGTCCTACAGGGCTCCGCGTGGTCTCTAAAAAATGCAATACCATCTTAAATTGATGGACAAACAATAGCTTTATATCAAAATTTTTCGAGTTAGGGCTTTTTCAAAATTTCAACCCTTAGAAATGACCTACACCAACTAACATCTTCGGGGCATAACTAGACCCCAAATGGAGACCCCGTATACCGAATTTCATCAAAATCGGTCAATGCTAAGTGAGGAAAGTGCCGCGGACGGCGGACGGACGGCCAAATTTTGGTTTATTAGTTTCAATAATGAACCTTTGGAATCTACATCAAAAAAATGTTTTTTACCCCCCCCCCCCTAAAAATTTGTTGGTTTACGTTTCAAGGTACTTAGAATCCCAAAAAATATCGAATAAAAATTTGGCCATACTCGGTTACACACTTTACTCGGTTAGCATTGACCGATTTTGATGAAATTTGGTATGCAGGCTCCATTTGGGGTCTAGTTGTGCCCCGAAGCTTTTGTTGATGTAGGTAGGTAATTTCTAAGGGTAGAAATTTTGAAAACGCCCTAACTAAATTTAAAAAAAATATAAACGTATTTATCTCATCAATTTAAGATAGTACCTATTGAATTTTTATAATTTTTTGAGACCACGCGGAGCCCTGTAGGACAAACCGTTCGCTTCCTACGAGAATTTAAGGGTTGGAATTCAAGTTGTTCTTCAAGTTGCTTGGTGGTAACAATGGCAAAGCCGTGTTCTTTGAAGACGAGTGATCTATATAGAAAAATAATAAACCTTTGTGTAATAATTTGCAGCGTTTTTGGATTCTACGTACCTTGAAACGTAAACCAAAAAATTTTGAGGGGGGTTTAAAAAAAATTTCTTGGTCGATTCCTAAGGTTCATTAGGTATTGAAAATAATAAACCAAAACGGGTTGATACAGTTTCTACCAAGAGTAACCCAGACAATGATCATACTGGCTGTTGACGAAAAACTGTCTAATTTGTTAATTATTAGAATAAATCTTTGGGTACTGAATGACGAGCTGCTTCCAGATCCGGTACGAGAGGGAAACCTCCATTGCGGCTACAAAGACCCGTCCGACAAAGGTCAGTAACCTTGAGATAAGCCGTCTCTGAGTAACGAGAAGGCGCGGTGCACGAACCCTTCCCGCGGAACGCACGGGAGCGTCGAACCGCCTGTTGCCAGGTGCGAACAGCTGACGCTCGTCGCCCTGCCAAGCACCCCCACACTGCCAACTCACCATTATAGGACAATACGGAGGTTCCTTCAATTGAAACCTTTAAATAAACAGTTGGGATTACACCTGGCTTTCAAGGGGTGTTCTCGGCAGAATTTTTTCCTGTTGGCAATGCCGTAGGTTCCAAGGAAATCGGATCACTCTCTCTTCTTAAGGCCCTCTTACAAGATCAAATCTGCTTCACCAACTTGGTTTGTCAATCCGATTGTCCGATTGATCGTGTGGGAGATCATGTTTGAAGGTTTGACATCCTAGTTTGTTCGTGGGTGGGAACATCAAACCGTCAAACCAAACAACCGTTTTTTTTTCACGAAGCTTATCTCTGGGATTAATGTAAATTAAAACACTGGAAATTATTTCACAACTTTTGGTTTACTATTTTCAATAATGCACCTTTGGAATTGACCAAGAAAAAAAAGTCTACCAAGTGGGTGTGGCACATAGCTTTCTCGTATCCATAACCGAGAGTATAGATGATCCGATGCATACCTAGTAGTTAATCTCAAAACATCAATCTCCAAGTACCTTCAAATGCCCTCATAGGGGACCATCTACACGCCAATCTGAACAATCCTAGAAAATTTCATCAAATTCGGTGAAAAATGTAAGTGTACGGCCGTTACAAGGATTGTACGTTTGCGCATGCGCAGAGACTACTGTCAATTTGAAGGCCTTGATTTTCAATGGGGACCATCTACAACCTAATCCGCGTAATCCCTGAAAATTTCATCGAAATCGGATGGAAAATGTGGAAGTTATGGCTGTTACAAGGAATTCACGTTTGCGCATGCGCAGCAGCTACTATCAGTCCGGGGGTGATGATTTTCATAGGGGACCGTCTACAATCCAATCTGCAAAATCTCAGAAGAATTCCATCGAAATCGGATGGAAAATGTGGAAGTTATGGCTGTTACAAGGAATTCACGTTTGCGCATGCGCAGCAGCTACTCTCAGTCCGGGGGTGATGATTTTCATAGGGGACCGTCTACAACTAAATTCGCATAATCCCTGAAAATTTCGGTTACAAGGAATTTATGACAGACAGACAGACAGACACGGAACCAAAATTGTCCAGAAAGGTCTGAAACGTAAAACGCGAGAGAAAATTTCGATTTTGGAGAACTTTTTTCTTCAACCTTGAAAAGTGAAAACAGAGCTTCCGCTCCCTTGGTAGACTCTGAAGCAAAATTTTACACCCCCTCAAAATTTGTTGGTTTACGTTTCAAGGTAGGTACGCAGAATCCGAAAATCGATTAACAATTTTTCCGTCAGTCCGCCGTACGCGGGACTTTCATTAGTTCCCAAGGACCGATTTTTGGACCATGACAGCTGGTGCCAAACATTCAGACGTAGATGGAAGTAAACATGGAGAAGTGAAATTCTTCCTTACGCAGTTCTTTACAAGGCATGGACTTTTTTTTATGCCTATTTGCATAAAATTGGGAAGGTATCTGCCCCAACATGTATACACTGCCAGAACAAAGATGACGATGATGTGCTCCGCACCTTCTTCAAATGCACCAAATGGGAGCCTGAAAGAAACCAGTTGATGGTAGACCTGGAGTTAGCTCCCCAGAGTTCCGGTTTAGACCACTCTGTACCTGAATCCGCCAAAAATCGATAATTGTACGTCTGTGCAAAATCTCAGGCCACAAAAAACAAAATCCCAGGCCTTATTCTATAACCGATTTGCTGTGTCCTTTTTTTGTTCGACGCGGAAATCTAATTGTGCACTTTAGTTGTGGAATTTTGGATTTTTTCTTTGAAGGGAAGGGAAGGGAGGGTTAATAGACGAGAGGATTCTATTTGATGTAATTATGTTCAATTCATAAGTACATAATCTATAACTATTCCAATCTACCGAACCTACCAAGTATTCTGTGTTATTTGGGCTGGACACATAAATACAATCGAACTTCACAAGTTAAGTTCTTTTATTTCGTAATTACATGATTTTAGAGTCCAATGAACCTAACCCTAAAGTCAGCACCTATTAAGGATGAAGTTTAATTGTAGTTGAAATTGGTTCTGTTCATCCACACTTGAGGAAATATGGTTCCTTCGTACGAATATAAAGTTAAATAATACCAAGTGTTTGGATGAGACATACTCGTACTTGTACTTGGTTTTCTGAACTCCTTGTATGCTATAAGTGACCTCCTCGTTTTTTATTCTCAGCTAACACCAAGAAATGCAAAATGGTGTGCTAAACAAGGGAAAACGTCTGTTCCAAAATTTATGAACATTATCACGTTCGAGAAATTTTTCCCGATTATGGTGTTGATTTGTCTTTTGAGTATTGGCCCTTTTGAGGAGCTGGTAATTTTCGTCCAGAGTTGATAAGAGGTTTAAATTTGGAAGACAAATAAATTTAATGGAGCCACATAAGGAGAAGAAATAATAATGCAAATAATGTTTCACTCAATGTTTTATTTATCAAGCTCTGTTCATCCATGGCCTTTGTTAAACTAGCTGTTAAATAAGGTAATTCATAATAAGAAAGAAGAAACCCATATG